>CM040432.1:103167753-104367753 GCA_022702705.1 Papilionanthe hookeriana x Papilionanthe teres
AACCTTATGCCACTATCAATATTCAAAAGACTGGGACTAGGAGAAATAACCCCGACTATCGTAACTCTGCAATTAGCAGATCGTTCGATCACATATCCTAAAGGAGTTATAGAAGATGTTTTGGTAAAAGTGGATCAATTTATTTTTCCTGTGGATTTCATTGTGTTAGATATGGAGGAAGATAAAGAGATACCCATAATTTTAGGGAGACCTTTTCTAGCTACAGGTAGAGCCATGATAAATGTGCAAAAAGGGGAGTTAACGATGAGGGTTAATGATCAGACTGTTACAATTAATATTTCAAAATCGATGAAATATCCTGCAAGAGGTAAAGAAGATGAGTGTTTTAGGATGGATGTTATAGAATATTTAAGTGAATTTCATTTCAAATCAACTTATGAAGAGAAAGCTGAAAGAGAAGAATTTGAATATATGCAAGAAGAGGAGTTATTTGATTCTGAAGACTTTTAAGAAGAAGATTTAAAGTATGTTCGTGAAAATTTTGAATTGTTGGACATGACTGAGAAAGATAAATCTTATGGTCCATCAATTGAAAAACCTCCTGAACTTGAGTTAAAAATGCTTCCCGATCATTTGAAGTATGTTTTTCTAGGTGAATCCTCAACCTTGCTCGTTATAATTTCCTCTCAATTAATCGAAAAAGAAGAAGAGAGTTTGCTTGAAATTCGAAGAAGCACAAGAAAGCCTTTAGATGGACAATTGCTGATATTAAAGGAATCAGTCCTTCAATTTGTATGCACAAAATTCTTATGGAAGATAATAGCAAACCGTGGGCTGATTCCCAAAGGAGATTAAATCCTATTATGAAAGAAAGTTGTTAAGAAAGAAATTTTAAAGTGGTTGGATGCTGGAATTATCTACCCTATTTCAGATAGTGCATGGGTTAGTCCTATTCATTGTGTTCCTAAGAAAGGAGGAGTAACTGTGATTGTTAATGAAAAGAATGAAATGATACCAACAAGACAAGTTACAGGGTGGCGGATATACATTGATTATAGAAAATTAAATCTTGCCACAAAGAAAGATCATTTTCCACTCTCTTTTCTAGATCAAATGTTGGATGAGTCAGTGAGCATAAATACTTTTATTTTCCGGATGGATATACTTGGTTACCACCAAATTCAAATTGCTCCCGAGGATCAAGACAAAACTACGTTTACCGATCCTTATGGTACGTTTGCTTTTAGAAGAATGCTCTTTGGTTTATGTAATGCCCCTGCTACATTTCAGAGATGTATGATGGCTATTTTTTGTGATTTAATTGAAAAAGGGATTGAAGTTTTTATGGATGACTTTTCAGTGTTTGGAATTTCATTTGAATGATGTTTAGAATATCTATCTAAAGTTCTAAAATGCTGTGAAGAAACTAATTTGGTCCTTAATTGGGAAAAATGCCAATTTATGGTAGCAGGAGGAATTGTTTTGGGACATCGGATTTCAGAAAAAGGTTTGGAGGTAGATCCTGCAAAAATTCAAATTATATCTAATTTACCTTGCCCAACCAATGTAAGGGGAATTAGAAGTTTTTTAAGACAAGCTAGATTCTACAGGTGTTATATCAAAGATTTTTCAAAGATTGCAAAACTTTTATGCCGTTTACTAGAAAAGGATGCAATTTTTAATTTTGATGATGACTACCATAAATCCTTTGAAACATTAAAAGAAAAATTAATCACTGCACTTGTAATAATTTCACCAAATTGGGAAAAACCTTTTGAATTAATGTGTGATGCTAGTGATTATGCTATTGGTGCTGTTTTGGGTCAGAAATATGATAAAATTTTTAAACTAATTATTATGCTAGTAAAACTCTTAATGAAGCTCAAATTAATTATACCACTACTGAGAAAGAGTTATTAGCTATAGTATTTGCCTTTGATAAATTTCGATCATATTTAATTGGAACTAAATGTGTTGTGCATATTGATCATTCTGCTATCAAATACTTAATGAAGAAAAATGATGCAAAACTGAGACTTATAAGATGGATTCTTCTTTTGCAAGAATTTGATTTTGAGATAGTAGATAGGAAGGGTTCTGATAATCAAATTGCTGATCATTTGTCCAGGCTTGAAATAGAAAAATCTTTCTGTGATATTGAAGAAATTAATGAACATTTTCCTCATGAAAAACTGTTCACTGTTAAAGAATGGAGTGTTCCGTGGTATGCAGACATAGTAAACTTTATTGTTAGTAATATTATACCCTATGGTTTGATACATCATGAAAAAAAGAAATTTCTGTCTGATGCTAAGACTTATGTTTGGGATGTCCCCATTTTATATAAACAAGGAAAGGATCTTATAATTCGAAAATGTGTACCTTTGGAAGAGACTTATGAAATTATTCAAAAATGTCATGATTCTGATTATGGGGGACATTTTGGAAGTGATAAAACTGCATATAAAATATTACAATCGAGATTTTATTGGCCTACAATTTTTAAGGATGTGAATGTTTATATTAAAAATTGTGATAGATGTCGACGTGTAGGCAATATTTCTAGAAGAAATGAGATGCCCCTCAATTATATGTTGGAAGTTGAAATATTTGATGTTTGGGGATTAGATTTTATGGGACAATTTACACCATCTTTCGAAAATATTTATATTTTGATAGCAGTAGACTATGTTTCCAAATGGATTGATGCTCAAAGTGTTGCAAAGTTTTTTAAAAAAGAATATATTTTGCAGATTTGGAATACCAAGAGTAATCATAACTGATGGAGGAAGTCATTTTAGAAATGCGATTATTGGGAAGTTAGCAAAGAAATATCATATTAATCATCGCATTGCTACTGCTTATCATCCGCAGAAAAGTGGTTTGGTTGAATTATACAATCATGAAATTAAAAGAATATTAGAAAAAACTGTTAATCCAAATAGAAAGGATTGGTCAAATAAACTGGATTATGCTTTGTGGGCCTATAGGACTGCTTACAGAACATCTATAGGATTGTCCCCATATAGGCCGATTTTTAGAAAAGCTTGTCATTTACCTTTTGAACTTGAGCATAAGGCTTATTGGGCCATTAAAGAGTTCAATTATAATTTGAAAGATACTGCAGAAAAAAGATTATTGCAATTGAATGAGCTTGAAGAAATAATGAATGAATCTTATGAAAATGCTAAGATTTATAAGGAAAAGATGAAGTTATGGCATGATCAGAAGATTCTTATCAAAATCTTGTACCAGGACAACAAGTTTTGCTGTATAATGCTAGATTGAGAATATTTTCTGGAAAACTTAAGTCCAGGTGGATGGGTCCATTCATTGTGATAAAAGTTTATTCTTATGAGTCGTATATATTCAAGACGCTAAGACTGGAAAAATATTTAAAGTTAACGGACATAGACTTAAACAATATTTTTCAGTCAATAAATCTAAATCTGATGAGAATTTAATGTTGGGTCACTCAGAATGAGTTTTGGGTATGTCAGGCTGAAGACGTTAAAACAAGCGCTTTGTGCGAGGTAACCCATATTTATCGGTGTACTTTGCTTTATGTTTGTTTTGTGTGTTTTGTTTGCTTTGATTGGTTTGTTTTTATGTTTTTAGTGGTAGTAATTTTGAGTTTTTAAACTTAAGTGGAGTTTATTTGACCTTAATTGATGATTTGGAAAAGTCAGAATGAGAATTTGGACACTTAGCAGACCTGTGCTAAATTGGGTACTGGCGGCTAAGCGCTGACTAGTTGGCGCTTAGGCGCCACAGTTATAAAAAAGTGAAAAATGTGAATTTAGAGCCTAGATCATGGGGGAGAAGTTATGGGAGTTATTTAGGAGATTCTAAACGTGTTGGGGAATATTCTAGCATCTCCCAAGTCTATAAAAAGGTCCTGACTTAAGGAAAACACTTGCCCCAAGTCCTATTTTCATTTCTGAAGTATAAGAAGAGAATTCTAAGCACCATGTCTTCCTGGGAGAACGAGATGAAGAAAAAGCAAGATTCTGATAAAAGTAAGTTCATTAGTGATAGTGCTAAGGAGTTATTTAATGGATATCTGGCTGTTAGCATTCAAGGTATTGCAGAGACGATTGCAAAAATTGAAGCCCGAGTGACTTCAATGGAAGCAAAGATCAATGATATTACTTTACATCTGGATCACATGGGATGACAACTCAAGATGCAATTCAATCATTCAAGGTATGTGGAAGAAATAGATAAGGCGATGTATGTGAAGAACAAATGGATTGAAGAAGATGATATAAGAATGAACAATGATCGCTCGTTCTATCAAATTTATATTCCTGAAGGGTCAAATGAGAATAATAGTGGTCCTGGTTATATTCCGCCTAATGGAGAGTGGAATTAAAAGTGTTTTGTTTCTATTTGTTTAGTGTCTTATATGTTATGTTAGTGTTCTTGTGAGTTCATGTTTGGTGTGTTTAATGTTTTTATATATGCTCGATGATGTGATGGGTACATCTTAGAGATGTACACTTATCGATTTAAGATTATAGTGTCTTGTATTTTGAGAATTTTAACCTTTATGTTTGGATAAAAATTCTAGTATTGTATTGAATGTTACGTTTGTTTTAATATAAGTTTGTTTTTATGAAATTTGTGTGGAATCAATGGTTATTAAATTTTGATTTGGACTATTAGAAGATTCATGTGGGGAAAAATAATTATTTTGGAGTAATTAAGGGTAATTAACCAAGTGATTTAGTGCATATACCTTAATTATAAAAATTTGGGTATTGGCGGCTAAGCGCCAAAGTGCCCGCGCTTACGCGCCAGATTTCACGGCTAAGCGCCGATAGTTCGCGTTTAGGCGCCAGTTCGCGAAAATTGATTCCTGAAAGTTAAAAACACAAAAATTGCCATTTTCAACCGCCCCATCATCTTCAACCTTTGCTTTGCTGCGAAAGAGGAGCCTAGGGTATCAGATTGTGGTTCATTTAAGAGCTGATCTCAACAAAAATTGTTAGATTTGGATTCCTTGAGGTAAGAGCACTACTCCTAAGTAAAAATTTTTTATTTTCACCATGTATTTTGAGTACATTTTGGAAGATCTTAAAATCACTATTCATGGTGAACATTTGAGGAAAAGCTTGATAAATTGCTTGGATTTAGTGAAAATATCTTTTGGAAGATAATTTAGTAAGTTTAGTTTGATTTTGGAATTTATGGTGAATTTTCGGTTAATTTTTAGAGATGGCTCCAAAGTCAAAGCGTGCACGAGAAAAGACGAAGTTTTATTCTGACAAATTTGTTAGTTTGAGGGCTGAGGAACGATACGCCGATGCATTGCAATCATGTAAGTTAATTCCTGAGCGAGTGTTTAGTAAGCCAGGAGAGGTGATTGAAGATATGATTGCAAGAAGAAACTGCGAATTATCGTTGCTTCTCCGCCGTTGTCGTTGTTTCGTGGTAAGAGAATTTTATGCAAATTTACTCGTCGCAGAGGAAAATCGTGTGATGGTTAGGAGGCATGAAGTAAGCTTTTCTTCGGTGCAATCAATACCTTTTATGGACTACCTCCCGACATGTTCTGTTTTTATTCTAACTATCATCCTTCGGAAGGAGAATTAGATGAGATTATGGAGTTTCGATCGATGGAAGAGGATTATAGAAAATTACAAATGATAGAAGAGTGAACTTTCCCTGCTTCCAAATCGAATGCCATTTCTAAGGCATGACATTATTTTATCTCATCTAAGTTGCTACCTTCAAGTTATACCAGTGAAGTGACGAGAGAAAGAGCGGTGTTGAACCATTGTATTCAGCATGGAAAGCCTAATGATATTGGAAGCATAATTTTTTATTATGTTTTGAACTGTGCTAGATCAACCACGACTGCAGGTATGGGATTTCCTTCCTTGATTCATTCACTATGTGAAAGATCTAGAGTGAAATTTGAAGCCTGGGAAGAGGTACTTCAACCATTGAGACCAATTACCAGTGTAAACGTTGGTGCTTACACTATACATTCGCAGTTTGGTTGGAGAGGAGGATTTGGTAGGGCTTCTACTCGCTTCGCTTCGTCGCTTCGCTTCTCGCGCTACTACTTCACGTGCTTCGTCATCTACTGATTCACAGACTGGTTTATTAAGAAAAATTTTGAAAAAAAGTGAGTCTTACTCGAGAGCATGTGAGAGATATGAATGATAAGCTGGATAAATATGAGGAGAATTATCAGCAATATTTGGATAGACTGATTAGAGGAGATCAGAGTGCTGAGATGCCACCTCATCCATAATATATACCTTATGTGCCATCCAGAGATTGGAACGGGCAAGATGATGATGATGATGAGGATGAAGAGTAGATGTATGTTGTTTGTTTTAGTTATTGTATTGATGTGTTGTGTCACTGTGTACTTTATCTAGTATTTTGTTTGATGATTGTGTTGTGATGTGAACCTTGATAGTATGCGATCGTAGTTGTACCGTTTATCCGTTATGCATATTCGAGTATTGCTGTTGTTTTATTGTTGATTTATATGTTGCTGTGTGGTAGAGTGTAATAGTAAATGTTTTATGTGTATGTTATGTCAGAGTTTTTAGTAGTATGTATTTTTAATTTTAAAAACTGTTAGAAAATTATAAACCACTATTATAAACTTCTACTTAGGAAAACTACATATTTAAAATTCTTCAACTTCCACTATCATCTGTTATCTGTATCGGTGTGTTATTTTAGTTGGTGTGTATTTGCTTTGAAAACCTCCACTACTATAGAAGTCTTCTGAAATGTTTACTTTTCTTATTATTATATAAAAAAAAAAGAAAAATGTTTTGAAAAACTAAATTTGATTTCATTTTACTCCCGTATTTAAATTGTTATACTCGCATATTAAGATATTAAAAATTCCTCGCAAGCATGATATGTCAGCTTTTATTTCTCACCCATGTATCATTTCTTATCTTAAATGTTTTATCTTAATTAAAAATTTAAAGTTTGGGGGGATTTTAAAAACAAAGATTTTCAAAAACCTAAAATTTTATTCGATTCTCAAGAATACTTAAAAATAAATCTTATTTTTGATCGAGAACAATTATGTACATAAAGTTATATTAGGGGAACAAAATTTTCGAATATAGAAATGAATAAAAGAATTTAGTTAAAATTTATAGTAATCATGAAAAACTTAAAGTTAAAATTTTCTTAATGAAGAGGTATTAAATAAAGTTAAACTATCTTTAGTAAGAAGTTTTGTATTTTTGGATAAATGAAGATTTGACTTTTATTCTTCAAAGCTTAAATTTCTTTTATCGAAGAGTAATTTTTAGATACTATTATTATAATTTTTAAGTGAAAGATGTATATCCGATCTTTATTTTAAATGGAAGGATGGAATTTAAAATCATTAAAGGTCTATCCAGTATATAAGTAATCCTCGCCTTTAAAAAAAAGTGAAATATATATAGTATATGAAAAGGGAGGAGAAGCTTCGAGGATTTAAGGGCCTAATCAAAAATTGATTTCATACCTAAAGTTTAAGATATAAGTTCAAAGAAAATCTAAAGCTTGAAGTTGTAATATAGTAAGTAAAATTATTTTTTAAATAAAGATTTTTAGGTGAGAAAAATAAATGTTTGAATCCTATATTTTGAAAAATCTACAAATATTTCTGAAATAGATAGAGACTTATATTTATCATTTTCTTTTACTTAAGAACTTTCTAAACTTTAAGTTGGTTTTAATTACTGAAATCTTTTATAAATTGGACTATTCCATTTCTAGAACAAAATTTTTTTATCTTCCTAAGAAACTTATTACATAATTTTCATGCTAAAATGTTCTATGAGATTAACTGTCACTTGA
Source organism: Papilionanthe hookeriana x Papilionanthe teres (assembly GCA_022702705.1). NCBI lineage: Eukaryota > Viridiplantae > Streptophyta > Magnoliopsida > Asparagales > Orchidaceae > Papilionanthe > Papilionanthe hookeriana x Papilionanthe teres. The sequence continues at coordinate 103,175,548 of CM040432.1, forward strand.
GGACAAGTAATATTTTAAGTTTGGGAGATTTTGATACACCTAAAATATAAAGTATTTTATGCACATTTTTATACCTATTTTTAATGATCTTGCACTTTAATGGAAGGTATTTTGTGTTTTTCTTGCAGGTATGATGAAAATGGATGGTCATGATGAAAGGAGCAAAATTGGATCAAATTTGGAGCAAAAAAAAAATGAAAATTAAAAAATTTGGCACTGGCGGCTAAGCACCGCTGGGCCGGCGCTTAGCCGCCACAGTTAAAATTCAAGATTCAAATGGATTTGGCATCAATTTCAAAGGGGATGGGATGCAACTCTTGGTGGTAACGTCCATAACTTCCTTTGGGTGGCAAGTTTGAATGATAGGGTGCGTTCCTTGTAGATACATCGAATCTGGATAAATTTTGAAGAGACACCAAGGCACCTTTTGGTTTACTATTTAAAGAGAGTCTTGGGAAATATTTAGAGGAGGAAATTTGAGGGCCTAATCATAAGTTCCTTGTAGATGAATTTCCTAAATACATAAGCTTTAAAATTGTATGGGGTACATCCATCTTAAGTTCATGATATTTTTCAACAGATGGAATTAAAAGTTTTCTATTTTTGGTAGTGTCCATCATTTCACACCTCTCCTGCACATACATACAGTTTTCTTTAAGTAACGTTTTTGAATCATCATGAAAGTCTATTTTAATCTCATCTATTAACTTACTCTCAAAACTATCTTGGAAATGGTCTTTACGTACATAATCAATTTCATCTATCCAAAAACAATCATCATCTTTTCTTTTAGCTGGATATTTCATAGTCTTTAATACATCAATAGTGACTTCATAGTCATTAATATTCATAGTCAACTCTTCTTTTTGCACATCTATCATAGCTTGTCCAGTAACAAGGAAAGTCTCCCTAAAATAATTGAAATTTCTTTATCTTCCTCCATATCTAACACAATAAAGTCCAAAGGAAAGATAAATTTATCCACTTTAACAAGAACGTCTTCTATATCTCCTTTTGGATAAATGATAGATTGATCGGCTAACAGAAGGGTTACAGTAGTGGGAAAAATATCGACTAAACCTACATTCTAAATATAGATAGAGGCATCACATTAATGCTCACTATTAAATCACATAAAGCTTTTCCACATAATATTTTTTCAATTGCATAAGGAATTGTAAAGATTTAATGATTTTTAAGTTTCTGAGGAAAATTTTTCTGAAGTATAGCGTTGCACTCCTCACATAGTGCAACTGTCTCGTAATCCCGAAATTTCCTTTTCTTGTTTAATATCTCCTTCATAAACTTTGCATAACTTGGCATCTGTTCCAAAGGTTTAGTGAAAGGAATATTTATCGTTAACTTCTTAAGTACTTTCATGAACTTTGAAAATTTTTTATCCAACTCATGCTGTCTAAGTCTTCGAGGAAATGGAGGTGGTGGTCTTTCTAAACTGATTTTAGTTGGAGATATTAATTTTTCCAGATCCTTAGAAAAATGTTCTTCAGGTATTTTAGTTTCCTTTGTTTCTCTCACAATATCTTTCTCTTTTCTAACCACATCCTCTATCTCTCTTCTACTTTTTAATTGGACAGCTTCTACTTATTCATTAGTATTCTCTTTCGGGTTAATCTTAATGTTTCTAGGAAGTGTTACTTGGGCTCTATTGCTAAGTGAATTAGCAATTTGTCCCAGTTGATTCTCTATGTTTTTAATCGCAACATTTTGACTTTGCAACTGGTTTCCCATTTGCAATACCACTTCTTCCATAAACATTTTCTTATCCTCAAATTGTTGATCATTGTTAGAGTTCGGTAGATATGAAGGTCTATAGTTTGTGTTCCCCTGATTATTCCAACTTCCCTTAGGATTTTCATTATTATTTTCCCATTTTGGTTTCCACCATCAGTAGTATGATTCCAGTTAAAATTAGGATAGTTCTCCCAACCTGGGTTGTAAAAGTTAGAGTATGGGTTGTTTATGGTATTTAAAGCATCATAAAATAAGTTAGAATCAATTTTATGCCCTAATGAACTTTTCTCACTTGTTGGAGTGAGTTGAGGCTGGTTCATTCCAAATTGGTCCAACTTCCTTGATATGGCGGCAACTTGAGATGCAAGAATTGTAATCACATCCGTAATATGAACACTGGCTACATTCTTAGGATTTACCATTGCAGATGACCATTGAAATTCATTTTTAGTCATTTTTTCAATTAACTCATACGTTTCATCAAATGGTTTTGACATTAATGATCCACCTACGACAACATCAATTATAGACCTAAGGGATCCTACTAACCCAGTATAAAAAGTTTGAATGATTAACAATCGGGCAGAACATAGTGTGGACACTTTCTTAGGAGTTCCTTAAATCTTTCCAAGGCTTCATATATTGATTGTCCTTCATATTGAAAAAAATGAGATAATATCGTTTCTAAGTTTAGTAGTCCTTGAAGGTGGAAAGTACATAGCTAAGAATTTCTGAGTTAACTCCTCCCAATTTTTAATAGAGCCAGGTGATAATGAGTATAACCACATTTTAGCCTTATCCCTTAGTGAGAAAGGAAAAAGCCTTAACCTAACAACATCGTCTGACATACTGTTATAACGAAATGTAGCACAAAGTTCTAGAAAAATTGATAGGTGTAAATAGGGATCCTGCAAAGGAGTTCCCCCAAACTGATTGTTCTGCAAAAGTTGGATAATCTCAGAATTTATTTCAAACGAATCAGCTTCTACGACAGGATTTTGTATATTTGAGTGAATTTCATCTGTCATAGGATTTTACATAATCACTCAATGAAGTATTATGATTTTCCAAGTTATTATCTTAAAAGTCTTCCATTTTCATTTCTAGTTTTTCGAGTCCTTTCTGTATTTTTATTTTTTTATTTTTTTATTTTTTTCAAACTCAGGATCATAAGGCACATGTCCTGCAGATCCTTTGTTTCGAATATGTAACACAACAAACAATACATTAACAATTAAACAAATAATTGATGAAATAACACAACAAAACATTTTCACGAACACCTTATTTTTCACAGAAACAGTTTTTTCACAACACTTTTTCATATAAAAATACTTTTCACACAAAGCAGTTTTTACGACACTACAGTTTTCCAAGTCTAAGCCTAATTATTTCAAATAAAATTCTCCTAAAGTTCTTACCTAAGCATCCCCGGCAATGGCGCCAAAAACTTGACCGTGACTTTTTGAGGTGATAAAAATAAGTGTAATTGATTAATAATAAAGTCACTTATATCAACGCAAGTATACGTATCGCTCAAGTAATACATGGCTCTAGTGGAACACATTAAATTGACTTGAAAACAATTCTCCACTGATCTTTGGGATTAGAGGAACATCACATAAAAATTTGAAATCAATTGGACTTGATTAGCCCCACCAAATGGGTTGATTAAGCCTCATAAGTAAAATGGATAAAATTAAACTTTAAAAATTCATAACTCACAAAATACTTTTCAAAAATTCACAAAAATGGTTTTGGTGCTTCTCTGATATCAGAGGAACTTAGGAAAATTAAAATTGTAATTTTCTAAAAAAGTTGATTTTTATCATTATTTTAATATTTTTAATAAATAAAAAATATTAAAAATCATAAAAATATTAAAAATCACCAAAATATCACATTTTGAATTCTAATCATTTAGGAACAAACCAAATATTTTTCTTAAGTCTCTAAGGGTAAGATATTGAATTTTAAAGGCTTAATGTAATTTTTAATATTGAAAAATGTATTTTCCAACCCCTTCACTAAAATAATTCTAATAAATAAAAAAAAAATTATAAAATTTGTTTCCCTGGACTCCTTGAGGTCAGAGAGATTTAATAAAAATATAAAATCCATTTTTAAACTTTAATTTTATTTTTAAATTAATTAATACTCCAAAACTAAAAATAATTCTAATAAATAAAATATAATTCAAAAAATTACCAAAATTGGTTCAAATGGTTCTCTGGTCTTTAGGAATATCCCATAATTTTCTTAAGGACAGAAATATTTCCTTGGTCATGTTATTGAATTTTCCTTGAAAACCCCTATTTTCCATTAAAATTAATTACATAATTAAATTAAATATAGAAAAATCACATTTTCTCCTCTAATGTCTTAATTGACATGTGAGTGAGGTTACATAAAAATTTCAAGTTCATTTGAGCTTAATTTAGTGAGTTATAGAATTATTAAGCTTGAAAGGCAAAATGGTAATTAAAAATTTCAACCCTTAATTAAAATTTTAGGATTAATCAAAAAGGGGAGGGTAAAATATTTGATTTTAAACTGATTTTAGATGATTGAAACTTAAATGATTGAGGGTAGAAACCTACTAACCATTTCAAATATAATTAAAATAAAACTTTAATTAATTAATTAATTGAAATTTTGGAAGAATAATAGAAATTGGAATTATTAAAGTAGGGATATTATTAAGAGGATATTTATTCTTTAATTTAAAAATCCCTAAATAAATCACTTCAATAATACTTAATTCTTACTTAAAAAATAAAATAAAATAATAATCCAAATTTAAATTAAACTAAAATTAAATTAAATTGAAATTAAATTAAATTAAACTAAAATTAAATTAAATTAAATTAAATTAAATTAAATCAAATTAAATTAAATTAAATTAAATTAAATTAAAATCAAATCAAATTAAATTAAAATTAAATTAAATGGAATTAAAATTAAATTGAATTAAATTAAATTAAAATCATTTAACAACAAACCTAATTGAAATCATTAAGAATTAAATCTAAAATAATTTGAATACTATTCCAAACTTAAACTAATTTTTTTTATAATTAAGTCAAAATTAAAAATTAAATCATTAAGTTTAAATCATTAAAATACCTAATAAGTTGATTTGCCCTTTTAAAGCTCTTATTATTATAACTCTTAAATGAGGTATCAAGCGAAGTGTTACTTCACTTATAGGATATTCAAATGTCCTAGTTCACTGAGCAAGAGAACAAAACTTGAACTCCTGGATGATTAATTCACTTGTATAATTAAACTCCCTTGGACTTAAAACAATCCTAGAGATATTGAAAAGATGTTTAAGACTCGTCTTAAGCACTTCCTCAATATGATAGAATGTTTATAAGAACAATTGAACTTAATTGTTCTTTGATGAAGAAAATCATCCTTAAACTAAAACACAAGAATCTAGACGTCATAGGAGATGACTAGCTATAGGATTAGGACTTTGGTAGATAACCAAAACTTTTCCCTTAGCTTTACCTAGGTACTTGTTGAAATATTTAAATGCCTTAACATGTGTTTTAAGTGCAGCTTGGGATGACGGGAAGACCCTCCAAGTACGCTTTTATTTTATTGCAATTTACTTTATTGCAATGTACTTTACTTTTCTTGCATGTTAAATAAAACTGTTGCATGAAAACCAAAACCTTTAGGTTAGTCCCTGAACTGAAACCAAAATTAAATTAAAACTCATTACAAGATAAAAATAACCGCTACAACATTTCAAAATATAAAACAACTCAAAATTTAATCACAAACAGAACAACAAAACTACAACTTTAACTAAATTAAAACGTCTCGTTGAATGATCGGGAATACCTCGGATGATGTAACCCACGTGTTGCTAACGGGATTTCCCACTGTCTAAATGAAAGTGCGGAACTCATTCAATCGAGTTTAGCAAAATCATCTCGACTAAGTGAATTCAATGAAAATAACTGATGCTTGGATGACTGGAACCGCGGGATCTTAATCGGTTCGTTTAACTAACTTTAAAATTTGTTTTAATTAAAATATTAAAAACACTTGGATTTTAAGATTCTCTAAACCAAAATACTTCTCTCACCTCCCGATTTATGACTTCTAAAACTAAACCTCTCGCAACAACAAGGAGCTTGGAGCATAGTGGGCAGCATGGCCATCGTCATCAGCAAAACCTGAGTCTACTTCAACAAAACTTTCCTTAGAATTAAATAACCAAGCCATAGGACTTCGAGGTAGTTTGCTTAGTGCAACATAAATCCTCAACTCTCTGTTAGGCATTTGCATGATCATGTCATGTAAATTAAGTCCTAACCGGTCTTAGGATTCCGAGGTAGTTATTTGGTACGACATAAATCCTCACATCTTCGAGGCTATTTGTGTGATCATATCATACAAATATAAGTCCTAATTAATTAAAATTGGTAGGATTGCAACATTAAATAATTTTCTTAAACTCGAAGCCAAACAATAGGATAGTTTGGGAAGTTGCCAAGATTCTTCTTGGATCTTCAGCTTCTCCTACTTTTCTCCCTTTGGACTCTTGAAATAAACTGTTCCAAATTTGAGCTAATCCTTATTGAAACTTCCGAAACTCAATCCTTTGAAAACCTTAAACTTCGAATTTCTTGAGAGCAAAACCACTGATCATTATCGAGAGTTTTCTTAAGTGATTCTCGTCACTTAGGATGTAATTAACTATAGGGCTCGCTCTTATAGGGAACTTTAAGAACCGAGGTAAAATAAACCCCGCTTAATTTCTTTGTATTAAGCTAGGGGAACTTTTCGACTTATAAAATTGGTTCGCTGCACCAAATGAATGTCACAAATCTTCTAGTTTCTTTAATCGAGTCCCATCATCAAGTAAGTGTGTCTATTCTTCGGGATAGTATACACGACTTGTGATGTGGCGCTCATTTATATAAACTATTTGAGATGTGAGATCGGTTTGATTTCATATCTTAAAACTTTCAAATTTAAAATTATTTTCAAAATCAAATGCTACATTCTAAATTATATATATATTTAAATTAAATTTAAAATCTAAAATTCGCCGACAATTTCTATAGGCGACCCCTTTTCAAAATACAACACACAAACCTAAAAATATGCCGACAACTTCTGGCGACTCCGCTGGGGATTAGTTCCTCTCTCCATTTTGATCAGATGATTTTGCTTTCATAAATCGGTAGTGAATCCATGCCCCTTGTGGACCAAACTACCATTCTTCCGTTAGAATACCCTGTTCATTTCTGTCTTGAACGAGTATAGCCAACTCCTCTCGGATTTAGGTGCCACTGTTTAGACACCCCTAAACAGAGAGGTTCCGAGATCCTTTTACCTCTTTTCTGAGGTGGGGTGGACACCCAATAGGTGTTAGTTTAGGAGCGGTCCTTCGAGTCGAGAAGTCTTGCATAAGACTTTCTTTTCCTTTCTAATTCTAAATCGGGTCCTTTACCTTTTCTATAACCTTCCTCCTTTAATCGTTTTGTTTCTAACAAACGAACCTTCTAACAAACAACCTCTTTTATAAATCACGAATACACTAAGATAAATGAAAATGTGTTCAAACTCTTTCTTTTTCGTCCTAAACTTTACGACGAAGAGATGCATAATTCGGGACTGACATTCAGAATCTGCCCTGCAGAAAATGACTGCCCCAAAGCTAATCTTCTCCTTCACCAATGAATGGACTTCACTGTTTACAAGGATGAGCTGCCCGACAATCGAATCATCCGTTTTGGACAAGGATTTGGCAACACAGACATCAAGTTTGCTAATGTCACTCTCTTCACGCTAATGGACAAAGTGTCAGAAACTGAAAAGCCTGTGATTGAGTTCAACTTGAAGTCGATTCAAGAATTCCCACCCCTGCAAAGGGTTCCAGCTGAAAGGAGTACCACTGTTTGTAGAAGGACTGTTGTCTCTACCCCCACCAGTCTAGTCATCTCAGCACCTACCCCGAGTTCTGCCAAACTGAAGGGGAAGGAAATCCAAGTCTGTGATGAGCCTGCCACCGTGGAGGGTGCAGACTTTGCTACAATACCATCTATTTTTGAAATTGGGTCCGGTTCAAGAGTTACACCCCTAACTCGGACTTAAAGGAGAAATAGAAGCAGGAAGATCGCCAAGAAAACTAGAATTACTGAAGTTGCTTTTCTAGAAGAAATTCCCGAAGAAAAAGAAGAAGAACTGCCAGAATACCTGCCGCTGTTTCTAGAATACTCGCCGTTGTTAGAAGGAAGTAGATTCCACCTGCTATCTGCCGCATCTAATGAGGAAGATGCCAGAAGGATTGCTGCTGCGTTACCTCAGCCCGCATATTACAATGATAGCAAGAAGAAGAAGAACAAGGCTACCCCGCTTACCCGATTGCGAGCGTTAGTCGAGAAATCGTCGGAAGGAAGGATGTCCCGTGTCGAGATTCCGAGAAGGATGGGACGAGTGCCAATTAAATCCCGCCTCGGACCGCGAGTGGAGCCTGCCACTGCCATAGAAAGACCGAAGAAGAAAGTCCGAACTAGTGAAAGAGGCTCACCTGTTATCGTATCAGGGCTGCAAATTAGGGAGGATACCACCTTCCAGCACATAGCCGACAGACCATCCAATCCTAGGCTTCTGGCTGCAAGAAGGATGGTGTGGCGACCTACTACTGGTCAGCTAAGACCAAAATAATGTCCTGAGAAGAAAAATCTCGTCAGGATGCTCGAGTCAGAAGAAAGTACTACTGCGATGAAGGAGACTCCCGAAAAAGAAGTTCAACAACTGTCACCAAACAACTGCGAGACCGTACGGAAAGGGCCACTAGAGGATGCCATGGACAAGTTAAGGACCGACATCCGACGGTTAGCAAAGGAAAGAGAAGAAGAATTAGGAGATGAAATTAACTCATCAGAGTTCATGGATGAGGAGTATGCCGAGATCAACATGGTTGAGACACGAGCATCATCGGCTTCACAAGGTGCTCCAAAGAACCGCAGAAAGAGATGAATCGAAAATGTTGAGAGCACAACTTCGGGAAAGAGATGATACGATTTCCCAGATGGCAAAGAGGATGGAAGAGATGGCTGCTGCCTTAGCCACTCTCCGTAGTCGGCCCGACCTCGAAAGAGACACTCCCAGAAATTATCCATATTGCAGATGGAGGAAAAGAAATCACATCCGTCAACGGAGACGAACTACCAAAGAAGGATTCTACACAGAGCATGATCCCTGAAAATGATATTAAAAACATGGTAGAACAGCAGGTGCGAGAAGCCTTAGTACAATCCAAGAGTGGAGCATCTATTCAGACGGGTAGACCTTACCCCGAAGAGTTCAATGCAGTTCAATACCCGAAAGGCTTCGTACCACCTCTGTTTAAGACTTTTGATGGAACAGAAAACCCTCGGCAGCATGTCGCACATTTTTGTGCCAGTTGCTGCAATGGCGGTGGGAGCGACGCTTTACTCTTTCGCCGGTTCGTCGACGCGCTTATCGTGGATTCCCTTCGACTGGTACGCAGAATTGCCGAACGGTTCAGTAAAGACCTTTTCGGAACTAGAAAATCTCTTCGTGAAAAGATTTGCTGGGGCTCAGCACCACATCACTATCAGTGATCTAGTGGTGGAGCAGCAAAAGCCAAACGAGACTTTAGTGGATTACATACTTCGATGGAGAAACTTAAGCATGAAATGTGAACCACAGCTTCAAGAACAACTTGCAGTCGGTATCCTGCTTAAAAGTATCCATGGCCCTATAGCACTTCTCCTTAAAGGTTTTACAATCAAGACTTTCGAGAAGTTGCTTAACAAGGCCGGGAGCTTGCAAGAAGAGGCAAAACAGTGAAGTTTCGCGGACAAGAACATAAGCAGAAGCCTGTGAAAACATTTGAAAAGAAGTCCGAGATCGTCGCGGCAGTAGATAAGGGCAAGCAGCCAGTGCAGATACAGTCAGAGCGGCCACAACCTAGTTATCAACCACCACAACGGACTTAGCAGCAACCTCAGCAGGATTATCAGCAACCTCGTCCGAGCTATCAGTCGCATCAGCATTATGAACAACCACCTCGTTCATCGCGTACTTTAAGAGAACTTCTAAACAAAGAATACCCATTCAAAACCGAAGCGATAGCGAAGATGTTCCGCGACTTAATGAAGACACTGGATTTTCACCGCGAGCCCAAGAAGCCGGAGGAAGTCAATAAGAAAGATCATCCGAACTATTGCCCTTACCACCAGATGCTTGGACACAAGATATTGGATTGCATCACTTTCAAGAGTTGGCTTGATGACAATCTCCGGAAAGGGAACATAACGATCCCAAAAGAATACATGAAGGAACCCCAGAAGGGAGGTTCCGTCAATGTTATTTCAACGGATCTCATTGTTCCGATAGACCCTTACACGACTGATGATGGATGGAGTACTGTCTGGACAAAGTCATCGAAGAAAATTTTGGATCACATCGAGGCCGCTTCGGTACACGCTTCAACTCAGAGTTCGAAACCTGTCGAGCCGGCACTATCACTCGCGATCGAAGAACCGCCCCGGAAGGAGGAGAAGATCATAGAAGAAAAGAAAACCGAGGCTCCGAAGGGTAGATTAGGGTCGCTTATCCTAGGATGGTTGTTTCCGATTCGGGGAGAAATCCCTCGAACTCCCGACTTCGTATGATTTTTTGCTCGCTCCGGCGGGATCTTATAATGATAAGGGTTATGGCGTTGGCTACGTTTTGACTGTCTCTAACGATCATGTAACTAACGACAACCGGCTTAATCCAGATCTCGATTCCAGTACAAATAATGATTCTCAAATCATACGCAACCTTGATGACGATGACGAAGAAGGTGTTCACAAAGGAGGCTACGAAAGCTCGATAAGAAACGAGTCCATTTATGAATTCCGAGGAGCTCCGATCACGATAGAATTAGAACCATCAGACACCGAAGCAACTTCAGAAGAGCCAGTGGTTCCAATTCAAGAGGATACACCGGCAGATTCAACACCAAACTCAGAAGAAATAACTGAAGTAAATTTAAGAAGTGGAAAAGTTCTGCCCCCGAGAATGGGTCCGAAGGATAAAGTTAAGCAGGTGGTTGCCCAGGAAGAGCCAACCCCAGCAGAGGAATTGCTCATTCGGGAAGAACCCGAGGAACATGGTAATAAAGTGGACTACAACGTGCTAGCCCATCTTAGGAAGCTACCAGCCAAACTAAGCATATACCACGCTCTGATCCTGTCAAAGGAGATGAGAGAGGCTCTGATCAAGGCTTTACTCGATCCAAAGATCTGTTTAGCTCAAATGATCGGTAATTCCTTCGACGAGGTTTGCTCGTTAAAAGAACAGCGAGGTGTTACCTTCACAGATAATGATCTATTACTGGGAACAGCAGATCACAACCGACCGTTGTACATTTCAGTAACACTTGGAAAGTTTATGCTGTCCAGAGTGTTGATTGATCCGGGAGCATCAATCAACATAATGAACCTTCGGACGCTAGCATATTTGGAAATTGATGCTCGCGAGCTTGAAGCAGACAAGATGCTATTAAGAGGCTTCAATCAAAAAGGAGAAAGAGCTCTTGGATCGATAACACTACTAATGAAGACCGGTGATTTAGCAAAGACAACCGCAAAATTCCACATAATTGATTCTGAGACATCGTTCAACGCTCTACTAGGTCGACCATGGATTTATGAAAACCGGATGGTGCCGTCGTCTCTGCACCAATGCATAAAGTATTACGAAGGAGGGGAACAGTGCATCAAAGGTGACTTGCAACCATTCTCCGTACACGAGATTAGAATTCATGAAGATGCGGCCTACTACGCGCCTCCGAAGAAAACAATCTTTTCTAGAAATACCATACCAAATGAAGCAAAAGAAATCTGAGACGATGAAGAACCTGAAGTTCTAGTTCAACAATCACTCACCACTCCCTTACGGTGAGATGGTGAAGATTTCTCCAGAACTCGCACCGAGGTCGAGGCCGGGGACGAGGACGTGGAAGAAATATCGGAACGGTTAGACAGAAGAAACCGGTCATCGATGTTGATTGGGAGAATAGTTCCGAAGAAGAAACCAAGAAAGAAGTAATGAAGATAAATCAAAAGAAACCCCAGTTCAAGATCTCTCTCGAAGATGAAAAGAATGAAGAATACAAATCAATGTACGAGAAGATTAACCATCATGTACATACTATGACCCTGACCCCGATCCATTCTAGTAAGATCGAGGGTATGGTGGTCAAAGAAGTGCAAGGTGGTGGTACTAAGCCAATCAAGTTTTACCGTGGTACTTCTTCTTCCAATAATAAAAAAGATGAACAATTTGAAGATGTCACTTCTTCCGAATTAATGAAATTACCTTTTGAGTGGTACTCTCCCTGTGTTCAAAATTTAATTTAACGTGGTGTCTTACCTCGACAATGGATAAAGGGTCAATCACAACATTTTGAAAGACTATGGAATAATGCCGGTCGACCTCCCAATTCAAAACATGGTCTCGGATTCGGCACAGTAGGTTCAATTAAAGATATGGAATTTTGCTTGGTTGTCACTTGCGAACCTAATAAAGACTGCTTGGAAGCTTCAGAGGACCTCGAAGATCTACCAATCGGAGATGCTCCACCAGAATTCGAAGAAGAAATCAAATCTACAATAGACGAGTTAATGGAAGTTAACTTAGGTACTGGCGAAGAGCCTAGGCCAACCTTTGTTAGCTCCTTACTCAATAAAAGAGACTCTGATGAAATAATCAAGCTATTAATGGAATTCAAGGACTGTTTTTCTTGGAGTTACGACGAAATGCCAGGATTAGCTCCAGAAGTCGCAGTTCACAAGTTAGGAGTGGATCCTACTTCGTTCCGACCGACAAGCTCCCGTAAGAATGCGTCTAGAAATCGAGCAACAAGTAATAGCCGAAGTTAAGAAGCTAATAGACGCTAAATTTGTCCGCGAAGAACAATATCCTACTTGGTTAGCCAATGTGGTACCGATCGAAAGAAAAATGGTCGGATCGGAATCCGCTTAGACTTCGAGGATTTAAATAAAGCATGTCCAAAGGATGAATTTCCACTACCAATCCTGAACCGATGATCGACATCGCTTCAACACATGAAATATTCTCATTCATGGATGGATCATCAGGATATAACCAGATAAAGATGGCACCAGAAGACGAAAAGTTCACGGCATTCAGAACGCCGATCAGAGTGTATTGCTACACAGTAATGCCATTCGGACTAAAGAACGCGGAGCAACATATCAAAGAGCGATGACAAAGATTTTTGATGATCTCATTCACAACCAAGTTGAATGCTACGTGGACGATGTGGTCATTAAAAGCAAACTGAAGGAAGATCACCTGTATGATTTGAGAATTATTTTCGAGCGACTAAGACAATACAACCTTAAGATGAATCCTTTAAAATGTGCCTTCAGCGTCACCTCCGGGAAATTCATAGGATTTGTTGTCCGACATCGCGGGATTGAAATTGATCCGGAAAAGATTAAAGCTATCTTAGAAATGCCACCTCCTAAAACCTTGAAACAGCTACGATCCTTTCAAGGAAAGTTGACATATCATCGACGCTTTATATTGAATTTGTCAGGAAGGTGTCAGCCTTTTTCTGCTTTGGTTAAGAAGGATGCCAAGTTTACTTGGGATTTCAGATGTCAACATGCCTTCTATGACATCAAACGATACTTAATGACACCTCCTATCTTAGCAGCCCCAGTCTCGGGTAGACCATTGATACTTTATACCGCGGCTTTAGAGGACTCCCATGGAGCCCTGCTAGCCATGGTCAATGATGAGGGAAAAGAAAATGCTCTCTACTACTTAAGCCGTCGTCTAATCCCGATGGAAATAAAGTATCCTCCAATTGAGAAGCATTGTTTGGCCCTAATCTTCGCCGCACAGAAGCTTAGGCATTGCATGCTTTCTCATAAAGTCAACCTTATTTCGAAAGTTAATCCGTTGCAATATTTGATGACCCGACGGACACTTTCTGGCAGACTTGCCAAGTGGTCGATGATACTATTGCAATTTGACATAACTTTCGTTCCTCTTCGCGCCGTAAAGGGACACGTCCTAGCTGACTTCCTTGCAGCACACCCTTTACAGGCAGATTCGCCTCTCGACGACGATTTGCCTGACGAGCGCATAATGAGCCTAGAAGACACCGATGATCGATGTTGGGAACTATAGCTTCGACGGAGCGTCCTCGGCATAGTAAAGACAAAGAATTGCAAACGATAGTGTCCTGTAGGCAGGAATCGGACTAATCTTTATAACATCGGAGCGGGGGATGTTAAGATACTCCTACCACTTAACAGAGCCGTGCACAAACAACGAGGTAGAATACGAAGCCCTCATAACAGGACTAGAACTAACCATTCAAATGGGAATAACGGACATCAACATCTACGGAGATTCTCAGTTGATCATTCAACAGGTCGCCGGACAATACAGAATTTTAAAGCCAAGACTCGAGCAATACTTTCGTATGCCATGAAACCGTTGGAACAAATTCCGCATGTAACGATCTACAAGATCCCCGAAGAGAAAATGCTCTCGCGGATGCGCTAGCTCGCCTTGCAAAAGAATTTCGCTCGCTTACAAGAGGAGTCAGCTGAAGTGTCAGTTCAAGGATGACAGGTCCTATCACAGCTCGACATGGATATGATACAGAAATCAGAAAAAATAGAAGAAACAATTGCAGCAGTGACAGAAAACACAGAAGATTAGCGTCAACCGCTAATAGACTACCTGCAAACAGGTAAATTACCAGACGATAAGTCATTAGCCCATCAAATCAAGAAAAGAACTCTGTCTTACACATTAATAAACAACACGTTATACAGAAGGTCTTTTGATCAGATGTGCCTAAGATGCCTGAGTGGGTCTGAGGCTCGTGAAATTGTCAAAGAAGTGCATTCAGGACTTTGTGGCGCTCATCAGTCGGGTCCGAAAATGAAACTGAAAATTAAAAGACTAGGGTACTACTGGCCCTCAATGATGACCGACTGTATGAAAGTCGCCAAGAGCCGTCACCAAGTGCCAAGTGCACGGAGTGGTTCTACACCAACCTCCAAATGTGCTACATCCGACAATCTGCGTCGCGGCCATTCGAGTGTTGGGGCACGTATATAGTGGGTCCGATAGAACCACCTTCTTCAAGAGGACATCGCTTCATCCTCGCAGCCTACGTACAACTTTTCTAAATGGGCGAAGCAGCTCCACTCGTAGAAGTAAAGGCACACCACGTGCTACGTTTTTCAAAAATCAAGTTGTCTACCGTTTTGGGGTACCGCACAGAATCATTTCAGATAATGGGTCCGCATTCAGAAGCACAAAAATTAACAATTTTGTCAGAAGACATGGAATCGATTGGTGATACTCAACAATCTACTATCCAAGAGCAAACGGCTTGGCCGAGGCTTTTAATAAAACTCTCATTCAAATTCTAAAGAAAACTTTAGACGACAACAAGAGGAATTGGCACGAGAAGTTGTTAGAAGCCTTATGGGCCTACAGGACGACTTTTAGGACTCCTACTCAGTCTACGCCTTACGCTTTAGTATACGGGTCCGAGGCAGCGTTACCATTGGAAGTCCAGCTTCCATCACTCGTAATCGCAGCTTGCAAATAAAATTACTACAGAAGAAAATGCCAGATTACGACTGGAAGAACTGGAAAGCTTGGAAGGGAAAAGACTTGCAGCGCAACAAAATTTGGAACTATACCAAGCTAAGATGATCCAGGCCCATGATAAACTGGTCCGCCCAAGAACTTTCAAAGTTGGTGACTTAGTTCTTGTTCTCAGAAGACCTATTCTGCACATCGCAAGGTAGGAGGCAAATTTGAACCGACTTGGGAAGGGCCGTTTGTGGTCGAGGCAACTACTCGGGAGGCTCCTACCAACTTGTGAATTGCCAAGGAGAACGACAAATGCTTCCAATCAATGGACGGTATTTAAAGAAGTATTACTCAACCTGATGTTTTGAAGGGTGGCCTCTAAAATAGAGTCTTATCCCTAGAAACACGGGTGAAGCAATCACTTTGTAACTGGGTCCGAACCCAAAAACATAAAAATGGATAAAAAAAAATCATTAAAAGAAAAAAAATATATGTGCTAAAAATGAAATATGTTAAATCATAATAATAAAGTTTTCCCCTTCCTTTCAAATCAAATCTTGTTCCTGATCTTTCCTCATCTTTTCCTACCTTCCTTTAAATTAAAATAAGTGAATAAGAATCTTCAGTGATAAGTATTTTCTTAATGTTCTTGTTCTTAGTACAGCCCCTGATCCTTTCCTTGTCTTCTTCGCAGGGAAATGTCGAATGGGCGGTTCGTCCTAAACTTTAAAAATGGCGCGAGTCTCGCACTCGATGAAAAGAGGGTGAAGGATGGAGCAGTGATAGAAATTGATTTTGACTTCACACCAGCCAACCTACAGTACAAAGAAAATGATTTGGTCCCAGTGGACCTAGAAGAGCTTCATAGCCAGACAGTGATGAAGATGGGTGGCCCAAGCCACCAATCCAGCAACAAGAAAAGAAAGATAAACACCGAGGAAAGCAAGAAAATAAAGTCAGTAGTTGCCACGGCAGAGGGCAAGCTCGTCGCACGCCGCGCCCGCAGAAATTTAAGTGGTAAGGAGAGCTACTCTCACTGCTACCCAAAGAAGGAATAAGAATCGCCGTATCCGCAACATGTTGACTAAACTAGCAGCAGATCAACACGAGGAAACAACCACCTTCGCCGACACACACATTTCAAAGATACCGGTTCATCAGGAACCTGAAAAGAAAGAACAGGCTCCGAAAACAACAGAAAAGATAAGGGGAACTCTAAGAAGATCAGAG
This sequence comes from Papilionanthe hookeriana x Papilionanthe teres, assembly GCA_022702705.1. Lineage (NCBI taxonomy): Eukaryota > Viridiplantae > Streptophyta > Magnoliopsida > Asparagales > Orchidaceae > Papilionanthe > Papilionanthe hookeriana x Papilionanthe teres. The sequence continues at coordinate 103,192,171 of CM040432.1, forward strand.
GCAGAGAGATTACCACGACACTAGAAAGAGACACCAGTGGTAAGAAACCTTGTTGCGAAAGCAACTCCGGAGGATGTCCCGACAGAGACAATCCCCGAGGAGCCAAGGTATGCAGGAGGACGTGACGGGATTGAGCCATACATCCCGCAATACGTTACTAGGGCCTCGTCACTTGCAGATCATCCCGCATTATGAACTAGAAAGAATGCAAAATGTCGAGAAGAAGACTTTCGAATACTTTGAAAGGATTAGAGGCAAAAGAATCAACATTTTGGAAGGCCTCGAGTTACACACAGGTGTATTCTCGCAGTACGAGCAACAACAGATTGTGGATTGCATCTTAGAACTTCGAAGATGGGTCGATCGAGCCGTCTGAGAGAAAAGACTTATTCGGAACCCCGGAAATGGATGCCAGGGAAAGGAAGAGTCACAATACAATGCGGATGTTGCTATAACTTCGCAGAGGATAGAAAAGGAAATCCACCAGGGATACTCCGTCACAGTGAGGTGGATCCAATGCCAAGGATAATTAAAAGAATGGTAAAAAGAATGATAACGTGGAGGGTACTGCCAGCAGACTGCATACCCAACAGTTGCATCATCAACATTTATCGAAGGGCGACTGCATACCTCCACACATGCACCACCATGACTTCGTCGGACCTTTCGCACGCTTCGTTTGTCAACCAATGCAATATCATGTTCGAATCTGACCTTCGGATAGCAGGCCCGGGTAAGTTCCGAGGGCCGGTGGAGATACCACTTTCGGTAGGTTCCGTCATGATATTACAAGGAAATGGAGCAGATATCGCAAAACATTGTATACCGGGAGTACCAGTGGAGCGGATCTCCGTCACTTTTAGAAGGATGAATGACAGAAAGGTGCCTTATCACTTCCAGCCAGATCCAGAATTGGAGAGTCTCTGGCCCTACGAGCTGTGATTTACACGGGAAATAACACACCTCCAATACACATCCATGCGGCATTCCTGCCAAGGATGGCTTGGAAGGTGATGTTATTGACCATGTATCTCTTTATTCGTACATGGATTTTCGACGTATACTTTTGGATGGATCAACAAGAATCATACATAGTCCGTTTTGAGTCATGGATTGTATGAGATATATTTCGCATCAAGTTGTATGTCGTATCTTCAAAAGATTGGAATGAAAGTGACTATGTCACATTTTCGCCTTCACCTCTTTTTGTGCAAATTGACTGAGAAACGCCATTAGAGTTAAATGAACTTTGAACAAAGAACAGAAAAGAAAAGGAAAATAAAAGAAAATCCTCCCCCTTAAAAAAAAATCCAAATGTTAAAACGAACTCCAAATTCACATGAACATCAAATGAATAACAAAAATAAAATTGGATCGCTAAAGGACAAACAAAATGAGAATGAATCTCAAATTGAATTTCAATCTAAATCCATCTTTTCAAATCCTCCAGTTCTTTTCAAATCAAATCTACTTCAAACTCATTTCCCTGGATGGTTCTTCCTCATGGGGGGCCCACACTTCAACTTCAAAATCTTACACCTTTTCGTCACAATCGAAATCCGTTGATTTTCTGTGATCTCCTTTTCCTCTTGTAGGAAGATCGACTAGGTCTATTGACACGGAGCTACGAACTCTGTTCAATTTGGTTCCGATGGCATGAGACTGGGTCCTTCTTCATACGTATAACTTTCTGAGGCTGGTACCTACATTCCATTCCTCATCTTGGGATCAGTACCTACATTCTGACTCCCGTACAACTTTCCGAGGCTGGTACCTACATTTCAGTCCTCATCTTGGGATCAGTACCAACATTCTGACTCCCGTACAACTTTCTGAGGCTGGTACCTACATTCCAGTCCTCATCTTGGGATCGCACCTACATTTCGACTCCCGTACAACTTTCCGAGGCTGGTACCTACATTTCGGCTCCTCATCTTGGGATCGCACCAACATTCGACTCCCGTACAACTTTCCGAGGCCGGTACCTACATTCCGCGTCCTCATCTTCGGGATCGCACCTACATTCCGAATCCCGTACAACTTTCCGAGGCCGGTACCTACATTCCGCTCCTCATCTTGGGATCGCACCTACATTCTGACTCCCGTACAACTTTTCGAGGCTGGTGCCTACATTCCAGTCCTCATCTTGGGATCATTACCTACATTCTGACTCCCGTACAACTTTCTGAGGCTGGTGCTTACATTCCTGTCCTCATCTTGGGATCAGTACCTACATTCTGATTCCCGTACAACTTTCCGAGGCTGGTACTTACGTTCCAGTCCTCATCTTGGGATCGCACTCTACATTCCGACTCTCGTACAACTTTCCGAGGCCGGTACTTACATTTCGGTCCTCATCTTGGGATCGCACCTACATTCCGACTCCCGTACAACTTTCCGAGGCCGGTACCTACATTCCGAGTCCTCATCTTGGGATCGCATCGCATTCCGACTCCCGTACAAAATTTCCGAGATCGGTACCTACATTCCAGCTTCTCATTTCGAGATCAATACCTACATTTCGATTCTCATCCGAATCGATACCTACATTTCAATTCAAAATTTACGAGACCGGTACCTACATTCCAGCTTCTCATTTCGAGATCGATACCTACATTTCGATTCTCATCCGAATTGATACCTACATTTCAATTCAAAATTTTCGAGACTGGTACCTACATTCTAGTTCTCATTTGAGATCGATACCTAAATTTCGATTCTCTTTCGAATTGATACCTAAATTTCAATTCTAAATTCCGAGACTGGTACCTACATTCCAGTTCTCATTCCGAGATCAGTACCTAAATTCTGATTCTCATCCTTTTCGAGGTCGATACTTAAATTTTGACTCTCTTCCGAGATTGATACCTAAATTTCAATTCTCATCCCTTTCGAGATCAGTACCTAAATTTTGATTCTCATCCTGTTCAATCAACACTTAAACTCTAATTCTCACTCCGAGGCTGGTACCTAAATTCTAGTTCTCTTCGCAATCCCGAGATTGAAACCTAGGTTTCAATTCTCATTTCAAGTTCAAAATTGATTTTAAATCAAACTTCAATCCAAATTAAAACTCAAAATCTAAATTTACACATCAAAACTTGAACATAAGATGAAATGAAATCTAAATTGAAATCCCTGCATCTTGTGATTCGGAATTCACCTCCTTTTCCATTCCCTGCCGAGAGTTCAAGAATCTCCAGTCTTGGAGATATACTCGATACTCCCCAGCGGAAATTCTTCTACTTTGTACTAAATTTGTCACTTGGACATCTGTGTTGGTTTTATTGATCTCTTCGGTCAACGCCAATACGCGCGGTGTGCTTGGTTAGCACACCACATCTATTGGGGGTCCATTTGTTGACCTCATTTTTGATGAGGTCTCTTCTCTTCTCTCTCCTTAAGATTTCAGGATCTAGCCTTAGGCTTTTCCTTTGACTAATCTTAGAGGACTAGAAATGGAACCCACCCTTTAGAAATTCAAACACCTCTTGACTCCCTGCAAACCCCACAAGTTTGATGGTAGACCCCTAATCATTTAGAGGGTTGAAATCAAATGTGGAGGTTTAAAGGACGAGTTCCCATAGGACTTTTCGGCCTTAGGAATACCCTCGGATGGCCTGGTCTGGTGAGGGTCGGCTTGCACATACACTACACTCTCACACACATCCCAAGTCCTAAAACCACACTCTCACCCAACTTGACTTTCCTGACTCATGTAGGTAATTCATATGGATGGTCCTTAACCCCTAAGCCCTCGGCTAAGCATGGTTAGGAACAACATAGTGAATGCCTCAAATGAGTCCCCTCATGGCTCTTATGGGCTTAACATGGCTTCATGGCTCAACCAAAGTGATTCCACTTTACTCAAATTTGATCAATCTTCATTTTTCCAAAATTTTGATTTTTGACCCCCGGGACCCCTACACCCATCAAACCTACCAAATGCCCTTAGAACTACCCAAAATTTGCAAAATCACCTAAATTGCCCAAAATTCCTCAAAATCAATCCTAAACATTTCCCCCCACTCAAATTGACCATCTCCAGCCAAAAATACCAAAATTTCCAAAAATACCCCCAATACCCTCCAAATTACCAAAATGCCCCTCTTGACCCAAAAATCCAAAAATTCAGAAAATTCCCAAAAAATTTTAAAAAATCCTAAATATTCCCAATTTCATTTTGTCCAACTACACCATGGGCCAATTTTGTCAATTTATCCCACTTTTACCAAAAGCCCAAATTTAGCCCATTTTAAACCCAAATGAATCCAATGTCAAACCAAATCACCCCAATTGACCTCAATTTTGGTCCAATTCAATTCTAAACTTCAATTAAATATACCCAATATCAATCTAGACCAAATTCAAGCCCAATTTGATTGGAATTTGAATCCAATTTCATTTTTAAGCTTAAGGCCCAATTTTGACCCATGACCTAAACCTAGCTTAAACCAACCCAATTCAATCCCAATTTAACCCAAATATTTTCTAAAACCTTCATAGCATCCCCACAAACAAAACACTAACATGATTTGCCCAAATTTTGGACCCAAACCTTTCTCAATTTCAACTCAAACCCAAAATTCCTTAAATGGGCCTACACCCAAACCTAACCCAAATTGGCCCAAATCCCAAAATCAAAACCCAACCAAAGTTGAAACCTATTTGTAACACCCCCATAAACATTTCACAACATTAATTTTACATCGATTTCAACATTAGCCCAACTTTAGCCCAAGGTAGCTCATTTCGACCCATTTGGACTCTATTACCAAAGAGACCCAAATTAGACCCAATCCAATTCCAAATCACCTCAAACTTGCTTCAAATCACTCATGACACATCCCTAAACCAAACCCAACATTTATTTGACATGGTACTTTACAAACTTTTCATCTAAAAACCCATTTTGAAACATGAAGGCCCACTCCCTTAAACCGTTCTAAAAGCCCATCTTTACCAAATTTTAAAAGCCCAAACCCATCCTAAAGTCCATATGACACTCTCCCTCATCTTACATTCAACTTAAAATCATTTCTAAAGTCCTAATTTATCATTAAACCATTCCAATTCTAGCCACATGACAATTCTCACCAAAATGCCAAAAATCACAAAACCCTTCCTCATGAAAGTTGACTTAACTTTTCCCAAGCCAAATGGAGCCATGAAGCCATGCATGAGCCACATGAGAGCCATGAGAGCCTTGGACACTTCACCACACCCACGATGGCAAGAGGAGGGAGCTCTTTCCATGTTCCCTTAAGAGGATTAGCCACTCCCATGATTCCACTAAACCTTGCTTAAGCTTAATTATACTTGGATGGTGACCCTTCCCACTGATTAAGCTGACCTAAACCACTTTTTCTCAGCCTGAAATCAGGTCATGGAAAGGTGAACCCAGCCCAAACACATGGGTTGACACAAACCAAGCCAAAGAAGCCATGCCCCCATTCCATTTCGATCTAACCACTTTACACATGGCAACAGACCAATCGAACTCACAAACATCAAGCCCTGGACCTCTCGACCCCGAGGGTGACCCATGCCTGCCGGCCGCCCACCGGGCCGCCGGAAAACACCACACCCGAGAGCTCCCATGTGAGCCCACATTGAAATTCTCTCTCGCCGAGTCGCCCCATGCCCAATGGCCACCATGACTGTTCTTCTCCTCACCAGAGCAGATGATCCCAACCCCTAACTCCCCCTGGGAGGCCCTCCATCCATTCCTATTTAAACACCACCCCCTCTTGGCCAAAGAAGAGACTGAAAAAAAACCATACAGAAACTCTGCCAAAATCATTCCAGACTCTCCCCCACACCTGAAGAACTTGATCCCCACTGAAATCCCTCTGCCATTTCCTCTTTGTGAGCTCAATTTCAGAGTTGAAATTTAAGCCCAAAACCGAGACACTTCACCACGGTGAGTCAATCCTCAAATTGATTGACTCTACATATTCACCGGACCAAAAGGAGAAGTTTCCCAGCAAAGCCCCCTCACCGAGCCGGCCATTGCTTCCGACCTCCAAGCTTTGTGATCGGTTGTGGTCACTTTTGTACCTCGGCAATTCACTGAGCCGAGGACTTCATCCTGGAGCTTGCTTGGACCCAATCGAACGTGACACAACCCTCAGATCGAAGCTTCACTTCTCTGAGCAAAGGTATGAACTCTCTCTTCCTCCTGAGCTCCTGGAGATTCTCCATTTGATATGAATCGATTTCAATGCATGTTTACCGTATGGATGTGTTCGTCTCTTCAAGACGAATCCATAGAGCATAAGAACACAAAAACCGTTGAGAATCAAGTGAGTTCTTAGGGTTTTAGTGTGGATGGTCACGGGTGCACACCAGTCGTAGACGATGACCAGGAGCCGTCGGATCGAGCGTGTATCGAGCGGACGGTCGTGATCGAGCCGGACAGTGCGATGGTACATGAACCACGGGCCCCTGGAGCGCTGAGTCGGATGGCGGCGTCGAATCAGAAAGCGCCGCGTGGCTGTTCGGAGATGCTAAGGATGACGCGGCGCCGATTTGGATAAATAGAAAAATAGGATTTTTCGGATTTATTTAATTACTCGTAACTTAGAAAATCCATAACTTTGTGTAGAAAAATCCTAAAAATAAAATAAAAATACCTCTCGCTTCAGTGAACAGAGGAGAATAAGTGGAAAAGAAATCAATTAATTTCATTTAGTATTTTATTTTTAATGATTTAATTACTCTCTGCACTATTTCAATTCTCCATGCACATAGAAAATTCACCATGGCATGAGACCATAGGACTTTTAAAGCCTCTGAACTTGGGAACATTCCTTGAATTTTCCAAGGTCAGAGGCCATCCCTATGAGAAGTTATTGATTTTTCAGTTGCATGTTACTGTTTTGAGTATTTTAATTCCAATAATTATTTGCATGTTGAGAAATAAATTCTAGGAAAATTTGGTGATGTTTCTTATGACCAGAGGAACCTAGGAAAAATAAGTTTTGAGTTAATTCACATGGAACAACCCTAATTGGCCTAAACACCCAAAATTAAACTTTAATTAATTAAGGATACCCACACATTAAATTGACTTGAAAATAATTCTCCACTAATCTTTGGGATTAGAGGAACATAACATAAAAATTTGAAGTCAATTGGATTTGATTAGCCCCACCAAATGGGTTGATTAAGCCTCATAAGCAAAATGGATAAAATTAAACTTTAAAAATTCATAACTCACAAAATACTTTTCAAAAATTCACAAAAATAGTTTTGGAGCTTCTCTGATATCAGAGGAACTTAGGAAAATTAAAATTGTAATTTTCTAAAAAAGTTGATTTTTATCATTATTTTAATATTTTTAATAATTAAAAAATAATAAAAATCATAAAAATATTAAAAATCACCAAAATGTCACATTTTGAATTCTAATCATTTAGGAACAAACCAAATATTTTTCTTAAGTCTCTAAGGGTAAGATATTGAATTTTAAAGGCTTAATGTAATTTTTAATATTGAAAAATGTATTTTCCAACCCCTTCACTAAAATAATTCTAATAAATAAAAAAAAAATCAGAAAATTAAAAAATTTGTTTCTGTAGACTCCTTGAGGCTAGAGAGATTTAAGAAAAATATAAAATCCATTTTTAAACTTTAATTTTATTTTAAAATTAATTAATACTCCAAAACTCAAAATAATTCTAATAAATAAAATATAATTCAAAAAATCACCAAAATTGGTCCAAATGGTCCTTTGGTCCTTAGGAATATCCCATAATTTTCTTAAGGATAGAAATATTTCCTTGGTCATGTTATTGAATTTTCCTTGAAAACCCCTATTTTCCATTAAAAATAATTACATAAATAAATTAAATACAAAAAAATCACATTTTCTCCTCTAATGTCTTAATTGACATGTGAGTGAGGTTACATAAAAATTTCAAGTTCATTTGAGCTTAATTTAGTGAGTTATAGAATTATTAAGCTCGAAGGGCAAAATGGTAATTAAAAATTTCAACCCTTAATTAAAATTTTAGGATTAATAAAAAAAGGGGAGGGTAAAATATTTGATTGAAACTTAAATGATTGAGGGTAGAAACCTACTAACCATTTCAAATATAATTAAAATAAAACTTTAATTAATTAATTAATCGAAATTTTGGAAGTATAATAGAAATTAAAATTATTAAAGTAGGGATATTATTAAGAGGATATTTATTCTTTAATTTAAAAATCCCTAAATAAATCACTTCAATAATACTTAATTCTTAATTAAAAAAAATTAAAATAATAATCCAAATTAAAATTAAACTAAAATTAAATTAAATTAAAATTAAATTAAAATTAAACTAAAATTAAATTAAATTAAAATTAAATTAAATTAAATTAAATTAAATTAAATCAAATTAAATTAAATTAAATTAAATTAAATTAAAATCAAATCAAATTAAATTAAAATTAAATTAAATGGAATTAAAATTAAATTGAATTAAATTAAATTAAAATCATTTAACAACAAACCTAATCGAAATCATTAAGAATTAAATCTAAAATAATTTGAATACTATTCCAAACTTAAACTAATTTTTTTATAATTAAGTCAAGATTAAAAATTAAATCATTAAGTTTAAATCATTAAAATACCTAATAAGTTGATTTCGCCTTTTAAAGCTCTTATTATTATAACTCTTAAATGAGGTATCGAGCGAAGTGTTACTTCACTTATAGGATATTCAAATGTCCTAGTTCATCGAGCAAGAGAACAAAACTTGAACTCCTGGATGATTAATTCACTTGTATAATTAAACTCCCTTTGACTTAAAACAATCCTAGAGATATTGAAAAGATGTTTAAGACTCGTCTTAAGCACTTCCTCAATATGATAGGATGTTTATAAGAACAATCGAACTTAATTGTTCTTCGATGAAGAAAATCATCTTTAAACTAAAACACAAGAATCTAGACGTCATCGGAGATGACTAACTATAGGATTAGGACTTTGGTAGCACAACCAAAACCTTTCCCTTAGCTTTACTCAGTACTTGTTGAAATATTTAAATGCCTTAACATGTGTTTTAAGTGCAGCTTGAGATGACGGGAAGACCCTCCAGGTACGCTTTTATTTTATTGCAATTTACTTTATTGCAATTTACTTTACTTTTCTTGCATGTTAAATAAAACTGTTGCATGAAAACCAAAACCTTTAGGATAGTCCCTGAACTGAAACCAAAACTAAATTAAAAGTCATTACAAGATAAAAATCACCGCCACAACATTTCAAAATATAAAACAACTCAAAATTTAATCACAAACGAACAACAAAACTACAACTTTAACTAAATTAAAACGTCTCGTTGAATGATCGGGAATACCTCGGATGATGTAACCCACGTGTTGCTAACTGGATTTCCCACGGTCTAAATGAAAGTGCGGAACTCATTCAGCTTGAGTTTAGCAAATTCATCTGGAATAAGTGAATTCAATGAAAATAACGGTGCCGGGATGACGGAACCGTGGGATCTTAATCGGTTCTGTTTAACCAACTTTAAAATTTGTTTTAATTAAAATATTAAAAACACTTGGATTTTAAGATTCCTAAACCAAAATACTTCTCTCACCTCCTGATTTATGACTTCTAAAACTAAACCTCTGCAACATCAAGGAGCTTGGAGCATAGTGGGCACCTTGGCCATCGTCATCAGCAAAACCTGAGTCTACTTCAACAAAACTTTCCTTAGAATTAAATAACCAAGCCATAGGACTTCGAGGTAGTTTGCCAAGTGCAACATAAATCCTCAACTCTCCGTTAGGCATTTGCATGATCATGTCATGTAAATTAAGTCCTAACCGGTCTTAGGATTCCGAGGTAGTTATTTGGTACAACATAAATCCTCACATCTTCGAGGCTATTTGTGTGATCATATCATACAAATATAAATCCTAATTAATTAAAATTGGCAGGATTGCAACATTAAATAATTTTCTTAAACTCGAAGCCAAATAATAGGATAGTTTGGGAAGTTGCCAAGATTCTTCTTGGATCCTCAGCTTCTTCTACTTTTATCCCTTTGGACTCTTGAAATAAACTGTTCCAAATTTGAGCTAATCCCTATTGAAACTTCCAAAACTCAATCCTTTGAAAACCTTAAACTTCGAAATTCTTGAGAGCAAAACCACTGATCATTATCGAGAGTTTTCTTAAGTGATTCTCGTCACTTAAGATGTAATTAACTATAGGGGCTTGCCCTTATAGGGAACTTTAAGAACCTGAGTAATATAAACCCCGCTTAATTTCTTTGTATTAAGCGAGGGAACTTGTCGGCTTATAAAATTGGTTCGTGGACCAAATGGATGTCACAAATCTTCTAGTTTATTTAATCGAGCGCCATCATCAAGTAGTGTGTCTATTCTTCGGGATAGATACACGACTTGTGATGTGGCGCTCATTTATATAAACTTTTTGGGATGTGAGATCAGTTTGATTTCATATCTTAAAATTTTTAAATTTAAAATTATTTTCAAAATCAAATGCTACTTTCTAAATTATATATATATATATTTAAATTAAATTTAAAATCTAAAATTCGCCGACAATTTCTATAGGCGACCCCTTTTCAAAATACAACACACAAACCTAAAAATATGCCGACAAATATTGACTAATCCTATGCTTGTTTACTGAATCTGTGGCTAGGCTGGGAGGATACCGGCTTTCACTTCAGGAGCTCCCACATTTCCCTCGCCTAAGGGCTAACATGTCTGCTTCAGTACTCAAACATTAGGACTGAATTGGGGATTTTAGTATGTCACTTTAAAATCTCCACTTCTACGTCCAATAATTATATTTCCATATTTATTTGCATTCAATCTCCATGAACTTCATGATCCATGGAATTTGAATGTGGTTCGTACTTAGTTGTAGAAAGCATAAACCTCTCGGATCTTATGTTTTCACAACGAATTTTAACATTACAACAGACCTTAATTGCAATGTAAATGAAGTGCAAGTAAAAACCATCACATTTATATATAAAACTTCTTCTAACCTGTATCTCAATGTCCTACACATGAATTCTACTCATTACAAAAGAAAAGTAAAAGGAAAAGAATGAAATAATCTTCTCATGCCATTATTTCCAAAGAAGAAGAAAGAGTAAGAGAGATACGTCACAAAGCACGAAGAAAACATAATTGAAACTTCATTTAACCAAAGCAAATCCACTAGCTAAGTGTTTACAAAATCGTAGGATAATGAAGAATAATACTTAGTTTTTTCCCTTTGAAAGAAAGATAAAGATCTCTCCCACAAAGTCTCCCGTCGATCCATGCAATGCTAGTGCAATCCCTTACAAATTCTCTCAAAATCTCCTCTCCAATCTCTCCAAAAGGGTAGAAATCTACATTTCTACTCCTAATCTAAGAACCCTAAACATTCTCCAAGTTTTTTCTAACATTTCTCTTCACTTTTATAACATTCCTTCCCATTTTTTGACCTAAATTCGTTCTTTTAAAGAGTATGGACGAATTTTGATGAGTTTCCACAAGAACCCTTTCAAAAAGCGTCCAAATAAGTTGAATTTTGGCCCATAACCGCCAAAAGTCAGTTCATAGTAGTCTCGGGCGCTGTCAGCGGGCTCGAGGGCGCTGTCGGTGAGCTTTTCTGTCATTTTTTGTTTTCTCGGGAAAATCTCGCCGTCGGCGCCCTCGAGGGCACTTTCCGCTAGCAGACTATGCAGCTCCACCATTTCGCTCTGTTTGGCTCCATCTTAGCTTTGATTCGCCCCGTTTTAGTTACGTTGCGTTCCTAACAGATAGCCCTAAAAAATAAGCATGAAAAAACCTATCTTTAAAGAGTAATCTTATTTAAAAATATGCAATAAGTTTAAAAGAGATTAAGCATCGAAAGACTTATCGAAGGTGTTAGGGCAAAATTTCATTTCTTGCTCGTTTTTGCTCCAAATTGTACTGTTTTTATTTCTTTTTTCTCCAATCACCTAAAATCATTATACCTGCAACAAATCATGAAAAATAACTTCCTTTAAAGTGTAATATCACCAAAAATTAGTAAATTCATAAAGGAAAAATCATATATATTTGTGGTGTGTCAATTACCACATTCTATACCCATGTTAGGTATTACAACACTCAGATTTTGGCTTCCTTAAGCTTTTGCGCCTACTCTCAAATTAGACCGACAAGTGTCCTCGCTAAGGACCTTATCATTCTCTTTCTTTTTTAGGTAACTGGATTGATGTTCAGTTGGTAGTAGGCGATGTCGAGCGGTATACCTGACACCTCTGCTGTCGACCAAGCAAAGACATTACGATCCTCTTAAAGAATTTTTTATTAGTAATTTTTTAGACCATGCATCAAAATTCTCACTTATTTGAAAAGATTTATCGGGCTCTCTGTTGGCTGCAGGGCTTTCAAGTGTGGTCTAGCTAGTCTTCAGACCTCTTTCGTGTTGGTGTTGGAGATCGAATAGCTCCAGCTCCATGCTTATGACGCATTGAGGTAGCAAATCTAGGATTGCTTTAGATTTCTTTGAACAATAATGATCTCTCAATCGCCAAAAAAATTCACTGCCATGTTGTACGTCAAGACCATAGTTTTTTAATCGTTCAGTAGAGGCCGACCGAAGATTACATTGTGTGTTGTGGGCAAATGTACCACCATAAAATCCTCTATGTTGGTGAGCTACTTTTATCTTCTCTCTAAGTGCATGACAGAGCAATTAATCCTAATGCCTCACTCCTTTTGCCAGAAAAACCATAAAGCAAGTCGGCTGGTTGGGAGGTTCATTTGGTTAAACACTGAATTAAATAAGCTATTCATAGATTTGCCAGTGTCAAGCAAAATACTAACTATTTGATAGTTTTCCATCATCATTGTGAAAATTATAACATCATTGTAAGGATTCCCCCTTGGGGGTTAGAATGCATCAGTGAAAGTGATAAATTGATGGGCACTGCACTTGGGAGCAAAAGCGACTTAACATAGTTTTCCCATTCGGAGCCTTTTCTAACTAGCTCACTAAGAGGAATATCCACCTTCTCCAAAAATAGCTGGCACTGTCCCAAAAATGTAGATTGCATTCTCTTGGACGAGCTCATCCAAATTTTCTTTGACTGGAGCCTTCTCCTGCCTTTGGTTCGCTATTCATGGTGCTACAGAATCCTTGAGCTTTCCAGCTCTATTTAACTTCTTCACCCTGCTCCGAATGTGTCTAAATACTTTTGTGTCATGGACATTGTCTTTATGGTAGACACAACACTTCTTCGTATCTTAGAGAAATGCTCCGACTCTTATCCGTGATGCCTACTTGAAGTACTCATTATTTTGAATGACTTCTACTAGCTCTATCATTGAGACCCTCAATAGATTGGCCCTCAGAGTTGCATGATCATTCAAAAATCACTCATAATAATGAGCTAACTATTGATCAGAGTATCAAGCATTACCTCTATTGTGTTTCCTTTAGCCCTCTATAGTCCCCCTTAGGGTGGCCAATGATTTAATACCTTGATTGAGCAGAAGGACATGGATCTTTTCTTGATCTCCATCCATCATCTATGAGAGCGCTCTTCTGCAGACATAGGGTGGCTTATTCTGCTCTGACAGAAGTAGGGTAGGAATTGTACTCTTTGCCTAAAATTTGATTTTTGGCAAGCTCCAACAGTTTGGCTAAGGTTTTTGGTCAATGGAGTCCCAAAGCATAAATAAGGGTCTCTTCTTCGGCTCTTGAAGTAGGGCACGATGTGCTATAGAGGGTTCTAAATCTTGCACCTCCAACATCTCCTTCTTGAATTACGTCACGAAAGACCAAAGGCTCTCGTGTTGCCTTTGCTAAATCTATAATAGGGCTTATGAACTATTTTGTAGCTTCTAGGCACTAATAAAACTTTGCAACGAACATCCTTCTAAAAATGTTGAAGCAAGTAATTTCTCAAGATGGTAATCCATTGAACCACCTAAGGGCCAACTATCTCAGTGTGTTGAAAAACAAGCAACACTTTAGTGCGTCAATAATCCTAAAAAAGCAAAAGGTCAACTCAAAAGTGACAATATGGTAGGCCAGATCAGTCTATCTTTTTTAAGAATCCAACGATGGTACCATGAACTTTTGTGGTGGTTCAACAATAGAAGTTTGCTGAGAGAACACATTTTCTAACAAGTAGGGGGCCTCAGTGCACCTGAACAAATGTCTGCCCCTTGACGTTGAACCAACACTGTCTGGTTACTAGGAATCTTCAACTCTTTCTGGGCCTCAGATCGTCCTTTAATTGTTGGGGGACAGCTCTTTTTTTCAAGTGTTCTGCTCGTGGGTGCTATGTTCTCTTCCCCTTGGCATGTCATCTCGGATGGTCTCTGTCATTCAATCCAACATTTGATCCCTCAACTTCTCGATCTATTATTGCATAAACTCCCTTATGAACTCCATGTTCGCAGTGTCTCTTTGGTGGGCTTCTTCTCTTTGTTTTGCTCCTCTTCTTATTGTTTGTATTCTCCACACTCACAATACCTTTTAGGATGTTGAATCCGAATCTTTCTTAGAGTCACACCCATGGAATAAAGCATAAAGTAGGAGAGATAGATAAAAAGTGAGTAAAGTGCATAGTAGTGAACAATAGAATGAGGGGATTGTATAAGATTTTACTCATGGAAGGGTCCCCTATTTATATACAAAGGGTGTACAATATATATAATTACATGCTTACCCTTTCTTTAATGGGGGTGTTACAGGGCATTTGGGTATTTACATAAATTAGCCTATGACTCGACTTCCTTATCATTCAATTGGCTAAGATTAATGGGACTTGGTTCAACAAGGCTTGTTCGTCTAACTATGCTGAGTTGTATATTGTCGATCAACTCCTGTTGATCTTTGATCATCCAGACCTGTCTCCATCGGTTTGAGTTTACCTATTGACCGCTTTGGTCTGGTTGTTAACTATCTACTCCAACAGAGGAGCTTCCATCACTAGGATGTCGAATAGAGGGTGAATCACTATAACTCGATAGATAGCTCACTTATTTATAAAAGGTCCTTCGGGGTGTTCATGGACTATATTATGGTAAAATCTTCGATCTCCCGTTATGAGGTGGTTGGCGATGCTGAGACGAGAGTTGAGCTCTTGCCTTCTCTTATCTTGAAAGATGTTGGTCATTAGCTCAGACGGCTTGTGTCCAATCGGCTTCAGGTTCTGATTGAAGAGATCCGTAGTTGGGATCTACAGTTATTCAATTGAGTTTTTTCTGTGGGCCATCCCTGGTCATACTTTCATATATCTTAGTCCATTGAATTTTCTCAAAATTCGTGCTGATGCATTTCTGATGTAAACCACCCAATTCTTAGGTATTTACATATCTTGCACATAAACTTTATTTTCATATTTATACCATCCAAAATTTTTTATATCATATAAAAAATACTACTATTTTAACTTCTAGAAAGTAAGATACACCATTTTATTTATGATATATTTGTAAAAAAAAAATGAAATTTTGATGTTTGATATGTAAATACATTGACATTTTAGTGGTGGGTGATGAGTTTTTTCAAATCTAATAGGGGTTGAGCTGTTCTAGAGAATATAATTTTAATTTTTTTTCCAAGAACTCCCCAATAAATAAAACATAAAACTAACACCATTTTCTCACATAAAAATCACTTGAAAATTCTATGTTGCTAGAATGCATGTCAGTAGACAAAGAAGACTAATGAAATTCCAATAAAATAGCATGAAAAAATTAGCTTGTATTAAAAAAAAATAAATATTTAAGAAAATTTTGCAACAAGATATCTCAGATCAATACTAAGTTAGGACAACAGGCTATTGGATTGCATTAAAATTGGTGCAATATATATTGCTTATGTATCATAATCCTATCAAAATAAATTCAAGGCCCTATGATTCATTTTTTCTCTTCGTTTTTTTCTTCTAAGAAACGAACTTCATATTATTTTATAACCTTTTCTTTTGCTCACATTTAGAAAAAGAAAAGCCAAATGGGAAAGATTATTTTGAGATGAAGAAGTTAAAGAAAGACTATTGGGCCAGAATAAAAGCCCAACGTTAAACAGCCCAGCCCGAGCATTTAGTCCAACCCATTCTGGTTGTGAACATTACTGGGCTCTATGAAGCCCGAAAAATGTATAATGAGGAAAGGTGAGGGCTTTAGTGAGGCTCAAGATTCGACTAATAATTGTAGCAATAAAGATTATAGTGTTGAATAAATTAAAATAACAATACTAGTTTTTTATCGAATATAACCAGACCCAAATCACAGTTCGATGCACTTGAATAATTTAATCATTTTATCTAATTAATTATCGGGTGTGTAATTAGTAAGACATGTGAGGGTACATAAAAGTATATGTGCCCCCTTTTAAAATCTTTAGTATGTTCTTACATGTTAATAAACTCTTATTTAATGTTTTCAATGGTAAATATTCGTACTGCGCTCCTTTCAAATAATTAAATGAAATTATATGCGCCTTTTAGAAAATCTTTTTATAAACATTAATCGCACTTCGTGAAATAATGCGTTCAAAAATTATTTCTTTACTTTTATAAACTACTGAGCTCAGATTTATCTTCAGATCACACACAAGAAGCAGAACACGAACAAGAAAAGACCTGGATTGTACGAGAGAAAAGACAAAAAAAACATTTGATAGAGATTTTTTAATGGAAGGAAAAAGAAGTAGAGAGAGAGAGAGATAGAGAGAGAGAGAAAGCCCCCTCTTGTTGCATTATACCCACTATTTATAAGGACTGACATTTCATAAAAAGCATATCACTTCAGAAAGAATCCCCCCAAGGAAACACACCAAAGTTTCTCTCAAATCTTATGAAGTCGTGCTACAATAACAGTGAGGGAATCAAAGATTAATAATTAATTCAAGTAATAAATTTTAATTACTGCTTTGAGTTTCGAGCCTCATGTTTCTATAAATAGTTTGATAAGTCTTCCTTTGAGTTCAATTGTGCTCCAGTGTTTCCCTTTGATTCCACTCTTTTTGTTAGAGCTTCGCGGATGGAAAAACTTACTGCATCCCAAGCTGAGGTCCCAACAAAGTCCTCCTTTATGGCCTATGTATGCACACATGAGGTAGGGAGCTGGAACACAAATGTGATGCTCATTTTTCAGATCGGTAGCGATTTTTCTCTATGGTCCCAAAGGGTGTCACCCAAGCACTATACCATGCTAATTCACTGTTTGACTGTCAGCAGTCCTGTACAACTTTGAGAGACATCTCCTTTATTAACGTGATGCTCATTTTTCAGATCGGTATCGATTTTCCTCTATGGTCTCAAAGGGTGTCACCCAAGCACTATACAATGCTAATTCACTGTTTGACTGTCAGCAGTCATGTACAACTTTGAGAGACATCTCCTATATTAACGTGATGCTCATTTTTTAGATCGGTAGCGATTTTCCTCCATGGTCCCAAAGGGTGTCACCCAAGCACTATACCATGCTAATTCACTGTTTGACTGTCAGCAGTCCTGTACAACTTTGAGAGACATCTCCTATATTCCTAATCCATTGACCTTTGCTATCGCTGAGGGGAGCACCACAATCTCTATGTTAGATAATACAGTTATTATTATGGAGATTGAGAACTGTTGGTAAGCCAACTCTTGTTGTTGCATGAAAACCAGTCGTTCAGGCAGATCGAGCGAGGGAATCATTCATCAACCCCTTCTTTTTTAGATGTATTTGATCGGTTGTGAGCAAAACGTGGAAAGGATGTATGACCGCAATGATTTCTATTACTTATCAAGTGTAGCTCCTAAAGTTCTGTTTTCTCATAATACAATTCATTTTTCTGATCTTTCATGAACTTAAATGAGTTCCCATGTATACACTTGAATATTGAGGAGTTGGTGAGTGGAGAGGCATGATGTCTTGAACACAGATCTAGTGTCGACGAAGTTGCTATCAGGGGTGACATCTCAACATTGGATGGGCCAGATGGTTGGCATGCAATGGGCTAAGAGGTGATTGGTTGAGAATCCAGACGTCACCACTCTCACGAGGCCGACTAACTATATGACTAGACTGACCAGCCTTGAGCATGAGCTACAAAAACTAGTCGGAAACCTTCTTACACCACGAGCTCATAGATTTGAGGAATAGGTGTCTGATTATTTAAGAAAAGGTTGACTTGGGTCACCTAGGTCAATTTAAATATGGAGGATACTGAGCTGGCTTGGTACCTCTTGATCGAGGCTATGTCGCACCCTTGTTTAATGTTATTTCTTTCTCCTACATGATGTGATAATTGTTTGTAATAATAATAATAATACTATTTTTTTAATAAGAATATATGAAAATTTGATTTTTATGTCTGTGATGTGATGTCGGTTATGCTTCTTAGATTTCATTTACTTGCACATTTTCTTTTTTACCTTGTAAATTCTTGGTGGCTTCTGACTTTTTTTCCCATATAAAATGGACATTTTGATCGTGATGGCTTATTCTCTTATTATTTTCTTATAATTTTTTTTCTCACTTGCTCTTATTTAGTCATGGTTTCTTTACTTGAGCTTCTTCCTATCACCCTACTGCTTGAGCTTCTTCCAAACGTCCTCTCTTATCCAACACAACCCTATGGAATTTGTCAAAAAGGATCTCACTTTGGGACTATAGAGGAAGATAAGTTATCTAGTTTCTATGCTTTGTTTGTTCTACTTTAGACCTCTAGGAAGGAAGAGCGACCCAACACTGTATGTTAAACAATCAATTTTAATTTTTTTAAGCTTGATCCCAACTCAGGTAATGCCCAAATTAATCATCATTGTTGTCATGGAGGTCTTGTAATTGCAGTAGATATGCTTCCCCCCATCAATCAAGCAATCTAACATCATGTTCTCTGTGCATGCTATTGTTGATTGTTCAATTTTTCTCTAGGAAGAGCAGTCCATTTATGGGGCATGGAATATCAAGTAAAGAATTGGAAACAAATTTTTTGGTTTGCATATATTGAAGGAGATTGTTCAAAAACCTCTGCTTACACAACAAGGAAGACTGCGCTCAATCTTTCTTATGAAGTCATGTAGTTGGCACACTGCATCATGAGTTTACAACCCATTGTACCTAAATACTTAAGAAACATCATCCTCTAGAAACTGATAGCTTGGGATGCTGTCAGAGTCATGAATAAGGAGGAGTGGGCATTCGTGGATGCTCTTCAATAGGAAACAAATGTAGACTTGGTTTAAGGAAACAAAGAAGAAGTGCTTGGCTTGGCCTTGTTAGGTAAGAATAATAATTTTTTTTTATCTCTCCTTCTACCATAGTTACTCAAAGTGATCAAGCAGATGACTTAATCTTGATTTAAAGGAAACAATTTGCCAAGGGGTTAGTGTGTAGAATTTTCTCTTACACACTCCCATGTTGACACCCGAAGGAGTGGAAGTGACTAGTGACAACAAGCCCATGGATGATAGGATGGCTGATAAAGCTTAGTTTGATTGCCCACTAAAGACTGCTTCATGCTGATCATTGTGTGGAACCTTGAGCCATTTAAACATATGCCTCTCTCACTACTAGTTCTTGATTTGAAAAGTTCCTCCAATAAGCCCTCTTTCTAAGAGGGCAATAACAACCATTTAAGTGAAGAGGATGTCGTGGAGATTGACATGCGTCAATATTATGCGATTTTACATACTTATATTCCTGCATTTTATTTTTTATTTCAATTTATTCATTATGAGTTTATATTTTTGGAAGGTTCTTCGTGTTACTTTGCAAGGTACAGGTGTCAAACACACAAAACTGAGTCAAAACATACGAAATAGTACTGCTTGGTGTGACCATGCCAGATTTGGGCGTGACCATGCCAGAATTGGGGTAGCCATGCCAGTTTTGTGCGCGACAAAGCTGGGTTCTGTCCTGACCACACCATGGGACGTCCATATCTCAAATTTGTGGAATTTCTTACCTATTTTGGAATGTTTGATGGATTTAGAGAGCTTGGATGCTTATTTTGGAGCCATAATGTAAAACCTAACTATAAGAACTAGTTTCATGAGAGGGGGATTTTTTCCTCTTATTGGATTTTGGATGAAAGAATGCAGTTTGAGGAACAAAATTCAAGTTGCTTTTCACCATTTTCCTTTATATTTTCTTATAGTTTTTGAAAGGTTATTGTATGAGAGATAAATAGGATGCTGTAGAAGAGGGAACAATTTATTTTATAAGTGTTTCCTTTTCAGTTTTCCTTACAACAAAAGGTTTGTTTTTATGATATTTTTTCTATCATGCGTAGCTAAATTTTCTTTTCACGCGTCTGTGTTTTATGATTTTCTCAGATGATTTCTTTCTCTATATCATTTTTTTAAGGAATTAGGGCATTCCATTGTTGTATTAACAATATATTTTCATTTACCCTAGATCTGTTCATTTAGGATGTTAAAATATTTAATGATCTGTGACTCCTACCCATTGCGTAGAGGAGCGAAACGGTTAACCACATAATCTAGATAGTAATATACATATTTTTTTCCAGGTTTTGCACCTGAAAATAGGATCATAACAAATCCGCGGGATGCCATGGGGATTGAAGAAGCATCAACTTCATGGATTTTAACTTTATTTTGTTTTAGGCAGGGGCTTAAGGAAAACTTGCTATCCCTTTTGACAACAATCACATTGGGGAAAGTCTAGGAAAACCACAATTTATGACATTACCAAAATCTTAGGGCAACGAGCACCACATACCTTGAAGAATAGGAAGATTTATCTATCTTTATTTTCCATTTTTTCCGAATTCATTAGCTTTTTCATCTTTAAGATGGATTCTAGGAAAACCTCTTCTATTTGTGATCGCGGTAAAATAGATTTAAAAGTTGAGTAAAGTTGAGATTCACTCATTAGAATAATTTTTATCCCTATCTTTGCGGGGTTGATACGCAGTAGTCTTGAACCACATTACTACTTGATACGTGCACTTGTGTTATACGGGTTACTTACATCCCGGTAAGCTTTGGCGTATCAAGTTTTTGGCGCCATTCCCAGGAAAAGACATTAACAATTGTTTCTGCTTGTTAGGAAAAATTTAGTTGAAAACATTAGGTTCAAAGTTTGGCAAATTTTATTTCCTTATTTTTGTTTTATGTTTTCCTTTATCGTTATTGAATCTATATTGTTGTTGTATCTTTTTGCATGTGCTGAAAATTTTAAAAAGTGAAAAAAATATTATAAAGCCAAAAAGCCACAAATATTTTGTTTTAAAAATTTATTTATTTTCTTAGGAAAGCCAAAATTATTTTGTTTTTTTTAACTTTATTTTGTTTATGCTTTTATTTTGTTCTTTTGTTCAAATTACTTTTCAAAATGAAAAAAAGTTTCATCATTTCGGAATGGTTGCCACCCAAGAAAAAAATTTTAGAACCTTTCAGGTTTATACCTATCCATTGATGGCTAGTTGTCACGTGAATTTTGAATACCCTAACGTTGAAGCTAGTTTTAATCACCACTTTGCCAATACCTACAACCCCAAGTGGACTACTTGTCAAAACTCTAATTGGAACATTAGTAAAATTAGTGTAGGAAATCAGTTTGGGTTAGAACTCAAGCCAACCATGTAGAAAATTAGAACAACAGAGGCAGAATAAAACTTAGGAAGTCACCTTGAAACTCCAATTTAGAGAGGATAACCTGTCATCAGAAGAAATGCTAGTAAATTTAAGGTTTTAGTCCAATATCTACACCCAAAGTTGATTGACCCACCCAAGCATCAATTGGAACAATAATAATCATAGTATTGACAATCTATAGTGGGAGGGCATCCAAATTGATTCTGTAGGAAGTTGGAATAATTAAGATAGTGACTACCATGAAGAAAATAAACATTTGAATAAATTGTTAATAAACACAGTGAATCAATTATAAAGCCAAATATTTGCATTAAGCAACTTAGAAAATCAAATGGAGTAGTTAGTTAGCCGAATATCAGAGGTAATAGAGGATCATAATGTTGAATTTGAAGAGTTTATCCATGAAGAGCATGCTGAGTTGGATGATTTTATTGGAAGATGAATGAGAAAGAATCTCTTCTTCTTTTCAGTGCACCACCCTGCATTATGATGGAGATAGTTGAGCATATAGTACCGCTTATAAGAGTTTCACAAGAGAAGGAATTTGAAGAAAGCACTTGGGAGGAGAGTAACCTGGTGGAGCTAAACCCAAATCTGAAAAGCCCTTGGAGAACCCAACCCAAGAATTAGTATTACCCTGATTTACCTTTTATGAACCCATTAATTGTAGCTATTAGAGAAAATAATAATCTGAAAGAAGAGGAACTAATTGGGAGAATTTTGGATGCAAAAAATACCATTAGGAATTATTATCTGAATAAGCCATCTACATCTGCTCTAGAAGACTGCTATTGAATTGAGAGTAAAAGTTGTAAGAAAAATTAAATTTTGAGGAGTTAGTAAAAACTCTAAAACTGATAAAATATTGCATGATTGATCGAGATTACCAAATTGGAATTTTGGTCTTGGATGAAACCATTTTTGTCAGGGTGAGGGCGTTAAACCAAACACTAATTTGGGAGGCGGCCCAAGTGTTATCTGATTTCTTAAGCATGTCTTTTTCGTTTTGTAGGTTTTTTGAAATTTGTTTTAAATTTTACTTTAAAATTTTGTTTGAAATTTGCTTTAAATTTTCATTTGGATTAGTTTTGAGCCTTCTCTATACAGTGTATCTTGCCCCAGATAATGGGGAAGAAAACAAGAAATTCTAAATTTTTTGAATTGTTTTCTGATTCAGACATTATTACATATATTACATACCTGCTTTTATTTCTACATCTATTTCATGTTATATATGTAATAAAAAAATATGTTTGGGGAGGGGAGAGAAAAATGTACCTTGTTATGAACCTAAAAAGCCGCTCACATAACTCAGAATGAATAAAAATTAAATTTGGAAACCCTTGTTAGGAAGTTTATTTTAAATTGTTTATTCTAATTTAGTAAAAATAGATAAATATCATTTAGAAAGATTAACTTTAATGAGTAATAATAAGATTCAGAGCTTCTAATAAAAAAGTGCAATTTAAGTGTTAAGTAGCAAAATAAAGCATGTTTCATTTTTTTCGGTTAATTTTAATTAAGTTAGCACTGTCTTAAGTTTATCTTAAAAGAAAATCTAAAAGGCGTGACGTTAAAATATCAAGTGTTTTGTTTTACTACTTAAGAAACATGACCCATCATTTTATTTAAAATTAAAAAAGATTTCCAACTAGATATAGTAATTCTTATGAGAAAAGAAAAAGATCAAAAAAAGGAAGAGAAGGAAAACAAAGAGTAAAACTTGAAAACTCTATGAGGAGAAGCTTGAGGTTAGCACAATAATTATTAGAAAAAGGAATCAAAAGGTTGTCTAGTGGGACTTAAGTGATAAAGCTTTTCCATGATTCTTTTATAAAATCCTTGTTGAGTTAAGTTCAAAGAAAAAACTTAATTAATGTTGAGTTGGCTAAAATGCACTAAAATTGCATTAAACATTTATGGTTAGCGAAAGAGACTTAAATTACAATAATTTAATGATTTATAGAATTTTTCTAAGGATACGAATGAAGAGAATTAAGGAAAGGTCAAGTTATTAAAAATTAAAGATAATGGATTTATAATGACATTTAAATAATTTGATTTAGCTTGATAAAAATATTGAAGAAGTACAAACCTACAAGAGTACCAATCATCTTCACGAAATCCCAACCGAGTTATACGATTACTTGAGATCAAGTAATAGGGTAAGTTCAGGGGTATTGACAGGCGTAAGTTTTATGTCATTTTGCCTTCTTTTATTCCTCCATTTTATCTTTTGCTTCACCTCATTTATCATAATTTTATGCTTATGGAAGGTTCTTTGTACAATTTTGCAAGTTACAGGTGTCAAACACACAACATAGTCAAAATGCATGAAAAAGTTCTATTTCGCATGACCATGCCATATCTGAGCATGAAGACACCTGATCTAGGTGTGACCATGCAAATTTCTGGCGTGACTATGCCCTCGGATCTCGAGATCTCAACTTTGCAAGATTTATTTCCTAGTTTGGATCTATTGATGGATTTAAATAGCTTGGATGCCTATTTTAGATCCCTAATGTAAAACCTAACTATAAGAACTGATTTGTTTAATGAGAGAGGGGGATTATTTACCTCTTCTTTGCTTTTGGATGAAAGAAGGAAGTTTGGGCACCAAAGTTGAGGGTGTTTTCCATCTTTATTCCTTTGTATTAGAGTGGAGTTGGTTGCTGTGGAAGAGGTATCATATCATTTTATAAGTGTTTACTTTTTAGTTTTGTTTGCAACAATAGTTTTGATGGATGTTTTTCTAGTGTTTTTTCTAGCATGCGTAGCTAAACTTTCTTCCACGCCTCTACCATATATGGGATGCAGTTTTGTGGTTTCTCAGATGATTTTTTTCCCTTTATCATTTTCATGTAGAATCAATGCTTTTTGTTATTGTGCTAATCATAGATTTTCATTTACTCTTGATCTGATTAATTAGGATGTTAACATGTTTCATAATCTGTGACTCCTACCCATTGTGCAGAGGAATGAAATGGTTAATCACAGAATCTGCATAATAATGGACATATTTTATCCAGGTTTTGCAACTAGAATGAGGATTGAAACAAATTCATGAGATGCTATGAGGATTGAGAAAGCCTCAACTTCATGAATTATAGTCATTATTTCGAGCTTCAAGACTCATGTTTTTACCTTTTTTTCATTACAAACTCTCCTAAGGGGATTCTAATAAGTACATGGAGAATTTCTGTAAAGACACAACTTTCAAAATAAAGGTCAGTATGGGCCATCTCATGAAACATATAAAAGGTTGTATCTAAAAAGTGAGGAGCTAAGAAGCACCTGCAAATAATGCATTAGTTTATATCATTTTAAGCTCCTTCATGTTGGATATGAAACTCTATAAAATAATTCACCTTAACATGATAATGCACAAGTTCTAAACTCGATAAAGCATGCAAAAAAGCACACAAAGTTTACAACAACTACCACACACCAAGGAACAATAGTCATTGACAAAAATCCCTAATTACACCCTTGTCCTAATTCTAATAGGAACTACAAGGTGTTACATACACATACATCTCTTGCAAGTCATGCAGTATAGGGAGAAAGTGTACTCCCGTAGGATCTCAATGGGGTCACCAAGCTGGCCGCATTCTGAGCATTTGAATAAAATAGCACTTGTCAGGATGGGTGGTGATGGTTAGCACAAACCTAGGCTTGGAATGATCCTATGAATCTGGTAATAATAAGATAACATGCATTACTCATCTAAACAAGTTGATGAGCAATGCTCATTTCTCTAATATCATCATAGGTCATGTTAAGGGTCATTCAAATTCCACCACTAAAATGCTGACTCATAAGACCTAGACCTATATGGTGCAACATAAAATAGGGAACTTTCGTGTAAAAGCAAGACCCTGCATTCATAAACTTGCACTAAGAAATGCATTATCATACCACAAATATATTGTGCCTCAGAAAATATACCTTAATGAAACTCACACTAAGTCAAAATTCCTTGTAAGAGTATGAAATAAAAAATGCATAAGAAAGTGCACAAATAAGGGCCTTGAGTGCTCCTTTGAGCATTGGTCTCCATTAATTGACTACAAAACTCGCAAGAAATCTCTTTTAACTTCTTGTGCCATAATGTCAATGGATAGTACTACGATAATAAACAAATAGTATGGTGTCATTTTTTTCCAAATTATAAAGAATACAATATTGAACCATAAGGTAAAAGCTAACGCAATGACACCCGAACTGATGTCATAACTTTAACCCAAATGGAAACAAATACCACCCATAGCCACGAGGTTTATATCAATGCTATGGTCTGGACATTCAGACCTAGCAATATGATGCTGAAATGCAACATTTGAGCATCAGTCTAAACATAACTTATTAGCTTCACATCATCATCGAGGAATGATGCATTACTACTAACAAGGTGAAACAATGGAAAAAAGTTAAGAAATGAAACTGATACCATATTTTACCCTTGAAAGAGGAATGGTGTGATAATACTTAAAGGGCAGCCCTACGACAACAAGCAAACTAAGGTCATATTCTCAAGCAGCACTCAAAGTGGTGCTATAAATGTATGGCAATGTGGAGGACTTAACTTAGGATTTCTCTAATAATAGATTTTTCAAGTTCCTCTAACACAAAACCTAAGGCTTCCTAGAAAGGAAATTAAAAATGGGAAAGGATTTTCACCTACATAGTGGTTTAATGATATATGAAGTCTCAAAGTCTGACTGACTATTTTATCAGTTCTTATGACCACCATGAATAAAAATAATGGTGCCGTGTGGCTCCATGAAAGAGGAGGAGAGGGTTACCAGGGAAGAGAGATGGAAACACTCTCTGTCATGGTTGGAAGAGAAGATAATAAACGACACCCAGACTCCTGAACTAGACTTATTCACTCAATCTTTGCTGATCTGACAACCTTATCGTATTTTCATCATGATATCTTAAGAAAACCAAAATTCAAAGAATGTATTTGAATTTGATAAGCAAAATATAATTCCTTCGCAATATTCATGAAAGAAGTTACACATTCAATATATATATATATATATATATATATATATATATATATATATATATATATATATATATATATATATATATATATATATATATATATATTGAGTATATTAAATTTCTTTCAAATCCATTGCTTAAACCTTGTATTTCATTCATTCTTTCAAGAATTATGTATTCCCTATCCCCCGCTGATGATAAGTAAAAACATAAAGGGTTTAAATTCCCTTTCACATGTCTTTTGTGCAGAAGTGATGAGGAGTCTATTCCCACCTCTTCATGTTTTGCAGATATGCTAAAGATGTTTTGGATTATTTAACTGTTAAATTGAACATTAGATCTCCTTTATCAAATTATTATTATTTTCTCCACTGGAAAGAGGACTGTTAAATTTCTCACAACCCCATTCAAAGAGTGATACATGTTATTTATTGTTAGTTTGTATGGAAGGTCAGGAATAATGCCAATGAATAATGCGAATTTACCTTGAAAAGTGTTTGTCGCATCCTTCTACATCTTTACAATATTATTAAGTATGGAAATGTAAAGGACATATTATTATTTGACCTTCCTAGTCGGCTTAAGGTTATTCATCTACCAGTCCAGGCTGCCACCACCACACCTACTCTTGTTTACTGGAAGAAACCACATACTAATAACATTAAGCTTAGCATTGACAGAAGCTTTAATCCAACCTTAGAAAATATTGGAGGCATTTTTAGAAATCAACATGGTACTCTTATACTGCTATTCTCTGCCACTAGAACTATCTGATCCCCTCTAAAAGCTGAAGCTGAAGCAATTCTGACTGCTTTAAGGATTGTTATTGCTTTAATTGGAGAAATATCATTATTGGAATGGATTTAATGTTGCTTTGGAAAGCTTGTTATTTTAAAAATGCCTAACACTGGCATATGAACCTATTGATAAGAAAATTGAAGCCATTGCAACAATAACTCAGAATAATTTTCTCATATATTCCCAGATAAGGTAGCATGCATGTTGATTGGCTTGTCAAGAAAAGTGCCTATTTCCATATTATTGTTGTTGATACCAATACTCATCCTTGTTATGTCTTTTTTCATCAAAGGAGATTTTCTTCCACTTCCTTTTGTTAGAGCACCTAAATGATGCATTATCTTTGTGCCTATCATTGATATTGCTTTTTTCATAATATATATTAGAAATGATACATCTAATATCAAATAGAGATAATACTGCATAATGCTCAGGGATCAGGTAGCTACCTACCTCCTCCACCATTGGTCTCCACCCGATCGTCCCTTTACAATACACGATCATGAAGAGAATGTGGTAATGTTTTTTCCAATTTCTTGAGGGCCTCTATATGTCATTGAGTGTTCATATCCTTTTATTATTCAATACATCTAATTTAGTTCTTGAAGGAATCTAGCAACACTATTTGAGAGTCTATTTTCTCGACGAGTCCAATAACATTCCTCTACAGTGTGCATCTATGTTGGAATAGATGAAGGATGTAAAATGTTGTTGTATGAGCAAGTTAGGCATTTAAACCTATGCTTCTCTGGGGACTGGCAATTACTTACATCAACAGTCACCAAAATTAGTAATTGTATTTCTCTAATAACTATTTGGAAGGTGAGAATATGTACAAACTATTCTCAGCCTCATTACATGAGCACTTTGACATAATGAAATCTCCAGAATATGGCCATATTGAAGATAAAATCTGGTAGAGTTTCACTATGGATAATTTGGCATACAAAAAATATCAGACGCAACCCCTATTTATAGAAAACTAGTGTTGAAGTGGCGAACATGGTGTCAAAGCACTAAGTTTAGATGGTAACTCCTCAAAATGGTTACCATAAATATTATGGTGGGGGAATCGTGGTACTTAAGCCTAAGTCTAGCGTGTGTCTTCATTTGATGTGATTGGACATTAACAGTGACATTGAAAAGATTGAACACATTCCTAGACATCTGGTGCCCTGAAACTATAAATAATAATTGTTCATTTTCAGGTGTATGTCCCATCGCTTTCAAAGATGCATTACTGGCTTTTGAGCCATTTCACTAAGCTACACTTTGTGGCTTTGTGTCTGAGAAGCATGCTGTAGATGTGTAAGCCCATGAAAATCTAAAGATGGAATTTTCACCTTGAAATAAGCCAAAAATAATACAAATAATAGACCTTCCAACAAACATGTTATGTCCTTAATGACACAGCGCACTTATTGGCGAGCTTTGACAAAATATAGTGGAATATTTTGGGCTTTGCTAGTCCCTGTGCAGTGTTGAGCTCACTTTTGTGAAGATCATTTCTAAACCATGTTGAGGAAGGGAATCTACCAATTTTAACTCCCTAAATCTCAATGATAGTCACTAAACCCTAAGGACTAGGGTAAAACCCTAAAAATCTTTTTTTTAACCCAAATTTTAATGACATCTTAAATTGATCAAATCAGAAATGACGAACCTTAATCTGACATTATTGACCTGGTAGGTCAACCTTTGACCTAAAAGTCAACTTTGGTCAAAATGGTTAATTTTTGACCTAATGACCACCTCATTGACCCAATAGGTCAACCTTTGACCTAAAAAGTCAACTTTGGTCTAAATGGTCAATTTCTGACCTCATCACCACCTTATTCACCCAACAGGTCAACCTTTGACCTAAAAATTCAACTTTGGTCAAAATGGTTAATTTCTAACCTAATGACCACCTTATTGACCCAACAGGTCAACCTTTGACCAACAACTCAACTTTAGTCAAAATGGTCAAATTCTAACCAAATAACCACCCTACTGAGCCAAATGGTCAACTTTTAACCCAAAAAGTTAAAATTGGCCAAAATCATCAACCCAAGACCTAAAAAACCACCACATTAACCTCATTAGTCACCTCATGACCTAAAAGGACAAATTAGGTCAAAATGGTCAAACCATGACCTCATGACCATAAGAATTGATTTGAAGGTCAGACATTGACCTAATCGACTTGACATTGGTTAAAGTGACCAAAGACTAATCCAAAAGTCACCACATTGACCTTTGGATTGACTTAAACCCTAAAATTGGTCAACATGACCAAATCAAACACCTAATGACAAAACCTATGGACTTTATGACCAAAGCAACCATGACAAGGTTGGGTGGGCCACATTGGACACTCTTGAACTAGAATTAGTCATCCTGGGATGCGAGATCGAAGGAGATGAATAGGATGAACGGATGTCATTCGCTATCGTGTTTTGAAAACAGACGGCTGTGATTAAAACCCACCGTCTCAGCTGTTCAGATCCCTACACAGGATCTACCGCATTTCGACATGTCCGAGGACACGCAATAGCTTAAGATTTATCTGGATTTAATTAAATCCAGATGAACCTTAAAATAATTAAAATTATATATCTTGACAAATAAAATCCTAACAATATAACAAAAATACCCTTGAACTCAGTATGAAGAGGATAAAATTATGACACCAAAATCATAATTTTATTCTCTGAATTTAATTTTTAAATAATTAAATACTCTCTAGGGTATTTTAATTATTAAAAATTAATTATAAAAGAGAAAAATATCAAAATTTGTAAAAATTATCTTTAGGCCCTTAAGAATATTCCCTGATTTTTTCTAGGCTAGAAAATTTTTCTAAGACACTATTTCCTAATTTTCAAGACACTTTGTAATTATTTTTAACAATAATTATAAAAATGAAAATTAAGGAAAATAAAATTGAAAAATGAATAAGAAATTTAAGGTGACAAACAATAACCTTAGAATGAAATTCCTAAGCCATTAAACAATTTTAAATGACATTTTTAAGATTAGGTGTAAAATTTATAAATTAATAACTTAAAACCCTAAAAATCTTATTTTCATTCAACTTAGTCTATTCAATAATAGACTAAGTCAAAATTAAGTCTAACCTAAAATAGACTCAAGACAAATCCCAATTAGATCTTAGACATCAAATTAAACCTAATTAAAATCTTAATTAACCCATTAAGCCTTAATACAAAATCAGACTTTAATTAAGCTTAAAAACCTATTAAACTTAATTACCTTAATTAAACCTTAATTACATTAGGTTTAATTTAAAATCAAACTCTAATTAAGTTTAAGGATATATTAAACTTAATTAACTTAATTAAACCTTAATTACATTAGGTTTAATTCAAAATTAAATCCTAATTAAATATAAAGATATATTAAACTTAATTAATCAAAAATCAAATTTTAATTAAGTTTAAGGACATATTAAACTTAATTAATTCAAAATTAAACTTTATTTAAGTTTAAGGATATGTTAAACTTAATTAACCCCTTAAACCTTAATTACATTAGGTTTAAGTAAAAATTATACCCTAATTTGGTTTAACCGACATTAAACCTAATTAATCAACTTAAACCTTACTTACATTAGCTTTAAGTAACCATTATACCCTAATTAGGTTTAACCCACATTAAACCTAATTAATCAACTTAAACCTTAATTACATTATGTTTAAATAATTATTAAACCCTAATTAAGTCTAACACGTTAGACTTAAGTAAACCATTAAACCTTAACCAACTAAGGTTTAATCAAACTTAAACCATAATTAAGTTTATCACATTAGACTCAATCAAATCATTAAACCATAACCAAATAAGGTTTAATCAAACATAAACCATAATTAAGTTTGATACATTAGACTTAATCAAACTATTAAACCTTAACCAACTAAGGTTTAATCAAATTTAAACCCAAATTAAGTCTAACACCTTAGACTTAATTAAACTATTAAACCTTAACCAACTAAGGTTTAATCAAACTTAAATCATAATTAAGTCTAACACATTAGACTTAATTAAATCATTAAACCTTAACCAACTAAGGTTTAATCAAACTTAAACCATAATTAAGTCTAACACATTAGACTTAATTAAATAATTAAACCTTAACTAACAAAGCTTTAATCAAACCTAAGCCTTAGTTAAGTTCAATACATTAGACTTAATCAAATTATTAAACCTTTATCCTAGACCAAAGCTTAACTTAAGTCAGAACCTAACTTAGTTTCAACAAGACATGAACCTAAGTTAACCCAAATTTAACTTAAGTCTAACCCATATCAGAATTAATTCAAACCTAACTTAGGTTTAAACATGACATGAACCTACGTTAACTAAAACTTAAGTTAGGTCCAACTCATATTGGACTTAAGTTAAACCTAACTTAGGTTCAACATGATATGAATCTAAGTTAAATACTAAACCTAACTTTGGTCTAACCCATATTGGACTTATGTCAAACCTAACTTAGGTTCAAACATGAAATGAACCTAAGTTAACTAAAATTTAACTTGGGTCCAACTAATATTAGACTTAAGTTAAACCTTACTTAGGATCAATATGATATGAATCTAAGTTAAGAACTAAACCTAACTTAGGTCCAACCCATATTGGACTTAAGTCAAACCTAACTTTGGTTCAAACATGACATGAAACCAAGTTAACTAAAACTTAACTTGAGTCCAACTCATATGGGACTTAAGTTAAACCTAACTTAGGTTCAACATGATATGAATATAAGTTAAAAAATTAAACCTAACGTAGATCCAACCCATATTGGACTTAAGTAAAACCTAACATAGGTTCAAACATGACATGAACCTAAGTTAATTAAAACTTAACTTGGGTCCAACCCATTATGGACTTAAGTTAAACCTAACTTAGGTTCAAACATGATATGAATCTATGTCAAAAACTAAACTTAACTTGGGTCTAACCCATATTGGACATAAGTCAAACCTAACTTAGGTTAAACATGATATGAATCTAAGTTAAACTAAATCTAACTTAGTCCAACCCATATTAGACCTAAGTCAAAACTAACTTAGTTTCAACAAGACATGAATCTAAGTCAAAATAAACCTAACTTAAATCCAATCCATATTGAACTTAAATCAAAACTAACTAAAGTTCAACCCACATTGAACGTAATTTAAACTTAGGTTCAATCTGACATAAACCAAAATTAAACCCAAGCTAAAATTTAAGTTCAACCCATATTGAACTTAAGTCAAACCCAAACCTTATGTTCAGTCTAACTTAAACCTAAGTCAAATTTTTTTAGGTTTAACCCATATTGAACCTAACTTAATTTAGATTCAATCTAAATTGAATCCAAGTTAACCAACATGATTAAATAAAAATTATTAGATTCAAATGAAATTGAATTTAATTATCAGATTTCAAATTAACTTAATACTTTCAAATGATATTGAATCTAAAATATTAAAATATATCTTTTTGTTAGATTTTAGACATAATATTTTTAGATTTAAACGACATTGATTCTAAAATATTAAAATCTAACTTTTTGTTAGATTTTAAGTCTAATCAACATTAGACTTAAAATATTTAGATCCAAATGACATTGAATCTAAAATATTAAAATCTAACTTTTCATTAGATTCTAAGTCTAATCAATAATAGACTAAACATGTTTAGATTCAAATGATATTGAATCTCAAACATTAAAATCTAACTTTTTTTGTTAGATTTTAAGTTTGATCAACATTAGACTTAACATTTTAGATTCAAATAACATAGAATCTAAAATATTAAAATCTAACTTTTGATTAGATTTTAAGTATAAATTAATATTAGACTTAACATTTTTGGATTCAAAAGACATCGGATCTAAACATCTAACTTTTTGACATTAAAGAATAACTTAAATCTACATTTTCTTAAATCCAACTAACACTCTTTTTCTTACAGGTTAAGGATATGTGTTAGATTTTCTTTGTATATTATAGGGTGTGCTGACTCTATTTTATAGTACAATCAAGACGAAATGACTACATTAGTTTTGTTTTAGATTTTCTTTGAATGTTATATAATATGCTAACTCTGTTTTGCAGGATGACATTTCAAAGATGGAATAACGACATAACAAAATGACAAAACAAAATTGAAACTTTTAAGTTAGCTATAGAACCTAAGACAAAGATATAACATGAAACAAAATTACATGACAATAACATGACAAAACAAAACCAAATTTTTTAGGATAGCCATAAAACTAAAAAAAAACAACAAAACGAAAATGACAAAACAAAACAAAATAAAACAATGAAATTAACAAAACAACAATAAAATGACATCGAAAAAACAAAACAACATTAACAAAACCAAAAGGGTAGTTCGTGACACTTATTACCCTTAGGATTAAACTCTGAAATTTACTTCTTTCATCTTGAAACCTCTTAGAAAATAAGTGATTAACATTAATCAGAAGTTTTCTTAGACAATCTTAATTGTCTAAGATGTGATTAACTATAAGAGCTTGCTCCTATAGGAGATTTAAAGAACTCAGGGTAGATGTTACATTTAAAAATCTCTGGTTATAAAAATTTCATTATCCATATATAAAACTTCTAGCATAAGACATTCTAGAATTTTTTTTTATAGGGAATAACACTGACATCTCTTTTTCTATTGTTTTCTATCTTATTAGCCCTTATTTTCTTCAAATTTATTATTATCTAAGGATCTTTTTACAGGATCCAAATAAATGAGAATTATTGAAGATTAGGGCAATATTATAGATAAATAGAGTGGCGACTTCAAAAAGACATTGACATCGACACCGAGAAAATCTCCGACAGGGCTATAAACGCCGACATGTAGTCCTAAACAAAATTGGAAAAAGGATAACTCCGTTGGGGAATATGTACACTATTCTTATAGAAAAGTGTAGAAGAGGTGAATCCTGTTAATAGACTCTACCAATGTTGGGCTCTGGTTCCCATGCTTGATAAGCAAAACCAATTGAAAAAGTATTGATTGTTTTTAAACACTCATTTTTGATTAGAGAGAATAATTAAAAAAGTAGGTGATTAGCTTAAAATTACAATCTAAATTAGAGAAACCAATCAATAACGTATGTGATGAGCTAAAAGTCCCAATCTTAATCAGAGAGACTAACAAAAAAATAGATGATAGTTTTAAACTCTTAAATTAAATTAAACATACTACTAAGAAAATCATGTGATTGGTTTAAACTCCTAATAGAAAGAAATGTTGGGCTATAACTCTTAATCTTTATTAAGAAAATAAGGAAGGATTATCCAACTATAACTACCAAACTTGTTTAAGAAAATTAAAAAGCATTGTAGGGCTAGAACTCCTAAATTCAGTTACAAAAGACTGAAAAGTGATGTCAAGCTAAAGCTCCCAGACTTCATTAAGAAAATGTAAAAGATTGTTGGGCTATAAATCCTAGCTTTGATTAAAAGAATTAGGAATTTCAGACCATAACTCACAAACGCAGTTACAAACATAAAAAAAAAGAGCCGAGTTCTAACTCCAAGACTCAGTTATGAAAGATCATACAAAGTGTCAAGCTCTAACTCACATAGTTGGTTACAAAAGACAAAAAAAGGGTGTCCGACTATAACTCCTGGAATGGTTTGAGAAATATAAAATCAATGTCGAAGCTTTAACCTCTAGACTCAGTTACAAATGATCAAAAATACTGCTGGGCTCTAACTCACACACTAGATTATAAAATACTAGAAAGAAGATGTTAATGGATCAATGTATGTAAAGCTTCCCACTCATGCTGATTAGTCAACTAATGTGATGCGTTTAGAAAAGACAGATCACTATATATATGTGAGTACCAAAAGTAAACATTTAGTATATGAAGGTGGTAACATCCTTAAAAACAGAAAATGCCACTAAAAGACTAAATGGGTATCAACCCAAATATTGTCTGAAGTAGCAAACTTGAAATAGTCTTATGGCTTTAATGATAAAAAAAAGACATGCATCTAGCTCATGTTTATCGATCTATATAAAATCCATAGAAGAATAATGTCATTAAATGATTAAGTCATCAAGGGCCTAAATTTACTATAAAAAGGGGTAGCACCCCTAGATAAGGAAAGTGTTACTAAGCAATTTGATAGGTATCAAACAAACTATTAGTTAGAACGACATACTTAAATAAGTCAAACTACCAAAAAAATAAGATATTCCCTCATTTTTTGAACTTCAAGACTTGTTGAGAAAATAATATTAGATTTTTTAAATCTTGAACTAGACAAGTCCCAATCCATTACTAGCCAACATTCTTTCCCTATTGCTAGTAGTCTAAACACCTCATTACTGTAGGGAACTCTTAGTTTTTGGTATGTTGGACCCAACCGAAATGGTTAAACAATGGAAAAGGAAGCTAATAATTACTCCTCATATCTCCACTAATCTTTGTACAACTCATGCTAGAGAGAACAATTAAAAGTTTTGCTAAACTAGACCCAGCCAAGGTCAGCTAAACTAAAAATGAAAGGAATATATCTCCATATCATGTCTCTAAAAATGTATGTGCATAACTTGGTGATACAAAATTTGGATTTTGTTATTGTGGACTTGGCTCAAAAAGTAAAAACTGGAGATTCTGGTTTTGGTAACTCGAACACAGCCATACAACTAAACATTAGCCAAAAAATAGGCTGTCAACCCTAAACACAAGTATGTAACTCACACTAAGGAAAATAGTAATAATAAGTGAGGAATGTAAGAGACCAAATTGACCAGAAAACGTAATTCAATAACTTGATTAGAGACTCTATCTGGGGATAGTCTTGGAATTTGGTATCCCAACCATCTAAATCTAGGCAAAGAAATAGCCAAGCAGCTATCTCATCATAGTGAGATGGGATGAGCTTCTAAAAAGATCTCCTTAGGAAGGAATATGAAAGGTAGAAATCATAAATGTCAATGGGTTGAGCCAAATATAAGAGCCATTCCTTCTGAAAAGAATACTATATTGTAATTCCTTCACTATGTTAAGAAGACTTCATTGGAAGAAATGACCTTGTGAGATATGGTGTGTCGTGCTTTATCTCTTGATCTCGATTTAACGATCAATTAGATTGTTTGGCTTTGGTAATCCAAACTCAACCAACACTAGCTAAATTGGGATTCCAGGATCTAGCTTTTTAACACGGATGAAGTACCATCCATAAATAATTATTGAGTTTGGTGAACCAATGGGGGTACTAGATGGTTGCCACCTGCCTTGGTCAATATGTGATCACCACCTTCTTATGCTTTATTGATCATAAATAGTCATTCCCATGTTGGCCTAAATTTGACATGTCTGTGCTGGATAGAAATGATAAGGTGCATCAAATAAAATATGAGCTCTCAAACAGTAAAAACCTTAATCTCCTTAACCTTTCATGTGCTCAAGCCATAAAAGCTTGATATAATTCCAGATTTTGATTGACTTGAAATCTAAGCTCAACCAAAATATCAAGCTCTTCTAGATTAAGGCAAGAATTTTTTCTTATAGAGAGCTTTAAGTGTATAGGTAGACATAATGAAGTTGGCTCAAATTTTAAAGGAAGGACTACTTCGAACCTTAAGGTTAATGAACATGGTGTAGCATCCATGAGGGTAAAATAAATCATATGATACACCCACAATGACTTTGGGAGTTGATCATGCCTTATTAGAAGAAAGAAATTTCCTGATCAAGTTCACTAGGGTTTTATTAAAAGCTTTAGCTAAATCATTTGCCCTAGGGTAATAAATGGTAGAAAGGCACCCAATCAATGTCATGAAGACAAACAAAATGGATAATTTTGGTGTTTTTATTAATGTTCCATTGTTATAAATAATTTTAAAAGATACCCCAAAATGATACACTACATGATGCTTGCATAAATAAACGATATCCTCAGCTTTCATCATTCTCAAGGGTACAACTTCCGCTCACTTAGAAAAGTAGTTACAACCTTCCAATATAAACATTTGTCATTCAGAGGAGGGAAGATAAAAAACCCTATAATATTAATATCTCAAACCTTAAAGAGCCAAGATACCATTGTTGGATGCAGACATTTAGGGATTGTTCTAAAATGAGACTGAAAATCTAACATTGATGATGATTTTTAGATTACTCAAGATAATATTTAGTCATTAAAGGAGAATAATATCCAAAATTTTTAATTTTAAGCTTAATTTTAGGACCAAATTGATGTAATCCATAAATACCCTCACATACCTCACTCAAGAGCTACTTCATTGTCAATATAAATCATTCATGATAATGAATGATAAGGCTCTTCTTTGGATCTGAGCTACCAAAAAGCAATCTTATGGGAACCTACCTCTGATTAAATAATTGATAAGATTCTGCCTAAAATCATGAAATTGGCTGGTAAAAGCATTGATAACCTAAGCCTGAGGACTTGAAGGCAAGCTTGTGGTTGTATCTAAGGGTGCTGGTGACAAGACCTTTCGATCTTGGATAAGAACTGTTATGGGATCTCCAATGGGACAAAATAATCACTTGGACAAATGAGAAAAATTATTCACATTATCATTTATTAACCATGAAATTTAATAAGGTGTTGACTTCAATTTTGGTGAGGTCTAAACTTCCTCTTATTACGTAAAGTCTAGCCATAAGGTATCACCTTAACTATCTTAGAGGACAAGAGGTGGAACCCACCACCTAGAAATCTAAACCACTTCCTATCTCTTCTTGAAATCCTACATAGATGGTCTCAAACCTCCAAACCACTTGGAGGTTAAGACCAACTTTTGGAGGTTCAGAGATGAGTTTCCATAGGATTGATTGGACTTAGGGCAACCCTGGGTGACTAGGGCTTGGTCTTACACATACACTCCTAATCCTTTGAATTCCCCACCTATTCCAAAACCCTAAACCAATTCCTCTCTACCCCTTTAATAAACTCACATGGGTGGTTCCAAGCCTACGGTCTTTCATCAAGATGGCTAGCATCAATATGTGAAGGTTCATAAATAGGTTGAATATTTGGCCAAGCTTGGTCCTAAAGTGGTTAGGTATGTCTTAATACCTTAAACCCTAAATTTTAAACCAAAACCCCAAAATTTACTAAAACATCTAAATTCATTCCAAAACCTTACTCAAATCATTTTAAACCAACAATTGACCCAAAATCACTCAAACTTACAAAATTTACCAAAATAACCCTCAAAATCCAAAATTTTCAAAAATTCCTAAATCTCCTAAATCATCTCAAATATCCCCAAAATCAATCAAAACCACTTCATTGAGCTTAATTTGACAAAAAGCCCCAATTTGTCCCTTAAGGCCCAAAAATCCCCAAATTCCACCAAATTAATCCCAAATCTCCCTAATTTCAATTCTAAACCTTACTTAACATGACCAATCTCAATCTAAACCAATTTGAAGCCCAATTGAACCATACCCAAACCCTATTTACAATTTTGAACCAAATCCCAAAATTTGCCCCAAAATCCCAAATCCACCAAATTGAACTTCATGATCAATCCAAATGCCCTAATTTCAAATTCATATCAAATATCACCATGCCAAACAATTTTAATAAATCCCAATCCAATTCAATCAAGCCCAATCCAATTTCAAAAAATCCAAATCATACCATGCATGTTAAAACGCTCATACAAAAATGAATTTTAAAAGCTCATGACCCTTAAATTTAAAAGCTCAATA
Source organism: Papilionanthe hookeriana x Papilionanthe teres (assembly GCA_022702705.1). NCBI lineage: Eukaryota > Viridiplantae > Streptophyta > Magnoliopsida > Asparagales > Orchidaceae > Papilionanthe > Papilionanthe hookeriana x Papilionanthe teres. The sequence goes on from CM040432.1 coordinate 103,231,294, forward strand.
TGATAAAATATCAATTCTTCATCATCCCATGGCATTTAAATTACCCCATCATGACATCAAATGAATCATATCATTCATGTACATGGCACTGTACCCAAATTGGGCATGATGGCATTTTCCATTAAAACATTCATAAAATCCAAATTCCTTTCTCATGAAACATTCTCATGGCATCATATACATCATGCCATGACTCATGGAGCCTTCCATTGTCATCCCAAAGTAAATTTTGCCAAAAATGGAAAAGGGAGGTGACTCTTCCCTCTCCCTCCTTCATTTGAAATTTTTCCTTTTCATGATACATCTTAGCCTTGGTTTCATGCCCAAACCAGCCATCTAAACTCCCCAAAACCTGCTAAGGGACCTTAAGACCAACTCTAGCACTTTGGGGGATGATTTAGCCAAGTGACCAAGAGTTTAAACACAACCTAGCCAACTTACCCAAACTCCAAAATCCACTTTGAATCTTCACCATGGAACCATGCTAAACTAAAATTAACTCCACCATTTAACCTTCCTAGCTCACCTGAGCTTGAGGCTAACCCGACCCTGGCCGGCCAACCATTCGAGCTGCCAGAAAACCCCACAGCCGAGAGCTCCACCTGGTCTAAATCTCAAAATTACACCCATCCAATGTGTCCTAACCTAATTGGTCATTGGGGTTCCTCTTCCCTCCACCTAGGCACTTGAGCTCACCCACTGGTTAGCCCAATTAAAGCCTTTATGCTCCTCTATAAATGCACCACCTCTCACAACCAAGAGAGGAGATGTTAAATGTTTTAATGGAAACTCTGCCCAATTGATTCCAGAGACTCCTCAAAACCTCTTGAGCTCAACCCAATCAACCCCCTGTCATTTCCCCCACTGCCTGAGCTTAATTTTTGAGCTTAAAATCCACCCCAAAATAAGACACCTCTCAAAACTTCACCAAATTCAAAATAACTTCACTCACATCTTCACAAGAGTAGGAGAAGATGTTTTCCATTCAAAGCCCCATCAATTAGAGCCTCTGTACCATACTTCCATCATGATCTTCTCACCTGTAAGAGGAAGTCCTACACAAACAACTTACCAAGGTCAATCAACACATCCATGAGGTTCTTTAGAACCCAATGAAGCTTCTGCAACCACCCAATTGAGGCCAAACCTCTTGGGCAAATGTATAGATTTTCCCCCCATTATTGTGCTCGGCTTGGAACTTTATGAAGTAGACCTGTATTTTATATGCATGTATCTATATATATATGTTCATCTAGGTTAGATGAAGGTGTAGGAACAAACCACAATTGATTTGGTTGAGAATCGATCGAGAAATTAGGGTTTGAATTTCTGTGGTCCTTGGTTTAAACCAGTTGGGGACGAAGACGAACAGCCATCCGATCGCGCGTGTATCAGATGGACAGCTAGAATCGCATCAGACGAGGGGGCAGAGCATTAATGCAGATTTGTGTGGCGGATGATTGAGATGGAGGCATCGAATGGTAACGTGACAAGCATGCTTTCGGAGCGTCGTAGAATGACAAGACGACTGAGTTAAATAAGTAGGAAATTAGGATTTTCTGTATTTATTTTAGTCAGTTAATTTCAGAAATTCATAACTTCATAGAAAAATCAGAAAAATAAATAAAAAATACCTTATTGCTCAGTGAACCGAGAAGAATAATGTGGAAGAAAAATCAAAATGTTTTGTCTTATATTTAATTTTAAATTAACTAAATACAACATTGCATGTTAAAATCATATCTTAGCTTAGACATATCATCATGGCTTGAGCTCTGATCTACCTAAAAAATACCCACTTTATGCCTTATTTATGATTCAATTCTTAAGGATATTATGCTTTAATGAAAGTTATTTTCATATTTTTGGATATAGATGATTAAAAAGAGTCCAAGAAAGAAAAAGAAGCCAAAAGGAGCAAAAAAGAGCAAAAATGGAGCTCATGAAGCAATTTTTGGAATTATTGGCCTGGAGCCTAGGCGCTAGAGTCAGGCGCCTAAGCGCCAGTTCAATACAGACGCTGTTAAGTTTTTTTGATGACTTTGGGCAGTTATTTTGACGGTGTTAAGTGGTTATTGGAGCTTCTAGAAGACTGTAAGTTTTTCCTAATATATAAGACATGTGATACAATGTATTTGGACACAAGGAAACGGTCTGGATCGCAAAGAGGTGTGACCCAAAGTGAAGAGGTGCGAAAGACCTGGTCATGGAGTCCGGCGCCTAGGCGCCAGATCCCGGCGCCTAGGCACGACGGTTACCTTCTAGAAGATACATTGAATTTGGAAGAATTTTGAAGAGGTGCCTTAAGCAACCCCTGGTCAAATTCAGAGCTTTATAAATAGGAGCACATTCTACAGAGAAAATGGCACCAAAACCCACCCTCTTAGTACACATACCCATTTTAGCATCTTCTATCTCATTTCTTGTTTAATTTAGTCTCTTCCATACTTAGGGTACCACTTTATTTTGTATCTAGTGAGTTTATTTTAAGAGTTTATTGTGTGTAATTGCTGTTGGAGTCTTTCATCATTGCTTTAGAGTCAGTAGAAGTCAGCGGAGCTCTTGAAGGAACACTTCAGATAAGTATTTGTACTTTGGTTTAAAGTTTTATAAATATGTTTTGTTGTGTTATTTTAATGAATTCTGAGAAGTTAGTTATCTTTCTCCTTTCAACTATGAAAAGATTATAAATTAATTAAATTTCGTAGGAGACTTAAATATAAAATATTTTAATATATTGTAATGATATTAATACCTGATCTTAGTTTACTTTTTAAATTGGCCATTTAATTTGTTAAAACCTGTTGAAGAATTTTGAGACCTATCCGGAGATAAATTCTTAACTAGTAGATATCACATGAATCCTTAGGTAATCGCAGGCTATAAGCGGATTGTTTAAGGTGAAGTGCAAATAAATAGGAAGATATTATTTATTGGGCGTAGAATTAATTAGTTTTTAGAGTGACAGACTAAATTCTAATAATTTGGTTTATAGAAAGGTAACGGAGTTGCTGGTAGGGCCGACCATAGCCACCCTTGGACATCTAGTAGTGTGAGCCTAGATTAACCCATTCTACTAATAAAACATACCGAGCCTAACTATAGATTAGTCGATTTTCTTTGCTTTGGACCAAAGGGTAAAGAATAGGAATGCTTCTATTTGTCACAATACCATAATCATAATTCCCTACAAAAGATAATTAATCTATAATTCTTGGATTAATTGAAAAAGGAGAAAGTCATTTTTACACTTGCATAAAATTTTAATTACTGCTTATTTTAATTTAATGCTTACTGCTTCCTTTATATTAGCAAAAATTATTATTTGAATATATATAAAAAAAGGTATATATAACTTGCATAAGAAAAATTCAAAATATTACTTATTTATTTTACTTTTTATTTCACTATCCCTATGGGATCGATAACCAGGACTCCACTAGAGCCAATTATTACTTGAACGATACGTATACTTGCGTTTAAAATTGTGACTTTTACAATAATTAAATCTAAATATAAAATTATAAAAGTAAACCTCGCACGTCAAGTTTTTGGCACCATTTGCTGGAGGTTAAATCTTCTAAAAAGTGGTATCAAATTCTTGTATTTTAAAGCAATTTAAAGTCGCATCGCATCAAGTTTTTGGCGCCGTTGCCGGGGATAAGATAAAATAAAAAGTAAAAGTAAAAAAAAATAAAAAAATATAAAAACAAAACATAAAAACAAAAATATTTCTTAAATTTTTATGCGTAGTTCTGGATCTGAAGGATTACTACTTTTTGATTCTGAATTAGAAAGAACAATTAAAAGAATTAATAAAGGAAAACAAATTTCAAAACATAAAAAAATGGCTAACTTACATAATAATAATCAAAATCAAATCAAAATTAATGAACAAAATATTTATAAACCATTAAGGGAATATGCAAACCCTACAGCTGATGAACTTCATGTTAGTATTCAAATTCCAGCTGTAGATGCTAATTTTTTTGAGCTTATACCTTCTATTATTCAAATGGTTCAAAACAATCAATTTGGAGGAACACCTAATGAGGATCCAAATTTACACCTTGCTAGTTTTCTAGAACTTTGTGCTACCTTTAAATATAATATTGTTTCTGTTGATGCTATTAGGCTAAGACTCTTTCCTTTTTCCTTAAAAGATAAAGCAAAGATGTGGCTTAATTCATTAGCAACTTGTTCTATTAAAACATGGGCAGATATGGCAAAAAAATTCCTTGCTAAATATTTTCCTCCTTCTAAAACTGTTAAATTGAGAAATGATATTACTTCATTTACTCAATTTGATGGAGAAACAATTTATGAAGCTTGGGAAAGATATAAAGAACTATTAAGAAAATGTCATCATCATGCTTTACCAGATTGGTTAATTATTCAAACATTTTATAATGGACTTATTGGATCACTTAGACCAATTATTGATGCTTCTGCTGGTGGTTCTTTAATGGCTAAGACATTTGAAGAAGCCTACACCTTAATTGAAGAAATGGCTAACAACAATTTTCGATGGCCTTCTGAAAGGGTTAATCCTAAAAGAATGGTCAGTATTCATGATAATGAAGCCTTTTCTATTTTAGCTTCACAAGTGGCTGCGATATCTAAGAAATTAGATAATTTTGCTATTAATATATTGCATGTAAGTAATGATAATGCTGCAAATTCTGATGATTCTCAAACAATGGAAACTTTGCAAGGTATTGCTAGTAAAACTAATAATCCTTATTCTAATTATTATAATCCTGGTTAGAAAAATCATCCTAAGTTTAATTGGAGTAATGGACATCAAACCAATCCAAATTGGAACAATCAAAGAAATTTAAACTATTGACCAACTTATCCTCCTAGTTATAACAATCAGCATAAAAAGTTGTTTGTAGAAGAATTGATCTTGCAACTTAGCGATCAGCTACAAAGTCAAAACACTGTTATTCGTAATATTGAGAATCAGATGAGTCAAATTGCTAATTTCATTAATTACAGACCTCAAGGAACACTGCCTAGCAATGTCGAAATTAATCTTAAAGGATCTGGAAAAGAACATGAATAAGCAAAAGCTGTACAACTTAGAAGTGGAAAGGAATTAAAAGAGAAAACACGGAATAAGATTGAAAAAAAGAAAGAAGTTGAAGAGATTGAAAAACCTAAAGATACCCTTTCACCAAGTAAAGACCATACTGTTGTACCTGTTGAAGTGGAAGTTGAAAGACCACCACCACTTTTTCCTCAAAGACTTAAACAGCAGAAGCTTGACCATAAATTTTCTAAGTTCTTTGAAATTTTTAAGAAACTCACGATCAACATTCCTTTTGCAGTAGCTTTGGAGTAAATGCCAAGCTATGCAAAATTTATGAAGGATATTTTAAGCAAGAAGAGAAAATTTGAAGCTTATGAAACTGTTGCATTAATTTAAGAATGTAGTGCAATAATTCAGAAGAAATTACCTCATAAACTTAAAGATCTTGAAAGTTTCACTATACCATGTGCTATTGGAGAAAAATTCTGTGGAAAAGCCTTATGTGATTTAGGAGCTAGTATTAATCTCATGCCATTTTCAATCTTTCGAAGGTTAGATTTAGGAGAGATTTTTCTTACCACTGTAACTCTTCAGTTAGCTGATCGATCGATCACTTATCCTAAAGGAGTTATAGAGGATGTTCTCGTTAAGGTAGATAAATTTATCTTCCCTATAGATTTCATTGTTCTAGATATGGAAGAAGATAAAGAAATACCTATCATTTTAGGAAGACCTTTTCTAGCTACCGGTCGAGCTATGATTAATGTGCAAAAAGGAGAATTAACGATGAGAGTTAATGATTAAGAGATAACATTCAATGTTCTGAAATCAATGAGGTATCCTGAAAAAGAAAAATGCTATCGGATGGATATTTTTGAATATATTATTGAAAAGCATTACCAAGAAAGATGTAAGGTCATTTTTGATGATAAAAAAAAGAATCTATGTTATATGATGAGTCATTAAATGAAGAAAATTCTTCTGAAGAAGCTCATTATATTCAGAAAATTGGGAAATTTTAGACACAACTACAAATGAGATATTATTACCCTCAATTGAAAAAGCCCCTGAACTGGAATTAAAGATGTTACATGCACATTTAAAGTATGCATTTCTTGGAGATTCATTAACTTTACCTGTAATTATATCTTTAGAATTAAGCAAAGATCAAGATGAAAAATTAATTAGAGTTCTGAAGAATTATAAGAAAGCTTTTGGTTGGACTATTGCAGATATAAAAGGAATTAGCCCTTCAATCTGCATGCATAGAATTTTAATGGAAGAAAATTGTAAACCCACTATTGAACCTCAAAGAAGATTGAATCCAATTATGAAAGAGGTTGTAAAGAAAGAGATTTTGAAATTGTTAGATGTTGGAATTATTTATCCTATTTCGGATAGCCAATGGGTGGTGTAATTGTGTTACGAAGAAAGGTGGTGTAGCTGTCATTGTTAATGAAAAAAATAAATTAATCCCAACAAGACAAAATACTGGATGACAAATTTGCATTGAGTATCAAAAATTAAACAATGCCACTAGAAAGGATCATTTTCCTTTACCTTTCTTGGATCAGATGTTGGATAAATTAGCTGGACACTCATATTTATGTTTTCTGGATGAATATTCTGGTTATCATCAATTACTTGTTGCTCCAGAGGATCAAGAAAAGACAACATTTATTAGTCCTTATCGAACATTTGCCTTTAGAAGAATGCCTTTTGGTTTATGCAATGCACCTGCAACTTTTCAAAGATGTATGATGTCAATATTCTGTTATTTAATTGATAAAGGAATTGAAGTATTCATTGATGATTTTTCAGTTTTTGGAACTTCTTTTGAATCTTGCTTGGAAAATATAACAAAAATTTTGAAGAGATGTGAAGAAACAAATTTAGTTCTAAACTGGAAAAAATGCCAATTTATGGTCACAGAAGGCATTGTACTTGGACATAAAGTTTCACAAATAAGGATGGAAGTTGATCAAGCAAAAGTGAAAATTATTGCTGAACTGCAACCACCTACTACTGTTACTGATGTAAGAAGTCTTCTGGGTCATGCTGGATTTTATATGAGATATATAAACGATTTTTCTAAGATTACTAAATCTCTTTGTTATTTATTGGAAAAAGAAGCTAAATTTGAATTTAATGAAGATTGTCTGAATGCGTTCAATATTTTGAAAGAAAAGTTAATCACTGCACCTGTCATTGTTGTAGCTAATTGGAATAAACCTTTTGAATTAATATGTGATGCAAGTGATTATGCAATCGGAGCTGTATTAGGACAAAAATATGAGAAGATTTTCAAAGTTATATACTATGCTAGCAAAACACTTAATGAAACTCAAGTAAATTACACTACTACTGAAAAAGAGCTGTTAGCAATAGTATATGCCTTTGATAAATTTAGACCATATCTTCTTGGAATAAAATGTATTGTTCATACTGATCAGTCTGCTATTAAGTATTTAATATCTAAAAAGTATGCTAAACCTAGATTGATCAGATGGGTTTTACTTTTGCAAGAATTTGATTTTGAAATTGTGAACAGAAGAGGGACTGACAACCAAATTGCTGATCATTTATCAAGAATCAAAAACAATAATGAGAAGATTTATGAAGAAAATATAAATGAGAAATTTCTGGATGAGCAATTATATGTCATTCAAGGATTACAAATGCCGTTGTATGCAGATATAGTTAACTACTTGGTTAGCAATATTTTACCATATGGGATGAATATTAAATATATTAAGAAATTCAAGAATGATTGTAAATCATATATTTAGGAAGATCCTCATCTATTTAAAATAGGAAGAGATTATGTGATTCGAATATGTGTACCTTATGAAAAAACTTTTGCAATTATTCAAAAATGTCACGATTCTGAATTTGGAGGACACTTTAGAGTGGATAAAGCTGCATTTAAAATTTTAAATTCTAGATTTTATTGGCCTACTTTATTTAAAGATGTTGGACATTATGTAAAAACATGTGATCGATGTCAAAGAATGGGAAATATATCCAGAAAAGATGAAATGCCTCTAAACTTTACATTAGAAATTGAAATTTTCGATGTATGGGGTTTAGACTTTATGGGACCTTTCGTACCATCATCTCGAAAGATTTATATTTTATTAGCAGTTGATTATGTTTCAAAGTGGATCGAAGCTGTAGCTTTACTGAACTGTGATTCCAAAAGTGTTTCAAAATTTTTAAAGAAAATGATTTTTACAAGATTTAGAATTCCTAGGATAATTATCACAGATGGGGGAAGTCATTTCAGAAATATAAGAATTCAATCATTGCTGGAAAAATTCGGAATTAAGCATAGAATTGTATCTGCTTATCATCCTCAAACAAGTGGAATGGCTGAAGTATCAAACAGAGAGATCAAAAGAATATTGGAAAAGACTGTTAATCCTAAAAGAACTGACTAGGTAGATAGACTTGATTTTGCATTACTGGCTTATAGAACAGCTTATAAGACACCTATCGGAATGTCACCTTATAGGTTAACTTTTGGTAAACATTGTCACTTACCTGTTGAACTGGAATATAAAGTTTATTGGGCGATAAAGGAGTTCAATTATAATTTGAATATTGCAGGAGAAAAACGATTATTACCACTGGATGAAATGGAAGAGATTAGAAATAAGTCTTATGAAAATGCAAGAATTTATAAGGAAAGAATGAAGAAATTTCATGACAAAATGATTTTAAGGAAAATATTCGAGCCTGGACAAGAAGTATTATTATTTAATGCTCGTTTAAAGCTTTTCCCTAGAAAATTAAGATCTAAATGGATGGGACCATTTATAATTGAGAAAGTATACCCTATTGGAGCTGTGGATATTAAAGATCCCAAAATTGGAAAAGTATTTAAAGTTAACGGATTAAGACTAAAGCCTTATATGGGAGAAATTAAATTAATTTACAAAGAGGCTTATGAGCTAAGTCTACCTGATTAATTTAATTAATTAGGTCGGGCTGACGACGTTAAACTAAGTTCTTTGTGGGAGGCAACCCATATTTATTAGTTTGAGTTTAATTATCACTATAAGGTTATGCCTTGGTCTTGACTGAATTTGTATATAACTTCTAGAAATAGAAGGGTAACAATTCTGTATTGGCTTAAGCTAAACATTTTCTTGAAGTATATAGAAATTGGACTTGGACCACTCCATGTCAAATGTGAGTAAAAAGGAGATCAAGTTAACCTTCGTTTGTGATTGTTTGTGATTTGAATTTTTTGTAATTGTGTTTTTGTTTTGATCATACTTGATTATTAGATCTATTTTTACAACCGAAACTTTGTGAAATTTGACGATAGGCAAATCAGAGTCGATCGAGATTCTGGCACCTAGGCGCCAAAAGTTGGCGTCTAAGCGCCATAATAACTAGCGCATCGATGATCCGGCGCCTAAGCGCCAGATTCCGGCGCCTAAGCGCCGCGGTTACAGATCGTGGAAAAACCAAATTTCTTCAGTTTTTCACACGAAACCTCTTTATTTATAGCCTATTTTTCATCCCCAATCCCATAGATACGCTAATTTCGACCAGAGCAATTCATTTTAGAGGAGTTAGGAAGGATTTGGAGGCCATGGATAGAGGAAATCATTGAAATGAGGTAAGAGACAAATCTCCTAAATATCCTCAGCCTTATTTTAATGGTTTAATTGCTGTTAGTTTGGAGAAGATGTTTAGTCGAATGGATAAGATTGAAGAGGAACTTCAAAGTATTGGTAATCGTCTCCATGAGATGTATCACCAATACGAACACTTGGAATGGCAAACCAAACTTCAAACTGATCACATGGCTGCCTATCATGACGCTCAAGTAGAAATGTACGCGAAGAACATGGGGATTGATGAAAAGATGGCTTTGGAGTTTCCAAGGGCGTTGGTGTTCTATCCCTTCGGTCCTAGCAAACTTCATTGCGAAAGAGATGGAAATTGAAGATCGGTGTTAAATAGATTCTATATGTGTTTTAGGTTGATTGAGTCTTGTTTTAGTATCTTGAATATCTAATGTGTGTATTTGCTTAAATTGTTCAATGTGTGTTGTTGGATTTGAATGTTTGCTTTGTTGATTGTTAGTGTTATTTATAAAACGTTGAACCTTGATACAAATCTTGTAGTGAAAGTTGTTGAATTTGGAATGGATATTAGGATTTTGAATTGAAGAATTTGGATACATTTATGTGCATCTATACTTTCATTTTAAATTGATTGTAAAAATATTTGGAGGTTATAAAATGGATAAATACTCTCATAAGAGTAAATAGTAGTAAAATTTGATAACATTTGGTGGAAAATATTTGATTTAAATCGAAGTTTTTGAAAAACGAATCTTGCGCCTAGGCGCCATAATTCGGCGCCTAGGAGCCGGTTCGGCCTAAACCCGAAAACTCATCTTCTTAACCCCCCCCCCCACGCCATATTTGACCCCTAAGCTTCCTTCTCCACAGTATTTCACGAAAATACCACCTAGAGATCCCATTTAGAGCCGGATTTTCAAGTTTTTGGGCTTGAAATCACCCGATTGCTTCATCTCGAGGTCAGATTTACATTCTAAACTCATTATTTTTTATTTTCACCATGGATTTTGCTCTCATCTAGAAAAATTGAAATTTTGAGAAAATTTTTGATTTTTTATGGTTAAATTTATGGGTGTTTAAGCTATTTCAAGTTTTAAAAGCATAAATTAGTTTATTTTTATAGATCCTTTGAATTTATTTCGTGTTTTTCTTTCACGTTTAGATGACACCCAAATCTAAGCGAGGAAAGGAACGAGAAAACTTTGATCGTAGCAAGTTCGTCACTGCTGCTGCAAATTTCCGATATAATGATTTTGCTACGACTCGGAAGTTTATCTCAGAGCGAAGTTTTTATATTCCTGGAGGAAGAATTGAGGAGACAATTATTGCATTCAACTGGCAACGATTTTGCTATTTCACTGATGTTACCGTTATCACGGTGGTTAGAGAATTTTATGCTAATTTTGTGGATGCAGAGGAAAACGAGATTTTCGTTCGAGGATTTGGAGTAGGATTCACTCCTGAATGTATCAACATTTTCTATGACCTGCCGCCAAACATTGAGTGTTATTACTCAGGTTTATCTCCATCTGACGAAGATTTGGACATGATCATTGCCTACCTGACTGATAGTACTGGAGCCTGGAAGACTCGGAATGGAAATAGGTAAATTTTTCATCTTCTAAGCTTAATGGTGTTTCCAAGGCATGACACTACTTTATTTCTACTCGTCTCCTTCCATCCAATCATCTGAGTGAAGTTACAAGAGATAGAGCTATTCTAAACTGTTGCATTCAAGAGAGGAAGTATATTGATGTAGGGAGCATTATTTATGATTCTGTGGAGGCTACTGCTCATTCTAGCACATCTATTGAACTTGGTTTTCCATCACTGATCTATTCTCTATGTCGAAGTCTTGGAGTAGTTCTTGAGCTTTCGAGGAAAAGCTCGAGTCGACGAAGCCTATAGGAAGAGAAAGCGTCAGCATTTATGATCGACTGCGAGGTAAGAGTTCTACTGCACCTGCTAGTTCATTACCAACTTCAGATAGAGCTTCTACTTCTAGACCATCTACTTCTGCTGAGCCATCATCTACATTTTGGGAAACCATGTATGATCAGTTCATAGAGCAGCAGCATGAGTTATTCTTAACTCACTGCAGTGTAGATACCATAAACAAGAAGATTGATCACATTTCTGAGTATATACAAAGAAAGAGTGATTTCAATGCTGAGTATTCAGAGTCTTTAGTGAGATTTGTGAAGGGAGAGCATGATGTTCAGTTCCCTACTTGTCCCAGATTTTCACCCTATGTTGATCCTAAGGATATGGAGTTCTCTTTTGTTGATGATGATGAAGCTACAAACAGTGATTAGTAGCTTGACTTATCTCTAGAGATTATTGATTCTGTTTTTAGAGTGTTTTCTTATTTCTTGTACTATTTATTGTGATGTTATTTGTTAGAGTTGTTGTGAACTTTTTAGGTTAAAACTGTTTTTTTTAGCTTGTCTGATGTGTGTTTAAGACTGAGATGTGAATGAATTTCTATAAAAGTTTATTTCTGTTTCAGCCTATTATTTAGTGTTCATGAATAGTTAGTAAATTTACATGTTTAAAATATAAAACTAAAAAAAAGATTTTTTTTAGAAATTAACTCCTGCTCTGGAAAACTTTTCTATATATGCTTAATCATTTCTGTTATATTCTTTTTGAAGCATGTGTAGAAGTAGAAGTTAGTTTTTTCTCACTACATCATTGTTATTCTTAGATTAATTCCTGTTTATTTCTTTCTCTCATGCTTTAGGAAATTTCATAATTCATATTTATACTAAAGCTGAAGTTTGGGGGAAGGAAAAATATCTATCAAATTTAAATATTATTTTTCCTTAAATAGCTAATATTTTCTTTAAAAATATATTAACATAACATAAGGAATGAAAAATCTGTTTAAGATTACCTAAAATTTTGAATTTATAAATAATTTAGTAAACTTAACTAAAATTTCAAAAAATTAGATTGATTTTAAGAATATAATTATTTAGCTTAAAGAATAATAAGATCAAAATTTTTCTATTTATAGTAAATAGAATTGTATTTTTGAAATACTAAGGAATCAAGATTATTGCTTGAAAAAGAAAAGATTGAAATAATTTTTGAAAAATAATAAATTATTAATGTCATATTTATTAAGTAAGAATAGATAAGTTTTTGAAAATAAGTTAAGGATAGTGAAGTTCAAAATCATTAACAGGGTATCCAAAAATATTAATCCTCACTTAAAAGAGAGAGAGAGAGAGAAAAGAAAAGAAAAAAAGAAAAGAAAGTGAGGAGAAGCTTGAGGAAATGCCTAATCAAAAATTGGCTTCACTTGAATTATCTTATAGTAAGAAAACTGATTACATTTTTATCTTCATTTCTATGTACATGTATTTTTACTAAAAAAATATTTCATAAAAATCTTCTTCTTGTAAATATTCTATGTGACATTGATATGATAAACTACAATTATTCTTGAAATAAATGAAAAATTGGAAGTCTTATGATTTGGTAGTTAAATATTCTTAAATTCTTAAAATTAAACTTAATTAGTGAAATTTGGTTAATGATTTGCTAAAGCATTTATAAAACCAAAAATTATAAGAAATCTTAAATATTTTAACTTCATTCCAAATGTTATCTATTTTATGTAATTAAAAGGGTTACTTGAGGACAAGTAACGTTTAAGTTTGAGGTAATTTGATCTACCTAAAAAATACGCATTTTTATGCCTTATTTATGATTCAATTCTTAAGGATATTATGCTTTAAGGAAAGATATTTTCATGTTTTTGGATGTAGAAGATTAAAAAGAGTCCAAGAAAGAAAAAGAAGGAAAAAGGAGCAAAAAGGAGTAAAAATGGAGCTTATAGAGCAATTTTTGGAATTATTGGCACGGCGCATGGCGCCGATTCGATACGAGTACTTTGTTAAGTTTTTTGATGACTTTGGGCAGTTATTTTGATGGTGTTAAGAGGTTATTGGAGCTTCTAGAAGACTGTAAGTTATTCCTAATATATAGGACATGTGATACAATGTATTTGGACACAAGGAAACGGTTTGGATCTTGAAGAGGTGCGACCCAAAGTGAAGAGGTGCGAAAGACCTGGTCACGGAGTCCGGCGCCTAGGTGTCAGATCCCGGCGCCTAGGCGCGACGGTTACCTTCTAGAAGATACATTGAATTTGGATGAATTTTGAAGAGGTGTCTTAAGCAACCCCTAGTCAAATTCAGAGCTCTATAAATAGGAGCCCATTCTACAAAGAAAATGGCACCAAACCCCCCGCCTCTTAGTACACATACCCATTTTAGCATCTTCTCTCTCATCTCTAGTTTAATTTAGTCTCTTCCATACTTAGGGTGCCACTTTATTTTGTATTTAGTAAGTTTATTTTGAGTGTTTATTGTGTGTAATTGCTGTTGAGTCTTTCATTATTGCTTTGGAGTCAGTAGAAGTCAGCGGAGCTCTTGAAGGAACACTTCAGATAAGTATTTGTACTTTGGTTCAAAGTTTTATAAATATGTTTTGTTCTGTTATTTTAATGAGTTCTGAGTAGTTAGTTATCTTTATCCTTTCAACTATGAAAAGATTATAAATTAATTAAATTTCGTAGGAGAATTAAATATAAAATATTTTAAAATATTGTGATGATATTAATACCTGATCTTAGTTTACTTTTTAAATTGGCCATTTAATTTGTTAAAACCTGTTGAAGAATTTTGAGACCTATCTGGAGATAAATTCTTAACTAGTAGATATCACATGAATCCTTAGGTAATCGCGAGCTATACGCGGATTATTTAAGGTGAAGTGCAAATAAATAGGAAGATATTATTTATTGGGCGTAGAATTAATTAGTTTTTAGAGTGACAGACTAAATTTTAATAATTTGGTTTATAGAAAGGTAACGGGTCATTGGTAAGGCCGACCATAGCCACCCTTGGACATCTAGTAGTGTGAGCCTAGATTAACCCATTCTACTAATAAAACATTCTGAGCCTAACTATAGATTAGTCAATATTCTTTGCACCTGGACCAAAGGGTAAAGAATAGGAATGCTTGTATTTGGCACAATACCATAATCTTAATTCCCTACAAAAGATAATTAATCTATAATTCTCGGATTAGTTGAAAAAGGAGAAAGTCATTTTTACACTTGCATAAAATTTTAATTACTGTTTTTTTTAATTTACTGCTTATTGCTTCCTTTATTTTAGTAAAAATCATTATTTGAATATATATAAAAAAAGGTATATATAATTTGCATAAGAAAATTTCAAAATATTACTTATTTATTTTACTTTTTATTTCACTATCCCTGTGGGATCGATAACCAGGACTTCACAGTGCCCTGTATTACTTGAATGATATGTATACTTGCGTTTAAAATTGTGACTTTTACAATAATTAAATCTAAATATAAAATTATAAAAGTAAACCTTGCACATCAAGTTTTTGGCACCATTTGTTGGAGGTTAAATCTTCTAAAAAGTGGTATCAAATTCTTGTATTTTAAAGCATATTTAAAGTTGCATTGCATCAAGCTCTAGGGATTTTGTTCTGTCTATTAATAGGGACATTCTCTAATTTTTCCAAAGTCAGAGGGACTCTCTATGTAGAGATCCCTAATTTTTAAAATAATCATTCCTATTTTACTTAAAAAACCATAATAATTATAATATAAATTAAAAAAATTATAAACTTATTTTGGTAGGTTCATTAGGGTTATAGGGTCACAAGAAAAACATAAAATTGATTTATGAATTAAAAATATCACTAATTGTAATTTACTCCTTAAAACACAAGAAAAATCAAACAAATAAAATAAATTCAGAAAAATCACAAAAATCAATCTGCACTAAAGAAAATGGTCAGAGGAGCTTCCCTTAAAAATTTGAAATTAATTGGAGTTAGTTTGATCACTAAAATTGAGTTTTCAAGTAAAATGACATTTTGATAATAAAAAATTGCAATAATTAAAGTATAAGTAAAAAAATCACAAAATTATTTTGGGAGTTCCTTATGAATAGAGGAGTTTAATAAAAACTAAAAATTGAAATTAAAATAAATAATTTGTTTTTAATCTATTTCTTAATTATTAAATAATTTAAATAATTTAAATAATCACGAAAAATCATAAAAATGTTAAAATACACAAAAAAATTTTCAAATTGCTACTTGATCACTTAAGAACAATTAGAATATTTTTCTTAATTTAAAAAATAAAATTTTAAATTTTAAAAGGCTTAAAATGGATTTTCCTTAATTTTTCATTAAATAATTTCAATAAATGAAAGAAAACTCACAAAATATAACATTTGTTTCTCTGGATTCCTTTAACCTAGAGGAAGTTAAGAAAAATACAAAGCTTAATTTTTCACTTAAATAATATTTTATATTTAATTAATACTCAAAATCAACAAATGATCATAATAATTAAAATAAAACTAAAAAAATTATGAAAATTAGCTTAAATGGTCCTCAAACTAGGTGAACTTCCAGAATATTTTCTTAAAAACAGATCTTTTATCTTGGTTAAGTTATTGAATTAACATGGAAAATACCCAATTTTGAATTAAAATTATATTAAAAATTAAATAAATTTAGAAAATCACATTTTCTCTTATGATATTTTAATTCACCGATGAGTGGGGTAACATAAAAATTTCAAAGTCATTTGAGTTAAATTTAAAAAGTTATGAAGTGATAAGCCTAAAAGGGCAAAATGTTAATTTTGAGATTTAAGCCTTAATTAACATTTAGCCCTAATCAAAGGATAAATGGGCAATGAATAATCTTAATTGATATTCTTAGATGATTGAAACATAAGGGACTAAGAGGTAGAAACTAATTCACCAGTTTTCCACATTAAGGGTAAAATTGTAATTTCTTAAATTATTAAAATTTGAAAGAATCAGATTTGATGATCATAAAGTAAGGGGTTTTATCTAGGAAGATTTTAACTCACTAATCTAAAACACCTAAACAATGGTTTGATGATAATGCAATCTTTGATAAAGATTAAATACCATTTAAAATAAAATTCCTTTAAATTATAAATCTACCCATAAGAGCTTAAGGGCTAGCTAGTGAGTTAGGTCTAATCCTAATTTCAATAAACGAGGCTTAGAAAAAAAATTATCATTTACAAACATTTTGAAAACACTACTAGCCCAACCTTAATCAAATTGACTAAGTCTCATAATAATTCAATTTTCCCCTAAAGGCGTTCACCCACATAATTCATAATTAAAACATCAAATGAATGTTACCCCACTCAAGGGATGATCAAAATATCTAAGTTCATTGGGCAAGAATTAAAACATCATTAACAAAACCTAATTGAGTATGGTTGATTGATTGAACAATATGATGAAACCAAATGATTTCTAAATGAACCCAGAGCTTTGAGAAAGATGTTCAGGGTTATACCTCAAACACTTTCTCAAACTAATGGGTTATTTTAGAAGAACAATTGGGTTTCATTGTTCTTTGATCAAGAAAATCATCCTTAACATACCTTAGGGATCCACCAAGTTATGAAATAGGTTCTCTCATTGACTTTAAATCACTGAATTTCAATTGCTACCTCTATACCCGCTTTAAAATGATTCAGCAGATGTACTCAAAGACTGCTAGGTACATATTTATTTATTGCAATTTACACTGTTTTACTTATTAAATGCTTTACTTCCTCCTGCATGTCAAAACTGAAACTTTTATGATAGCTGCGAAAAGAAAATGAAACAAAAAATCAATTCACAAAAATTAAAATATAAGATAACTCAAAATTTAATCACAAACAAAAACAGTGAAACAACAACAGCAATTAAACTAAGACGTCTCTATTGGATGATAGAGAATCTCTCGGAGGAGGCAACCTTTCCCACAGTCTGAATGAAAGTACTGAATTCATTTATTTGAATTTGGTAAATTCATCTGGACTAAGTGAATCAGAAAAAAATAGTGGTGCTAGAACGAGGGAATTGTGGGATCCTATCAGGTGTCACTATAATCAACTTAAACTTCCCCCTAATAAAACTTAGGCATTAAATCTGACACATTAGAAAACTTGAACTCCAAAACATGACCTTTCTCTCATCCCTGCAATTTTACATTTTCAAAACTAAACCTGCCGTAATAAGGAACTTGGAGCAGACACTGTGGGCAGCACGATGAGATAGAGAACAACTCTACAACAACAAACCATTCCTTAGAATTAAAAATAACAAAGCCATTGCACTTCGAGGTATTCTTAATTGTGCAACATAAAACCTCACTTCATCTCTTTAGGTCTTTGTACATCGTGCAATATAAGCCCTAACTCATCTTAGGTTCTGAGGATGTCATCCGATATGACATAAATCCTCCTATCTTCCAGGCTATTTTGTATGATTAGGATCATGCAAATGTAAGCCCTAAATAATAAAATTGACAAGATTGAAATATCAAATAACATCTATCTGAAATTGAAGCCACACAATATGATAGTTTGGGAAGTCACCAAGGTTCTCCTCTGGATCCGTGACAACCCCTACGTCTCATTCGTTTGGATTCTTAAAAATAATTGTTCTTATTTGAACCAATCCCATTTGATATTCTCCAGGTCTATCCTTGAATACCTTAAACTTTGAAAATCTTGAGAGCAAATTAACTGATCTTTATCTCAAGTTTTCTTGAGTGATTTCGGTCATTTAAGATGCAATTACTATAAGGGCTTGCATTTATAGGTAACTCAGGCAATATAAACCCTACCTAATGCTCTTGTATTATGTAGGGGAACTTGCCAGTCAACATAAAATTGATTTGCAAACCAAACAGATGTCATAAATCTATTAGTTTATTTAATCGAGCGTCACAATCAGGAATGTGTCTGTCCCTCGAGATAGATGCATGGCCTGCGGTGTATGATTCATTTATTTAAACTATCAAGGATATGAGATCGGTTTGGTCTCATATTTTAAAAAATCAAAACATTACTTCCCGGAATTTTATATATATGTATGTATGTATATATTAAATTAATTATATTTTAAACTGGGCGACAAAATTCTTATTCCGACGGCCGACAATTTCTAATTTGGGGATCGACATAAAGCCACATCAAAAACATGAGCCACTAAAGATACAACCCGATTTTGATAACTCAAAAGCTTGGGTTTTAATACCATTTAGGCACCTGTTACTTTGCTTATGACGAGCTAATAATCTCCATAAATATTGATTCTCTTCATGTTCATCTGAATGGACATCTCTAATTATAGGATTAGTGCTTTGTACTCTGCCTCATTATTAGTTCAAGAATTTATCAAGCTATAAGTGTATTGTAGGATACCACACTGAGGAGATACAAAGATGAGGTTGATCCTTACTTTAACATGAGGGATGGTTCCCAAGGGTTCTTCTTTTAAGGAAGAAACACTATTAAAGTACTTCTCCCATTATGGGGCATCAAACTGCAGCACGTGCCCATCTGAATAAACATCAACAAGAGGCGAGTTAGCCTGTATAGTATGAATTGCTAAGAAATCTACTTCGGCTTGACCATTAATGAGTCATTAGTATGTGTATTTAATATCAAATTACAGACGTGTCATGGAATTTGGCTAATCGTCCCACCAATGTGGGACAATTCATCAAATACTGTAAGGGGTTTACCATGGAGATCTAACTGATAAGATGAGACAACAATGACAGCCCATTTTAACTGCAAATATCAATGCTAAACAATGCTTTTCAATTAGCAGATATTTTAGTTTGGTGGGTGTAAGGCGTGGACTAAGATTATACATGGCATTTTCCTTTCCCTTTTCATTGGTTTTAGTTAGTAGTACTCCTTCCAACTCATCAAGGCAATAATATATAAAATAAGGAGCTTCCTAGGTGTTGGGGCCACCTACACCAGATGGTTCAACAGATGACATTTGATATCGTCAAATGCCTTATGACAGTACTATATTAGTGGAAACAAGCATCCTTCTTAACTTGGGTGGCAAATGACTGAAATAATTTCGTCAAGTTGGATATAAGCCTCATAAGGAAGGCTAGCTAGCTTTGAAGAGAAGGCAGATGTGTTAGACTTTTAGGGGGTTCCATAGTCAAGTCTAACTCGATGCCTCTGTGAAGGATGATAAGGCCGAGGAATTTCTCAAATAAATGCCAAAAGTGCACGTTGGAGCACTCATTTTTAAGCCACACTCCCTAAGGCGCTTGAAAATGACTATACAGCCAATTATATGGTCTTCCTCTAAACAGCTTTTGTCAACGACATCATTAATATAACACTTGACTTACTTAAGCAATAAGTAATAAAAAATATACACCATCACACACAGGTAGGTAGTCCTAGCATTTTTATGGCTAAGAGCATGACCTTATAGCAAAAAACACTAATCTGAGTGTGAAAAGAGATATGTTCCTCATCATCTGGAGCCATCCACATCTAATTATGTCCAGATAAGTCATTTATAAATTAAAAAAAAAAAAAGACTACACACCACCCGATTTATTGAAATTACCCAATAAATTTAAGAAATATTCTACTTTAGTTTTCATCAATAAATTATACAATGGAATCACAAATAAACTGATTTCAATTTAACTTTTTGTGTTGAGTGAAGCTTTACCCTTCTAAAAAAAAATAGATATATATTTTTTGTCGGGTATGAAGGCATTAAGTAATTCTCAATTGTGAAAAAATAGCTGCGGCCAATAGGAAATAAACAGCTGAAGTCTGGGAAATTTGTTCACGTCTTTCTCAAAGTTTGGTTCCTTTTGGCTTTTGGTGGGTTGAGAAATATATGCTGGATCTCAGCTCCCGAGGTTGCGTGCCGTAGTTACAAAAATAAGGGACAGATGGAGGCCTAATCATGCCGAGCTGGGGGGCATTTACATACTTATCACCCAATTTCTATCTATTTACATATCTAATGTTTAATATTAATTTTTTACATTTATATCACCAAAAATTTCAATATCCCATCCACTAAATATCACTAGACTTTATTAAAAGGACTATTTTTTGCATCATTTTATCTTCATTTATTCATATTTGTATGGTTAGGCTTGATGATTGTCATTATGAGCCAATCTAAAATTAGAAAATCACATGACCTCAAAATTTCTATCTCAAAATTTATGATTGGGACTGTAAAAAAAGCTCATTATTCATGAACAGGTCGTGTTCGATTCGTTAAGGAATTCGTCTTCGATTTGTTTGATAAGTAAACAAGATGAACACGAACATTTTTTTTCGTTCGGTTAGTTAAATGAACTAAAAACGAACAGTGATGTGTCTGTTTGTGTTCGAATTGTTATTGTTCAAAATATAAAATAATTTAAAATAATTATATATAAAAATTTTATTATGTTTTAAAAAATTAAAATTTATAAATTATAATATATAATAAATTAATAATAATATATTAATATACTATATTAGTAAAATACTAATATAAATATTATATATTTATATAATGTAACTTATATAATTAATATAATGTATTATTAATATATATTAAACGGCTCGTCAAACGGCTCGTGTTCGGCTCGTCATTCGCGAACAGCTCGTGTTCGGCTCGTGTTCGGCTCTTGTTCGTTAATAAACGAACATGAACAGTGACTTCACGAACAATTTTAAACACGAGCTTATTTCAAACAAAACTAAATCTCAAACAAACCGAACACGAACACAAGCTCTATTCGTTTACACCCCTATTCATGACCAACACACTCCAAATTGTAATATGATATTAATTTATTATTATAATAACACAAAAAACACAATGTAAGAGCATTGCTAAGATTGATTATGATGAATCACAAGCCAATACAAATGTGATTAATGACAATAAAATGTGTAAGAAGTAAGAATTGTGTGACTCAGCTTAAATTTAGCTTACTTTCACTTGAAATTTATAAAATATAATCCACAATTAATGAAGTCAATACTTTATTATATAGACACAACAAAAATATTTTGTCTGCCCTTCAAAAATGCCAAGTACACCATGCCCAATCAAAGGAAGAATGGTGATGTGAAGTTTGTAAAAACGATTACCTCTAAGTAATTTATTCTCCTCATGTGCGCCTTGTGTGAATGGTAACTATCTTGTATTAAAAAATCTCGAGAAAAATATGCTTTTAACATTTTGAATGAATAGAGATAATACAATTATTATAATGAAATTATTATTTTAGAAAACAAAGAGATAAAATATAAATTTTAAATTTAGTATGGCTTCGACTAAAATAATAGATTCACCTTTGAAAATTATAACTTACATGTTTATCATGATGAAAGCTTAGTAAAACTAAAAAAGGTCGTTGTGAGAAGATCACGAGGCACCTAAAAACTGGCACAACATGCTTGGCATACATTGATGTAAGAAGGTTCTAGTAAGTGATGAGACATGAATTTATGATAGATCAAGGAAGTAATGGATATAAAAAATTCATAAGTAGAGCAAAAAATGAAAGAGGTGAACATATGAGGGCCTATAACACATCACCATTTTTTAAAAGTAACTTAAAATAAAGGTGTGTGAACTTTTGGTAATTATTACACCAAAAGTGATCCACAATAAATGTGCATATTAATTAAGCAATTTGATGCATTGAGTTTTTTTCTATATTTGTAATAAATACTACAATAAGCTGTGCTGAGGCAAGAGCATGAAGATATAAGGCAAAATAAAATAAATATTATGGCTATTATCATGACCATGGACATGATAATGAGGAATTTCATCATCTCCAAAACTAAATCAATGAATTAATTTGAGAAAAAAATTGAATTATTTGTTACTGTAGATACTCGTTCTCAGAGGCAATGGAAGGTTCTCATCAAAACCATTTATGCGGGACTAGTTCATGCCAAAATTATGTATACCACTGACGTCTTACTCACCATCTTTAGCAATGATGGGCATGGAGTTAAAAAATTTTTGAGTTTTAAGCAGATGAAAGTAGGAAACATTCATTTTGTCAACCCTCCTAGAGCTCCCAATTCCATTAATCTGTCAATCACTTTCATAGAAGCTTACTTACCCAAGGAGACGTATCCTTTTAATTATTCTAATTATTGTAATAATAAAAAATCAACAAATTAGGAGTAATTTTTGTGGATATGGGGTGCTCCAACAATACTCAAGAAAGTATGCCAGAAAATGAATATAATAAACACTCAACTCACTCCAACTTTGGGATCTCTTTTCGGGTTCTTAAGAGAGTAAAAAGAGATTCGTGGAGTTATATCCTTGCTAGTAACTTGGGGAAAGGAAGATAAGTGATACACATCCAAGAAAGGCTTCATTGTGGCGGATTCTCTGACCACTTATAATGCCATCTATGACAGACTAGTGCCCAATGTATTTAAATTGATAACTTCTACACATTGATTTGTATCCAATATGCATGTTATTATTATGATATTTTTATCTTTATTTATGAATTCTTTTTACTTTTCATGGTATTTTTTATTGTATATGATGTGTAAAAGTGATTAGGAAATTTAGGAAGAAAATGAGATGAAATGGACTCTAAATAGGTTGGACTGAGCTGCACGGGCACCACCTCATCGGAATTGGTGGCCCTTTGCTAGTCGTAGGATCCTAGGCTCTAGAAGACCAAAAAAATGGTGCCGAAGAACCAATATTGGCTCAAGTGTTAGAGAATAGTTCCCAAGGCACTAGAAGCCAGGGACTACGCGCCTATATAAGACGGGATTACTATTTTTGAGATATTACTTTTGGGTCATTTCAACTGAGATTCTTAAATTGGAAGATATGATGCTATACATGCATGGGGTTGAGGAGAAAGTGCTAGATCAAGAATATCCAAGTGCAAGTAAGTGAGGAGAGGAGTCATTGTAAGGATTTATAAGAGTGTAAGCTTTTTTATAACTTTAAGATTTTAATAAACAAGGAAGAGAGACTAGTTACAATCTTCTTAGAGAATTTCATCTAGTTTTTTCTTTTCAACCTCATATTTATAATATCTACCATTAATGAATTGAAATTATTATAATTTTCAAGCATGTTTATAGAGTATTGACCGGGGGGTGCTGCGGTGCTGTGTAACTATATGTGTGTTTAACCAGTGTAAAAATAATATTAAATAATAACACAATTACCCCTTTATCAAAGCAAGTATACGTATCGTTCAAGTAATATAGGGCTCTAATGGAGTCATAGATATCAATCCCACAGAGAAGTTAGAGATTATGAACTAATTAAAGCAGTTGCAATTACTATCTAGTATACGGAAATAAAGAACACTTATACTAAACTCTATTACTAATTTTTGAATGGAAGATTGCAATTTAGAAAAGTATCTCTCTCCTTGTTAAGAGAATTAAGTGAATGGATAATTAAACTAGTTAGAATTGTATTGTGCCAAATAGAAGCATTCTTATTCTTTACCCTTTGGTCCAGGCATAAAGAATATTGACTAATCCTAGGCTTGGTTACTGAATCTATGGCTAGGCTGGGAGGATACCGGCTCTCACTTCGGAGTTCCCACGTTCCCCTCGCCTGAGGGCTAACATCTACACTTCAGCACCCAAACGATAGGACCGAATTGAAGATTTTAGTCTGTCACTCTAAAATATTCAATTCTACGCCCGATAAATAATATTTCCCTATTTATTTGCACCCTCCTTTCAAGGCTTTTGCTTTCCCTAAATCTTGGATGTAATCTTTACCTTAGTTGTGAAATCAACATATTTTAACAGTTCAATTGGCCAAATTGAAAGTAAATTAAGATTCAAGTAAAAGATTATCACAATTTTTATTGAATATTTTAGGCACAACTAATTTAATTTTCCATTTCACAAAATCTCAAAAATAAGGAGAAAGATAGAGAAGACTACACAGAATGCATAGGAAGAATAACACAAAACTTTGATTTCATATAAAATTAAAGTTATAAAATAACAAACAAAACTTATCTCGAATTTTCTCCCTAAGCAGACTTCTTGAAGTTCCTTTGACTCTACCTTCTTGTACAACACACTCAACTGAACTCACTATTATACTCTCTAGAACACACTTACACACTAAAGACACTAATAAGACACTCAAAAGGACACACCAAGGACACACATTCAGCCTAAAATCGTCTCTATTTAAAGAAGGAGAAATATTTCCAAAGGTTGCTTAAGCACATCTTCAAAAAGAGTCCAGATTCATTGAACATTGCTTGAACCGACCTTCTCGCAGTCGGCGGGCTTGTTGGCGCCGTCGGCGGGCTTCTAGAATATAGGCCAACTGCTCAGGCTCACTGTCGGTGGGCTCGACCTCGCCGTCGACGTGCTCCTTTATAATATATTCGAATGCTCTCGAGAAAAACACGTCGTCGGCGACCTAGTTCAATTTTTGTCTCTTTTAGTCATTTTTGTTCCAGATTTTCTCCTTTTCTCATATTTTTGCTCCATTATCTATAAATCTTTATTCCTGCAATAAAACATAGAAAATATCTTTCTTTAAATTACAATATTAATATAAAATTGGTATGAATTTCTCAATACATTTTTCTCTAGTCAAAATCCCACAAACTTAACTATTACTTGTTCTCAAGTAATCTTGATACTACGTAAAAATAATGATTATTTATAATAAAGTTTTAATTCAGAAATACTATGAATTTAATTTTCATAAATATTATAGTAAAGTTTATTAGAAAGATTTTTTAGATAATTAAATTAATTCTATAGATGTAAGGTTATTTAATCATCAAGTTTAAGATTTCTAGTCTTCTATTTATTTCAAGAATGACTATATATTACAATATTAAATTACTTAAGATATTCAGATGATAGGAAATTCATGAAAACACTATTTAATAAAAGACTAATCCATATATATAAGTTCAGAAATGTAAATGAGTTTACCCTTTTGGTTGATTCAAATGAAGCCAATTTTTGATAAGACATCTCTTCAAGCTTCTCCTCACTTACTTTTTCTTTTTATTTGGATTGCATTTCAATCCTATATTTTTTTCTTTTCTTTTCAGGGATTATTTTTCAATCCTTCTTTTTCTTTTTCAAGTGAGGATTACTGTATTTTGATAGTCTGTTAATGATTTTGAACTTCACTTTCCTCTTTCTGAATTTGAAACTTGAAACATTTCCTTTTCTTATATGTATTTCATAGTTTTTACATCATTGAGTTTCAATCTTTTCTTTCTCAACTAAATACTTAAGAATTTAATATTTTAAAATATAGTTTTCCTTACTTTAAATAGTTAACTATATTCTTATCCTTTTATTCCAAATATCTTAATCTACAAAATTAGTTTAATCATAAAAAAATATTTCTTTTAACTTTCTATAATAGTTAAATAAATTAATTCTATTTTACTGAATTAAATTCACTACAGAAAATCATTTTTATAATAATTTTTGAAAATATTTATTTGAGAACAATTTAATAGTTAAATTTTGTTTTTCCCTCCCCCAAAATTAAATTTTTCTATCTAATCATATAGGTGGAAAGAAAACATACTGTAAATTTAAATCATACCTTCGTGCTTTAGATATTTCTCTTTTTGAAGTTCTGCAGGTTCTTTTCATCACTTAATTAATCTATACTGTCAATAACTTTCTACACATATATAACATTAAAGAATTTGTTGGGTAAAGAAATTTTGAAATAAGTACAAAATACTAACACAATTTCCTACTACATTTAATTACTTTACCTATTAAAGTACTAAGCACAATTAACACAACATCCACATACAATTCAATAATTCAATTTTAGAGTTACAATCATAGTCTGAAATATAAAAATTAACAATTACACTGATGAAAATAACTTATACAACAAAGTTTAAATGACTTATACAACATAATAATCAAAATACATAAACTAAACAACAATATTAAATGGAAGAAAACAAGAAACACATAACACTAGTTATATCCTCAATATTAATTCTAATCGTAGAATCTAATCTTCAACATCCAAATCCCAAGATATATCCTCATCTCATTGTTCAGCAGGTGGAGTAGGCTGGCAGTGAGTATAACGAGGGCACACATGAAATATAACATCAAGCTCCCCTCTCCTATAGCGATTCTCAGCATCATAGTAGGCCATCTCAAATTCAGAATGCCTCTAGAGATATTCACTGTCATAATCGTGCCTCTGCTATAATCCTCCAATCTTCTGATCTATTTGCTCCAACATTTCATCAACTTTCTCAAAACTTTTCCGCTGCAGAGTCAGTTCATTCAAGAAGTCATAAAGTGTAGGAGAACTATAGGTAGGAGGGTCATAACTAGTAGAGGGAATATCCCTACTAGTCGAAGGTGCAGAGCTCCTAGTCCCTGATCTCCATCCTTCATGGGATTTATAAGTTTTTATATTAGCCTTGGTAATGGGTTTCATAGGTTCAACACATTCCTCATCATCTCCTGCCTCTACTCTAGATAACTGGTAGAGTGCATAAATCAGTCTAGGATGTCCTAATCCTCCTCCAGTTTCACTTCTTATAATGGCTATATGTTTTTATAAATAATATTTCTCACATTTATACTTCTATTGTTCTGAATGCAAAAATTCAGAATTGCTCTATCTCTTGAAACTTCACTATGATGATAAGTGGGTAGAAAAGTAGAGCAAATAAAATAATGCAAAGCCTTAGAGGTTGTATTTAACATGGAAAGAGAGAAGTTTACCCGTTCACGCTGCTTTATTTTCCAAGTCCCTTTCCCATCAGTGGAAAGTTAATCACCTCTTCCAGCGGTCCTTCCATTGTTCCAAACGTATCGTATTCGCTGGTATGAAGATCTTGTACTTCGTAGAAAGAATTTATTCGTGCAGCATTAAAATCAACTAAAAATTCTCTAACCTTTATAGGTTCATCCTCTATCTGGGTCAAATTGGCATAAAACTCCTTTACAACTTCAACTGCAGCTCTGTTCGTCGTATAACAAAAATTTTCCCATCTTCGCTCTTTGATTGTTTGTTCCACTTCTCCTCCCGAATTCTTGAAAACTTTATCCTGGATGCATTTTCTCGCTTTGATACTAAAGTTGTACCTTGACTGAGCCTTAGCATTCACAAATCGTGTCTCATCAAAATCTAGTCGCCTCTTTTGTCGTGGAGCCATTTCTCGATCTATCATATTTACAAAAAACTCAACTAAATTCCAAAATAATACTAGAATAGCTTCAAAAGGTGACTTAAAGTAATCTAAAATGAATTGCATGAATTTCTTCCAACTATTTTCTTCATATTTCGATTTTTCCAAAATTCCTAAATGTGGAAGAAATACATGGTGAAAATCAAACATTTTTGCATGGGAGTGAAGCTCTTACCAAGGGAAGATGAAATCTGGTATCAAAATGTGTTGAATCTGCTCCAAATCCAAGATCTCTCAAGCACTAGGTCAGTTTTTACGAAGTTTAGAGGAAGGGGATGATGAATAGTGGTGGTTGACCGGTCAAATAAAGGTATTTTTCGGGTCCTCGCCATCAGTGGGCAGAATCTCACCGTCGGCGGGCTAATTAGTTCGAATGGCTTAAGTCTCTGGAAAAAGTCATCGTCGGCAGCGTCAAGGGCGCTGTCGGCAGGCTTTTTCGAAAATTAAAATTTTAATATCTTGTAATTTTTTAATTCATTTTAAGCCCCGTTAACGTCCGATTAATCGATTTAAAAATATTTTACTGTGATTAGATAATATTTTAACACAATTAAATTCACACAACACAAAACATCACCAATTTTTTATAAAATCCAAGTTTTTACAATATTCGTACACAACATTATAAAGAGGTTTTTTCTTAACCTTAATACATAAAATTCAGCGTCGCAATCCAAACCACAATCTCAAAACGCTGAAAACAAACAAATGATGCATAATCTCATCTATACTGAGATCAAAATATTGAAATCTAAATAACAAAAAGTGCTGATTACACAAATTAAATTCAAACTAATTCAACACATAAACAAATACGAACGTCTTCTACTCGTCAGGATCAGTGTTAAACTCATCTCTGATATCACCCATAGAACGTAAATGAACGAAAAGATTGTAGAAGGGTTTGTAAGGAAATTCTTCAGTATAATCTTCTTCTATCCATCATTTCTTTCTCATTAGCAGTATGAAACTAGCCTCAAGATGTCTAGAATGATCGAAGTGTTCTTTCATTCTCCTGTCAATATGATCAAATAAATCAGAGATGTTATTAATTGAAGTCATCACATTTTGTACCCTTTTTTTCCGTCCTTTGAGTTTCCGTAAGATCAGATCAGTTTTATCGATCAAGGGTCTGATTGAAAAAGAACTCTGAGATGTTTGATCCACAATAATGGCTCCATCGTTATCATCATCCAATGTAGGAAACATATCATTTGGATCTAAAGGTTTACAAGGCAAAAGTACCATCTCCCAGGCTTCATTGAAACTAGGTACTGACTGCATAGTGCAAAAATTGTAGAAGGATGTCCAAGCCCATAAATTGATCCATGAACAATTAGCCCTAAAGCAGGCTTCACAATAATCGAACCAACATCAATAGGTAGTCCCGCTTGAATACAATAATTCAGAATTGCACACTCCTTAGAAACTTTATTGACCCTCATTGTGGGTAACAGTTTTGAAGAAATAAAGAATTGCCAGTGTTTAGAAATGGGGTTTAGGAGTGATGCATAAAAATTAACATACCTGTCTTCTCTTGTTTCCCAATCTTCTGCTTCATCAGTCAAGTAACGATATATCTCATTCATATTATTCCTTGTATGGACAAAGTTGGAGTAATGGCAAACTGGTGTATTCTCTATTGAATATAACTCATTAATTCTAGAAGGAGTAAAAGTTACCCATCTGCCTCGCACATAGACGACTCCGTTGTTGATTCCGTGTAGATTGGAATATAATTCTTTTACCACAGGGATGACTACTGCAAAAGTGGTATAGCATAATACTTCCCAACGTCGTCGCACAATCATCTCCTCGATAGGCGTCGTCAAATTCTCTAATCCTCTATTCACGAATCCTCGTTCCTTGATCAATCTTTTTTTTCATCATTACCTTATTGAAGATTCACCGGGCCTCGCAACTGATAAATTTTCTTCAATTAAACACTCGAGTTCTAGGGATTTCAAGGTGATTGGATGTCATAATGATGAGTTTTGGTGGAGTTTCAAATCGTTTTTAGGAAGTAGATAGTTTAGAATTCGAGTTCTAGGAGTTTTTAAAGAGTTAAAACACTTAGAATCTCCAGAAACCGTCAAAATAACTCCCTAAACCGTTCTTTCACCGATCTCTCCGTCGCCGGCGTCGATCTCTCCGTCGCCGGCGTCGATCTCGCCGTCGGCGGGATTCTTAAATAATACAAACTGAATTTGGAGGGAAAAACTCACCGTCGGCGGGCTCGATCTCACCGTCGGCTGTCAAGGAAAAAATTGCCCAGTTTCGCTCTGGTTCAAATGCGTTTCATATTTTTCTATGGATCCAATATCGAGATGATCATAAGGGTAAATTTGAGTAGTAGAATTCATTCATTCCACAAACTAATAATAAATCAAACAGATATACAATCATCGCACATAAATAAAGATAACTATGGGTTGCCTCCCATAAAGCGCTTGGTTTAACGTCGTCAGCCCGACCTATTCAGAGTGTTAATCAGGTTGACTGAGCATTAAAACCTCTTTAAAATTTGGTTTTTTACGCTCAAAATATGGCTTTAATTTGTGTCCATTTACTTTAAATCAGTTTCTAGTCTTTGGATCTTCAATTTCAACAGCTACGTATGTAAATACTTGAGTTATAGTGAAAGGACCTAACCATCGAGATTTCAATTTCCCAGGAAATATTTTCAGCCTTGTATCATACAACAATACTTCTTGTCCTGATTCAAAATTCTTTTGATTAATCTTCTGATCATGCCATATCTTCATTTTCTCTTTATAGATTCTATCATTATTATAGGATTCATTCCTTAATTCCTCTAATTCATTTATTTTCAACAATCTCTTCTCACCAGCATCTTTCAAATTATAATTAAATTCTTTAATCGCCTAATATGCTTTATGCTCTAATTCAACTGGTAAGTGGCAAGTCTTTCTATAAATAAGTCTGTAAGGAGTCATTCCAATCGGAGTTTTAGAAGCAGTCCTGTATGCCCATAATGTAGTGTCTAGTCTTGTGGACCAATCTAATCTACTAGGGTTTACAGTCTTTTCTAAAATTCGTTTAATTTCTCGATTAGAAACTTCAGCTAATCCACTGGTTAGTGGATGATAAGCAGTCGATATTTTATAAATAATATTTAATTTTTCTGCCAATCTTTGAATATATTTATTCCTAAAATGGGATCCTCCGTCAAAGATAATCACTCTCGGTATTCCGTATCTTGTCAAAATATCTTTCATTAAAAATTTTGAAACACTCTTAGCATCACAACGAGGTAAGGCCTGTACTTCAATCCATTTAGAAACATAATCAACAACAACTAATATATATGAGTTTCCAAATGAAGGAATAAATGGTCCCATGAAATCTAATCCCCAAACATCAAAAATTTCAACTTCTAATATAAAATTTAGAGGCATTTCATTTCTTCTAGATATATTACCTACTCTTTGGCATTTATCACAAGTTTTGATATATCTATAAACATCTCTAAAAAGAGTAGGCCAATAAAAACTAGATTGTAAAATTTTATAAGCAATTTTGTCAGTCCTGAAATGTCCTCCAAACTCAGAATAGTGACATTTTTGAATAATTTGTTCAGTTTCTTCATAAGGAACACATCTTCTAATAATAAAATCCTTACATTACTTATATAAATATGCTTCATCCCAAAATTACGTTTTAGCATCATGAATGAATTTTTTCTGTTGTTGCAGAGTTAGCATGGGTGGTAAAATATCACTTACAATATAATTAACTATATCAGTATACCAAGGTATTTTCCACTCATTTAAATTATAAAGTTGTTCGTCAGGGAAACTATCTGTAATTTCATTGTCAGTGTCAGGTAATTCACAATATTCTAATCTTGACAAATGATCTGCAATTTGATCATTAGTTCCCTTTCTATTAATTACTTCAAAATTAAATTCTTGCATCAGTAATATCCATCTGATTAATCTTGGTTTGGTATCCTTCTTTTGCATTAAATATTTAATAGCAGAGTGATCAGTATTTCACAATACATTTAGTTTCAATTAAATAAAATCTAAATTTATCAAAAGCATATACAATTGCTAATAATTCTTTTTCTGTAACTGTATAGTTAATCTTAGCATTATTAAGAGTTTTACTAGCATAGTATATAACTTTAAAAATTTTATCGTATCTTTGTCCAAGAACAGCTCCTATAGCATAATCACTAACATCACACATAAGTTCAAATGGTTTCTCCCAATCAGGTGAAACTATTATAGGTATTGTGACTAATTTATCTTTTAATAATTCAAAAGCATTTAAGCATTCTTTAGTAAATTCAAATTTCTTGTCCTTTTCTAAAAGTTGGCATAGAGATTTGGTAATTTTTGAAAAATCTTTTATGTAGCATCTGTAAAATCCAGCATGTCCAAGAAAACTTCTTACCCCTCTCACTATAGTAGGAGGTGGTAATTTGGCTATAAGTTGAATTTTATTAGGGTCTACTTTCATGCCATTTTCCGAAATTTTATGCCCTAATACAATTCCTCCTGCAACCATAAATTGACATTTCTCCCAATTTAGAACTAAATTAGTTTTCTTGCATAGCTCCAATACTTTTTCAAGATGATCCAAGCATGCGTCAAATGATGTTCCAAATACAGAAAAATCATCCATAAATACTTCTATTCCATCATCAATTAATTTACTAAATATAGACATAATACATCTCTGGAATGTTGTAGGTGCATTACATAGTCCCAAAGACATCCTTCGAAAAGCAAACGTTCCATAAGGACTAGTAAATGTAGTTTTCTCTTGATCCTCAGGAGCAATAGGAATTTGATGGTAGCCAGTATAACCATCTAAAAAAAAGTATTTGTGCCTAGCTAGTCTATCCAACATTTGGTCTAGGAATTGTAAAGAGAAGTCATCTTTCCTTGTGGCTGCATTTAATTTTCTATAATCAATACATATACGCCATCCAGTAACTTGTCTGATAGGTATTAAATCATTATTTTCATTAGCTTCAACAGTCACTCCTCCTTTCTTAGGAACACAATGAATTGGGCTTACCCAAGCACTGTCCGAAATAGGATATATTATACCATTGATTACATCTTTCATCATTGGGTTTAATCTTCTTTGGGGATCAACTCTTGGCTTATGTTCATTATCCAAAATAATTCTGTGCATACAGATTGAATGACAAATTCCTTTAATATCTGCTAAGGTCCAACCAAAATCATTCTTATACTTTTTTAATGTATCCAGAAGTTTTTGCTCTTGTAATTTGTTTAACTCTGCCGATATAATAACCGGTAAAGTTAATGAATTTCCCAAAAATGCATACTTCAAATGGGCTGGTAAAATTTTTAACTCAAGTTCAGGAGGTTTTATAATCGACGGAACTATATGTTTTTCAGCATTTTCCGTAATATCCAACATCTCAAATCTTTCTTGTATATAATCTATTTCTTCATTTTCTGCTTTTTCAAATAATTCTATATTTTCTATTTCTGATTTATCTTTAAAGTATTCTTTAAAATGTTTATTTTGCATATGTTCATGAATTTCCATTCGAAAACATTCATTATTTTTTCAATAGCAGGATATTTGATTGATTTTACAATGTTGAAAGTTGCTTCTTGATCATTTACTCTCATAGTTAATTCTCCTTTTTTAACATCAATCATAGCTCATCCAGTGGCTAAGAAGAGTCTTCCTAAAATTATGGGTATTTCTTTAGCTTCCTCCATATCTAAAACAATAAAATCCACAGAAAAGATAAATTTATCCACTTTTACTAACACATCTTCAATAACTCCTTTAGGATATGTCACGGAACGATCAACTAACTGAAGAGTTACTGAAGTAGGTGAGACATCTCCCAATCCTAATCTTTTAAAAATTGATAGAGGCATAAGATTAATGCTGGCTCCCAAGTCATATAAAGCTTTTCCACAAAATTTTTCTCCAATAGCACAAGGTATAGTGAAACTAACAGGATCTTTTAATTTCTCATGAAGCTCTTTCTGAATAATTGCACTACACTTTTTGCTAAGTGCAACAGTTTTATTGTCTGTGAACTTTCTCTTTTTGTTTAAAATATCTTTCATAAACTTCACATAATTGGGCATTTGTTCTAATGCTTCTACAAAGGGAATATTTACCATTAATTTCTTCAGGATTTCAAGGAATTTAGAAAATTGCTTAGCCTTTTTATGTTGCTTTAATCACTAAGGAAATGGTGGTGTTGGTTTTTCTACAGTAATTTTCATAGGTATTAATGGATATTCTAAATCTTGATCTTGTTGATCCTTTTCTTTTTCAATTTTTGTTTCTTTTTGTATTATTGTTTCTAACTCTTTTCCACTTCGTAATTGTATCGCTATGATTTGTTCTTTTCCTTGGTCTTTAGGATTAATTTCCACATTACTAGGAAAAGTTCCAGGAATTCTATTATTAAGCACAGTAGTGATATGCCCGAGTTGAGTTTCAATATTTTTAATAGCTGTTCCTTGATTTTTTAATTGGTTCCCTTGAATTTGTAACTGATTTCCTTGATTCTGCAAATGCTGACCCATATTTAATATCAATTCTTCCATAGAAAACTTCTTTTCCTTAAATTGAGAGGTATTATTAAATCCATGTGGGTAAGAAGGTTTATAATTAGAATTTCCTTGGTTAGATCAATTTCCTAATGGGTTTACTGAGTTGTTCATCCATTGCTGATTAGTAGAATTATTATTCCAATTAAAATTTGGATGATTTTCCCAACCAGGGTTGTACTAATTTGCATAAGGATTATTGGGTTTATTATTAATAGTATTTAAAGTTTCATAAGCAGGTTGAGCATCCACAAATTGCCCGGATGAATTTTCTTCTATTATATTAGGAGAATAATTTATTCCAAAATGATCTAATTTCTTAGATATAGTAGCAATCTGAGAAGCTAACATTGATATTGCATCAGAATCATGGATACTAGCTATTTTTTTTAGGATTTAGCCTTTCCAAAGGCCATTGAAAATTGTTGGTAGCCATTTCTTCAATTAATGAATAAGCCTCATCAAATGGTTTTGACATTAATGAACCACCAGCGGCAGCATCAATAATAGATCTAAGAGATCCTACGAATCCATTATAAAAAGTTTGAATAATTAACCAATCTGGTAATGCATGATGTGGGCATTTCCAAAAAAGATCTTTAAATCTCTCCCAAGCTTCGTATATCAATTCTCTGTCAAACTGACTAAAAGAGGTTATATCATTTCTAAGCTTAGCCGTTTTTGAAGGAGGAAAGTATTTGGATATAAATTTTGTGATAATTCTCCCTAAGTTCTAATAGATCCAGGTGCTAACGAATTTAACCACATCTTAGCCTTATCCCTTAAAGAAAAAGGAAAAAGCCAAAGTCTAACAGCATCATTAGATACTCCGTCATATTTAAAAGTAGCAAAAAGTTCTAAAAAAATTAGCGAGATGTAAATTAGGATCTTCGTTTGGAGAACCACTAAATTGATTATTCTGTACCATTTGGATAATTGCAGATTTAAGCTCAAGTGAATTAGCCGCTACATCAAGGTTTTTGATAGTTAAGTGAATTTCATCTAATGTAGGGTTAGCGTAATCTCTTAAATGTCTCGGTTGATTTGTATTTTCAATTGATAGATTATTTTCCATTTGATTTAAATTTATAATTTCTCTTTTCTGTTTTTTAATTTTTTTAATAGTGCGTTCTAATTCCGATTCGTAAGGTATTAAATTTTTTGTTCCAAATTTATGCATACACAACTTAAGTAATTTTAAAATAGTTCGTTACTCTAGTAATTATCTTAATAATTATTTTATTAATTACTTTAATAATTACTTTACTTCCCTGGCAACAACGCCAAAAACTTGATCGGCGGGTGCTGCGGTGCTACGTAACTATATGTGTGTTTAACCAGTGTAAAATTAATATTAAATAATAACACAGTTACCCCTTTATCAACGCAAGTATACGTATCATTCAAGTAATATAGGGCTCTAATGGAGTTCTAGATATCGATCCCACAGAGAAGTTAGAGATTATGAACTAATTAAAGCTGTTGCAATTACTATCTAGTATACGGAAATAAAGAACACTTATACTAAACTCTATTACTAATTTTTGAATGGAAGGAAGATTGCAATTTAGAAAAGTATCTCTCCCCTTGTTAATAGAATTAAGAGAATGGATAATTAAACTAGTTAGAATTGTATTGTGCCAAATAGGAGCATTCCTATTCTTTACCCTTTGGTCCAGCCATAAAGAATATTGAATAATCCTAGGCTTGGTTACTGAATCTGCAACTAAACTAGGAGGATACCGGCTCTCACTTCGAAGCTCCCACGTTCCCCTCGCCTGAGGGCTAACATCTACACTTCAGCACCCAAACGATAGGCCCGAAATGAAGATTTTAGTCTCTCACTCTAAAATATCCAATTTTATGCCCGATAAATAATATTTCCTTATTTATTTGCACCCTCCTTTCAAGGCTTTTGCTTTCCCTGAACTTAGGATGTAATATTTACTTTAGTTGTGAAATCAACATATTTTAACAGTTCAATTGGCCAAATTGAAAGTAAATTAAGACTCAATTAAAAGATTATCACAATTTTTATTGAATATTTTAGGCAGAACTAATTTAATTTTCCATTTCACAAAATCTCAAAAACAAGGAGAAAGACAGAGAAGACTACTCAGAATGTTTATGAAGAATAACACAAAACTTAGATTTCATATAAAATTAAAGATATAAAACAATAAACAAAACTTATCTCAAATTTTCTCCCTAAGCAGGCTCCTTGAAGTTCCTCTGATTCTTCCTTCTTGTACAACACACTCAACTAAACTCACTATTATACTCTCTAGAACACACTTACACACTAAAGAAACTAATAAGACACTAAAAAAGGACACACCAAGGACACACATTCGGCCTAAAATTGTCTTTAGTTAAAGAGGGAGAAATATTTCCAAAGGTTGCTTAAGCACCTCTTCAAAAAGCATCCAGATTCATTGAACATTGCTTGAACCGACCTTCTCGTCGCTGGCGGGCTTCTAGAACATAGGCCAACTGCTCAGGCTCGCTGTCGGCGGCTCCTTTATACTATATTCGAATGCTCTCGAGGAAAACACGTCGTCGGCGGCCTATTCCTAGCCGTCGGCGGCCTAGTTCAATTTTTGTCTCTTTTAGTCATTTTTGTTCCAGATTCGCTCCTTTTCTCATCTTTTTGCTTTATTATCTATAAATCTTTACTCCTGCAATAAAACATAAAAAATACATTTCTTTAAAGTGCAATATTAATATAAAATTGGTATGAATTTCTCAATACATTTTTCTCTGGTCAAGTATAAATTTTATTCTCCCTGAGAATCATGATGTAGGAATGTGATGTTTAAATTTTTCTATGTGTTTTTTTAAAGAATTTCTTATGTGGTAGTGATTTAACCTTTTTTCTTCTCTTACATTCAACTTGGCTAGTTTGATAGTAAAACATGATGTAATCTTCAACTTTGAGAAGAATCATTAATGAAAAAACTAGGTTAAACAACATCAACTTAGTCGAATACAAATATTGCTTCAAGTTTAGTGCAATTATTTAAGGGAAAATGGATTCCAAGGTTAATAATTTAATTTAGGGAACTAAACCTGTATGATTGCCAAACCTTCATCGATGTCCCAAACGAGATAATTAGGAATATTGCTACTGATTGTCACCATTATTTGAGTTGTAACCAATTTAGAGGATTATGTTATTAGCATCAGAAAAACTTGTTAAAATCGTCACCTCATTTGCTTAGGTTTGTTTTAATTCTAAAGTTAGGATTGGTGAATTTTCAATAGTATTACAACTTTATACCTTCATGCTAGATTCAAAACAAGTAGGATTGAAATTTTTACCTTGGAAATACACTTGCTTCTCGTGGGATTGATAGACTCCATTTTGTATACTGCTTGGACATCACATATGCTTGCGTGATTCGTTAATGCTTCACAAAATTTAGCGTGTATCAAATTTTTGGTGCCATTGTAGATAACGAAAATGACTTTGTATATTTTGAAAAATTTTAGTCAAAATTGTAGGATTTAGCCTTGGAATACCATTGTTTTGTAAGTTTATCATAAGGTGGTGTTGTTGTTTTCTATGCTAGAAAAATTCAAAAAATATTCCAAAGATATTTCATGCATGCACCAATTTTATTGATTTTTCTTTTTTTTTTTTTAAATTATCTTGTGTCGTTGCTTTCTTCTTCAAGCACGTTATTTGCTATTTTTTTAGTTATTTTATTTTATTATTTTTGGTACATGACCCACTTTTGATATTTATACTTACAAAAATATGTTATTGATATTGGCAACGACACCAAAAACTTGATCCCGCACCAAATATATGTATTTACACTGATGATTCTTTTATGAAAATTATGATTTATAATGTG
Organism: Papilionanthe hookeriana x Papilionanthe teres; assembly: GCA_022702705.1. Taxonomy (NCBI): domain Eukaryota; kingdom Viridiplantae; phylum Streptophyta; class Magnoliopsida; order Asparagales; family Orchidaceae; genus Papilionanthe; species Papilionanthe hookeriana x Papilionanthe teres. The sequence goes on from CM040432.1 coordinate 103,269,500, forward strand.
GATACTACGCAAGTATACGTATCGTTATCAAGTAATAAAGGGCTCTAATGGAGTCCAAGATATCGATCCCACAGGGAAGTTAGAGAATTTCAAAGACAAATTAAAGTAGATTTACTTACTAAGCTAGTATACGGAAATTAAGAATACTTATACTAAAACTATTGCTCAAAAAGGTTTAAATGTAAGATTCTAATTTAGAAAAGCATCTTTCTCCTTGTTGAGAGAATTAAGTGAATGATGAATTAAAGTAGTTTAGAGTTTGTATTGTGCCTAATAGGAGCATTCCTATTCTTTACCCTTTAGTCCAGGTGCAAAGAACATTGACTAGTCCTATGTTTGATTACTAAATTTGCAGCTAGGTTGGGAGGATACTGGCTGCCACTTCAGAGCTCCCAGGTTCCCCTCTCCTGAGGGCTAACATCTACACTTCAGCTCTCAAACAATAGGACTGAATTGAATATTTTAGTCTGTCACACTAAAATGTCCAATTCTACGCCCGATAGTTAATATTTCCCTATTTATTTGCACCCTCCTTCCAAGGCTTTTGACTTCCTTGAATCTCGGATGTAATCTTTACTATAGTTGATAATTCAACATATGTTAACAATTCAATTGGCGAAATTGAAAGTAAATTAAGTTTTAAGTAAAAGATTATCACAATTTTTATTTAATAATTTTAGGCACAGTTACTTTGATTCGTCACTTCACATAATCTCAACAACAAGGAAAAAGACTAAGGAAACTACACAGAATGCATGGAAAAATAACACAAAGCATGGATTTCATTAAAGTTAACAAACAATAACAAATATACTTATCTCAATTCTTCTCCCCAAGCAGACTCCTTGAAGTTCCTTTGACTCTTCCTTCCAGTACAGCACACTTAATTAAACTCACTAAGACTCTCTGATTTACACTCCAACACAAATGAACACTAATTGACTTAAATCTTCAAAGGTTGCTTAAGCACCTCTTCAAAAAGCGTCCAGGTTCATTGTATCTGGCTCTTTTCAACTGTCTTACCATCGGCGGGCTCGATCTCGCCGTCGGCGGGCTCTTTATAATATATTCAAAAATTCTAGGGAAAATCTCACCGTCGGTGGGATAGTTCATTTTTCATCAAATTGAGTCCTTTTTGCTCCAAATCTGCTTCTTTTGTGCATTTTGCTTTCAGTACTTATAATTCTTCATTCCTACAATAAAATAAAGAAAATACCTTTCTTTAAAGTGCAATTTCATATAAAATTGGTATGAAATTCTTAATACATTTTCTAGTGATCAGTACACTTCATTAGATTGCTTGCTATAGTTGTGCATGCATAGGACTGGAACTTTAGAATTTGTACCATACGACATTGAACTAGAAAAACTATAAAAAAATAGAAAAGCCATAAAACATAAAATGATATTAGGAGAGATGTCAAATCACCAAATGTTGTCAATCTTAACTTTAGATGTAGTTGCTATATTGAAGAAGATAGACAATTTAAGTTTGATTATTAACCAGGATCTCTAATGAATGATAAAATTTCTTGTGGACAATTTAGTGATCCGAGTGTTGTACCCGTAGAGTCGTAGAATGTAATCGATAAAAATATAATAGCCCATATTATAACAACTACAACATTAGTTAAAAAAATGACCTTAAATTTAATTGGAATAACAATTAAAATGTAGGAAATAATCAGTGGGTTAATAACATATTTTTGTGTTTTTACTGCAGATACAATAGCCCATATTTTTGTATTTTTACTGCAGATACAATAGGTATTAGAAGTGGAACGAACTGAAGAAAAAATGGAGTGAAGCAGAGCTGATATGGAGCAATTTAAAATCTAAGGAACTGGCGCCTAGGTGCAAGCCATTAGGATCCAAGGTGCTCCTATCAAATGACTTGGTGCCACTTACTTGAGTGCCTTGGCATCGGTCTATAGTTGAACAATCAGAGAGGCTGGCGCCTAGGCGCTAATATAGTGACTCTTAGGCTGCAGCATTTGTTGGGCAGTTTTTCATTAGTTTCTCCCCATGACGTGGGGAGTTATTTTTGGAGGTTAGCAATAATTTTTTAAAGGAGATTTAGAGAGGATTTTTGGGGAAGAGAGGGAAGAACAATAAGTTTTACTGTAGGAGAGAATTAGGGCATCTACTTAGAGAATTTGGTGAGATTTGAGACTTTTTTTGGAAAGAGATTATTCTGCAGCAGCAAGGGTCTAAGAGATCCTAAGAGAGCATTCTCATTGAATTGTGAAAGGGAAGAAGCTAATTCTTGTGTATTTATTTTATTATAATTTTTTAAAAACAATTACCTAGTGGATTGGCTTTATGTTAATGGTCCTTTTTGGTTATTTCTCAATGCTTTGTGAGTTGTCTTCTCACCTTTCTCTTGTAATGATTGTGTTAGTTGTGTAGAAATTGTGGGATATTTTTAGAATTGATTTTCAATCTTTAATGTGATGAGTAATGTTCAAAGCTTCATTTATATTTCATTCTAGCCAAATGATTAGTTAAATTATGTTGTGATCAATAATGACTCGAGAAAGCTATGGAAGAATGATTAGAATATTCAAGTTGAACTATAGGGTATGAAGCGAAGGTAATCTATAAAGAGATGCAAATAGATAAGGAAATAATTTTTAATGGGTTCAAATTGATTTTTAAGGAATTAAAACCAATTTAACCAAACTTCTTTATGCACAGGGGAGAGGGTAATGAAGAAAGGTACTCCTATTTGTCACTAGCCTTAATTACAATCTAAAGTAATCATTTTCTTACACTATATGTATATCATTGCAATGGACAATAGTTTTTTATCTTGATTGTCACTAATTCAAATATATTTAGTAAGATTTTTGTAGGAGTAGGCTTAGTATAATTCCGTAGAACTAGTTAGCATAATTTAAAACTAATGTTTCTTCCAGGTTAAAACTAATTTTAGTAGACTAAACTTCTCTTAAATCTAATTGCCTCACTCCTTCTAGTATCGACATGTCAGACTCATAATCTAATATTAATGACGTACACTGCGTGGGCTTCTACACTTAGACTTAGGGTGTGTCAAGGTTTTATCAAGGTTTCAGGGCGTGTCAAACGACTGATCCATGAAAAAATACCTATTTTTATGCCTTGATTTTTATCAATTTTTTAAGGATATTATGTTTTAATGAAAGGTATTTTTGTGTTTTGGATGTAGGTGATGCAAAAATGTCCAAGAAGGAAAAAAAGATGAAAAAGGAGCAAAAAGGAGCAAAATGGAGCCAAAAGTGCAAAATTGTCAAAATAATTGGCCTGGCGCCAGAATCCGGCGCCTAAGCGGCAGTTCGATACAGAATTCTGTAAGTTTTTTGACGACTTTTGGACTGTTATTTTGACGGTGTTAGCGGTTATTGGACCATCTAGAAGATTGGTAGTTATTCCTGGATTATAGGACATGTGATACATTGTATTTGGACGCTTGGAAACGGTTAGGATCGCGAAGAGGTGTGATCCAAAGTGAAGAGGTGCGAAGAATTGGACGCAGAGTCCGGTGCCTAGGCACCAGAAACACCTTCTAGAAGATTCATTGAACATGGACACATTTTTAAGTGGTACCTCAAGGCAACTCTTGAAGCCTATAGATAGGAGGCTACTCCTTCAGAGAAAAACGCCCATAAACCGCCACAACACAACCAAAAACAACCAACGCCCAACCTAGCCCCATAGTTCCATATAGAGAGAGAAATTAGAGAAATATTTTAAGGGCCATATTTATAGATTCTTTTATTATTTAGTGAGTTTATTTTAGAGTTTGTATTAAGAGTATTTGAAGAGTCGGTGCTTTTGAAGTCTATTTACTTTGGAGTCAGAAGGGCTCAGAGGTTCAGTTGGAGAAACACTTGAGATAAATATTTGTATTTTGATTCAAAGTTTTATTTATATGTTTTGTTGTCTAAATTCAATGTGTTCTGATTAGTTACTTTACTTTCTCCCTTCAATTATGAAAAGATAAATAAGATAATATAAAATTCGTTGGAGAATTAAAAAACTATATATATATTTTAAACATTGTGATGATATTAATATCGGATCTTAATTTACTATTTAAATTGGCCATTTAAATTGTTAAAATCTGTTGAAGAGTTTTGAGACCTAGGAGATGAATTCTTAACTAGTAGATAGCACATGAATCCTTGGGTAGTCGAAGGCCTTGCGCGGGTTATTCAAGGTGAAGTGCAAATAAATAGGAAGATATTATTTAATAGGCGTAGAATTGATAAGTTTTTAGAGTGACAGGCTAAATTCTTGTAATTTGGTTTATGAGAAGGAAAGGGTCACTGGTAGGGCCGACCATAGCCACCCTTGGGCATCTAGTAGTGTGAGCCTAGATTAACCCATTCTACTAACAATACATCCAGACCTGATCTATAGATTAGCCAATATTCTTTATACTATCGAGCGAAGGTAAAGAATAGGAATGCTTCTATTTGGCACAATATCATAAATTTATATTCTCCACGAATATTACATTATCTAAAAAGTCTTGGATTAATTGAAAGGAAGAAAATTGTTTGCTTATTTTTATTTACATCAATCATTACTTTATTACTGTTTTATTTCTGCATCTAGTAAATTAAGTATCAACTTTTTAACTTTAAAAGAAACACATAAAAATAAAATCAAAATATTTTAAAAAAATCTATAATCCTTCTCGTGGGATCGATACTGGGGTCTTTAATTAAAGCCCTATATTACTTGAAGCGATACATATACTTGCGTAGTACCCCTAGTGTGTAAAATATTTTCCATAAAATTATATTTATATACACTAGCCGCTATTATTATTTGAGTCAAAGTATTGACTATAACATATTTTTGATAGCATAAATTACTGCATTGCTGCGGATCGAGGGTCAGCGACACATCAATCTAAGTCAATTTTTTGGCACTGTTACTGAGGATGATTTTAGTTGAATAAATTAGACCTACACTTGGAAATTTGTGTTGTAGTTTAATGGTGTAGTTTTTTGTTTTTTTGAAAAAGAAAAAAATTTTCAAAATTTTTTTGTTTGCATGTTCTGTGAAAACTTACAAGCTGAACCTTTAGTTTGTAAATGCGCAGTGTAGGACCTATAGGATTTGAACCCTATGATTCATAACTAGAGAGAACCATAAGAAAAATTAGAAAATAGAAAATACTTCACAAACTTGTAGAAGAAATGGCGTGCAAAAAAATATCAATGTAGATAACCAAGAGTTGATTAATGATCATTATAACACGCATAAAACATTAAGGGATTACGCTAATTCGATGATAGATGAAATTTATTTAATTATTTAAACTTTTGCTGTAGAAGCTAACACATTTAAACTTAAGTCTTCTATTATCCAAATAGTGCAAAATAACCAATTTGGGGGAACCTCATCAAAATTTACATTTAGCAAGTTTCATAGAAGTTTGCGCTACATTTTGCTATAATGGCGTGTCAAAAGATGTTCTTAGGCTTAGGATTTTTCCTTTTTCCTTAAGGAAAAAAGCCAAAATATGCTTAAACTCATTAGCACCTTGATCAATTAGGATATGGGGTGACTTAACCAAAAAATTCCTAGCTAAGTATTTCCCGCATTCAAAACTGCTAAACTAAGGAATGATATTACTTCATTTTGCAAATTAGAAGGTGATTCAATATACGAGGCTTGGGAATGATTTAAGGAACTTTTTCAAAAGTGCGCACATCATGCACATCCCGATTGGTTAATTATCATGTCTTTTACTATGGTTTAGTAGGATCCATGAGATCTATTATAGGTGTTACAGCTGGTGATTTGCTTATGTCCAAGCAATTTAATGAGGCTTACTCTTTGATTGAGGAGAAGGCCACTAACTGTTTCCAGTGGCCCTAAGAAAGAGTAAACGCTAAAAAGGTGCTAGTGTTCATGATGTAGTTGTGCTTTTGATTCTGACTTCTCGGGTAGCAACCATATCTTGGAAGACTAATTTCGAATGAAACAACCTCAACTACCTCCAATAATTGAGGAAAATTCATTTGGACAAATGGTTCATTATAGTACTTCTTCATTTGAGACCTTAAATTCGATTAACAATAATCTTAACAACTCTTATTCCAATTTCTATAACTCATTGGAATAACCATCATAACTTTAACTAGAACAACAATTATGATGGGGGAAACCAACAATAGAGAAATAACCAAGAAAATCTTTTAGGAAATTGGAATAATCAAGGTAGTACCAACTATAGACCTTCTTATCCTCCAAGATTTAAATCTAACTCCTAATTCAAGGAAAAGAAGTTGTTTTGGGAGGAGCCTTTTGTGGACCTCACTTTTGTGAGGGTCTATTATAAATGACATTTAGATAATCAATATTGGAAAGGAAGTCTGTCGGTCGATAAAAGCATCGTGAAGTGTTTAAAAAATATATATAGTTTTATGAAATAGGGTTTTGATTTAATTTAATATATATGGGTTTTTGAAAATAATATTTTTAAATTTGAAAAATACGAAACCAAATTGGTCTCATATAAATGATAGTTTAAATAATTACGTACTTAACCACAAGACATGTATCTATCCCAAAGAATGGATACATTGCTTGGCAGTAAGGCTTGATCAAATTAACTAAAGAATTCATCACATCCATTTGGTCTGTGAACCATTGTTGACCGACAATTTCCTCTATCTAATATGATGGAATAAGATAGGGTTTATATTAATCTAGGGTCTAAGTTTTCTATAAGGCAAGCTACTATAGTTAATTACATCTTAGATAACTGAAGTTATCTAAGAAAACTCTTGATATAGATCGAGAAATATTTATATTCATGACTTCTATAAGGGTAAGGTTCTTCAAGAAAATGTGGTGATAGAAAATCCAATAGGTGAGTGGCTCAAATTTTTGAACAATTTTTGTAGGAATCCAAAGGAAGGAAAGAATAGGGGAAAGACAAAGATCCAAGAAGAATCTTGGTGTTTTCTTGAACTATCCTATTGTTTTGCTCCGATTTAAAATAATTATTTGATGTTTCATCCTACTAATTTCATTATTTAGGGCTTACATTCACTTGATACCAATCATGTGAATAGCCTGAAAGATAGGAGGATTTATGTCATATCCGATGATAACCTCAGAATCCTAAAATGAGTTAGGGCTTATGTTGCACAACATGGTTATGCAAGGGCCTAAAGAGATAAAGTGAGGGTTTATGCTGCACTAAGCAAGCTACCTTGAAGTCCTATGGCTTTTTGTTTTAATTTCTAAGGAGTTTTGCTGTTGAAGATGGTCGTGCTGCCCACCATGTATGCTCCGAGCTCCTCGTAGTAACAGGTTTAGTTTATAGAAGTATCAATTGTAAGAGAGAAGAGAAGTGTTATGTTTTGAGAATATTTAAATTGAGGTGTCTTAATGTTTTATTAGGGGAATGTTAAAGTTGATTATAGCGACACCGATTAAGATCTCACGGTTCCATCATCACGGCACTACTATTTTCATCAGATTCACTTAGTCCAAATGAATTTGCTAAACTCAACTGAAATGAGTTCCACACTTTCATTGAGACTGTGGGAAAACCACGTTAGCAACACGTAGGTTACCTCCTCCGAGGGATTTTGAACCATCCAACGAGACGTTTTAATTTAGGTATAATTATGATTTTTGTTTTGTTTGTGATTAAATTTTGAGTTGTTTTATATTTTGACTGTTGTGGCGGTGAATTTTATCTTGTATTGATTATTAATTTTTTATTTTTGGTTTGGTTTTTGTGGCTATCCTAAAAGTTTTGGTTTTCATGTAGGGTGACATTGTTGTTTAACCTGCAGGGTGACATTGTTGTTTAACATGCAAGCTTATAAGCAAGAAAAAGTAAGGAAAGTGTAGGAAAAGAAAGTATTGTAAACTTGTAAAAGTGTACCTGGCGAGTATTCTTATTCCTCCACCTGAGACTTTAGTATTTTTGCAATAAACATTTATATTTTGTAGGAAAGTAAAACCCTATGGATAGGTTCGTCACAGGCCGACCAAACCCTATGTCATAACTTGGTGGGTCCTATTCATTTATTTAAGAGATTTTCTTCACTTAATGAATATGATAGGTCCAATTTTCTTACAAGGTATCCAGAAGATTTGTGAAACAGGTCTAAGAGGTACCTATACATTTCACAATCCTTTTTAGCTTTCTTGAGTTCATTTGAAGTTATCATAATTATTAAATGATTCATCATTTTTTATATCCTTGTGCTCAGTGAACCAATGTTTTATTCATCCCGAAAGGTGGGGTAGTTATCATTTGGTATTCTACTTAAGAATGATGTAAATGAGGCCTTTAGAGGCAAAATGAATTTATGGAAGAATTTATTGAATTTTGATGGGCTTGTAATGTTTCAAAAGTAGTTTTGAATTAACCGTGTTTCTTTTTCTATTTCTCCTGAGTCAAATTCCAATTAAACCTGACTAACTACTAAGGCCTTAAGATTTTAGTAGGTATATTAGTGTCTTTAGAAAAAAAAGTTAAATGACCTTCATGATTATGATTCTTATCAAAATATTGAATTATCATTCAAATATCAAATACGGGGTATTAAATTAGTGGAATATTAACTTCCAAAATCAACCCCCAACCTTAAGTATCTTTTAATTTAGCTCTCTTCCAAATTATGATGATTAATTAAAATCATAAACTTTTTCCTTTAATATGACAAAAATGGAATGGCTTTCTAACATTTACCCTTTTATATTTCAATCATCCAATCATAATGATTAAGATAATTTATTACCCTTTTCCCACTTTAATTAAGCTTAAATATTGATTAAGGCTAAATTCTTCAAAATTAAAATTTTACCCCTATAGGCCTTTATTACTCCATAATTCATTAAGTTTAACTCAGATGACTTTAAAATTTTTATGTGACTCCACTTATGAGTCACTTAAAACATCAGAGGAGAAAATTTTGATTTTTAAAAATTTTAATTTAATTTATATATTTATTTTAATGCAAAAAAGGGATTTTCAATGAAAATTCAATAATTTGTCCAAAACAAGACCGTTGGCTTCGAAATTTTTATTGGAGGTAGACCAAGATCAGAGGACCATTTGGACCAAATTTCATGATTTTTTTAGTTTAATTTAATTATTATAATTATTTTAACTTTTAGAGTATTAATTAAATATAAAATATTATTTAAGTTGAAAATTAAGTTTTGTATTTTTCCTAAACATCTCTAAGGTCAAGGAACCCAGAGAACAAAATTTCATATTTTTCAAACATTTCTTTTAATTATTAGAATTATTTTAGTGAAAATTTAAAGAAATTCCATTTTAGCCTTTAAAAATTGATTTTAACCATTTAAAAATTAATATATTTTCTTAGAAAATTACGAAAAATTCTCAATTGTTCCTAAATGCTTAGGAGACATTTTAGAACATTTCCAACCATTATATTAATTTTATGATTTTTGTGAATTTTTAATTATTTAAATATTAAAATAAGGCTTAAAAATGAAAATTTTATTTTAATTATACTTTTATTTTTTAAAGACTCCTCTGATCTCAGCGAGCTCCTAAAATTAATTTGGTGAAATTTTGAAGTGCATTTTAATTATTATAATTATTTAATAGCCACAAATATGATTTAACTTGAAAAATTCTTTTAGGTATTCAAATTTACTCCAATTGATTTAAAATTTTTATAGGGAGTCTTTCTGACCTTAAATTACAATGGAGAACAAAAATCAAGTTATTTTTATTTATATTTAGTCTAATTTATTTTTATTTAATGTTTGGGTTTTAATTTCCATCAAGTTTGTATTTAGTGAATTAAACCAAAATTTAATTTTTTCTAGGGCCCTCTAGCCACAAGTAACCTACCAAAATTTATCTTACATTTTTCTGATTAATATTTTATTTATTATAATTATTTTACCAAAACAGGCTTGATAACTTGAAAATTAGAGATCTTTGTCTAGAGGTCTCCTCTGACTTTGGAAAAATCAGGGAAGGTCCCCTAAGACAGAGGCAACAAAATACCAAAATCTCAGGTTATGGTGAAATGTTTATGTCAATGAAGAGTAAAAAAACTCCTGACAATATTTAATTAATTAAAAATAAAACATGCATCAAATAAACTTCAAATCATTTCCACATTATTCTCCTCTGTTCACTTAGCACTAGTTATTTTTATTTTATTTTTATGATTTTTCTACACCAAGTTATGGATTTTTAAAATTTGACTGATTTAAATAATTCAAATAAATCCTATTTTCCTACTTAAACACAAAGCACTGATTGGATCCTCAACAGCTCTGAAAGACCACGCGGTGCGCTCCTACTCTACACCGCCATCTGACTGGATGTTCACGTGACCGCGCTTTATGTATCTGATCTCCGTCTGATTCCATCTTGGCCATCGAAGCATTACAAGCAGAATCGAATGACGCTCCTTCATCTTCTTCGACTGGTTCATCCTGAGAGCCGTCCTCCTTCTAGACCTAAGAACTCGAGCTAAACTCAAACAAATCACATGGGCCTTGCTCCTAGAGCTTCATCTAACCTAGATGAACCTATCCAGACGGTTTATATGGTATGAAATACAGTATACACATGTGGGGGATGAAGAATAGCTCGAGTGGAAGAGTGAGTTCAATACCTTTTTTTAAGAGGGGAGGCCTCAATCAGATGGGTCTGACAGCTTCGATTGGTCCCAATGAACCTCTAGATGGAGCCTTTTGTCCCGGTGAATTGTCTAGACCCAAACTCGACCAGACCCAATTTCAGGTGTTGATCAAAGTCTGGTGCAGAGGCTCTCTATGATGGGGCTTTGATGAGGGATCTTCTTCTCTCAGTGTTTTGAGGGTTTGGGTGCAATTAATTTGAGTTTGTTGCAATGTGGAGCTGTGATGGAGTTTGTCCTGGTTCCGATTGAAATTTCACTGGAGAAATTGCTCTCAGGCAAGGGGAACCAGAGGGGTAAAATGGTTGGAATGATCTTAGGGAGGACTGGAGAACCTCCGGTGAGGTTTTGGCAAAGTTTCCTTAGGAAATTTTTAGCACCTACACTTTGGCTGTGAGGGGTGGCTTTTATATCCATGGCCAATTAGCTGAGCTCAGGGCTTGGCTTTGGGTGCTTTAGGCTGCTTAGGGTGAGGGCAGAGTAGTGCCATTGATCACTGAGGGGATGCCTCACTAACAAAGCTCAATTTTGAGTTTTAAGGGGTATGGGGGTGCTCGGGCTGAGCTATTTTGGCGGCTAGGGCGGCCGACAAGGATAGGGAAGGTGGCTGGCAGGCTGATGGGAGGCAAGAGAGAAGTTAATGAGTTTAATTACCAGTCATGATGGGTGGCTTGCTGGAAGAGATGGGTTAAGCTAAAAGGTGAGGGGGAGTTGTCCTTATTGAAGGACCTTTGGTCCACAGCTCAATGGACCTAGGTCTAGTGGGTTTTAACTAGTCTTTGGGGTCCCATGGTGGGCTGTCATGGAGTCAATTTGGTCAACTTGGTTCAATTTAAGTGAAATTGAGTCATGGGTTCAATTTAGGTCACATTGGGTTTTGGTTGGGCTAGGCTTCGTTTGGACTTGGGTTATACCCAATTGATTGTTCAAGATTATGTATATGATTGTCACAAAGTGTTTGAAATGCAATTAGAGTGGTTTTAATAGGTTTGGGGGTTCAATTTGGCTTGATTTGGGATTTTGGTCAATTTGGGGAAAATTGGGTTAACTTGGGTTTAGTTGAGCTAGCCCTGGGTCAAAGGCCAATTGAAGGTTCCAAATGGTCTAGGGGGATGTTATAAAGAGTTCCCAACATTAATTGGGTTGAAATTTTAGGATTAGGGTACGCAATTTGGTGGATTTTAGGTATATGGTATGTTTGGGTCAAAATTGGGGTTTTAGACTTTAAGTGGGTTTGGGTGAGGCTTAGGCTCAAATTGGGGGACAATTGAATGTTGAATTTGGTTTAAGGGAGTGTCATGAGAAGTTTAGAATTTAAATTGAGGGGAAATTAATTGGCATTAGGTCAATTTGGGAGATTTAGGCCACTTAGGCAAATTTAGGGTATTTGGACTTTAAGTGAAATTGAACTTAAATGTGAGTCAAATTGGGCTTAGATTTGGTTTATATTGATGCTATAGTGGTGAATTAAAGTTTGGAATTGGATTTGGGCAAATTGGGGTCAATTTGGTGGACATTGGGTTTAATTTCGGCACTTTGGGGTTAAATGGGTCAAATTGGGGCTTTTGGCCAAATTGGGCTAAATTGGTCAAATTGGGTCATGTGGTAGTTGAGCAAAATGAAATTGTGAATATTTGGGAGGTTTTTAAAATTTTTGAAAATTGTTGGAATTTTTAGATTTTTAGGCTATGAAGGGTATTTTGGTAATTTTGGGGATTTTGAAGGTATTTTAGAAATTTTGGTGAATTTGGTTAATCTTGGTCAATTTGAGTGATGGAGAATATTTTGAAATATTTCTTGGAGAAAAATGAGAAATTTAGGTAATTTTGGGTAAAATTGAGGTTTAGGGGTATTTTGGGTAGATTTAGGGGCAAGGGATCAAAAATTGAAATTTTGGAAAAATTGAGGTTGGTTGGAGGTGAGTAGTATGGAATTGTTTAGATTGAGCCATGGACCAAAGGTAAGCCTTATTTGATCCTCTATGTGTTGGTACTAATCAAAATTTTAGCTTGGGGCTAGGAGCTTGGGAAAACCACGCACATGAGTTTCCCAAGAGTTAAGGGCTAGGGTGGGATGTACTTTGCATAGGTTTGTGAGTTTGAAATGTGTGTATTTTGTAAGCTCCAGACCTCCTAGGTAAATACTAAGGTCTGACCACCTATAGGAGACTTCCCCTGAGCTTCCTTATGCTTTGGTCTCTTCCTCACAAAAGCTGGAGGTTAGGCCTTAAACATATGAAAACTCCCAATGAAGAGAGAAAAGTTTGAATTTCTAAAGGGGAGGGTTCCAAGACTAGTTTTCTACGAATGTCTCCAGGAGAGTCCAATGGCTAGACCTTAGGCTTTTCTAAAGAAAGACTAGATCTCAACCAAAAGTGAGGTCAACAAAGTCTACTAACATTTACTAATTAAAACACATTAGGAGCCGAAAACCCTAAAATTAGGACACACCATAATATCTCCCTTTTAACCTCAAAATTGAGTGACACTTTAGGTAAACCTAATTTGACTCAATGGTCACTACATAGACCATTTGGTTAACCTTAAGACCCATTTGGTTAAACTTGGTCAAATGGTCGACCCTGGACTTAATGGTCACTACATGGACCATTCGGTCAACTATAGACCCAATGTTCACCACATAGACCATTTGGTCAACCCTAAAACTCAATTGGTTAAACTTAGTGTTGACCTCACTTTTGCGAGGATCATTTCAAGTCAGCTGTCGGCATAATTTTAGGTTATGTGTTTTGAAAAAGGGTCACCTACAGAAATTTTCAGCGAATTTTTAGATTTTAATTTAATTTAAATGTATATAATTTGAAAGTAGCAATTGATTTTTTAAAAAACAGTTTTAAATTTGAAATTTTTTAAGATATGAAATCAAACTGATCTCACATCCCAAATAGTTTATATAAATGAGCGCCGCATCACAAACCGTGTATTTATTCCGAGGAATAGACACACTGCTTGATGATGGGGCTCGATTGAATAAACTAGAAGATTTGTGACATCCGTTTAGTCTACAAACCAATTTTATAAGCCGACAAGTTCCCTGCTTAATATAAAGGAATTAAGCAGGGTTTATATTACATGGGTCCTTAAAGTTCCCTATAAGGGCAAGCCCCTATAGTTAATTACATCTTAAATGACGGGAATCATTTAAGAAAACTCTCGATAATGATCAGTGGTTTTGCTCTCAAGAATTTCAAAGTTTAAGGTTTTCAAACAATTGGATTTTGGAAATTTCAAAAGGGAATGGATCAAATTTGGAACAGTTATTTTGAGAGTCCAAATGAAGAGAAGTAGGAGAAGCTGAGGATCCAAGAGGAATCTTGGCAACTTCCCAAACTATCCTATGATTTAGCTTTAATTTAGAGAGAATTATTAAATGTTTCAATCCTGCCAATTTTAGTTAATTAGGACTTATATTTGTATGACACAATCATACAAATAGCCTCAAAGATGTGAGGGTTTATGTCATACCAAACGACTACCTCGGAGTCCTAAGACCGGTTAGGGCTTAATTTGCATAACATGATTATGCAAATGCCTAACGAAAAGTTGAGGATTTATGTTGCACTAAGCAAACTACCTCGAAATCCTATGGCTTTGTTATTTAATTCTAAGAAAGGTTTTGCTGAAGTAGACACAAGTTTTGCTGATGAAGATGGCCGTGCTGCCCACTATGCTCCAAGCTCCTTGTTGTTGCAGAGGTTTAGTTTTAGAAGGTGGCAATCAAGAGATGAGAGAAGTGTTTTGGTTTAGACGAGTCTTAAGGTTCATATGTCTTAATTTTTTAATTAAAACAAATCTTAAAGTTGATTAAGCAGAACCGATTAAGATCCTACGATTCCATCATCCCGGCATAGCTATTTTCATCGGATTCACTTAGTCTAAATGAATTTGCTAAACTCAACTGAATGAGTTCCACACTTTCATTTAGACCATCGGGAATCTCGTTAGCAACACATGGGTTACATCATCCGAGGGATTCCCGATCATCCAACGATACATTTTAATTTAGTTGTAGTTGTCGTTTTATTGTTTTGTTTGTGATTAAAATTTGAGTTGTCTTATATTTTGAATGTTGTGACAGTGAATTTTATCTTGCTGTGACTTTTATTTTAGTTTTGGGTTTCAGTTTTGTGGCTATCCTAAGAGGTTTCAGTTTTCATGCAGGGTGACATTCTTGTTTAACATGCAAGTTTTGCAATAAAGAAAGTACAACGCAGGTAAATAAATTGCAATAAAATAAAGGCGTACTTGGTGGGTCTTCTCGTCATTCTAGGATGCACTCAAAACACATGTCAGGGCATTTAAATATTTGCAAGGAACACCAAAGTAAAGCTAAGGGAAGGTTCTGGTTGTCTACCAAAATCCTAATCCTATTGCTAGTTAATTCCTATGATGTCTAGGTTCTTGTATCTTGTTAAGAATGATTTTCTTCACCAAAGAACAATTAAGTTCAATTGTTCTTCTAAAACATCCCTTCATATTGAGAAAGTGCATAGGACAAGTCCTGAACATCTTTTCAATGCTTATGTGATTATTTTGAGTCCAAATGAATTTCATTGTACATGTGAATTGATCATCCAAGAATTTGGTTAAGTTTTGTTTCTTGCTCAGTGAACTTGGACATTTGATTATCTAGTGAGTGAAGTAGCATTTCACTTGATACTCCACCTAGGGGTTATAAGTGTGAGAGCCTTCAGAGGCAAATCAGTTTGTAAAGGGATTTAACCATTAAGGTTGAATTGTTATTTCAAGAGAGTTTAGTTTAGTTATAAAATTTCAAATTTATTTTTAAAAGTTTTAAAAATTATTTAAGTTAAAGAGGTGTTTAAATTATTTAATTCCATTGAGTTTTGATGGTTCAAGTTTGTTTTAAATATCTTAAACTGATTTGATTATTACATCTTAATTGTAAATTGTTTGAGATTAATTTTTTAACATTTCAAATTTGCTTTAGGTTAAGTTTTAAGTGATTTTAAATTAACTTTAATGTTTTTGGTTTATTTTAATTTAAATCAGTTAGTGTTTTAAACTTTAATTTAATTAAGGATTGCTTTCTTTTTAATTAATTTCAATCATCATTATTAGAATTAATTAAGAGTTGAATTAATCCAATTAGGGACTGTAGATTAAAGAGTTGGTATCTTCTTAAGTCATGTCCCTTATTTTAATAATCCAAAATTTTAATTATTCTTCCAAAATTTAAATGATTTAATTAATTAAAGTTTCATTTTTATGTTGTAGGTGATCAATCGGTTTCTACCCCTTAATTCCCTAAGTTTCAATCACCCAAGAGAAAATTTAGGATAGAATGTTCATCCCTCCCTTTAATTAAGCCTAAAATATTAATTAGGGTTAAAATACCATAATTACCTTTATGCCCTCTTAAGCATATTCAGTTCATAACTCATTATATTGAGCTCAAATGAATTTAAAATTTTTATGTCACTTCACTCACATGTCAA
This sequence comes from Papilionanthe hookeriana x Papilionanthe teres, assembly GCA_022702705.1. NCBI lineage: Eukaryota > Viridiplantae > Streptophyta > Magnoliopsida > Asparagales > Orchidaceae > Papilionanthe > Papilionanthe hookeriana x Papilionanthe teres. The sequence goes on from CM040432.1 coordinate 103,285,637, forward strand.
TTAAGACATTAGAGGAGAAAATATGATTTTTCCTGTTTTTAATTTAACTTATATAATTATTTAATGAAAAATAAGAATTTTTCAATGAAAATTCAACAACATGACCAAGATAAAGTTTCCATCCTTAAGAAAATTATGGGATGTTCCTACTAACCAAAGGACTACTTGGACCAATTTTGGTGATTTTTTTAATTATATTTTATAATTATTTTAAGTTTTGAAGAATTAATTAATTATAAAATAAAATTAAGTTTTATATTTTTTTTTAATCTCTCTGACCTCAAGGAACTCAGAAAAACAAATTTTATATTTTTCTAATTTTTCTTTCAATTTTTAGAATTATTCTAGTGGGAAAGGTTGAAAAATCCATTTTTAATATTAAAAATTACATTAAGCCTTTAAAATTCAATATCTTTTCTTAGGGACTTAAGAAAAATATTTGGTTGATTCCTACGTGATTAGGAGACCAAATATGACATTTTTGTGAATTTTATTATTTTTGTGATTTTTATTATTTTTTAATTAATAAAATATTCAAAATAGGTTAAAAATGAAAATTTTAGAAAAATTCCAATTTTAATTTTCTTAGACTTCTCTAATCCCAGAGAGGCCTCAAAATAAATTTTGTGAATTTGAAATGTATTTTAGGTTTTATGAATTTTTAAAGTTTAAAAGTGGTCATGTGATTTAAATAATTCATTTAGTGAGTTAAATCATTTTCAATTGATTTGTGTTATTTTAATGAGTGGTTGTTTCAAATTAATTCAATCTTAATTTTAGGATTTTGGCCAAATTAGGGTTCATTTAAATGAGTTAATTCAAACTATAATTTTACTAGGGTCCTCTGGTCCAGAAATAATTCCCATAATTTTTCTAGATTTTATTAACCAACATGCTAATTATTGGAATTAAAATACCAAAACAAACACATAAACTTAGAAAATAGATAACTTGCCACAGAGATAGCCTCTGGTCTTAGAAAATTCAGAGAATGTTCCCAAGATCAGAGGCTACAAAAGCCCTATGGTCTCATGTCATGGTGAATTGTATGCATGAATGGAGAATTAAAATACTCAGAACAGTATTAAATTAATTAAAAGTAAAATATTTAACAAAATAACTTAATTCTTTTTTCACAATAATCTCCTCTATTCACTGAGCACGAGGGTATTTTTAGTTTATTTTTAGGATTTTTCTATGCAAAGATATGCATTTTTAAAGGTTCTGGTATTTAAATAAATAAAAAATACCCTAATTTCCTACTTATCCGACGCGGCGTCGTGTCATCCTCGGCAGATCCGAAGTCCCACACGGCGCTTCTCCATTTGACACCGCCATCTGAGATAGCGCCACACGGCCCGCGCTTTCCGTTCCATGGTTCTGTCCGGCTCGATCTCCACCATCCGTCCGATACACGCACGATCTGACGGTGGCTGGTCATCGTTCCAAACTGACTTAACCCGAGAGTCGTCCACCTTCTAGACCTAAGATCTCATTCCATACACAACCAAATCATGCACGGTTGGTCTTTATCGACACGTCTAGCCTAGACGAAGCTATCTATATGGCTAACATGCTTCAAAATTGCATAGAACAAAATGGAGAATTGCTGGAAGCTCTGGAGGAGGAGAGGTCAATACCTTGGCTCTGAGAGGTGAAGCCTCAATCAGAGATGTTCGATATGTTCACTGGAGCTAGAGGAGCCTCCAAATGAAGCCTTTGGTCCTGGTGAGCTGCCTAAGTATGACTTCGACCAAGCTCGATTTCAAGCTCTGGCTGATAGAGCAACTAGGAGGCTAAGAGAGGGGCCTTTCACTGGGGAACTCCTTCTCTTGATGCTGGGAAGGTGTGGGTGAGTTTAATTCGATTTTGGTTGTGGTTCAAGAGATGTCATGTTTTCTGGCCTGAGATTGAGCTCTAAAATTGAGCTTAACCAGTGGGAATTAGGGCAGGAAAACAGTGGGGCTCTTCTTCTCTAGGCTGGGAGAAGGTCTGGGAGCAATTTGGGGGAGTTTGGTGAAAGAAATTTTAGCACTTTGAATTTGGCCTAAAGGAGGGGATTTTATAGAGCTTTCCGGAGAGGGGAGCTCAGGGCCAGGCAATAGTGCCTTGGGACACTTAGGGTGAGGGTAGAGCAGGGCAAGTGGCTGCTGAAAGGATTAGCCACTGCTCAGGCCAAATTTTGGGTTTCAAGGACAAATGGGCTGCTCGAGCATGACTGCTTCGGCGGCTAGGATGGCTGACAAGGATGGTAAGGTGGCTGGGCAGGCTGAGGACGAGTGAAGGAGGAGTTTAGCTCAATCAATTTTGGCAGGGAGCTTGCTTAAGGAGATTTGAAGGATGGGACATGGCCTTAGCCATGTGGCTTGGTCCCTTGGTCCAAAGTGGTGGATCATTGGTCCATGGCTCATGAGGCTTGGGTTGGTTCAAGTCAAACCCACCCTAGGAGGTCTACGGTTGGTAGCCAAGGGGTTGGTTTGATCAAATTTGGTTTGGTTAGGTTCAATTTGGTTCGCTTGGGTCATATGGGTTTGAGTTGGGTTAACTTGAGTTTGGGTTTAAATTGGATCAAATTGATTGATCAACATTGTGTAAATGATTGTAGGGAAAATTTTTCATGAAGACATGAAGTGGATTGGAGTCCATTTAGAGTTTCAATTTGGAGGATTTTGGAGTTTTGGTTAATTTTGGTCACCATGGGTTAGGTTGGATTTTGGTTTGGCTAAAGTTTAGTTTAAGGCCAGTTGATGGTTCAAAATGTCACAAATGATTGTTAGGAAAGGTTTAGGATAGAAATTTGGTGGAAATTTTGGGTTTAGGGGATTCAATTTGGAGAATTAGGGGTAGATGACAACCTTATGGCAAATTTGGGGGTTTTGATTTTAAATGAATTTTGAGTTGGGTTTGTGTTTGAATTAAGAGCCAATTGATGTTGTATTTGGTGTAGGGATGTACTAGGAAGGGTTTAGAGTTGATTTGGGGAGAAATTGGGTTGAATTGGGTTGGATTTGTGTAGATTTGGGTTGAATTAGATTAAAATTGGGACTTTTAGGTTTGGGTTGAAATTGAATTCAAATGTGAATCAAATTAGGCTTGGATTTGGTTTAGATTGGTACTAGATATGTTTAATTGAAGTTTAGAATTGGATTTGGGCAACATTGAGGTTAATTGGATTGATTTGGTTTGACATTGGGTCCATTTGGGTTAAAAATGGGTCAAATTGGGGGTTTTGATAAAATTGGGTTAAATTGGAAAAATTAGGTTATGATGTAGTTGAACAAAATGAAATTGGTAATATTTGGGATTTTCTGAAATTTTTTTGGGAATTTTTTGGAATTTTTGGAATTTTGGGCTAATAGGGGTATTTAGGGTATTTGGAGATTATTTAGAGGGTATTGGGGTATTTTGGTGGATTTAAAAGGTGGGAATTGTTTCAAAATGATTCTTAGGAATTTTAGGAATTTTGGGTAATTTTTTGGAATTTTTGGATGATTTGGTAGTTGTGGGGGCAATTTAGGTAATTTTGGGTAAGTTTGGGGGACCCAATGTCAAAACCAGAAATTTTGGCAAAAATGAATGGGGTTTCAAATAAGAAAGAAATGGTTCATTTTAGGTGGGGTCAAGATTGAGTAAAATTGATTTGGAATGGAATTAGGGTTTGGAAGCATGAGCCATGGACTTAGCCAAGTCCAACCACTTTGAGACTAAGTCAAGCCAAATGGTAACCACTTTATGATCCTTCACATATTGACCTTAGCCAACTTAATCAAAGACTAGTGGCTTGGATTCAATAATTTGAGTTTCATAAAGGGTAGAAGGTAAGGGTTTCAAGGTTTAGGTTAAGTGGCTTAGGGGTGTGTGTGTGTGTGCAAGAGAAGCCCAAGTCACCCAAGGTCACCCTAAGTTCAAACAATCCTATAGGAACTCACTATTGGTTTCCCATATGGTGGCTCTAACCTTCCAAGGTGATTTAGAGGTTTGCAACCATCCAAGTGGGGTCCCAAGAGGAGTCAAGAATTAGCTGAATTGCTAAAGGGTGGGTCCCAAGTCTAGTCCTCTAGGATAGTCAAGGAGAAGTTCTATGGCTAGATCCTAAGCACTAAGAGAAAAGAAAAGACCTCACCAAAAATGAGGTCAACATTAGCTTGAGATAGGAAATATACCAATATTGACTTCGTAAATCTCACTGATTGTCATTAAACCCTAAAGACTAGGGTAAAGCTCTATAAATCATTTTTAACCCAAATGACATCTTAAAATGATTACAACAATAATGACAAATCCTGATCCGATCAATTATTGACCCAATAGGTCAACCTTTGTCTAAAAAGTCAACTTTGGTCAAAATGGTCAATTTTGACCTAATGACCAACCCATTGACCCAATAGGTCAACTTTTGACCAAAAAGTCAACTTTGATCAAAATGGTTAATTTTTGACCTAATGACCAACCCATTGACCCAATAGGTCAACTTTTGACCAAAAAGTCAACTTTGGTCAAAATGGTCAATTTTGACCTAATAACCAACTATTGATCAAATAGATCAATTTTTTATCCAGAAAGTCAAAATATGCCAAAATCATCAACCCAAGACCTAAAGACTAGCACATTCACCTCATTGGTCACCTCATGACCTAAAAAGACAAATTAGGTCAAAATGGTCAAACCATGACCCAAAGATTATTGCATTGGCCTTATTGTTCATTCTTTGACATAAGTAATTGAAATCTAATCAAAACAATCCACACATAACACAAAGACAGCCACGCTAGCCCCATTGGTCAACTCTTGACTTAAAAGGGTTAAAGTTGGTCAAAATGGCTAACCCATGCCCCTTTTACCACAACATTGACTTCAACGACAGAAATTGACATGATTAAGTTGACCATGATCAAAATGATAAAAAATTAATCCAAAATCACCACTTTGACCTTTAGATTGACTTAAACTCTAATATTGGTCAATATGACCAAATCAAGCTCTTAATGACAAAACCCTTGGACTTAATGACTAATCAAACCATGACAAGATTAGAAGAGTCAAAATAGGTCACCCTTGGACAAAAATGGGTCAACCTAAGTTAACTTGGGTCAACATTGGTCAACCCTAGTCAACCTGTATCAAATTCGGTCAAAATACCCAATTTTGAACTAAAAATGATGAAATTAATCAAATAATCAATTCCAAAATTATTTTGATTAATTTATTGGTTAATAATATAATTTTTCAATACTTTTATTAAATATATAATTAATTAAAAATGGAAATATAATTAAAAAAGCTGTTAAAATGAAATTTAATATGTGACAACATTTTGACATAATAAATGGTTTTCAAAATTCCAAACTCATTAATGACACAACCCACAAGATCCATTAAAATAACTCAAACCACTAATGACTCATGACATGCCATTTAACCATGGTTAAAAATCAAGCATCATGATGAAGGAAATGAAGTGGCATGATCCCTTCAATTCAAAGTATGATCCATCCACTTCCATGGAATGAGGTGGCTGGCCATCCTAATGGTTTATCTCACACATCATAGGCCAACCAATAGGAAAAGAGCAAAGCTTCAACCCATCCAATATCATGGTTAAATGCAATCATAGCAAAGTCATGCTTGAAGTCAGTAAGAGGGATAAGGTATCATCTTCCCTTCAAATTCATCAAGTGAATTTATGATTTACTTAGGGGAGGTGAATTCAGCAAGGTTAAGCTTGCCTTATCCACCTCCTTGAAGAGCAAATAAGGAGAAGGCAAGCCATCAACTCAAGGTGAACCATAGGTAAACCTCACATGGTTTACCCTTGGGACCTTCAATCTCTCTTATCCCCAAGCTTAAACCTCATCCAAAAGACATAATGAACAAGATGACACCTCTCCTAGACCAACCCAAGCCAATCCAAGCTTAGCCAAGTTCAACCATGGCTATAAAATAAGCAACCTCGAGAAGGCTAAGAAAGAAGGAGAGGCCAACATAGAAGAAACCAAAACATTGCTCAATTCCTCTATTCCTCGATATCAAAGTTTCTCTCCATACCCTAAGCAGTGCACCCCCCATAAAATCAGCTCATGAAGTCCACTGATTTGTCCTAATTGACTTACCAAAAACAAGGGCAAATTTCATGTTTGAAATCTAACACCATAAAATCCCAAATTTATTACTCTCACACCATCACAATCCCTTAAAATGATGAGCCCAATCGAAATTGGACATACCCATAGGCTCTAACCTAGTATTTGACCTTCTCTCCTCAAGCCGAGCCACCTTGAGATCAAACTCTAACCTAGACCCAATTTAACCTCAAATTGGGATAGGGCTAAGCTTTCTATAGTAAGACAAAGCTCACGAGCCATTCAAATCGAGCTAAAAGCCATTAAGGCCAAGGTATGGATTTTTGACTTCGATGGTGTTCGGGTTTGACACTTTGTGAAACAAACCATTTCAAAACCCTAGCATAACCGTACTGATGTCTTTGTCTCCTTCAGATAATGCTATAGAAACAAGAATCCCTCAAATCCATCAAGAATTGAGTGAAATCTTGTATTTAGACCATGGACAGCCTACGAGATCAGAAGAGATGAAGAGGATGAACCTCAGCCGTCCATTCCCATGTTTTGGCAGATAGTTGAGATTAAATCTCCTCCGATCCGTTGTTTGAACCCTCACAGTGGATCAACCGTGTTTCGATCTCTCTGAGAACATGCGACGCCGTGGGGTTATTTTTGATTAGTTTGAGGATTTAATAAATACGGATTATCCTTAATCTAATAAAAATTTAATATTTTTACATAGAAAAATCATAAAAATATAACAAAAATACCTCTGAAGTCAGGGCAGTGAGGAGAATAATGTGGAATTAAAATTTTTAATTTTTTATTTATATTTTTTAATTAATTGAATATTCTCTGGAGTATTTTAATTATTAAAAGTTATTTATAAGTCATAAAAATATGAAAATCTGAGGAATTAATCTTTAGATTCTTAGGAATAATCTCTGATTTTTCCAAGGCTAGGAATATTCTCTAGGCAACATTTCCTAAATTTCATAAGAGTGAACACTTATTTTTAACAATAATTCTAAAAATTAGAAAATAGGAAAATTAAATTGGAAATTGGTTAGAAATTTAGGGGGACAAATCTAAACCCTAAGATGACAAATTCTAACCTTTAAAAAAAAAATTTTAATGACATTTTTCTTATTAGGGTTAAAATTTTAAAATATAAAAACCCTAAAAATGCCTTAAAATTTATAACTCCTTATATCTAACTCATGTAACCTTGAGTTAGGTTAAAATTGAATTCAAACATTAAATGAACTCAAATCAAAACTTAATTAGGATTAATCCAAAGTTAAACCTAATTAAAACTATTAATCCTTAATTAAGTTACATTAAAACAAAATTAAAATCTAATCAGGTTTAACCATACATTAAACCTAGTCTATTCTCCTTTAGCCTTTATTACATTGGGCTTAGGATAAACACAAACCCTAAAATGAAAAAAACTTAGCTTTTAAAATTAAAAAAATAAGATTTTAAGTTAGGGTTAAATTTATTAATTATAAAATTAATAATTTTAAAACTCTAAAGACTTTCCTCTCACCATACATAGTCTATTTTACAAAAGGCTAGGTCAATGTTGAGTCTAACCCCAAGTAGATTCAAGATAAACAATAATTAGGTCTAAGACCTCAAATTAGACTTAATTAAACAAAGTTAAATCTTAATCACAATAGGTTTAACAAATCAAACTTTAATTAAGCTTAAGACATCACTAGGATTAATTAAGTCTCTTAAACCTTAACAAAATTAGGTTTAATACAAAATCAAACTTTAATTAAGCTTAATACATCACTAGGCTTAATTAAATCTCTTAAACCTTAACTAAATTAGGTTTAATACAAAATCAAAACTTTAATTAAGCTTAAGACATCACTAGGTTTAATTAAACCTCTTAAACCTTAACTAAATAAGGATTAATACAAAATCAAACCCTAATTAGGTCTAGCCCATTAGACCTATTTAAACTATTAAGTCTTAACTAAATTAGACTTAATCAAACTTAAACTAATTAGAATTAACCTTAAGTAAGTCTAATTAATCAATTAAACCTTACCCAAATTAGGTTTAATTAACAAACTTAAACCCTAATAAAGTCTAACACATTAGACTTAATTAAATTATTAAACCTTAACCAAATAAGGTTTAATCAAAACTAAACCCTAATTAAGTCAAACACATTTGACTTAATTAAAATATTAAACCTTAACCAACTAAGGTTTAATCAAACTTAAACCCTAATTTAGTCTAACACATTAGACTTAATTAAACTATTAGACCTTAACCAATTAAGGTTTAATCAATCCTAAACCCTAATTATGTCTGACTCATTAGACTTAATTAAATTATTAGACTTTAACCAACTAAGGTTTAATCAATCCAAAACCCTAATCAATTCTAAAACATTAGACTTAATTATACTATTAAACCTTAACCAACTAAGCTTTAATCAATCCTAAATCCTAATTTAGTATAAGACATTAGACTTAATTAAATTATTAAACCTTAACTAACTAAGGTTTAATCAAAACTAAACTCTAATTAAGTATATCATATTCGACTCAATTAAACTATTAAATCTTAACCAATTAAGGCTTAATCATACCTAAACCTTAATTACGTCTAACCCATTAGACCTAATTAAATCATTAAACCTTAACTAACTAAGGTTTAATCAAATTTAAACTTCAATTAAGTCTAACCCATTAGACCTAATTCAATTATTAAACCTTAATTAACTAAGGTTAAGTCTAACTTATTAGACTTAACTAATAGTTAAGCCTTATTTAAATTAGGCTTAAACAACCTCAAATTCTGATTATGTCTAACTTTGACTATACTTAGTTAAACCTTAAGTTATACTTAAATAAGACTTGAATGGTCTTTAATTCTAATTAAGTCTAATCTAATTTGACTTAATTAACCTTTGAGTATTACTTAAATAAGACTTAAAACTTAATTAAGTCTATTTTAAATAGACTTAACTTAAACCTTAGGTTCAACCCATATTGAACCTAACTCAACATTTATAACTTAGGTTCAACCTAAACTGAACCTAAGTTAACTTAAAACTTAGGTTCAACCCATATTGAACCTAACTCAACATTTCTAACTTAGGTTCAACCTAAATTGAACCCAACTTAACTTAAACCTTAGCTTCAACTCACGTTGAACCTAACTCAATACTTCTAACTTCAAACAAACATGAACTCAAGTTAACTCAACATTAGATTCAATCTACGTTGAATCTAACTTAGCACTTCTAACTTAAGTTCAAACAGACATGAACTCAAGATTAACTCAACATTTCTAACTTAGGTTCAACTTAATTTAAACCTTAGGTTCAACCCATATTGAACCTAACTCCACATTTCTAACTTAGGTTCGATCTAAATTCAACCCAGGTTAACTTAAATAATAAATTCAACCCACAGTGAATTGAAATCAAATTTTTGTCTTTAAATCAATTTAAATTAAAATTTCTTAATTTAAGTTCAAACTACTCAAAGCGATTAGATTCAAACGACATTGAACCTAATTATCAAAAGAATTCATCTAAATCTAATACATATTAGACTTTAACATATTTTTAGATTTAAATGATATTGAATCTAAAAACATAAAGTTTAACTCATGTTAAATTTATCTAAGTCTAATCCATATTAGACTTAACATCTTTTAGATTCAAATGACATCGAATCTAAAATTTAAAAATATAACTTATATATTGAACTTAATATATTTTAGATTTAAATGATATTGAATTTAAAAATATAAATTTTAACTCATTTTAGATTTTATCTAAGTCTAATTCATATTAGACTGAACACTTCTTCTGGATTCAAATAATATTGAATCTAGAATTCTAAAATCTAACTCACGTTAGATTTTATCTGAGTTTAATATAATTTGACTTAATATTTCTTTTAGATTCAAAAGACATCGAATCTAAAATTCTAAAGTCTAACTTATGTTAGATTCTATCTAAGTCTAATTTGGACTTAATCAAAATCATTAGATTCATAATGGCATTGAATCTAATTTCCAAACGTCTTAATTACATTAGATCTAAATCTTTAAATTCAAATAACATTGAATCTAAATTTCTAAATCTAATCAGACATCAAATATGATTTCTCAAATCTAATCAAATCAGATTTTTAGATTCAATTGACAATGAATCTAAAATTCCTAAACTTTAGTTTCAAATGACATTGAATCTAAACTTTCGAAACTTGAATAAATAATCTTTAGGTTCAAAAGACATCAATCAGTAGATTTAAATAAATGATGAATCTAAGATATTTTTTTAAATCTAAAATCAAAGACATAAAATGACATAAAAATCTTTTTAAAGAATCATAAAAAACCTAAAATTTTCCATACTAAAATTGGAAAAAGACATTAAAACTTAAATGAAACCTTAATGAACAAGCATCACCAAATGTAACTTGAACCTCAGTGTTCTTAGTCTACGAAGATTTCTCGGACGACACAATACTGGTTGCTGACAGAAGTCTTCCAGTCCTTGTTTAAACACTTTTTGGACTAAGTAGATTAAGGCCCTTGATGACCCTGAGACGACGGAGCCAGTGACATCTTAACCAGGTTATCCAAAATATAACTCATTAAAATAAAAGATTTAAGAAGTAAATTAACATTATTTCTTTTAAATCTGACATTATTTTCCTTTGTAGAATGAAAATAAATTTCATTTTAGATTTTCTTTGCATGTTATAGGGTGTGCTAACTCTGTTTTGCAGGACGATTAAAACGAAATGACGACATTAAAATTTTTTTTAGATTTTCTTTACATGTTATAGAGTGTGCTAACTCTGTTTTGTATGACGACTTTTCGAAGACGGGACAAACAACATTGACAAAACAAAACAAAATAAAAAATATTAAAATGACAGGACCAAGGCAAAATAAAAACTAGAACTTTTAGGATAGTCACAAAACCTAAAACTTTTAGGATAGCCATCAGACAAATGACAAAAACGACAATAAAAAGACAAACATCAAAATAAAGGCAAACAAAATGACAAAATAAATCACATTGATAAAACAATTAAATACGACAAACAACAAAATAAAAATAAATAAAAATGAAAATTGATCAAATCAAACTTTTAGGGTAGTACGACACATTACCCTTAGGATTGAAAATTGATATTTCTTTCCTTAAAACTTCTTAGAAAATAAGTGATTAATCAGAAGTTTTCTTAGACAATCATCATTGTCTAAGATGTAATTAACTATAGGAGCTTGCTCCTATAGAAGATTTAAAGAACTCAGAATAGATATTCCATCTAAATCTCTGGTTACCAAAATCTCGTTATTCTTATATAGAACTTCTAGGATAAAACATTCTAGAATCTTCTCTTATAATGATTATCAACTACATCTCCTTTTCTACTATTTTCTATCTTATTAGCTCTTATTTTCCTCAAAATTTGTATTATCTATGGATCCTTTTACATGATCCAAGAAAATAAGAATTATTGAAGATTAGGGTAGTATTATAGATAAACAGAGTGGCGACTCCAAAACAACATTGACATTAACATCGAGAAAATCTCCGACACGGCTCGAACACCGACACTTGGTCAAACTGGTCAACCCTGAACCTAATGGTCACCACAAGGACCATTTGGTCAACCATGGACCCAATGTTCACCACATAGACCATTTAGTCAGCCCTAAGACCCATTTGGTCAAACTTGGTCAAAATGGTCATCTTGGACCTAATGGTCACCATATTGACCATTTGGTCAACCCTGAACCCAATTAGTCAAACCTTGTCAAATGGTCAACCCTAAATTCATCTTGGTCAACACATGGGTTCATGATGTTGACACGCCTAAAATATATACGCTTTTTGCTATATCATTTTACTCATTTTTGATGATATTACACTTTAAAGAAAGGTATTTTTTATGTTTTATTACAAGAATGAAGATTTATAGGTACTGAGAGCAAAAAGAACAAAAAGGAACGAATCTGAAACAAAAAGGACTAAAAATAGATGAAAATTAAAAAATCCCGCCGACGGCGAGATAGTTCCCGCCGACAGCGAGATTTTCCAAAAAGTTTCGAATATATGATAAAGGAGCTCGCCGACGACCAGATCGAGCCCACCGACAGCGAGCATGAGCGGTTATCCATTCTTATAGAAGCACACCGACGGTGAGATCGAGCCCGCTGATGGCGAGAAGGTTGGTTCAAGCACAAATTCATCGAATCTGGACGCCTTTTTGAAGAGGTGCTAAAGCAACCTTTGGGAATTTTTCTACCTCTTTAAAATATAGACAAATTTGAAGAGAAAGAGAGATTGGCGAGAAATTTTTAGAGGAGAAAAGTGGAGAAAACTTTGAGGAATGTTTACGATTCTTAGATTAGGAGTATAAATGTAGATTTCTACCCCTTTTGGAGAGATTAGAGAGGAGAATTTGAGAGAATTTGTAAGGGATTCCGCTATCATTGCATGGATCACCGAGAGACTTTATGGGAGAGATCTTCGTCTTTCTTTCAAGGGGAAAAGCTAAGTATTGTTCTTCATTATCTTATAATTTTGTAAATAATTACCTAGTGGATTTTCTTTGGTTAAATGAAGCTTATGTTGTGTTTTATTCTTGCTTTGTGACGCATCTCTCTTACTCTTTCTTCTTCTTTGAAAATAGTGACATGAGAAGATTATGCCTTTATTTTCATTTTACTTTTCTTTTGTAATGAGTAGAAATCATGTTTAGGATTTTGTGATGCATGATAAAAGTGAATTTAATTATAAATGTGATGGTTTTTACTTGCACTTCATTTACATTGCAATAAGGGCCCATTGTAGTGTTAAAATTCGTTGTAATTGCATCGACCCGAAAGGGCAGTGTAATTCTCAATAAAATGAAACCACATTCAAATTCCATGGATGGTGAAGTTCATGGGGATTGAATGCAAATAAATAGGGAAATATAATTATCGGGCGTAGAATTGGAGATTTTAGAGTGACATGCTAAAATCCTCAATTCGGTCCTATCGTTTGGGTGTTGAAGCGGAGATGTTAGCCCTCAGGCGAGGGGAACGTGGGAGCTCTGAAGTGAGAATCGGTATCCTCCTAGCCTAGCCACGGATTCAGTAACCAAGCATAGGATTAGTCAATGTTCTTTATGCCTGAACTAAAGGGTAAAGAATATGATTGCTTCTATTTGGCACATACAATATCTAATGCATCTCAATCCTATACATTATTTATTTCATTACATAAGAATAGTAGTTTTTAATATCTCAAAATTCTCCAAACCAATTCATCCAAAAAGGGTTATCTTTAGAATTATTATTTGCACTTAGTTATAGTTAATATCTTTACATTTAACACTTGCATTTAGGAGTAGTTTCTAGATAAAACACAATTTTAATTGGCATTCTAAACTAAGGACTATTAGTAGTAGACTAGAATTTGACTAAAGACCTCTTACTTCACTTCCTCGTGGGATTGATACTTGGGGTTTTTAAAGAAAACTCTATATTACTTGAAACGATACATATACTTGCGTAGTACCCCTAGTGTGTAAAATATTTTCTAACTTTTATATCATTTAAGATTTTTTACACTAGCCGCTATTTATAAATTTGGTCAAGTTTTTTGCCATCTTTTGGAAGTTAAATTACTGCGTAATTGCGGGTCGGGTCAAGTTTTTGGCGCCGTTGTCGGGGAAGCTTCGGTAAGAACTTTAGGAGAATTTTAGTTGAAGTAATTAGGCTTAGATTTGGAAAATTATAGTGTCGTAAAAACTATTTTTTTGTGAAGTGTTTGTATATGAAAAAGTGTTGTGAAAAATGAAAAAAAAACTGTTTGTGTGAAAAATAAGGTGTTCGTGAAAATGTTTTGTTGTGTTGAATATATTTCATCTTTTATATGTTTAATTATTAATGTATTATTTGTTGTGTTAAGTATGCTAAATAAAGGATCTATAGGACTTGTACCTTATGATCCCGAGTTTAAAAAAATAAAAAAATAAAAATACAGAAAGGACGTGAAAAACTAGAATTGGAAATGGAAAACTTTCAAGATAATAACTTGGAAAATCATCATAAATCATTGAGGGACTACATAAATCCTACAACAGATGAAATTCACTCTAGTATACAAAACCCTGTCGTAGAAGCTGATTCGTTTGAAATAAATCCTGAAATTATCCAACTGGTTCAGAACAATCAGTTCGGGGGAACTCCTTTGGAAAATCCCTATTTACACTTATCAAATTTTCTAGAACTTTGTGCTACATTTCATTATAACGGTATTTCAGACGATGCTGTTAGACTAAGGATTTTTCCTTTCTCACTAAGGGATAAGGCTAAAATGTGGTTATACTCATTAGCACCTGGTTCTATTAAAAATTGGAAGGAGTTAACTCAGAAATTCTTAGCTATGTATTTTCCACCTTCAAGGACTACTCAACTTAGAAATGATATTATCTCATTTTGTCAATATGAAGGGGAATCAATATACGAAGCCTGGGAAAGATTTAAGGAACTCCTAAGAAAGTGTCCACACCATGATCTTCCCGATTAGTTAATCATTCAAACTTTTTTATAGTGGGTTAGTAGAATCCCTTAGGTCTATAATTGATGCTGCCGTTGGTGGATCATTAATGTCAAAAATCATTTGATGAATCATATGCATTAATTGAAGAAATGGCTACAAATGAATTTCAATGGCCCTCTGCAAGGGTAAATCATAAAAATGTAGCTAGTGTTTATGATACGGATACGATTTCAATTCTTACATCTCAGATTGCTGCAATATCAAGGAACTTGGACCAATTTGGAATGAACCAACCTCAATTTACTCCTGTAAGTGAGGAAAGTTCATTAGGGCGTATAATTGATTCTAACTTATCATATGGGACTTTAAATATCATAAACAACCCATATTCTAACTTTTACAACCAATATTGGGAGAACCATCCTAAATTTAACTGGTATCATACTACTGATGGTGGAAACCAAAAATGGGAAAATAATCATGCAAATCATAATGGAAGTTGGAATAATCAGGGGAACACAAACTATAGACCTTCATATCCACAGACTCTAACATTGATAAAAAATTTGAGGATAAGAAGATGTCTATGGAAGAAGTGGTATTGCAAATGGGAAACCAGTTGCAAAGTCAAAATGCTGCGATTAGAAATATAGAAAATCAACTGGGAGAAATTGCTAATTCACTTAGCAATAGACCCAAAGGAACACTTCCTAGCAACAATGAGATCAACCCTAAAGAGAACATTAATAAACAAGTAGAAGCTGTCCAATTAAAAAGTGGAAGAGATATAGAGGATGTGGTTAGAAAGGAGAAAGATGTTGTGAGAGAAACAAAGGAAACTAAAAGACTTGAAGAATATGTTTCTAAGGATCTGGAAAAATTAATATCTCCAACTAAAATCAGTTTGTAAAAACCACCACCTCTATTTCCTCAAAGACTTAGATAGCATGAGTAAGATAAAAAATTTTCAAAGTTCATGAAAGTACTTAAGAAGTTAACGATAAATATTCCTTTCACTGAAGCATTAGAACAGATGTCAAGTTATGCAAAGTTTATAAAGGATATATTAAAAAAGAAAAGGAAATTTGGGGATTATGAGACAGTTGCACTAAGTGAGGAGTACAGTGCCATACTTCAAAAAAATTTTCCTCAGAAATTTAAAGATCCTTGTAGCTTTACAATTCCTTGTGCAATTGGAGAAAAATTATGTGGAAAAGCTTTATGTGATTTAGGAGTGAGCATTAATGTGATGCCTCTATCTATATTTAGAAGGTTAGGTTTAATTGATACTTCTCCCACTACTGTAACCCTTCTATTAGCTGATCGATCTATCATTTATCCAGAAGGAGTTATAGAAGACGTGCTTGTTAAAGTGGATAAATTTATCTTTCCTTTAGACTTTATTGTATTAGATATGGAGGAAGATAAAGAAATTCCAATTATTTTAGGGTGACCTTTCCTTGTTACTGGACAAGCTATGATAGATGTGCAAAAAGGAGAGTTGGCTATAAATATTAATGACCATGAAGTCACTTTTGATGTATTAAAGACTATGAAATACCCAACTGAGAGAAAAGATGATGATTGTTTTTGGATAGATGAAATTGATTATCTAAGTAAAGACCATTTCCAAGAAAGTTTTGAGAGTAAGTTAAAAGATGAGATTGAAATAGATTTTCATGATGATTCGAAAACATTACTTAAAAAGGACTGTATGTATGTTCAGGAGAGGTGTGAAATATTGGACGCTACCAAAAATACTAAACTTTTAATTCCATTTGTTGAAAAATCTCATGAACTTAAGATGGATGTACCCCATACAATTTTAAAGCCTATCTATTTAGAGAATTCATCTACATAACCAGTCTTTATATCTTTAGATACGTCTCAATTACAAGAAAAACCTGAATTAAATGATGAACAAGATAAAATTATTAAACTAGGACTTTGAAGAGAATTTGAGGATAAATTTCAAAAGAACTTTGAGTTGAGAAAAGAGGATAAGGATATTGGAAGACCATTGAAAGAAATTCCTAGGGAATTAGAAAAACCTATTTCCTCAACTAAGATAGATCCTCAATCATTTAATATATATAAAGGGGAAGAATTGGAAGATAACTTGAATCATAAGAGTGACATAGAAGAATTTGATCCAGAATCTGAATTGTATAAAGAGAATCTGATCCAAAATTTGGGAGATATTGAAGTATTTTATAAAGATCCATTTCTTATAAATTTTAAGGATGATATTAATATGCAGATTGAAAAAATCAATAGAAGAATATTGGATATAGAAAGAAATATGAGGAATTATGATATAAATCAAACTGAAAATGAAGAGCTGAATGAAAAATTACAATTTAAGGATTTTATAGGAATCCCTGGATCTGAAAAAGATTGGGTGATTAATTAAGGATTACTTAATTGTAATTTTGATCTAGGAGGAATCATTTGTCGTGCTAACGACGTTAAAACCAAGCGCTTTATGGGAGGCAGCCCATAGTTATCAATGTGCTTTGATTTAGTGTGCTTGAGAGTCATGATTTTTAGTGTTGTATGGTGTTTGGATTAGTGGATTAACTTTATCTTTATGTGTCATTATGGATTGATAAGTTTGATTGTTGATTGGTAGATGTTTGGATTATTAGTAGTTTATTTTGATCTTTGTGTGTCATGAGGGAGGTGATTCCCTAACTTCTTATTATGGCTAGACTTGATCTCTTGTAGTAGTTGGATTAATGAGTCCACTGTGACTTGGGTCTCACCCAGACTTGAGTTTTACAAGAGAAATCATGAATTTTAAACATTGATAATTCCATCTTAATTTTTTACTTCCTTTCTGTGACTTTGATTTCATTTGGTAGGAGTTGCGAACCTATTTGATGAACACCATATGGATGATTTTACACTATTTTTTTATAATTATTAGTGGTGCTTAATTATAAGGATTAGATGATGCCTGAGATTGGTGTCCAGAAACCAATTTATCAGGGATAATCTTATCTTTGGGATTATAATCTATAAAATCATTTTAAAGTACCTAATTTACTAGTGTAGTGATTCCGTTAGAAATTGGAAGTAAATCAATGTGATGTGATGAGTTAATGGAAGAATTGAGCTCATTTATCATATGTGTGTTTATTTTTGTGTTACAACTTTTTTTAGGTCTTGAAGAAAATTTTTATATTCCCATGCTGATACATGCTACGCTAGTTAGACTTTGGTTTAGTTAATTTCATTCTGGCATGATTAGTTTAGATTCACTTTATGCTGCATATTGTTCTATCCTAATGAATACTTGTAAATGGTTTTGATAGACATTTGTGGAAGATAGAATTTCTAAATTATTTTCTTCCTGCTTATATTCTCTGTACTGAATGCTATATATGTTAAAAATTAAGTTTGGGGGTAGGAAGAAAAAATAAAATTTTAATGTGAAAATACTTTCTTTTAGTGTAATTTTATTACAAGCATGTTTTAGGCTAGATTTACTTTCTCCTACAGTCATTTAATCCTGATTATGCATGATATGAATTTGATAGGATGTTGTAGTAGTAAGTATATTCAACCTTTACTTTTTCTTCCTACTATATTTTATGGAATTAATTACAAAATATTTTAAAATTTAAGTTTGGGAGGAAGAAAAATATTAACTCTTATTTGTTCTCAATTATTATTTTTTCAAAAATTATTAGCATAACTTCTGGCAATTAAAACTCGCTTGAGATAACTAAAACTTTTTATTTTAGTTGAATATTATGGAAGGATTAGATGAAAGTTTTTAGTAATAAAAGTTAATATTATAAGGATAAGTTATTTGGTATAAAAGAATTTGATTATAGTTAACTATTTAAAGTAAAGAAAACTGTATTTTTGAAATGTTAAGAGACTTAAAGTATTGTGTGTTAAGAAGAGATTGTGACTTTATAATGAATAATAAGGCTCATACCTAATTATAAAGTAAAGATGTGTTTCAAGTTTGAACTTTAGAAAGAGGAGAGTGAAGTTCAAAATCATTACAGGCTCTCCAGATATAGTAATCCTCATTAAAAAAAAAGAGAAAGAAAAGAGAGTGAAAAACAGGGATTGAAAGTGATCCCGAAAGAAAAGAAAGAAAAAAAAAAGAAAGAAAAATATTTATGAGGAGAAGCTTGAGGAGATGCTTAATCAAAAATTGGCTTCACTTGAGTCACCCTAAAGAAAGAACTTGATTTCATTTCTGAATTTATATTTAAAGTATTGGCCTACATTCTGATGAAGTTTACATGAACTCCTTTTTCACATAATCTTTCAAGGCACTTTTAATGTGACAAATTATGGTTTATCTTGAAATAAATAGAAGACTAGAACCCTTAGACTTGATTGTTGAATATTCTTATACTTGTAGTGTTAACTCGAGTTACTGAATTTCTTTCTAAAAATCTAACCAATATATTCTTTTGATTGAAAAATTTTAGTGTATTACAGGTGAAAAGTACATTGCCTTGAGTTGTATTTTTATGTAGTAAAATTGTTACTTGATGACAAGTAACAGTTAAGTTTGGGGGATTTTGACACGCCTAAAATATATACGCTTTTTGCTATATCATTTTACTCATTTTTGATGATATTACACTTTAAAGAAAGGTAGTTTTTATGTTTTATTGCAGGAATGAAGATTTATAGGTACTGAGAGCAAAAAGAATAAAAAGGAACGAATTTGGAACAAAAATGACTAAAAATAGATGAAAATTAAAAAATCCCGTCGACGGCGAGATAGTTCCCGCCGACAGCGAGATTTTTTGAAAGTTTCAAATATATTATAAAGGAGCTCGCCGACGGCGAGATCGAGCCCGCCGACAGCAAGCATGAGCGGTTATCCATTCTTCTAGAAGCCCGCCGACGGCGAGATCGAGCCCGCCGACGGCGAGAAGGTCGGTTCAAGCACAAATTCATCGAATCTGGACGCCTTTTTGAAGAGGTGCTTAAGCAACCTTTGGGAATTTTTCTACCTCTTTAAAATATAGACAAATTTGAAGAGAAAGAGAGATTGGAGAGGAATTTTTAGAGGAGAAAAGTGGAGAAAATTTTGAGGAATGTTTAGGATTCTTATATTAGGAGTAGAAATGTAGATTTCTACCTCTTTTGGAGAGATTGGAGAGGAGAATTTGAGGGAATTTGTAAGGGATTCCGCTAGCATTGCATGGATCACCGGGAGACTTTATGGGAGAGATCTTTGTCTTTCTTTCAAGGGGAAAAAGTTAAGTATTGTTCTTCATTATCTTATAATTTTGTAAACAATTACCTAGTGGATTTTCTTTGGTTAAATGAAGCTTATGTTGTGTTTTCTTCGTGCTTTATGACGCATCTCTCTTACTCTTTCTTCTTCTTTGAAAATAGTGACATGAGAAGATTATGCCATTATTTTCATTTTACTTTTCTTTTGTAATGAGTAGAAATCATGTTTAGGATTTTGTGATGCATGATAGAAGCGAATTTAATTTTAAATGTGATGGTTTTTGCTTGCACTTCATTTGCATTGCAATAAGGGCCCATTATAGTGTTAAAATTCGTTGTAATTGCATCGACCCGAAAGGGCGGTGTAATTCTCAATAAAGTGAAACCACATTCAAATTCCATGGATGGTGAAGTTCATGGGGATTGAATGCATATAAATATGGAAATATAATTATCGGGCGTAGAATTGGAGATTTTAGAGTGACAGGCTAAAATTCTCAATTCGGTCCTATCGTTTGGGTGCTGAAGCGGAGATGTTAGCCCTCAGGCGAGGGGAACGTGGGAGCTCCGAAGTGAGAGTTGGTATCCTCCCAGCCTAGCCACGGATTTAGTAACCAAGCATAGGATTAGTCAATGTTCTTTATGCCTGGACCAAAGGGTAAAGAATAAGATTGCTCCTATTTGGCACATACAATATTTAATGCATCTCAATCCTATACATTATCTATTTCATTACATAAGAATAGAAGTTTTTAATATCTCAAAATTCTCCAAACCAATTCATCCAAAAAGGGTTATCTTTAGAATTATTATTTGCACTTAGTTATAGTAAATATCTTTACATTTAACACTTGCATTTAGGAGTAGTTTCTAGATAAAACACAATTTTAATTGACATTGCAAACTAAAGACTATTAGTAGTAGACTAGAATTTAACTAAAGACCTCTTACTTCACTTCCTCGTGGGATCGATACTGGGGTTTTTAAAGAAAACTCTATATTACTTGAAATGATACGTATACTTGCGTAGTACCCCTAGTGTGTAAAATATTTTCTAATTTTTATATCATTTAAGATTTTTCACACTAGCCGCTATTTATAAATTGGGTCAAGTTTTTTGCCATCTTTTGGAAGTTAAATTACTGCGTAATTGCGGGTCGGGTCAGATGTAACTTTATTTATTTTTTAATTACCTAATTAATTTAAAATGGAATTCTGAGTAAATTTGAACCCTAAATTATGATCAATCCCATGACATCATACAGGACACCTAAACCCATGAATGACTCTCAAACTCAAATCCAACCCATTTAGGATTACACGAATGACCCATTAAACCCATCATGACATACTTAAGACCTAGGAAGACCAACCTAAAGCATGAAGGGAGGACTAGGTGTCATTCCATCCCAAATTTGTTGCATGACTTATAAGCTTTGGCAGAGGGATTAATCCAACTCATCCTGGAATCCTTATCCACCTCACTCCCCACCAATGGGAAGGAAACATATTATTGCCATCATCTTCACCCTTTTCAAGTTCATGAAGAAGCTACCATGGAATGGGAGATGAGGGATATCCACTGCTGAAATTCATCCCCCTTATCCTCTCTGAACTTCCTGAGCTATCTCCTTGTTCCTCCAATAGAATTCGAGTTCATCCAAGGCCTTTCATGGTTATTTAAGGAATCAACCTAAAAGCCCCTAAAGAGAGAGGGACCATGTATACAGTCCTTAAACCCTGAAATACTCAGCATCAAAGTTGTTCACCATCCCTTAAGTAGCCAATCTCCCACTAATTTAGCCCTAAAATCCATTATCAAACCCTAATTTTCCACCTCAAAAATAGGACAACTTTTCATGTTAACACAAAACTCCTCAAAACCTCAATTAAACCATCTTAACACAGTCAGCGAGCCTCACGAGAAAGTTCCCAATCAAAATTGGCCCTTCCCGTAAGCTCTAACCTACTTCATGCAGAAATCGTGACCCCATTTCTGCAAGAGTATACTCCAGCCCAATTCACTTTAAATTGAGCTCTGGGAAAGCTTTGCAAGGACCTGGCGATCGTTCCTGTCAAGCTCGATTGAGGCCTCACTTCTCGAGATCAGGTATGTGCTTTCAGCCCTAATTTCTTGCTCAGGTTTGAGCCTTTGTGAAGAAAACTATCACACAGTACCCACTTATCCGTATGGATGTGTTCTTCTTGTTGAGATGAAGCTTTAGAAACAAATTTCATTAAAATTTTTTAAGATTTGATCAAGATCTTAAGATTTAAATGTGAACATTTTACAGGTTAACAGACTCTGGGGATGATGGCTAGATGTCGTTCATTTCTATGTATTGAAAATGGACGGTAAAGATCGCGTTGAACCACGAATCCGTCCATATGAAACAGATAAAACTGCGGGCCACGTGGCTGCCCAACTGTAAAGCCCAGCAAACAAAACCACGCCGCGTGGAGTTTCGACCCATTAGAGGTTTGAGCTGGTGCTGCGTCAGATAAGTGGATAATTAGAATTTTTTGAATTAATTAATTCTAAAAATTACCTAAAATCTTCAAAATACATAACTTGACATTGAAAAATCACAAAAAATAAAATAAAAATATCCCCGAAATCAGCAACGAAAGGAGAAAATTATAAAAAAAATGGAATTAATAAATTATATTTAATTTTTAAATATTTAATTATTCACTAGATTAATTTAATTATTAAAAATTAATTATTAATCCAAAAATGACAAAAATTTTAGAGAATAATCCTTCCATCCTTGGGGACATTCTCTGATTTTTCTAATGTTAAGAAAATCTCTAAATTAAAATATCCAATTTTCAAACATATTTTGTTATTATTTTTCTTAATAATTATAAAAATATGAAATTGAAAATAAAAATGGAAAATTAGTTAGGAAATTTAGGGTAATTAACTTAAACCTTAAAATGATAATTTCTAACCTATATAAAATTAAAAATGACAATTTAGACATTTAGGGTTAAAATAATAAATTTTAATATTTATATTTTAAACCCTAAAAATTCTCATTTTAGGTTTAACTAAACCTAAACCTAAGTTACACTCATAAACCCTATTTATATTAGGGTTAAATCAAACCCTTTTGGTTCAACCCAATTGAACCCAAGCCAAACCTTGAATTCTTAGGTTTAACCAAATAAACCTAAATTAAATCTAAACCCTTAGGTTCAACTAAATGAACCTATATCCTTTGGGTAGACCCCAACCAAATCTAAAACACTTGGGTCAAACCCAAATGAATCCAAGTCAAATCCAAGACACTTGGGTTCAACCCAAATGAACCCAAATCATATTCTAAACACTTGGATTCAATTCAAATGAACCTACATCAGAATCAAAAGCATTTGGGTTCGACCCAAATGAACCTTATTCAAATTCTTAACACTTGGGTTCAATCCACATGAACCCAAGTCAAAATCAATATCCCTTAGGTCCAATCCAAATGCATCTAAATCAACCTTAAACCATAATCAGGTATAACCCTAATTAGACCTAATTAACCTTCTTAAGCCTTAACTACATTAGGCTTAAGTGACATTTAAACTATAATTAGGCTTAACCCCAATAAAACCTAATTCAACTAATTAAAAGCCTTACATTAGGATTAATTAACCTTATACCCTAATTAGGTATAACCATAATTAGACTTAATTAATCTAATTAAGCCTTACTTACATTAGGCTTAATTAACCTTAAACCCTAATTAGGTCTAACCCTAATTAGACCTAATTAATCTAATTAAGCCTTACTTACATTAGGCTTAATTAATATTAAACCCTAATTAGTTCTAACCTTAATTAGACCTAATTAATCTAATTGAGCCTTACTTACATTAGGCTTAATTAACCTTAAACCTTAATTAGGTCTGACCATAATTAGATCTAATTAATCTAGTTAAGCCTTAATTACATTAGACTTAATTAACCTTAAACCCTAATTAGTTTTAACCCTAATTAGACCTAATTATCTAATTAAGCCTTACTTTCATTAAGCTTAATTACCTTAAACCTTAATTAGGTCTAACCCTAATTAGATGCAATTAATCTGATTAAGACTTTCTTACATTAGGCTTAATTAACCTTAAACCATAACTAGGTCTAACCCTAACTAGAGCTAATTAATCTAATTATGCCTTACTTACATTAGGCATAATTAACCTTAAACCCTAATTAGGTCCAACCCTAATTAGACCTAATTGATCTAACTAAGCCTTACATACATTAGGCTTAATTAACTTTACCTAATTAATCTAATTAGGCCTTAATTACATTAGGCTTAATTAACCTTGAATTACAATTAAGCCTAACCCTAATTAGACCTAATTAATCTAATTAAGCCCTACTTGTATTAAGTTTAATTAACCTTAAACAATAATTAGGTTTAACCCTAATTAGACCTAATTAATCTAATTAAGCCTTACTTACATTGAACTTAATTAACCTTAAACTATAATTAGGTCTAACCTTAATTATACCTAATTAATCTAATTAAGCCTTACTTACAATAGGCTTAATTAACCTTAAACTATTATTAGGTCTAACCCTAATTAGATCAAATTAATCTAATTAAGCCTTACTTACATTAAGCTTAATTAAACTTAAACTATAATTAGGACTAACCCTAATATGACCTAATTAATCTAATTAAGCTTACTTACATTAGGATTAATTAACCTTAAACTAAATCTAGGTCTAACCCTAATTAGACTTAATTATACTTACATTAGGCTTAATTAACCTAAAACTATATTTAGGTCTAACTCTAATCAGACCAAATTAATCTAATTAAGCTTTACTAACATTAGGCTTTATTAACCTTAAATCCTAATTAGGTTTAACCCTAATTAGACATAATTAATTTAATTAAGTCTTACTTAAATTAGGCTTAAATTAACCTAAACCCTAATTAAGTCTAACTTAAATTTAACTCAATTAAATCTTAAGCTTTACCTACATTAACCTTAGGACTTAAATTTTTGTTCAACCTATTTTAGACCTAACCAAAAGGTTCAATATGAATTGAACTTAAGTCACTTCAAAACCTTAAAACTTAAACATGAACCCAAGTCAGCTAATCTAAATGAAATGCAAAATTACTTAGGTCAAACCTACATTAGAACTAAAATTTAATTCTAACTTTCACTAGACTTAATAAAACAGCCTTTGGTTCTACCTAAATTGAACCTAAATGACATCAAACCTTAGGTTCTATCAAAATTGAACCTAAATAAACTTATACCTAGGTTTCTACTTAAATTGAGCTTAAGTAACTATATAACTTAGGTTCCACCTAAATTGAACCTAAGTGACTTTATACCTTGAGTTCTACCTAAATTGAACCTAAGTAACATCAAAGCTTAGGTTCTATTTAAATTGAACCTAAAACACCTCATGCTTTAGGTTCTACCTAAATTCCATACCTTAGGATCTACTTAATCTGAACCTTAACTTTTTCATAACTTAGGTTTTACTTGTAATAAACCTAAACCTTAAGTCTAATCTATATTAAGCTTAATCAAATTTCTTTAGGTCTGTTCAACATTATACTTAAATAAATGACATAATTCCTTTTAAGTTCAACCTTAAAATGAACTTAAAATTGGGAATCTAAAATTGACCTACCAATCTACCAACATAAATAAAATGAAATACATGATAAAGACAAATGATATAAAATTCACTTTAAAAGGCATTAAAACTTAAACTTGAACTCAAAAATGCAACTAGGATTGAGAAGATATCTTGGAGTAGGTACCCTATGGTTGCTAACAAAATATGTTCCAGCCACTTGTGGTTAATCAAACCGCAACCATGATGACCAGGAATGATGGAACCATCTTTGTTTTAAGCAGTTTAATAGAGAAGAAGGGGGTAGAAAACTATCATTTGGGCGGTTTAGGAAGTTATTCCGCCAGTGGCGCTATGACACCATATTTAGCGTGATAGTGCAAAACTAGAATTCTCAAATGTCCAACTTTTTTCATCCCCACCTTATTTTCATTAATAAAATAATGTTTTATGTTGTCTCAATCATGTAAGACTCAATATCACTTCATAAACGCATCTTAAAAACAATCATTTAATCAAATTAATCCACTTCGATAACTATATGTTGCCTCCCACAAACCGCTTGGTTTAAAGTTGTCAGCTTGACATATCCAATGTTTTAATTGGGTTGACCCAACATTAGGATCTCCTCAAATGTAAGAATATCTTCACTTTTATATGATTTAACTAGTGTCCATTTACCTTAATCATTCTCATAGTTTTAGGATCTTCAATATCAACAACACCATATGGATAAACTCTTACCACAACAAATGGCCTTGACCACATGGACTTAAGTTTTCTGGAAATAGTTTCAATCTTGTATTATATAATAGAACTTCTTGTCCAGGCTCAAAATGCATTTTCAGAATCCTCTAATCATCCCACAATTTCATTTTTTATCTAGTAGATTTAAACATTTTCATAAGATTCATTTCTTATTTCATCAAGCTCATTTAATTGCAATAATCGTTTCTCTTCAGCATCTTTCAAATTATAATTAATTTTTTTATGGCCGAATAAGCTTTATACTCTATTTCAACTGATAAATGGCATGTTTTTCCTTATGTGAGCTGATATGGTGACATTTTATAGGAGTTTTGTATGTCCTCTTATATGTCCATAGTGCAATACCTAGCCTAACAAACCAATTTTTCTTATTTGGATTAATAGTTTTTTCTAATTTTCTTTTAATATATTTCGATTAGATACTTTTACGAGACCACTAGTCTGAGGATGATAAGCTGTGGCAATTCTATGTTTTATTCCAAACTTTTAAATTAATGTTTAATTCATTATATTTCTAAAATAACTTCCTCCATCTATATTAATTACTCTTGCCATTCCAAATCTAGTAAAATATTTTTCTTTAATAATTTTGCAACAATCTTAGCATCACAGCGGGGTAAAGAAGCAGCATCAATCCATTTAAAAATCCACAGCTATCAAAATATATTTTTTTTCCAAAAGATGATATAAATGATCACATAAAATCTATACCCTAAACATCTAAAATTTTAACTTCCAAAGTAAAATTTAGGGGCATTTCATTTCTTTTAGAAATATTGCCTACTCTCTGACATCGACAACATGTTCTTATATAATTATTAACATCTCTAAATAAAGAAGGCTAATAAAATTGAGATTGTAAAATTTTAAATGCAGTTTTATCAACCCCAAAATATCCTCTAGAATCTGGTTCATGACATTTATGCATAATTTTTTTGTCTTCTTATATCGGTACACATCGTCCAATAACTATGTCCTTACATTGCTTATATAAATAAGGGTCATCCTAAAAGTAAAAATTTGAATCATGAATGAAATTTTTTATTTGATGGCTATCTAATCCGTAGGGTAAAATGTTACCAAGTAGTTAACTATATCAACATATCACAGAACTCGTAATTCATTCATCACATATAATTGCTCGTCAAGAAAATTTGCATTTATTTCATCATTAACATTGATATTCTATTATTGTTCAAGCTTTGACAAATGGTCATTTATCTGATTATCAGTACCCTTCCTATCCATAACTTGAAAATCAAATTCTTGCATTAGAAGGACCCATCTAATTAATCGTGGTTTTGCATCCTTCTTCATCATTAAATATTTAATAACAAAATGATCAGTATGCACAATGCATTTAACTCCAATAAGATAAGGTCTAAATTTATCAAAAGCATACACTATAACTAATAATTCTTTTTTAGTAGTGGTGTAATTAATTTGAACTTCACTAAGGGTTTTACTAGCATAGTAATATAACTTTAAAATTTTTATCATATCTCTGCCCTAAAACTGTCCTTATATCATCATCACTAGCATCACACATTAAGTCAAAGAGTTTTCCCAATCAAGTGAAAAAATAATAGGTGCAGTTTCATTTAATAAATTGGAGGAATTATGACATTCCTCATCAAAATCAAAATTTGTATCTTTTTCCAAAAGATGTCACAGAGGCTTGAAAATTTTTGAAAAATCTTTAATATAACGCCTATAAAACTCAACTTTTCCTAGAAAACGTCTTACTTCTCTTACAGATATTGGAGGTGGTATTTCAGCGATAACTTGAATTTTAGCGGGATCAGCTTCCATGCCCTTTTCAGAAATCTTATGTCCTAACACAATTCCTTTTGCAACCATAAATTGACATTTTTCCCAATTGAGAACAAGGTTTATTTTTTTACAGTGTTTTAGAACTCTTGTTAAGTGATCTAAACATGAATTAAAAGAGATTCATTAAACTAAGAAATCATCCATTAGAACTTCAATTCCTTTCTCAAGTAAATCACAAAAAATTGACATCATACATCATTGAAAAGTTGTAGGTGACTTATATAATCCAAATGACATTCCTCTAATAGTAAAAGTCTCATATGAACTAGTAAATGTTGTCTTCTCTTGATCCTCAAGAGCTATGGGTATTTGTTAGTATTCAGAATATCCATCCAAAAAGCAAATTTACCGATGCCCTACTAGTCTATCCAACATTTGGTCTATAAAAGGTAAAGGAAAATGATATTTTCTAGCAGTGAGGTTTAATTTTCTATAGTCAATACATATTTGCCACCCCGTGACTTATCTTATAGTACTTAATTCATTCCTTTCGTTTACTACTAGAGTCACTCCCCCTTTCTTAGGAACACAATAAATAGGACTAACCCAAGAACCATCGAAAATACGATAAATAATTCTTGCATCCAACTACTTTAAAATTTCTTTTTTTACAACTTCATTCATTATATAAATCAATCTCCTTTGAGGATCAGCCTTAGGCTTATGATTATCTTTCATCAAAATTCTGTGCATATAGATTAAATGGCTAATATCAGTTAATATCCAACCAAAGGCTTTCTTATGATTTTTCAATTTCTCCAATAATTTTTCTTCCTATTCTGCAGTTAAATCTAAGGATATAATAACTGGTAATGTAGATGAGTACACCAAAATACATATTTTAAATGAGTAGGGAGCACCTTCATTTCAAGTTCATGAGGTTTATCTATAGAAGGAATCAGAGGTTTACTCTTTTCAGTAGTATCTAAAATTTCAAAATTTTCCTAAACATAATTTGAATCCTCATGACTTAGCTCATTTGATTTATCATCCATAGTCACTTTCAGTTTCATTCTTTAGTTTTGTTTTGTCAGATATGACTTCACATTTTTCATGGAAATGATTAACTATCATATAATCAATAATTTCTATTTTATAGCATTTACCATCTTTCCCTTTATCAGGATACTTCATTGAATTAAGAACATTAAATGTAACTTCCTAGTCATTAAATCTCTTGGTTAGTTCTCCTTTTTACACATCTATCATCACATGTCCGATGATAAGGAAAGGTCTTACCAAAATGATAAGAACTTTAACTTCTTCCATATCTAACATAATGAAATCAACAAGGAAGATAAATTTATCCACTTTAACCAACAAATTATCTATAATCCCCTTAGGATAAGTGATAGATCGATCAGCTAACTGTAGGGTTACAGTAGTGAGAGATATCTCTCCAAAACCTAACCTTCTAAATATAGATAATGACATGAGATTAATGCTCTCTCATAAATCACATAGAACTTTTCCACAAAAAATTTTCTTCAATCTCACAAGGTATAGTGAAGCTACCAAGATCTTTAAGTCTGTTAGAAAGCTTTTTCTGAATTATTGCATTACATTTTTCACTAAGTGTAACAGTTTCATAAGCTTCAAAATTCCTTTTTAATTTAAAATTTTTTTCATAAATTTGGCATAAGTTGGCATCTGTTCCAAAGCTTCTGCAAAAATAATATTAATTGTAAGCTTTTTAAATATCTTAAAAATTTTTAAAAATTATTGATCCAACTTTTGCTCTCAAAGTCTTTAAGGAAAATGAGGTGGTGGTCTTTCTAAATTAATCTTAGTTGGAGAGATAGGTTTTTCTACCTCCTTAGGAATTATCTCTTCAGGTTTTCAGTTTCTTTAGTTTCTCTCTCAACTTCAATTTCTTTTTGTACTCCATCATTTAATTCTCATCCACTCCTAAGTTGGATATCTTTAACTTGCTCTTGTTCTTCAGTTTTATCTTTAGGATTGATCTCAACATTACTAGAAGTGTACTCAGATGCCTATTGCTAAGTGCGTTAGCAATTTATCCCAGTTGATTTTCAGTATTTTGAATAGAAGCACTTTCACTTTGTAATTAATTTCCCATCTGTAACACAACTTATTTTATAAACAACTTCTTCTCCTTAACTTGTCAGTTAATACTAAATTCAGGGGGATAAATAGGTCTATAGTTAGAACTACCTTGTTTGTTCTAGTTTCCCAATTGGTTTACTTAATTGTGCCCTCATTGTTGACTTCCACCACTATAATTGTTGTTACAGTTAAAGTGGGATGGTGTTTCCAACCTGGGTTATAATAGTTAGAATATGGCTTGTTAGGCCTATTATTAATAGCATTTAAAGTTTCTAATAAAGATTGAAACTCAATCATTTGTCCTAATGAATATTCTTCAATCACATGAGGTTTTGAAGAAAATTCATTCCAATTTGGTATATTTTCTTAGATAATGCAACAGCTTGAAATATAATCATTATAATAGCATCATTATCATAAATACTAGCAACTTTCTTAGGATATACTCTTTCAGAGGGCAATTGAAAATTATTTTTAGTCATCTTCAATAAATGAATAAGCTTGATTAAATAGTTTTGACATCAATAAACCTCGGGCAACAACATCTATGATAGATCTAAGAGATCCTGCTAACTCATTATGAAATGTTTCAATGATTAACCGGTCTGATAAAGCATGGTGTGGACACTTTCTAAGGAGTTTCTTAAATCTCTCCCAAGCTTCGTATATGGACTCTCCTTTGTACTGGGTAAAAGAAGTAATATCATTTCTAAGCTTAGTAGTTTTTGAAGGAAGAAAGTACTTAGCCAAGAATTTTTGTGCTAAATCCCCCCAAATTCTAATAGATTTAGGTGGTAGCGTATTTAACTGCATCCTAGATTATTCCTTAATGAAAAAGTAAAAGGTCTAAGTATGATAGCTTCGTTTGATATTCCATCATATTTAAATGTAGCACACAGTTCAAAAAAACTTGCTAAATGTAAATTTAGATCCTCAAATAGTGTTACCCCAAACTGATTATTTTGTATAATTTGTCTAGTTGCAGGTTAAAGTTAAAAAGAGTTAGCTACTATAACAAGATTTTGTATACTTAATTGAATTTCAGCTGTTGAAGGCATAATCGCTTAAAGGTCTTTGTATAATGTTCTTGTTCAGCAGCTTAATTTCAAGATTATTTTGTGGTATAATTGCCATTTCTTGAAAATTATGAAGTCCCTTTTGTTTTCTAATCTTTCTCATTCGTTCCAATTGAGATTCATAAGACACTAAACCTTCAGATCTCAAACCATGCATACATGAAGTAAAATTTAAAAAAAATAAAACATAAAATACTTTAAAAAAAATTGGATTTTCAGTTTTTTCAATTTTTTGATGTTTTTTTTATTATTGAAAATTAAAATGTATTAAAATTAGTTTTCTAATTCTCATAAAATAAATCTACAGTTTCAAATAAATTTTGAAGTCAAAAAGTTTCTTCGCTTTCCTGACAACGGCACCAAAAACTTGACCTGACCCGCAATTACACAGATATTTATACTTCAAAAGATTGCAAGAAACTTGTCCAAAACTAAATTTAGAGGCAAGTGTGAATTAATGCAATGATTTAGAAAATAGATAAAAAGTCTTCACACTATGGGTACCACGCAAGTATATGTATCATTTCAAGTAATATAGGATTTTCTTCATAAACCTCCGTATCGATCTCACACGGAAGCTATAACTTTCTAATAATGATTTTAAGAATTTTTATCTAAATTTCATGTAAATATGATAAGAGAATGATATCGAAATGTTTGCAATGGACTAAAATTAAATTTTAGCAAAAAGTATGAAAAAACTTTAACATGTTTACAAAGTTTTAAAAGACTAATAAAGTTTAAAAGAGTTTGAATGTTATGAAAAGATTTTTCCCCTTGCAAAGAGATGTTAATCAGTGTAGGAATTTAATGATTAAAAATATAAAATGATGTATTGTAACAAATAGGAGCATACTCATCCTTTACCCCCTCTAGGTGCTAGCAAAGAATATTGGTTAATCTAAAGTTTGTTCAAGCTTGTGTAGTAGAGCTAAGTAGATTTTGGCCTCTCACATCCAGATTACCCACTGTGTCGTCTCTATAGGACCTACTAGGAACCCTTAGATCCAAATTTTAAACTGAA
Source organism: Papilionanthe hookeriana x Papilionanthe teres (assembly GCA_022702705.1). Taxonomy (NCBI): domain Eukaryota; kingdom Viridiplantae; phylum Streptophyta; class Magnoliopsida; order Asparagales; family Orchidaceae; genus Papilionanthe; species Papilionanthe hookeriana x Papilionanthe teres. The sequence goes on from CM040432.1 coordinate 103,317,833, forward strand.
TTGATAAAAGAATCTAGCCTGTCACCCTACAAACATCAATTCTACGCCCATCAAAACTTATCTTCCTATTTATTTGCACTCTCCTTATATTGTGTTCTATCTCCTCTTAAGATGAGTGTGGCGTTCACAAGTTGGGTGAAATCATAGCCCTCCCGGGTCATTATGTTTCTCAACGGTTTTAACCTCACAAGTGGCTAAGTTGCAAAATCAATGAAGAACCAGTGAAAATGCCATCACAATTTTTGAAATAAAAATAAATCTTTAAATCATTCTCATCCAACATGATTAATTCCCATATGCAAGCAGAAAGAAAGAAAACTACACAAAATTCTTGGAGATAAAACAAAAACACATAATTTGTATTGAAAGCCAAGTCTTAACAAGGAAAAAAAATAAATACAAAATACTTTTCTTATGTCTTCTCCCCAAGAAATTCCTGGAGTTTCCTTCAAACAATCTCCAAACTCTTCTTTTACAATACAAACTCTCACTCACACACAAAATACTCTCTAACCAACTTAACTACCACTAAAACTCTTTAAAAACTCTTCCAAAACTCTGTTTTTTGGTTCAGTCATTGACCTATTTAATAGATCAATGAAAATAATCATGGATTATTTTAAACACCCCCTCAAAATTCAGTCAAATTCAATGCAACTTTTACAAAATCGGTTGCTGGCGTTATAGCGTCACTCTAGGGCACTATAGTGCCCATCTCGCTCAATATTTGGTGCTCTGGTGTCATATAATTTTTTTCATTTTTGTTCCATTTTGCACCCGTTTTCTGTAAATATCCATTCATTGTACCTGAAACTAAAAACATGCAAAATACATTTATTTAAAGTGCAATATCATCAAAAATGTGCATAAATTGGGCATTAAATATATACTAAAAACAGGTAATTTCATGTACATCAAACTCTCTGAAAGAAGTTAGGACTCTTGAGGGTAAGTTTTACACCAGTGCAAAGCTAATTCCTTCAACTTTTTGAAGAATAAATAACACTTGAGAGCATCATTTATCCTAAACACACATATGACTAACTCAAAAGAAGCTACACGCTCACAAGGGTCTGACTTCTCTTTTAAGGTTCTAAGGACATAATCTTGAACTTTCTTGATGCTTTTGCTTTCACAATCTCTCTTAAGCACGCATTCTCCAATGATTGTTGCCTTCTTATTCTTTTTCTTTTTCTTTTTCTTCTAGCTCCTTTGTCCGAGGATATAGAAAATTTCTCTCTGAATTGTGAGATTCATCCCTTTCTTCTTCTTCTTCCTATTTCAGCCTCAGTTTAAGAGCTCTTTTGGGTCATGCTCTTGGTAAGTCTTATCTGTGAACCACCTAGCATGATGATTCTATATGTTTTCTAGAGTATGCCCTAGAATGAGATCTAGAGGCTTCTTCTATTGTTTCATTTGTAGCCTTCAACAATGTTCTCTTAGCTCGTTGATTTTCTACAGCATCATCTCTCTAGTGCAATTTATCATATGTTTTTTATCTTCCTTACCCTAAGAGACTTTAGTAGGGTTTTCTTATGAATTCCATGTTCACCGCTCCTTTTAGGAATTTAACTTTTTTTAAGAGTATAGGGACCTATTTTATCTGAGTTCATATAACCCGAGAAAGATCCTATTCAAGAAGGAAGGTGCGGAAGAAGATGATGAATGTATTACTAGAGCTTGAGTTCTTATTCTTTTTCCTCAAATCTTCGTGGCAAGATGAAATGATTTACTTGATGAAGGGTTTTTTATTTAAGCCACAGAAAACAAACATACAAGTAGAGATAAAAAATTTATAAAATTACATTACAAACGTCACTATGCATGTCCTCGGTATCTTTATGAAATGATTGCGATGTGAGCGTCAGGTGGTACCGTGAATATCAATTGACACATGTATAGTAATGTAATGATGGTCTTTTTTAATAGTGGTTTTCCACGGGCTAGTTCGACCATTTCGCATACGAGCTCAACTCAAATACTTTGATAGGTGGCTTCATCTCGACCACTTCGATGGGTCGTTAAATTTGAGAGTGCCCATGTAGAGGTCTTGCTCTAATTTATGATCGTATTTGATTATGCATCACTAAAATTAATGATATTGAAATTTAGTAATCTTAATGTCATTGAAGCTCTCTCATTGAGAAGCTCATTTTGACACTATTCATACTAAATTTAAAAATTATTTAGTCTCTCAAATGACATCACAAAGTTTATAATTATACTTTAATAGTTTTGTTTATCATCATTTCGACTTTAATCAAAAGAATTTTGATGCTAAGCATTTTGTTTCAATTACATTTGCCACCAGAGGAATTCACATCATTTTGAGTTAGATGTTTATAAATATTTTATTTAAAAAATATGTCAAAAATTATGTTCGGCAGAACGAATTATTTGGTGGTTACTATCAATAATAACAATATATTTTGAATTAGACTTTATCATTTAAATGATTATGCTATGTTTCAACATTCAATTTTTTTAATAAAACAATCAGTCATAAAAGCATCGCTGAAAGTAAGATAAAAATGATACCTTTGTTTAAAGTGTGCGATGTGGCAATCTGAGCGTTAGCCATTTAATGCTGACCCCCCAAAGCGAAAGGCAGACAGGATACTAACTTCCACAGGCGTGGCTTACGTGTCCCAAGCCCAGCTAACTTTACCAGCGTCATTATCGCAACCATGTTGGACCTCTCTATGGTCACTAGAAACGAACTCTTGATTGGGACCATAGTGCTTGGGTGGACATTAATACGGTCACTTTTTTTGGGTCGTGTTAATAATGGATCTTTTGGGTCTCTTTTTCTTTCAGTCGATTTTTGGGTCTTATTTTTTGGTCCACTGCGGCTTTTCGGTAAATTGTAGCCAAAGGGCATATGGTACGACTTTGTGACGTGTCCAACTTACGCTATGATTGAAGTTTGCGTGATTAAACCGCATTGCGGCTTAGGAATTTTTTGGTAAGGAATTTTGTTTGGACCAATAAAGTTGTGAGGATTCGTTAGCAATTCATAGAAATTTTATATATTTATAATTTGTTGACTTAGAACATTTTAATATTATAAATATATCATAAATTATGCATAGATCTATTTTACTTTTAAATAATAATCATATGTTGTTAATTAAAGATTTAAATTAAAATTTAGATATTAGATATATAAACATATGAAAATTACATCATATTTAAACAACTCTCCATAATTTAAATGGTCTAGAGTTTTGACTCCAGACTATTGAACTTATATTTGTAAATTAATTGAACGAAAAAATAAATACATATGTGCGTGTACGTGTGATTTTAGGATACGTGGATCTATGTATTGTGAATATGAATTTTTAATTATTTGGGTGAAAATAAACATTGTCAACTAAGGGATTGTCTTAAAAATTAAGATTAACCTAAACGGAATTAATTTTAAATCAAAGCTAATATGATGGGCAATTACGAAAGTAGCTGATGATGTTATAGACACATGATGGTATATTAAATATTCATATTTGATCTTGAATCTCTTAACTAGAGATTGAGTTGCAGAGTTAGACAATGATGTTTAGTAACTGATAAACGATCTATGCGAATCAATAGACAAAAATTGTACGGCAATAATTAAAAAATGATGTTCAAAAGATGAAAATCATGTAATAGTATTTGAGAAATAATGATTATGCAATAGCAATGACTATGGATGTCAGTCAATATTGAACAAAATTCTCGAGTTATTCAAACATTTAAACTCTCTCCAATTCAAATACCTGTTCAAGGTTTAATTTGAAATGATATTTTGATTGTTTTATTCAATCCCTAAACAATCCATTGGTTAACCCGTGTTGATTTATTTGATCATAAATTATTTATTCAGCATAATTAAGTGTCTTAACTGTTTTAAAATTGATTGATCTTGAGCTCATTAGATATATCCCATTGAGATGCTCAATTGGATAACAGGCATGTAAGATTTGAAAATTATTTAACCTTTTAGTTAATTTCTCAAAAAAATTTAGCAACATTAATACTTGATTTGAACTCTTTTTTAATCTGAATTGGATTATTTTTTGTTCATTAAGTTATCTAATTGTGACATGCAATTTGATCATTGTTTACCGAGTCAAATGAACATTTAAATGGTGTATCTTTTACCTATTATTTCGATGGCTTCCTTACATTTGTATGAGCGCCTCATATTTAGAATTATTCTAGGCTTACTTTTTAATATTCTTATTAATTTTATTGCTCTTAAAATGTTAAAAAAAACTATCAAACCAAAAAAAAAAAAAAAAAAAAAAAAAAAATCTTCACCTACCTATTTAATGATCTATCCTAAGTTTATGTGAGACATATGTATGAAAAATTTTATATACATCGCTTCATCAAAGTATACAAATCATTAAATTTTCAAAACTAAATGTATTCTATTTTAAAAGTGCAGCAATACATTGATTAAAAATGCAGAGAAAATAAAAATTTGCATTAGTTGATTTAAAATGAAAAATAAAAGTTGAATTTTAATCAATTTTTCAATATACATTAAATAAACTTTTGATTAAATTTCATTTAAATTTAACTGAGTTTTAACCTGCTAAATTTAGACCAATCAGATAAATAAATCTGTCAACTAAGCCATTTAAATAAATATAATAAATTTAATAACCTAAGATCTTATAGAGCCAAGCGAAGACTAAAGACTAAACGTTGAAGTACACAATGCAGTTGCAGTCAAAGCTATTGATCTTGGTCAGTGCCAGGTTTCATCGTTGTTTTGTCTCTTTAATGCTTCGTTTCTTTTACAAGTCTGAATTAGACACTCGTTAACTTCGAACCGTTTTGTACATTTTGTGCAAATTTGTGCCAATTTTCTCAACGTACTGCATTTCTATTTGTCTCGGAAGCTTGCCATCCAAAAAGTCCTTTGATTTTTTCAGTTTCAAGCTCAAAATATCAAAACAATAGATGGTGTGTCATCAATAAAATTTTGTAATCAGGCATAACTCTTGTAACATTTTGTGTACGAAACATTCCAAAATCAAATTCAAAATCATTGGGGTTGCAATTTCAACAAGTTTTCAGTAATGCTAAGCACTCGATAGGAGGGACCTAATAATGACGAAGGTGATATTATCTATGTCCAAAATGAGCTTAGATTAAACACTTGAAGTGTGGTTGATGACTTTGGCACATCAATCGAAAGACCAAACGAACTCAAAATTGTCTGTTTATGGTCAAATTGAGCGTCTCAATGAGAGAAATATAATGAGTAAGATTATTCAATTATGAGATTGTCAAAAAACATAAATCTTGAAAAGAAAGCTACTTGTGATCAAGAGAATTAATGTAGTTTTTTTGATATTCTAGCTATATTTATCGGAACACTTCTCTCAACAACAATACAAAGACTCTCATTTTTCACTTGAAACACAGCTATTAGTTTTAAGATAAGTCGGTCACCCAAGGTCGCGGTCCAAAACCAAAGTTCATCACTAACCACCTAAGGTCGTCGTCAACCACCAGACATCTTCGTCAATGACCATAGATGATCGCCAACCACTAGAGATCATCATCAACTATCAGCTATTATCCATCACCAATAGCAATTGTTGCAACCAATTGCTATTATTATAGCCACCAACTACAGTTGTTGTAGTCACACTACGACTTATGTAGACAACTACAACTATTATAACCACCAACCACAGTTGTTATAGCTACAAACTATAGCATTTATAATCAACTATAGTTGTTATAACTATCAATTACTGCTTTTAGAGCCAACTACTGCTTCTATAGCCTCCAATTATGAGTAGGCAACTATAACTGCTCTGACCACCAATTGTTGCTTTTGCTGACAATGGCTGTTATAGTCACAAACTGTGGCTTATGTACTCAACTATGTTTGCTATAGCCATAAATTAGGGCTCATGTAGCCAACTACGGTTATTAAAACCTTCATAAGGCTTTTGTCATCGACTGTAGTTTTATAACAATATATAAAATAAATTATGATTATTAAAGCCTCTTTTATTTTCATAGCTAACTCTGACAGTTCCATGTACAGGTAATGTAATTCTAATAGCCTTTTAACAATATTATATTTCTCGAGTTCTCTAAAAAATTTTATGATTTTAACTTAACATTGTAATCCTATCTTCCCCAATTTAGACGAAGAGCAGACCAATATACTTCTAATTTTATAATGGATTATTTTTAAGTGGCACATGCCCTTTGATTTGCCCCTTTTAAGGGTTTTTTCACTTAGAAAAATGTGATCGTGTTTTACATTTTTACTGATGGGTACTAAGAAATATATTATGCAATAGGCTAAAATTTTTCTGTCGTTAACAATTTTCTAGTACGAAATAATAAAAAATTTATTTATTGGACATAATATGAAAACAAAATTTATATTTAAAGTTGATTAAAACTGCAAAATCCCTTTCCATGTTAATCATCTCTAGATAAATTAGAGGGTGGGGAAAATAGAATTAAATTTATACCAAAATGAGTTCTCATTTTTTATTTTTTTATTGCAAGTTAGTTGAAGGTAATTTCCAACCTCATGACATAAAATTTTAGATAATACTTAGCTTAAAATTTAAGTCCATTCCAAGCATATAATTTTTTTAATAAACTACTGCTAATATATTTGATTAATCATAAAAAAATTAGGCGGATTAATTATTGATGTCAAATTAGAAATTTTTATATATTAAAACTTAAATGCTGATCTCGAAGTAATTTTTAAGCAATGAGCATTCAAACTTTAATTAAAGATCATCCAAGATGAACCCAAAGATATCAAAATTGGTCCAGTCTGAGTCAAATCAAGCAGAAATCGGGCAGGTAAACAGCTTTTTAAGGTTTCAGTGCATAATTAAAGGGTCAAACTGATTCCAAATCTGATAAACTTATAGTCGAATTAAACATCTCAACAAGACAAGTCCAACAAGCCCAAGATCGCTCTATTTTGACATCATTAAGACGCTCAAATGTTCACAAAATTATGTCTGGTTGAGACAATCTCTCTTGATCGGTTGATGTAGTGGTCTCGATTCATTCTTTATTTACAAAGCAGTCTCTCTAAGACTCTATAAATTGAATTGTACTCTCATATTAAGAGAACCAAAAGGATCAACTCTAGTGGAACATTCAGCATAAGGCTCCTCATCGGTGCCCACATACCCTAGTGCTTCACATATATCTTTCGACGAATCAATAATATCATCACAAATGTGGCATGTGCCGCTTGAGGAGGGCAATAATGGATATGGCTCATCTCCCACCTTATTATTATCAATGTCAGATAAATCAACCATAAAAATGTGAAATAAAGAGACATAAGCAAAACGTTCTTCTTTCATCGCTTCATTGAAATTACAAAAGGTGTCAGGAGGAGCACTACAATCATCTCTTGAATTTCCATCAAAAGCAAAAAAAGATACATTCTCATAAGTGCTAGCAATCGGAGTTGTTGCTATCACCTAAGCTGATCCCCTACCATTGGGCTCCTTCAAGTACTACTCCAGGATCTCAAACTCTAAGGCCTAGTAGCGGACATCAGATAGTAATCTTCAAGGACGTGCCACAAGTGCCATTGGTAGGGGCAATAGTTGGGCTCTTTTTCTTCTCCGAGTCACGGAGCCTCCTGGGTGGTGGGAGTTGCATGCCCTGCTTGATTAAATTTCTAAGCATCTTCCAGAGGAAATCATTCTAGAAGGAATAAACCTTTGACTTCCACTATTATAGGGACTGAGATTTCCACTTTGAGGAATGGGCGAGCTTGCTCCGTTGACATGATGGGCTATTTATGCTTGCCTTCAAATGTCAAAAAAAAAAAAACTCTTTTCCTTCTTTTTCAAAGTATCCATAAAAGGCTTTTTTACCTTTGGACTTCTTATCACTCTTAAAGGCTAAAGTGTTTGTTGTGTCCTGCAGGCTAGCTGCTTGCTCAATGAGAGCCTTGAAAGTATTAATAGAACTCATCTTCAATAAGACTGAGAAAGGGCATTTTATCTTGCTCATGAGGAATGTGACGGCGTGTTTTTCCTGCAACTTTTAATTGCATTTCATGCTCAAGTTGCACCATTGAATGACAAACTCCAATAGTGGCTTAGAAGGACCATGTTAGGACATCATTAAGTCACTCATGGTAACTTGATGGTGTGCTCCAGTGAAGCGCTTAATAAATGAATCCTCCAGCTTAGGGAAGGTCCTGAACATGTCATTTGGTAAATCGACATACCATTCAAAGCAAACTCCGCCAAGCTAAACAAATGGAGCAATATTGCATCATTCTTATCAATGTTGCAACAAAGTGCTTAAAATTGAGCTATATGCTGGCGAGGGTTTCCAAATCTATCAGTCCTCTTAAAGCAAAGTGGGACAAACCCCAGAGGGTACAAAATATACCCATAAGCCTCGGGATAAGGTCTACCCATTTGCAAAAGTGTATCACCTTGCTAGGCCGCAAAAGCAGCCTTGAACTTTGCATCCACTAATGACAGTTGGTGTGAGTTAAAAGCGATGTGCTCATGTTGAGAAACATCAAAGGACGTATATGAACATGCATAGAAGGAATCAATGATACAACTACAACGGTCGGATTCGCCTCCCCCTGTGTGGGGTAAGAAACTAAGTCAAACCCTGCCCTTTCACCTTACAATCTCGCTATCTAGGCTACAAGTAAGGTGATCTAGTTTCACGGGTGAACGATAATCTCTTCCTTGCTCTGATCCCCTTGTTCAACTACAGGGCCATTTTGAGCCTCAATAGCTCATGGTGGTCAAACTCGATGGGATCAGGGGCATGCTGATCAATATTGGAGCTTTGAGCTCGTGTGGTCACTACCATAACATAATGGGTAGCCATTTCAAAGTCATGCAGTTCCACACCTAAGATGTCATCTGCCTTGAGGAGATCCTCTGGAATATAAAAAAGGTTTCCAAATAAATCATCTTTCGGAATATCAGAAAGATCCAGGGATAATTCATCCTCATGATTGATTTTGTGCTCTATCACAGGGTTAACCTAAGGTGGCTCCAAGAAACAATCAACTAAAGGGAAAACTCCATCCAGGCTCAACAACCTCTAAAATTGGAACCAATGTCTCAAGAGGTAAAGAGTTGTTTTTTGGACAGGACAAGATGATAATCCTTCCTCAAATACTTGTTTCTAAACAAGTAGGGTGAGTACCGATAGGGTTATACCCCAGAACTCCCTTTATCAACAAAAGAAATATCTATTTTACTTTTACTTAATGAATAAGATTATTAAGCTAAAACATTTTCTTTATATTTTTTTTGTACAAAAATAGTTACAACAAGTTCGGGTAAAGTTGCTACCAGAACTAATGAAAGAAGAAGGAACAAAATTCAGTACATGGACAACAAGCGCTGCGCTAGGGTTTCCTTACAACTCATAGGCGAGCTCGATGGTCTAAACAACATATGGTAAATACCCGGCCTCGTAAGGGATTGATGGGTGGAACCAGACCTCTTGCTACATCGGCCTCGAGGGTGAGGAAAGTAGATAATCTCTCTCATCACTTACTCGAACATCTCGAAAATCCATGTGAGGAACTTATCCTCAAAAACATGGTCCTTTTCTCTCAAACAAAATTGGATCGTAGTAATTTTTTTTACAAATGATGATTTGGGGTTCTACAAGAAATAATAGAAACTATAGTTGTTGTTATACTCCCTCTTGATCACTAAGATGAAATACTACGGATGGTTGGATTTAAGAATTTTAAGGGGATGCACATTGAGGTGTACTATATCTAAAATTTTAAACGTGAGGAATTCTAGTTCAAGGTTGGACTCTCCTTTCATCCTGAGCGGTCTTCTGCAATGAAGTTGAAGAAATTTGATAAGAAACGCTTCGTGGTGGCCCTTGTGGCACCTCTGAAGCACTCCCTTCTAATTAGAGAATGCAAGATACTTTCTTAATAATAGTGTACGATGAGTGAAGAGGCAAGGAAGCCTTCAACTAGTTCTTCGATAATTTATATTCCAAAACATGTGAAAATTCATTCATGCGTTAAGTTTGAGGAGGTCGAGAAACTTGTGAGTATATGTTAAATTTCATCGTCGCACATTTATTTCATCTGCTTGACTGAGTTATTTGTCCCATATGGATAAAATTATGGAGCTTCAAATGTGTTTCAACAATTTATTTTATATTGAAACTCTGAGTTCATCAATATTAAGTTTCTCTAGGGTGAGTACAAGTATTGATGCAATTACGGAGCTGTAGGGGTTGCGACCTTAAAATCTTAACTAGCGATGTACAGAACATAGCTGTCCACCATGGTAGCTTCTTTTTAACTTACTTTTCAATGTAACTTCAGGATTTGGAGAGCACTCGAGGAGTTAGTTGAGGCACAAGTCGACCTTAGTCAGAGCAACAAGATTCTGAAGGCTCTGAGATCGAAGATATCAGCTCTTTAAGCAAAGGTAAAGAAAAAAGATTCGAGAAGGAGATCGATGTCACTACAGTCAAGCTGAGAGCTGTGGAGGGCTTCAAAACTCAATTGAGTTCAATAGCATCATTCAAAATCCCATTTAAGAGACTCGCAACCATATATATGATATTTAGGTGAAGGGGATGCATAAGGAGTGCATCGATGGGGGACTCATATGGGGCTTCCTGAAGGGATTTGAGTAGTGGAACATCAAATCGGGGTTTTCATAAAGGAACCTACCCCCAACTAGGCTTCAAAGGACCCTCTTTTAGATTTTGATGGTGAGGGTGTCGAGAGCAAGCTGAAGAATGTGTTCTTCAAGGAAGATAAGGGAGAGGAGGTCGAGTAGTACTTCGCTTTCTTTTTTATTTTTTGCATTAGCATCTATGTTATGTTGTTCAAGTCAAACAGATGTAGTTGCTCTCTGTTTTCTCTTTTTGCTTTTTCTTACACGTTAATTTATGCTTTGTTATGTTAGTTAAGCTATTGTAGTTAATTCTGATATCATCTACTGATTTATTTTTGTTGATGATTTGTCCTCCGAGAATTTTTTTCTTATTTCTTTTTTCTTTTTATTTATTTATTTTTTTGCACTAATTTGTTGCCAATAATGATTATAACAGCCTCACTTATATATTCAATGCATTAGATGCTGATCAAAGCTTTTGATCCATAAGGAGGCTGTTGTGGGAAGAGCCAACAATGAATTTTAACCTTTCTAGGGTTGTGTATCAGAGTATCACTCGATGACGTTAACCCACATGGAAGAGGCCAACATAAGTCAATCAAAGGTTTTTAACCAATCTAAGGTATCTAGTTGGAGTGTTGCTCACTTATTTAACTCTGTGGAAGGGGTTGGGTGTAGTCCATTAAGGACTTTTGATTTGTTTGGAGTCTTATATCAAAAAAAGGTTTGATGATATTAACGAGTGCGGAAGTGGTTGGATCGAATCCACTTGGGATTGATCATGCTCTAACTAGGATGCAACTAAAGTTGTGTTTTCTTGGATCAAGAGCTTAAACTGGTTTGTAAATGAATCATTATATTTCGTGAATGTGTCATCTATATAGAGAAAATAAAAGGAGAATCACCTTCATTTAATAGACTAGGAGTACCTTATTTCTACTGAGGAAATAAATCGAACACCAATGCAATGTGTGAATATCATGACTAAGAAGGGAAAATAAAAGACAACGACAACAAACATGATATAAAGACTACATAAATTATCTGTCATTGGTAGCACTGGCAAAGATTCTCTACACTCTAATTTCAAGGCGAGGTCTTTCCCTTGATTCCTTGAGCTTGAAGGTTTCTAGCTTGACTATTGTGGTAATTTTGTAAGAATTCTCCCAAAGAGGAGACATGATTTTATGTTGCGGGCCAAGACTAACTGCTTTGAGATCAAATAGAACCAGATCATTGACTCAGATATTTCAAAGTTTGAATCTTCAGTTGAAGTGATGAGTCACCCATTGGTAAGAAGAATCCTTGAGGCGGGCCTCCGGGAGGAAGTCTAATTATTGTTGAATTTTCTCCTCATTGTCGATCAAATTGAAGGCTTAAACTCAAGGATTTGGGATCCCAATGTTGATTAGAATGACAACCTTTGTACCGAAGCACATCTTGTGAGGCGTCTCTCTGGTTGGAGTTCATGATGTGGTGAGTCTTCAACGCTTTTGGTATAAACCAATTTTTCACTTCTACGTGCCCATTCATTTAAGGATAGATTATTACTGTATGTGCCAGTTCGATGTAGAGATTCTTAGAGAGATGTGAATACCTTTCTAGAAAATAGAGTCTGATTGTTAATGATAATCTTTGAGGAGAGACCGAAGCAGAAGACAACGTTCTTCTAGACAAATTTCTTAGTGTTAACTTAGGTGATCTTGGCATGCGGCTTGGCTTACACACACTTAGTGAAGTAGCTGGAAACCAAGATAATGAACTTCTGTTGCCTGGTAGCTATTAAAAACGATCCTATGATGTGTAGCCCTAATTGGGCAAAAAGGCTAACGGCTGAGAAGGGAAGTGAGTTCTAGTAGTGGCATATGCTTAAAGTTGGAGTGCATCTGGCAGCTTTTGCGTTTTCGCATGATGATTAGTGTATCTTGCTTGATCGTGGGTCAGTGAAACTTCCGCCTTACTATCTTTGAAGGTGAGAGATCTATCTCTGAGGTGCTCCCCACATATCTTAGAATGAACCTCGTGTAGAACATAGTCAGCTTTGCATGGTGGAAGATAGTTAAGGTATGAACCAACAAATAAATTCTTATATATTTCATTCTCAATGATAATGAATTTGGCAGCTATACGTCTAAGGCAAACTGACATGGTAACAACATTAGGCAATGTTCCATCTCGAAGGAACAAAATGATGAGATCCATCTAAGAAGGATCTTTCTGGTCGACGGTGATCAATGGCTATAGGAGCGGAAAACAATTGTTGAATCTTTGGTGCAGAAACGACACTGAAATTCAACTCCTTCTCATGATCATCTTCCAAGCTCAGGTCTTTCTCGGGTTCAAGGTCTAGCACCATTTTCATGAACGAGGAAGGAATCTATTTATAAAATTAGGAAGAGGCTTTAGTGTTAATAAAGGTGTCCAAACCACTCCATTGAATCACCAAGAGAGATTCCCTCGACCAAACATCATATTCTGGACATTTGAATGTCTTATTGACATCGGGTATGAGTGATCTTAGACTTGTTAGACTCATCTCGTTGAGACACTCGATTTATCTACGAGCTTATTAGATTTAGAATTCATTTAATTTTCTAATTGGTTACCGTAAGCTTTTATATTTGTTAAATGACATGATTTGGGCCTTATTTAACTCAGATTGAACAAATATTAATATCATTGTGCTCTTCTAATCAAACCGGTCAGTTTGAATATAAGTTTGTTGAAATAAAAATTCTAGAATATTTTTAATTAAAATTTAAACATCTATGTCATTTCTAAAAATTTATGTCAAATAATGAAAACTTATTAAAAACGTATCAATTGTTACTAAAAAATACAAATGAAAATATTGTAAGGTATTTTTTTCTCTTTTCAGCAATAATGCGATTTAATATTGCTATTCAGAATATTTTTCATTAAATCCTGGTTTGTTAGGGCACGATAGATTTCTTCTGAAAAGGAGTTCCATTCTATATATTTGCATATCTGACACCTAAACTTTTAACATTTTAATATTTACAGCACTCAATATTTTTTATATCCCACAACTTGACTTCTAAAACTATGAAATACACATTTTCTAAACACTAAATTGTAAATGTTCAGGAAAATGAAAGAAAGATAACTTACCGGCGGTGACTTTACTAAGCATTGCGCTCATAAAAGCAAACGGAGGAAAACAAACGCAAACGCACTGAGATAGAGAGAGATAGAGGAGCAGATCATGAACAGTGCAGCTGGTTCGTCAGATGCTGGTCGGGGGAACCTCTCCTCTATCTTGTCGTCAGGGAATAGGGACTTCCTCATCTCTCCCTCTGGAGACAAGGTTTAGTTCTTCCAGAAACCCCTCGCCCTTCTTCGCCCCCATAGCACAATCCCTTTGATTTCGGCTTTATATTTTCCCCTCGATGTTCTGAGACGCATTTTCGCCCCCTTTTTTATGGATTTAATCCAATTCTGGATCATGTTCGCCATCTCGCTATACTTTCGAAGCTGTTTGAATGCTGCTTCTTTTGATTTTTCAAATGATCTATCTGATTTCCGATTTTTATCTTTTAAGATGGCTTATTCTTGGCTTAATATTTGATTAATGATTTAGGATTTTGTTCCTTATTTTAGAGGAGAACAGTTTTGATCTAACTATTGATATTTTTTGGGGCAATTGCATTCATTAAGGATCCAAGCGGGGCATGCCCGAATATATTGGTTTAGGAGCTAAAATAATAAAAAGAGGGGAGATTTAGGATCTGTTTGGGGCTGCGGTGCGGTGTAGTGTAGTGTCAGGCGGCACCGCACCGCAATTTGACTCGTTTGGATAAATTGTGTTTTGACAATTTTTTCAAAAGGTTTCATTGAAATTGAAATGAGTGTTTTTCCACCAGCTATAGCTAGTGCGTTGACAACTTTCTAACTGTGATCTTACATTAAAAAAAAAAAAAAACTCACAATTTTTTTGTAACATCAAAATATTTTTCAGCAGTTTCACAGCTACTTTTTAATAAGTTGTAATTGTCCCAAACATACTCTTACATATGCAAAGATAATTTTGTACATCTAGCACCTAAATTTTATTATTTACTTTTATACACTCAAGTCATCAACGCTACACGACAAAAATACTAGTGTTAATTATTCTAATGTGAACGCCTTGTTATTTATGTATTTTAATTTGGATGTAACAGTAAAAAGTTATATAACTTGTAAATATATAAGAATTATGAGGTATGTGTGTAAATCCCCTGTTAGTTTTGTAAATATGTAAATTTTATGTGTTAACGGATGTAATTTTCTCTTTATTTATTTGGAAGTTGGGCGCCTAAATACAAATTTAATGCAAGTCAAATCCAATCTCAATATCTTAACTAAACATTCAAGGTCTTTAACCACTAAGCTAACACTTTCTGACTTTTTCATTACTACGTAGATTTTCATTCAGATATCAGGATAATGATTTAGTTGTCATCATCACCATCTTTAGCCACTTTTGCCGAACAATTTAGGGTTTGCTTTTATGAATTCTCATGTTTCATTAATCTGCGACTAGCGTTGTACGGGGCGTTTACTAATTATGTAGAACATTTGTACAATATTCATGCTATACAGTTAGTGCTCTCTGGTAACAAATGAGAATTAATTATTAGGATTCAGTAAATTTTATAAATCCTGAAAGGGTTAAATCCCAAAAGCTGTTTAACAACCGATTTTACCCATTTTGGGAAGCTTATTTGGTGCGATGGTATTTTGAAAATACACCAGATCTGTTTGAGTAAACTGTATTTTGGCATGTTATGTGTTTTAAAAACGCTGAAAACAATATTTTCACACCGCACTTATATAGGTGCGGTAGCAGCTTTCTGACCGTGGTCCAGTTTTTTAAAAAAATAAAAAATTGTAATAGCCACCACACCTAACTTATCAGTAGATTATTCAATAAGCTACAGTGACTCTAAACTTAGTAAATCCTGTGAATCCAGTTTCTCATAGCTGTTACTTAACCAAAGTGCGGGAAATAAGATCCACTGTTTCTGTTCATGTGAATCAATAATAATTTCATATTACAATTTCATTTGATAAATTGTTCTATCTTTATAAAAATTCATATTCACCATTGTATACCCGAAAATATCATACGAATCAATAGGTCTCCATTGAAGAGTTGGAAGGAAAAACTATCGGCTTATACTTCGGTGCAAATTGGTACGCAAAATGCGAAAAGTTCAACCCTTTGTTAGCCGAAGTTTACCTGAAGCTGAAAGAAGAGGGAGCTGAGTTTGAAGTTGTCTTCGTGTCATGCGACGAGGATCAGAGCTCCTTCGAACAATTCCATGGCACCATGCCATGGATCGCCATTCCATTTGCTGATCTACAATCCAAGAAACTTTTGAACCAGAGATATGGCGTCGAGGGTATACCTTCCTTGGTTATTCTCAGTCCCAGCGGCCAACTTCTGCAAACCGAAGGAGTCGAGCTTATCCAACACTACGGATCACGAGCTTTCCCTTTTACTCCGTCGCGTATTAGCGAGTTGGAAGCGGAAGAGAAAGCCGATCATGACTCTCAAACCTTGGAGAAGCTCCTCGCAACCACCGGTAGAGATTTCGTGATAGATCATGGTAAACAGGTAAGCATGAACGAAACTCTGGAAGTTGTGTTTTGCTTCAATAGCATTCAGCAGCAACTCACCCTAATTAAAAAAAGGAGTTGCAGGTACCAATCTCAAATTTCGTAGGGAAAACCATCGGGTTGTTGTTCTCCGCTCAATCTTACCCACCATGCGCGAAGTTTACTTCGAGATTGGCATCAATTTATAAAAAACTTAAAGAAAAACACGATCGATTCGAAATCGTCTTTGTTTCAGTGGACAAAGATGAATCGAGCTATTCTCAATGCTTCAGCGAGATGCCATGGATTGCATTGCCTTACGACATGGAATCGACGAAGCTGCTTTCTCGATATTTCAACATTCAGGGAATTCCCGCCCTCGTAATAATTGGTCCCGACGGCAAGACATTAACGAAAGAAGGAAGGAATCTGATAAACTTGTACATGGAGATGGCGTATCCCTTCACGGAAGAACGGTTGAAGCTGCTTCGAGAGAAAATGGACGAAGAGGCGAAGAGCTACCCGAGGTCTTTAAACCATGAGGGCCATCGGCACGCGCTTAATCTAGTGTCAGAAAACTCGGGAGGTGGACCATACATCTGCTGCGAGTGTGAAGAGCAGGGATTCGGCTGGGCTTACCAATGTCTTCGATGTGGCTATGAGATTCATCGAAAATGTGTGAGGGAGGTTGAAGAAAAGAGCTCATTAGGGTAAAAGCAGGAGAGGGCTGTATGATTTTACTGAGATGTAAAGATTTTAGTTTTATGAATAACTGAAGAGTACAGATGTAATGTCGAGAAGTTTTTTTTGACTTAACAGAGGAAATCAGATAAAGGATGGTTGCAACATTTTGATGGTTTTTGTTAAGGTTTTGCAGAAAGAATTGATGGTCTTGGTATTGGATTTATGATGGCGATCTCTAGTTGACATTAAGAAGATAATGTTATCGTCTGGCCATGCAAATTGACAATCCTTCTCAGAGAAGTGAAGTGAACGTGGAGTTGGGATTTTTGTAAATCTTGCTTTGTTTCAGGTGTCTAAAGTTGTACGCTGTACTCTGCAACTTATTATTCTGATATGGTTTCGAGAGTGTGTTGTTGCTATAATATGTTCTGGGGATTGAGAGTTGAATGTTAGTTTTTATCAATGAAAAGAAGCCCATATGGATATGCTGTTGCGAGTTTTGTAACATTATTATTTTTTTTCATGGATTTTTGCAAACAATGAAAAAGGATATATTTGGCTCCCATCTTTCTTTCATTAGGATTATTGTCTTTACTATTGGTGATGAAAGTGAAAGATATGTTGATTCATTTATGTAAAGATACATGAGTGTTGGATTTAGTTCCTCATTAAGTAGTTAAATATCTGATTGTGTGAAAACAATTTTCAATGGCAGGCTCTAAAACGTTTTGGTTAAAACTTGGATTAAATCCCTTATAGTTGGTTTAATTTTATTCTTAAGTCTGCGATCTTTATTAATTGATCATCAGAGTTTATGATTTACACTTTGTGGCTCTCATAATTCTTGGAGAAGAAACCAAGGTTGAATAAGAGTGAACGATTGGCCAACTTCCAAGCTATGTGAAGATTTAATTATTAAAGAAAGTTTTCCCAAAAGGGAGTGATGATAGACGTGAAGAAATATCATTTGGATAGAAATTTTGTGAGGCATGTAGATATCAGGTTTAGTTCCGGTTAGCCCTCATATTGATGTCAATGCTTAAACTTTTAGGATTAGGGTTTGAACAATTAGCCTATCATATCAAATTTTAGTTCTTCCAAGCTTATTTCAATGATCTGATGATGAATAGGGTATGTAAGCTTATGTTATCCGTATGTGATATATGTACAGACGTATGTATTCCTTGTGCGTGAAAAGCTATATTTCATACTTTAAAATTTAAAATAATAATATTTTTCATGTGATGAAAATTTAAGGTGACAAAACATAAAATAAAAAAAACAATGTTTTTGATGTATAAGTTCACAAGAACTGGCTCAAACATATGTAACTGCCCCTAAATAAACTTAATACTTTAAATCGCTATCAAACATTCCATATTTTATTACATTTCAATTTCTAAAGCATAATTTCTATAATCAACACTCTCCATGCACATGTAATCTACCCCTGGTAGTAACACTAACTAATAAGGCACTACATCGGCCCTTAACAAAGTTTTACATCTTATATCAGCTACAATATGACGAATATGAGGCCCATAAGATTTCACTCGCTCCACATGTTGAACCGAAACATCCCAAAGCAATCCTGACAATAAAATTAAGTAGAAATCAACAATAACATTACAGACTTTCGAGTACTGCTACACTCACCATAACATAAAATAAAAAATAAACTGAAGTCTAGTTTGTTAAGGTGCTAAGATAAAAAGTGTCAAGTCTGTGAGCATTAACATACATACCACATAATTTCTATTTACATATCTAACACCCTAAGTTTCATCTTTAGATTTATAGCACTCAAATCATTACTATCAATATATATATATATATATATATATATATATATATATATATATATATATATATCATTATTACTAACTTTTTAAAAATAAAATGCATATTTTCATGCATAGCTAAAGTGTTAAAATATAAAAATCAAAGTTTAGTGTTAGATATCTAAACATCCATGCAATAAAATAAAACTAATTGGATCAAGTAAGCAAAGTGAAATCTAATTTATTTTTTAAACACTATTATTTATTTAAACTTAATTATAATCAGCTTTAACAATAACAAAGAAAAAAAAAATCAAATGATAGGATCAGAATGATACCTTCAGATTCTGCAATGCGACCTATTGATTCAACAATGTAATCTATACAAGATTTCTCCTGAGAGTCCTTGATATTGCTATGGATGTGCAGTAACCCACCTTGATTTCTACAAAACAGTGCAATAATGTGGAGTTATTATTTATTTACTAGTTTCAACACTGATTTGATTTGATTTTATTTATTTATTTTTGTTGTTGTTGAGTAAGGAAGAATATTTTTTCCAGTGTGATTAACGAAGGCAGAAATTACCTTAGCGCCTTCACAGCAGTCCTCCAGCTACACTCACTTGAAGGAAGAAGGCCAAGGCATACTCGGTCAGCAACACCCTAAAAGTTGCAGGATTTGCATTAGCATTCATATATGTGATATTGCAGATTGTAGAGGGATTCCAAAAAGCTACAGATAAAATAAAATAGAAAAGCTAAGTGAAATGAATTTTGCAAATTTGAAAGCGTTCCCCATCTTTTAATCAATGGAAACACAATAAAGATCAATAATATCATGAAAAATACCATGAAATAAAGCAAACCATACAAAATCAATGGAAGTGACACCTTATGAATCATCATCCACAGTTCATTCCTTATTGATAAAAACAAAATGTTTAAATGTATTTTGCACGCCATCCTTTTTCAATGCATCTTCTATCGTCTATTAAAAATGCCTACAAGACATTCACCTAGGATATATTTTTCACCACCTATCTTCAATAGCTCCTAACCCATCATCTCTTTAATAGTCATTTCTAATTTGTATTTTAGTTTATTAAATAATACTCTTGGAACACATTTCCTATTTTACACCTAACTTCTCCTCAGATCTCATATACATATTCATTCCTGAGTGAAATATATTCAAAACCGACAAGACTACCATACTTTGAATATAAATTAATTTTTTAGAAATATTTACTAATAATTATTAATTTTACTCCCATGATAAATGCCTTTGCATTTCATGTGGACAACATTTTCCACAAATTATGTACCTTTAGATATAAAAGAATTAAAATATTAATAATAATGCAATAATGATTAATTAAACCCTAAAAAGTTAACGAGAGATTTTAACCATGCAAAATGAAGTATTATGTATTAAATTTATAAAATAAAAAACAATAGCAAGCCAATAACAAATGTATCAACAGCAAGGAAATAAATGCAAAAGTATGATGGCCGTAACAAGGTAATATACTAATATGGATAATAAAGATAATCCTTACACAACCCTCAAGAAGGTGTTCGATAGAACTAGTGGTTTATCTTTAATATACATGCTTTTAACTAGTATTAGCATGAACAGTAAACAATTCCAAACAACAGTATATATGCGTGTGCATGTGCGTGTAGATAGATAGATAGATAGATAGATAAAGGCCATACTTCAGGTGCTGTCACATTATTATCTCCCTCAAGTATGATGCATCTATCCGCCACAGAATTTGCATGAATGTTGTGCCGAAGAGCCTTAATAGCATGCAGATTCCACTCACATGCATATACAAGTTTAGCTCTCGCCCTGCCCAAAAAATGATCATTGCATGAGCACAAAAAATGGTCAGTTTGTGCCAGATATTAGATTGGAAAATATATTGGATTGAAAAGAAAGAACTAAGGCATACTTGACAAGAAATGGCAGCACAAAATATCCAATACCAGCAAATAAATCCACAATAACCTCATTACTACAATCCTGGCAAGCCATGCGAAGCTTCTCAGAAAGGTTGCCTGAGGAAAACATGCACTTTGTGGCATCAAAGGAATAAAGGATTCCATTTTCTTGATGAGTAACCCACCCACTGTCACCCACAAGGATTTCCAAAGTGCTGTCCCTTGTTCCAGTAGGTAAGACACGTCCCTGAAACGCAGATCCAATCACAAATTAATCAAAGGAGATTCCAATGAAAAAATATACAAAGTAGCTTCAGAAATATCATTACAAGCTTTAAAAAATTGCCACCTGGCTATAAAATATTAGTCATTATCCAGATATCGATAAAAGCGCTGCCCATAAATTTTTCCCTCATAAAGGACATGTTTTTAGGCTTCCATAGGAGCAAGTCAGCTAGGTTTACTACCCCCTCTTAATCACAATAGACTTTTGATTAAATGGATGTTTGGTTGAGAGAATTTATAGTGCATTGTAATTCTTTTGAAGAGATTTTAGAAAATTAAGTGTCTGATATAAAGAATTACAAATACAAATTAAAGTATGAATGATTTTGAAATTTACACCTTAGTTCATTTTTGTTGAATTTAAAATTTGGCTGATCTCGTTGAATTTAAAATTCACAATGTTCGTTAATATAAAATGTTAACCGACATGCCACCGCTCGACGTTCATTGCCTGCCACCACTGTCGATTGTCAGTGTCAATTGCCGTTTTCTGTTCAAAGATGTCGCTCATTACCCACAAATAATACCTTCAATCTATTTCAAACCAAACAAAAAGTATTAAGTCCTATGTTTATTTTACAGTGAACCAAACAACTCTAAAGTATTTCAAATTACTTATGTATTGCGTTCATTTTATGCATTGTTATTTTTGCAAAACAAAGCTCTACATTCCCTACAATGACTTCTTTTTCTAAACTTACGACAAGTTAGATTGAGAAGAGTGACAAAAGAGCGCCCTACTACAATCTCGTGATCAATGTACCTTGTTCCCGAACAGTATTTCCACAAACAACAAAATATGGGTTTTGGACAGAAAGAGGAGAGCGTTGAGTTCCAAATTTTTGCATATCTTTTATTCTTTTTTTATTTGTTTACTTTTCTTCAAACTCTAATTAGGTTTTCCTGTGAGGAAACTATTTATATATTATATTTTTGGTTTAAGGGCTTTTATTTTGCTTTAAGTGTTATCGAAATCTCTGGTTTCTACCTAATGAAATGTTGTACATCTTTACCTTTTGCAAGTGGTGTGTCGGTCACTTATTCAGGGATAGGTGATGAACCTCCTCGACATCTGCACCATGAAGGTTTGTCATTTGTCCCTGTTTTCAGCAAGGACAGCCGCTGAACAACCCAAGCTGCCCATTAGCAGATTTTAACCCATATAGCATTCCAAATGCAACCGAGTGCCTGTATTCCCATCCTCTTACATTCCACAACCACTACCCCACTAAATTCGCTTCTTTAACAGCTTCTAAGAGCCTTAGAACGGTATCATTTGATATAAAGCCAGACAAGTCCTAGATCTTTTACGATTTTGTCTTTCTTGCCCTGAACCAAAATTTCAAATAACCTATCCTAACACTCCCACCAAAGAAATTCTTTTTAGAAATCATTCCTACCACAATTGCTAGCCCAAACCCTAAAATGGTCAAAATCCAACTTTCCTACCTCCACAAAATTTTCATCCCAACACTTACACCAAAACTCGAGCCCCTGAACAATCTTTATTTGCAATCTTACATCTGTCGGAAATCTAACCACAAGGAAAGGATGTCATGCCGCTTAGAAGAAATCCGCAACAAGGTGTCAAGGAACTTACAATGGAGGATATGTAGCGGGAAATCTTCCAACTGTAGCACATGCAACTTACTACTTTTGAGAGAAGAAAATTAGGTAAGGTTATCCATAGCCACTATGATGACTAGTCAGATCGATAAGAGGAAGTGAATCTCATCTACTAGGCATTTTTCAGTGACGAAGAACTACTACTTCAAAGATTCGGCATGGACTATCAGAGGAGAAGCCATAAGCATGGAATAAATGTTGAATTTCGACAATCGCATGAACCCAAATGTGTTTATCAAGTATCTTCAAACAGTGAAGTGAAATTTTTAGTAGAAGGATGTTCCTTAGTATAACAGAGTTAAATTTGATAATCATTAAGCTTAGGAAAATTTCTTCATTGTGGTGGCAGAACCTAAAACGTATTAGGTAGCAAGAAGGAAAGAGTAAAATCACCACATTGTCTAAGATGAAAAAGGGAGTTGCAACACAAATACCATTATCTATATTACCATCGGGACATGTTCATAGAGCTCAACAACTTGCGTCAGAGAGACACTTTCTGGTACACAACAGATTTTGATCAACTCATGCTGAAAAGCGAGTTAGTGGAGCCAGAGGAGCATATAGTAGCAAGATATCTTGAAGGACTGAGGTCATATATCAATAGTGTGATTCAGCAGCAACCGTATTAGTCCCTACTAGATATACAAACCCTTTCATTGAAGATGGAGAAACAGCGTCATCAGATGACCACCACAACTTACAGTCAGAGTTAAATCACAGAATCACATAATAAGAGCACACCAAGTAGAGCATCCCATCCAATCCCACCAGAAAATTCACGAAAAGGTATAGAGCCCATCAGCACTCCCAAATCCATCCAACCAGAAAGTGCTTCAAATGCTATGATTTTGGAAATATTGTGTCTAATTGCACAAACATAAAGGTGATATCTTTTCCTAAGCAAAGTACAGTGGAGGAGGCTAATGGTGAAGAACCAAGGAAAGTGCTTTGAGAGGTGTATCGATTCGTAGTTGATGAGAGAGAAACTAATGATTCAAGTTGAGCCCACGAGAGATAACTCCAACAGAATTAACAATTTTTGTCATAAAAGATAGCGAGTCTGGTGAGGCAATGTCAAAATTAAGGCAGCCTTAGTTGAGGGAGTCGTCGAATGCCATGACTGACAGTTACCTCCTGGATGGTCACTACTGAGAGTGTCCAACATTCCACAGATTTCATTACAGAGTTGGTTCATTCAGACAATTATTTATCAGATAAGCCCAACAAAGTATGAGAAGTGCGAGATCTGAGTTATATATTTAATGTCGTGAGACTTTGTCCCTGAGAATACCCATGCAGTTTCAACTCTCGTTGTGGCAAAAAATGAAAGATATTTATTCAATCGGGGCAGATTTTCAAAGGTGTATATATTTTAGAGTTGCCTAAAATGGATGTGAGCATGAATTTTGCGGTGGGACTACTCAGACACCGCAAGGTGATAATTTTGTTATGATGCTAATCAATTAATTCAAGAAGCATACAAAAAAGAAGTATCCTAATTGGGAAGAATTGCAAGAGCTCCCTGCAATAGTTCCAGAATCAACTTATCGTGATCCCAATCACGGTAATACTACATTCTGTGATATGAGCCCCCACAATCGCGGGTTCAAACAAGATGAGGGGAGCGTTAACTTCCAAATGTTAGCACATCTTTTATATCTTTTTTATTTATTTCCTATTTTGTTATTTCTAATTACATTTTCATGTGAGGTAACTATTTATATGTTGTTAGTTTGCTAGTTAAAGAACTTTTGCTTTGTTTTGACTGCTATAAAGATTTCTAATCTCTGATTTTTGCCTAATAGAATGTTGTGTCCTTTCTCTTATGCAAGTTGTGTCCGTAACTAGTGCAAGAACAGGTGGTGGACCTCCTAGATATTTGTACCACGTCGTTTTCTTATTTCTTTTTTTTTCGGCTGGAATAGCTGCTGAACAGCTTAAATCGGCTGCCCACCAGCAGATTCTAACCCATTTCCCCTTCTGAACACCATCGACCGCCCCTATTTTCTCATTCTCTTACCATTTCACAACCACCACGCACTAAATCTGCTTCCATTACACCTTCTAAGAACCCTAGAATGATATCAAAGAGTGGTTATTGCTGAGAGCTCATAATGAAAACAATCCAAATTAAGATCTTATAATTCCACCGTCCAAGCCTGTTATGAACCATATCAAGGAGGTAGTCAACCCAACCTAACTGAAGAATTATTATTATTATCAACAATTTTGCCACCCAAAAATGCCGCATATACCAAGGTGAAAAGCTAATCAAAGGGATCAACTTTTAAGATTGATCTTAGCTAACAGAGGAAATCATTCCATTTGGTACCATATGGCTTAAGAACTCGAAGTTAAAAATTGAGAAATATGGGCATTTGGCCCTTCGCTCAATTATCATGGTTCAAATGCACATTTTAGGCATACCAACCAACGCAAAGGGGTTTTGTCGTGTTCTTATTAGCAATAGATTTTTTAGCGTGCTCATATGAACACTGCATTATTACATCGACTTTGTAAAGCATAATCAAATTTAAATTTCTCACTCCGTATAAATTGTCTCAAAGGGTAGATGAGTCGTAACTACGAGGAGAGAATGGCTAGTTATTGGTTAAGCTTTGACATTTTATATGTTGTTTAATTTTTATATATTTAGGGACCAAGTTGAAGATTATGGAAGCTAAAGATTGGATGGAAAATATCACTTCATTTGAGAATGCTTTGATGCACCAGCCATCAAATATTAGGAAGGTGGTGTATCTTGAAACCTTGAACACGTAATAATTATTTGTTGTACGTAAAAGTTGGCGATGATGACAACAATCTCGCTACTTGGGGCAATCTATAATGCTATCCATCATTGAGAATGACACTTGCAATGTAGTTATTTTAGAACTTAAGTGGGCATTTTATGTTAAAAATTCCCAATAATTATGATAGCAAATAATCAAACTCATCGGCAACAACAGAGTATTCATGTATTTGCTTGATTTGAAATGAGACGTTAATAGCATGCGTAGGGTAGCAGATCTAGCGCAAGCACTAGGGGGATGAACCGGCTCAACTCAATTCAGCAGAACCTAAAAGGTGTGAGGACTGAACCCACCCCCCTCTTTTCTATTCAGACAGTCATTGGCATCCCCCCATTGTAGAGCTGTATCCGAGGACGAGTAGTGCTCCAGCTCTATCTCGCTCCGAGATGGTGATTATCCTCAACTTTCCCTTCCCTGCAACCTCCCTCTTCTTATCGCCCAGGCCATAGTTGCTGCAGTTTGCCCAAATACAGCAGTTCTGCTGTCTACTGCAGCCTCCAAACCGTCCACCTCGTACCTTCATTCCTCCCTTCTTCCCAGCCGCAGCCCCCCCAACTTTCCAATCATCAGATTTCTGCCGCTTTCCCCTACCAGCTGCTGTTACTTTACGTTAGTCCCCACAATGCCAGCCCCTCATACAGCATAACTGACACCCTACCCCCCTGCTACTTTCCCATCAAACCCAGCCGCAGCACCCAGCTGCAAGCCTCCTTGCCGTAAATTCCCCTTAGCACCTGCATTCCCCCTACCTCCCAGTAACCAGATGTGGCAGCCACCCCCCAACAACACACCACATACCCCGCCCGCCCCCACCTCCCCACCCCATATCCACCTGCCTATTGCTGCACACCCGTGCTCCCCCAGTTAATTGCAACCCACTCTTACCATCCTCGCCCTAGAGTGAATTTCATGTTATTATCATCCCTTTGCAGCTTTGAAGAGTCGTCGTTGTAGCCTATTTTAATATCAGCAATAATATTTCATTTCTATAGTGGTTTGGGTTAACTGAACTCCAGTATCATATAGTATCAGAGCTAGCCTAGTCCTAATCCAATCCCAGAGCTTCATATCATCCACCCTAACCCAAGCCACATCCACCCAATAAAAAAAAAAATTCTACCATCCTTTTCCCAAACCCTCGCCAAATTGTGATCTAACCCTAATTTCCCCCTGATGATCTTCAAAATATGAAACCCCAAATTAATTTTCCTACACCTTAAATGAGTCTCATACACCCTCTTTCAGCTACAAACCCTAAACCCTAGCCATGCCATCAAGGAGATACATGCTCAAGAATGAGGAGATACATGCTCAAGAATGATGCCGCCTTCAGTGGAGGCTTGCAGACATTCAATATGAAAACCAGTGGGATATTACCCTCGATCGTGATTTGGAGAGTCGAAGTGGAGAACGAGAGACTTTGAAGATGAAGCGGGAGATGCAACTCATATTCTTATCAACTTACGACAGGCAGAATATTCAGACCCTTCAGAAGTAGAGAGACCAACTATTGAGCAACTGCCACATCTTACAAACAAACTTCAACCACATGATCTTATAGCCAGAATATATTCAAGAGAACAACCAAGATGACCCTGCTAGAGGAGAAGGTGATTCAGAGTGAATAATATGTAGACTCAATCCACACCCCTAAGCTTGTCACAATCATGAAGTGTTGCAAGTGTCATGGATTTGGACATGTTAAATTATACTGCACAACCAAATAGTTTCTCTCTTTCACCAAGAAGGGTGTTGTTGAAAAATTGGGCAATGACAATTGATCTGAGAGAAATGAAGGCTCTAGAGAGGATTCTCAACTTGCAGACAAGGAAGAAGCGATATCGATTCCAATAACCCCATGAGAGAGATTTCAGCTATGGTAACAATACTGTTCTAGAAGGTAGTGACTTTGATATAATGTGGGACATGAAAAATACGAATTTATGGTGCCTAAAGCTACCGTGTTGCAGGCATTGAGAGGAACATCAGCAGGATTGACCTTTGATGTCCAAATGAGTCATAAGTTTGAGGAATCGACATCAGACACAGGGCCGCT
The DNA here is from genome assembly GCA_022702705.1 of Papilionanthe hookeriana x Papilionanthe teres. NCBI lineage: Eukaryota > Viridiplantae > Streptophyta > Magnoliopsida > Asparagales > Orchidaceae > Papilionanthe > Papilionanthe hookeriana x Papilionanthe teres. Next base: position 103,345,283 of record CM040432.1, read on the forward strand.
GTTCCTTTACAAACATCATTTAGAAGACTGGGATCCTTAGAGTTAGGATTAGGGCTAGAAACTGGTTTAAGCTTAGACTCAAAACTCGAAGATAAAGTGGATTGGCCATGAGGTAAAGGCTCGGTGAGGACATTACCCGGAGGGTTCATAGATTTTGGTTAGTGCAAAAGATTCGTACTCTTTATTTTGAGTTGTCATTTGCCACAAGTAGACAACGTCAAATGGTACAAACATTGTAGTTCTTTTTCATGTTTTCTATTTATTAGTTGTTATAGGATTATGGATGAAATGACACTGCAGGATAATCTAAATCGTCTTCAAAATCTAAAACACTCGACCCACTTTCTCCTAATATAATATAACTTAGATTTTCATGTTGATCAATCAAAATAGAGGAGATATTATTTTGTGACCCTCTAATTTGAAGGAAATCCTAAAAATAATAGTTGAATTCTATTGTCCCCCTCTTAAAGATGAGGTGTTGAAAAGGGTTGTAATTCAAAAAAGGTGAAATCTATGATAACAAAATTTTTTTTTGAAATGGGATCAAAACATTTATACCCCTTTTGAGTGGGAGCACAACAAACAAACACATCTTTTGGTTTGAGGTTTAAGTTTTCCTTGATTATGACTATAAATGTGAACAAATACAAAACATCCAAATATCTTTAAATATAACGAAGATGAAAGCCGATTTATTGGATAAATTTTATGAAAAACATTAAAAAGTGCTCAAAGTTTAAAAATTTATTGATTTTCTTTTAATAAGAAGTGTAACAGTACGAACAATTTCACCCAAAAAATATATCGGCACCTCATTTGTAAATAGCAATGTCGGAGCTAATTCCAATGAGTGTTTATTCTTTTTCATCCGCATCATTTTATTGTGGGGTACTGACAAAAGAGCTTTAATGAACTGTCCCTTTTTCAGAAAAAAATTGACCCAAAATATTTTTTAAATACTCTCGGTTATTAGAATTCCATAATATTTGAATAGTTTTTTGGAATTGTGTTTGTATCATAGTGTAGAAGTTTTAGAAAATTAATTCCACTTTAAATTTTTCTTTCATTAAATTCACCCAACTTAACCTTGTATGATCATCAATAAAAGTCACATAAACCATTTTTACCAAAGTATGTAAATGTTTACAAAAATATCATAGATCAGTATGAATTAGAATAAATAGTGTAGTAGGTTAGTAAATTTAAGTAGAAGAAAACACATTATTTTTTGACAAACCACTTTGGAATGATGAAAAATTTTTATTTTGAAATAAATTAACAAACAAAAATTTTAAATACTAAAAACTAAGAAGAACCATTTTATAATGTCATAACATAATATTATCGTTTCTCGACACATATCAAAATTAAAACAAGCAATTTGATATTATCTATTCGCATCAAATTCATCTTCAAAATAATAGAGTCCATCCTTTTCCTTGGCATTATCAATCATCCTCTTAGAAGCCAGCTCCAGAATTCATAATAAGAATTGTAGAAATTAACTTGACATTGATGATCAAAAGTAATTTGACTAATAGACAATAAATTACAAGACAAATTCAGAATATGGAGAACATCACGAGGGTTAACAATAAGAAGAGTTTGACAGTCCCTATCCTGACAATTAATGAGAGTGAATCACCAACAATTGTGACTTTTATTGCCTGTAAGAGGTTTATAATATCAGAATAATTTTGAAACAGAAATATAATTAGTTGAGCTAGAATTTATTATCCATGAATGAACAAATTTAAGATTAACAACTAAAAATGCAATAACTAAAGAGTTACCCTTATGTGCTAAAGAGAAAGACAGAATCAGTGATGATTTTAGAGATTGAAACAACTTGTGCAGGCGCACTAATTGCTCCTTGACGAAAGAGCTTCTAGAAGCCTCTTTAGTTTCCTAGGGAGGAGCTTGATAAGCTCAACCTTCTCATTTAAATTTGATTTCCAGTCCGCAGGTTTACTATGAACTTTCAACATGTCTCTTTTATATGTTATATTTTTTTACAATACTCACACCAACATGGGTTGGGCAATGTGGTTTTGGAATTACTTGAACCAGTAGAAACCATAAAATTTTTTGGCCATTGGTCAATGCTAACTTATACGACATCATTAGAGGAGAAAGAGGATGGGACAGAACCACGAGTCAAATTCGATCGCAATTAATTCAACGCTTAAGAATGCAACAGTGAAGTCTATGGAGAAGGATTAATCCTAGCTCATAGTATCTCTGAAAGCATCCATCTCTCGATATGTGATTTTGATGGCGCCAAAGGCTGAGTAACAACTAATAGAGAAGAAATCAATCATTGAGAAATCGATCGAGGAGAAAGATAAGAAGACGAAAGCATCGGAGCAAGCCGAAAATGATCCTACTAGAAAGAAACTGATGGTCGAAAGCGACTTCCAGCTTCAAAAGAGAGCAGTTTCGCGAGGTGGAGAAACATGTAGTCGAAGAAAACTCGGAAGAGAAGAATCGAAGTCCTCGATGGCGAAACCATGAGAAAGGTGCGACCAAAGCTGTCATCTTTTCCTCTTCAGTGTTTATCCGATGCCGTCTTTCCTTCTTCCACGCATATCCAAGGACACTGAAGAAACTCTCAAAAGGACAACTGAGCTCGATCATAGAGCGCCGCCTCTACGGTAGCAAGAGTTAGAGCTCTAAGCAAATTTAATTTTTAGGGAAAAGAAGACACAATTATTACTCCTTAATTTCCTAAAAGACTAGGTTAGAAGATAAATTGCATCAAAAAGCCACCACATTAGGAAAGCAACAAAATCAGCCAGAACATTTCCGTTGCTAGAAAAAGAAAATAGGAATTACCAACAATAGATAATTTTAAAAGTAGAAATTACTAAAAATATTAAATAATAAAAATAAAAGATATCCAAAACAAAAAAATTTTAAATTCTGACATGATATTTACCAGATTTCAAATAAATCTTGAAGCAATCACATATCCATGAAATAAAAATTTTACAAGAATATCAACATGAGGGAAAATCCTCAAATTCCACTTCTATTAATAACCACATATTAGAGTGTCAGTCCATATCGCCTTTAGCTAAAGAAGCAACAACATTTATTTCAACCAAAACAAAGAGAACTTATAGTGGAGAGTTCGGGATGGCAGCAACTACTTGTATTATTTTGCAAAAATAAATTCCAATAATTAAAGGTATAGATCAATCAATGAAGTGAACACAAAGAAGAAGAAAAACAACAAAAACAAAGGTAAAGAACTCCTCAGAGGTATCGAGTATGGAAATCACTTCAAGAAATGCATAAAAGCATCCACATAATAAGAGTGATTAGAGAAAATTCTTGCACAATCTGCTTCTAAAGATAGTTATATAAGCACTTGACAATGATCAAGAAATCAAACAAAGAAATCATTAATCAAATGTAAAAATCAGACATGAAAGTGTGAATAATCTCCAAGTTGATGGGTAAAATGCAAATTTACTAACCAATGTGTCAGATAATGGTGCTGCCAAGTCAGAAATTTTAGTCTACTTCAATATTAGAGCATGTTAACCAATATAAGTTTATGGTGACTTGAGCCTAGCAGACATCACATTATGCTCAAATAATAGAGGAAAACTGGCAGACAGAGTTGGTGACGAAGCCTTCCCCAAAATAGCATCAATAAAAAAAAAGGGGAGCAACAACAATATGATGAACCCTGATAATAGCCATAGATGGACCAACAGAATTAGTGGCATCAAAAGATGGGAGGCTATAGGAAGAAGAAAGAACAATGCAATAGGATCGAGGGAAAGTGGAATTGAGTACAAAGAAGTGGACGCCAGCTGGAGATCACGTAGGGTTGTCAGAAGAGAAGAAGCATGATGAGCTGGAAATCATGGAATTGAGTCCCCAAAATACTCATTGTCATCGTAGGCGGTCACCGACAAAAGAGGTGAAGATTAAAGGGAAATGAAATGGAAGTTAGACTTCCCAATGGTAGGCTTGGGAAGTGATGTAATGCCATCAAAGATATTAATGACCAAAAAGTGGAATACAATCAGACTTGGTGATTTGGACGTCGGCTACAACATGAGGACAACAACAAGAAACAAAAGGAGGAGTCCAGTGAGAGGCTAGAGGACAAGCCTGAGGGCTACAAATGAAGGCACGGTTTGTTAACATCACAAATAACACAAGAAATTGTAGAGAATGGTGCAATGAGTGAGCACAAACGGAAGTTCTGAGCCACCAGTTATGACTACCGAGCATGGAGGGCCGCCGTGTGAGCTAAGCACACAAGGCCATGATCAAATAAAGTCGGAGTGGCAAGTTCCAAGCTTAGAAGAGCTGGCACAAAGGGTTAAGCAGATGAAATCTGGCACTGATAAACTGCATAGAGGGTAAGCACGTGAGGTCTATGTTGCAACTTTTATCTGATTCTCTTCTTTAGCTAAAGCTTGCTAAAGAAGTAATATTTTTTAAAATTCAAATAGAGACCTGGAATTTTGAGTCAACACAAAAACGGGTTGTCAAAGAATAGTCATTTCAAGCTAACCTAGCGCAACTCAAACATTTCTTCAAGTTTGAAATGGGATTAAGTCATGCTGATCTCAAGAATTTTGAGTTCAACTTTGCGTTGTTAGTAATAAATTCATTTGATGGGTAAAGTAATTTATTTGTTGATGGGTAAATTTATTTGTTGATGGATAAACAACAACAACAACAACAACAAATAAATTACTCAAATAAATTCATTTCAAACCAACATCCTTTTTCTCCATTGCGTCCTATTTAGTGTCAAATTTTCGTTTAATTCTAATAAATTAAGATCATTTTTTATGCAATAAGCCCAAGTTTTCCTAGGTCTGCCTCTGCCTTTCTTAACATAAGTTGTATTTAAAACATCTACTCTCCTAATCGGATCATCAGGTGGTCGACGTTTAATGTGACCAAACCATCTAAGGCGACTCTCTCTAATTTTATCCGTCACTGGTGCAACTCCAAACCTATTACGGATATATTCATTTCGCATTTTGTCTCTAAGTGTAAAACCACTCATCCACCTAATCATTCTCATCTCGGCAACACTTAAAATTATGTTTCTCTTTTAAAGGCCAGCATTCAGCACCATAGAGCATTGAAGGTCTCACCACCATCTTATAAAATTTTCCTTTCAGTCTAAGCGGTACTTTTCTATCACACAAAAGGCCGAACGCATTCCTCCACTTCAACCAACCAACCTGAATTCTACTATTAACATCCCCATCTATATCACCATCGCTTTGAACAATGGACCCGAGATATCTAAATCGTTCACACCTTTTAATAATTTGATCACCCAAAGTTACACTTCCGTCACTAGACCTACTATTACTAAAATTACATTCCATGTATTCAGTTTTAGTTCTACTCAAACGAAGACCTTTAGACTCCAATGTAGACCTCCATAATTCAAGTTTTTCCTGTACTTTTTCTCTTGTCTTATCTACAAGGAGGATATCATCAGCAAAAAGCATACACCAAGGTACATCCTCTTGTAAATGGCCAGTAAGACCATCCATAAATAAAGCAAAAAGATATGGGCTTAAAGTCGATCCTTGATGTAAACCAACAGAAATAGTAAAATACTTGGTCAATCCTCCTTCAGTTCGAACACATGTAACAACTCTAGCATACATATTTTTAATGACTTGAATATAAGTCATATCAACACCTTTCTTCTCAAGGACTCTCCAAAGAACATCTCTAGGAATCTTATTGTAAGCTTTTTCTAAATCAATAAAAATCAAATGGAGATCCTCCTTATTATCTCTGTACTTCTCCATCAAACCTCTCAATAAATGAATAGCTTCCATGGTAGACCTGCCCGGCATAAATCCAAATTGATTATGAGAAATCTTTGTAATACTTCTTAACCTATGTTCAATTACCCTCTCCCATAATTTTAAAGTATGACATATCAATTTAATTCCTCTATAATTTGCACACTCTTGTGCATCTCCTTTATTCTTAAAAATGGGGACCAAAATGCTCTTTCTCCACTCCTCAGACATCTTTTTAGTTTTTAAAATAATATTAAAAAGTTTAGTAAGCCAAGAAACCCCCAAATCACCAAAACATTTCCACACTTCAATTGGGATATCATCAAATCCTACAGACTTTCCCCCCTTGGTTTTCTTTAAAGCCTCATCAACTTCTTTTTTACTAATGTGACGGTAAAAATGAAAAGTTTTATTATTATTAACGATATTAAGATCATTAAGCGTCGATCGTACTTTCAAGATCATCATTAAAAAGTTAATCAAAATAACTCACCCACCTATGTTGAATATCTTTTTCTAAGAAAAGCACTTTTTGATTTTCATCTTTAATACACTTTACTTGAGTTAAATCTTTAATTTTATTTTCTCTTTGTTTGACTAGTTTATACAGATATTTTTCACCTTCCTTAGTATCTAACGTACGTTATAAAGATCACTAAAAGCGAATTTTAGCGTTACGGATTATTCTTTTACACTCCTGCAGGCCGGTTTATATTTTTCCCGTTCTCTACGTATTTACATTTAAACCAATTTTTATAACATAACTTCTTATATTTTATCTTTTTCGTACATTATTATTACACTACCAACTATTTTTATTTATAGAAACTTTTTCTTTTGATTCTCCAAGATCATCTTTAACTACTTGTTTAATAGTATTAGTTAATTTTTCTCACATAACATTCGCGTCTTCATGAACATCCCAAATATTTAAATTTTGAATTTTACTCATAAAAATAATTTTATTTGTCTTTTAGGTGCCCCCATCTTATTCTACGATGTTGAATCTTAGTATTCTTTATTTTACAACTCTTCATCTTAAAATCAAGAACTAATAATCGATATTGGGCACTTAATTGTTCGCTTGGAATGACCTTACAATCCTTACAATCTCGACGATCTCTTCTCATAAGCAAATAATCAATTTGTGTTTTATTAGATCCATTCCTATAAGTAATAAGATGCTCATCTCTTTCTTGAATAAAGTATTAAGTAATAATCATATCATACGCTAAAGAAAATCTAAAATCGCTCTACCTTCTTCATTAATCGTTCCATAACCGTAGCTACCTATGAATATTTTTGAAATCTTCTACCACTCTACCGATACGTCCATTTAAATCTTCTCCAATAAAAATTTTTTCTTCAAGGGTATCGAGTGTATTAAGTCTTCTAAATCATTCCGGAATTTATCTTTAGATCCTATATCTAAACCAACTTGAGGAAGCATAAAGCACTTATAATATTAAAAATCTTAAGTATCGATAATAATCTTAAGTCGTTATAATTCTATCTCCAACTCTATTAATTTTAAGAACATTGTCTTTCAAACTCTTATCTATAATTACACTCTACACCATTTCTAAGTACGACTCTTACTGGAATACTATAGTTTAAAACCTAAGTTATCAATCTCCTTAGCTTTTTCTCCAACCCATTTAGTTTCTTGAATACACAGGATATTTATCTTTCTATGGATCATAAAATCAACCAATTCCATTAATTTACCATCGAGAGTACCTATATTCCAAGATCCTATCCTAATACTAAGTATCATGACTAACTTCTTACCCGCATCCGTCCATAATGTGGAACCTCGCTACTTCGACACTACACCCGGCGCCGTAGATACCTGCCACTTACACACTTTCCATCGTATTCAGCCATATACAACGCGTTGTCTCCGAGGACACCCCAAGCACTTACACAATGATCAAAAGGATTCATGTCATGATTTTTCGACAAGTTCTACGCTGGCTGTCGACTACCTAACGCAACCCTCCACTTTTCACATCCGGGCTTGGGACCGGCAACGGCAGTGTTCAAGATGCTAATTATTAGATATAAAAAATTTGAAAATATTTGGTATAGTAAAAGTAAATGCAAAGCAGTGGTGGGTGGGAGTGCGTGTTGGTGGGGCTGGAAGAAAGAGTTAAATATACCACCTGGATGACTAAGCAAGTCAAGCAATAGCTACCTGGCGTGCAAGGCGTGAAGCCCTGAGTGATTTTGCCACTATTGGCCAAAGCTCCTCTGCAATTGAATCCCATCTTGGGTCGCAAAATGATGAAACTGGAAGCACAGTAATATCACCAAGCCGCTCCCACCTGAAAGCCAAAAATTTCACCACTTGAAGCTGTAAATATCTCAAAATTACAATGCCAATAAGAACCTAAAGCAAATACAACCTGAAAGCCAAAAATTTCACCACTTGAAGCTGTAAATATCTCAAAATTACAATGCCAATAAGAACCTAAAGCAAATACAAGAAGTAAAAATAGAATGCAACAGAAGCACCTAAAATATCAAGTATGATGCATGGACTACATGTTCATATTCATGTAAATAAGGAAAAAAAAACATTCTGGAGAAAAAACAAGCATTTCAATTATGTGAAAAACAAACCTAACAGGCAGCTCCTCTAACATTCCCAATGGCAAACTTTTTTCTGTCAACAGAGAAGAGACCATTTCTCTCATAACTTTTTGAGGAGTACTTGGCATCTTTTTATCATACGAAGTATCATCAATAATTATGGAAGCATTGCACAATGAGAAAATGTCCAATGCCATTGAAATGGAAACCCCATTAACTGAAAAATCTTTGAGAAGAACATCCTCCTCGCATAAATCAATGGCTTTATCTTTAGAATTGAGAGATTCTCTTTGATACAAGTTGTAGAATTCTCCAGAGATTGGTAAGCAAATATGAAGCCCGTCAATGCTCTGATAAACCTTCTTAGTGAGATCCATCCATCCAAACTTCTTCAATACATCCTTCACAAGCTTAGCATGTTTTTTCTTGATTTGTAAAGCAAGGTGCTTAGCATCTGAGTAAATTCCACGTTCATTATTAGATAAGTCGGCCTCTAAATAAGACCACAAAACAGTAGACCTATCTTGCAATTTGCCTCCATTAAGTTGTGAGATATTTTCTCCTTCCATTGCATAACAGGTAACTGATTCCTCATTTACCACGCTAGAATAAGTATCCTCTATGGATGCCAGGTTCAAACTCATCTTCATTGGATAACTAAACTTTGTGCCAAATGCATAACAAGAGGCTCCACCCCCAACAATAAAAAGATCATCATCCATAACACTGGTTGAACTACGGATCCAAAAATCCCTGTCAAAACTGTTGATGGACACATTAATCCACCTTTTGTTGATCAGATTTAGCAATGCCAGCTCTTCATTATGTTGCGTGAGTGGGCATCCACCAATGATGCCAGCAAAATTTTTATATACAAACATAGAATGGGAAAACCTAGGAGAAGGAGCTCTTCCAGTAGCCTTCACCCTTTTCCATATAGATGTTCTGGTATCAAAACTATAAAGATCGCCTAGTGCTTTCTGACCATCATGGCCTCCAAACATAAACAGATGAGGGCCATATGCAACCATAGAATGTGAATGTCGAGCAGACGGTAATTCCCCATAAATACTAGCATTACTCCAATCCAAAGTTTCAGTATTCAGAACATTCATGCAGGAGTAAATGACTTCATTATTTAGACCACCAAAAGCATATATCTTTGAGCCTATGGCTGCCGTTGCATGTCGGTGCCTGTAATAGACAAAGCAAATTAAAGTAAAAGAAAAAAAATCAGACCAGAAGTAGAAAGAACTATACACCTCTACTTCAAATTTAAGGTTTAATTAGGATTTGGAAAAAAAAAATCAGTTATTTCCATAGTTCTGAATTAAGAAATATTAGTTTCATATTTATTATTCATGTTATTCTATTAAATATTGATAGAGGTGGAGACTCTTTATTTTATATTATTCATTAGAAAATCCATCTATTTATAGTGGAGGAATGAGCATAATATCCAAAGAAAGAACTATGGAAGATTAAGAAAATAATCCAGTCAAATAAATAAAGAGGGATGATCTTCTTTAACAGAAAGGTAAAACTGTTCATAATTGGCTTTCATACTATTAAATGTGTTTTTAATTATAAAGATATTCCTAATGATAGATGCATTAAAGAAGCAGCCATCAAGTTACCAAAATTTATATTTCTATTCGTTGACAGAATAATAAAAGAATATGGACTAGGAAACTGAGCTAAAATTGCCACGTGGAAAAAATAAAAAGAGAACTATAAAAAAAGAATCCACAATCTCATTTTAAGCAAAAAAATCTTTATTTAAATTCATAATTTCCGACGAGAAAATTCATCGGTAGAAGAATATAAAGAAGAATTCGATAAACTTAACAAAAAAAAATGTGATTTAGTTTTTGCCTGATATATCAATGGGTTGTGTCCTATCATGGAAAATGGCATACAACTACAACAATATTAGATATGTTTACTAAATTAGCTCTAAGGTTAAAATGACTCCAAGTTAATTCTTAAAATTTTCCTTCTGATTTAGGAGAAGAATTTCATAGAGCTGATAAGGAAAAACATGCCTCTTAAAAATAATCTTTACAATCATACACAAGCATCAGTAAGCAATAAAGATAGCACTTCTAATACTAAAAAACTGACTAATAAAATGTTTTTGATGCGTCAGATTTGGAGAAATTGTCCAAATCTACATGTGTTCTTAGTAGAAGATGTCTCGCTCGAGAAAGAAAAAGAAGTGGAAGACACCTGATGATGAAAACAAACACTTACTATATGCAGATCATTGAGAACTTCTTATGATTCGAAGGGGATTGAGAATGACTGTAGGTCTAGAGGAGACAATATTTTTCATACTAATTGCGCTATGAGAGAAAACGTAGGTAATAGCATCATTGATGGAAAAAGCTACTAGAATTTTATATCCAACAATATGGTTAAAAAAGATAAAAATATAGCAGCGCACACATTATAAATAAAAACACTATATCTAACAAACCGTTACTAGAATTAATGTGCTTTAACTATATCTAACAAACCGCGCACATGAAACTGGAAAAAGCTACTAGAATTTTATGTCTAAAAAATAGCAGCACACGCATTATAAATTGTCCTGGCCGCATAAAGGAAATGAAAACAAAAAAACAGAAAATTATATCTAGTGTAATTTTTCACAAGTAAAAATATACAAAAAGAGGTGTTTGGGATATGATTTCCATGAATGCTTGCCATCTAATGCTAGGACGAGTATGAAAATATGAGAGGCGTACAATCTATGATGGTTAAGAAAATGCATATACCATAGAATGCGGAGGCAAGAAGTTGGTTTTGATGCCTATGAAGGAGAATATTAAAAAATTATACTGAGTAATTCAACAATCTCCAAATCACTACTCTTGCGAGCAATATGAGATTTCCCAACCTCGGATGCTCTCATATAATTATATAAAATACACAAATAGGAGTGGTTAGTAGAAATGTGTCATCCTTTAATGCAATAAAATCAAGATGTTTTCCTATAATTATAGACAACATTAAGTGGGTTGAATTATTTTTACCGGAAAAAAAAGTGTTGAAACAGAAATGGGATATTCAAAATCAAATCACTCATGTCTTTAGCCAACAGATATCTTTTCTTTAGTACTCAACCAGACAAAATTGGTTAGATTGGAGATGATAAAAAAAGCCCTAGTCCACCAATAAAGATCGCTCTTGCATGAAGCGGTCACCCCACCAAAGCAATCAAAAGTGCAATATTTCACCTAACTATGATTAAGAGAATGTTTAAGACATTGACGACGAATCTCCCATCACCCAAAGAGAATAACATAGTTAGAGATAGGTAGGGCTTTTTAATTAAAATAATTGAGAATTGTATATAGCTTAGGGTCCTATTAGTAAATAGGAAATATTGATAAGTTAAGGATTTATTTATAAAGGATGTTGTATGGCTATATATAAGCCAAGTCTTTAGTGAATAGAGATGATTTTTTAAACAATTATTTCTATTTGGTCACAGAGCTAAACGTAGACAGCCAATTGTGAGGATCGTGTATAGAGAATCGAAGCTCCCGTGTCCTGGGATAAGATCAAGGCGTAAAGGGATCGCGGCTTCCAAAGACGCTAAAGATCGTTGGCTTCTAGATTCGAGGGGTACAAAGACCCGAAACTCCCATTTTTGTCTTTTTTACGCTTCGTCCTAGCGAAGTAGTAGCGATTAGAGCTAACTGAAAAGACAACGACGGGATTGCTTTGTGACTATTGTGAAGCAATCGCGATTGGAGCTAACTGGAAAAGCAACCCGTGGGATTGTGGCATACCCTCATGATACAGTCGCAATTAGAGCTAGTAGAAAAGGCAATGACGGGATCACGAGAACTAATTGGGAAGGCAAGGAAGAGGAGGATAGCGCGCGAGGCTATGGCGTGGAGCGGCTTCCACCGAGTTTGCGGCTTTGTGTGACTCCTGCGAAGGAGGGTGTTTAGACGGGTAGCTTCGTACGTGACCAAAGACGGTAGGAGCATGGTTGTGGGCTGGTTTACGAGTGTGTAGGATTTGGCGGGCTGATTACCACTAGAGGTAGGAATTAACACAAAATCACATGCTAACTGAAGACAACGACAGGATTGCGTCATGAGCATTGTGAAGCAATCATGATTAGAGCTAATTTGGAAGGCGACAAGAGGATTGTGGCGTGGCCCTCACAGTACAGTCGCGATTAGAATTAGATGAAAAGGCAAGGACAAAATCACAAGAACTAATTGGCAAGGCGAGGAATAGCGGGATCGCGAGCGAGGCAGTAGCATGAAGTGGCTTCGATCTAGCCTGCGATTTTGTGTGACTCCTGCGAAAGAGGGAGTGTAGACGGTTGGCTTCGTATGTGACCATGGGCAAAACAAGCAAGGCTGCAGGCTGGTTTGCTAGTCTTGTATGATTTGGCGGGCTGATTTGAACTTGAGGCAGGAAGTAACAATGAAGCTTCCGCTCTTTGGGCTTTGGTGGAATGTCAAGGCAATTTTGTGTGAGGATAGGAAGTCTTGCATGATCTAGACTTGATCCTTGTGATTGAGAATGTAAGCGGACGGAGATAGTGCAGAAGATAAAGGATTAGAACTTCCGGGAAAGATGAATCCAGAAGTTCTGAATGTCTTGGTCAGGCTCATACAAGGAGCTAGCATCTCGACAGGAGCCACTACCTTAGCACATGTCTCGACATAGGTGAAGCTAGATCTCCCTCATTTGAATCTGCAACTCGATGGACCAGCAATGTAATTTAGTAGGTCGCATCAGATCAAAGTTGCTCTAGTAAAGAAGAAACAAGAGGGATATTTGATTGGGAGGTCTAGCCAAAATGTGGCAGTGCTAAGGGGTGAATGGAGGACCACACACACATTGCTTTATACCTAGCTAATCAACTTGATGGTTCCATCGATTGCCTCATCTGTTGATGGTATTCGAAAAGTGAAAGACATCTGGGCAAAGCTAAAGAAGACCTCTGCTAGAACTAAGAGCCACATGAGGGTGCTTCAGATTCAGCGTGACATAAAGGAAGTAGTACAGGGCGATAGATCAATTCAGGATTACTCCATAGAGCTGGAGGGGCTACGGCAAGATCTTGATCACTTCTCATCTATGTTGAGCTGTAGTGATTCAGAGTACAAGGAGAGAGAGAACTTTGCACAGATTTGAACTATGCAGTTTATAGCTCATCTGAATAGGAGATCTGACCTCCTATTCTAGGCAACGATTTCTTTACTAGATGAGGCCATCGCCACAATGATACAAGAGTGGAGTTGCATAAGGTTACACTATGAGCGCGGTGGACTTAAAAGTATGTGATCAGCTTTGGATGCCTCTAGCTCAGGTATGATAGGTACCCAATGGGAGACCCGCAAGTGCTACAAAAATGTAGAAGTGGTCCACCTGAACAAGGCTTGTCCAAAGCCACCCAAGGAGAGAGACGAGTGGACATGGCCAGTCTAGATGTCGTGATCGTAATAACGGGGGCCTAAAGGATGAAAGAGGTGGCTACCGAGCAAATATGATGGTGGCAGTGAGCAAGGGAAAGACATAAATGGTCTTTATAGATGAAGATCACAAGTTAATAGAGATACTGAAGAGAAAGCAAAAAACAAAAGGTGATGTGACTGAGGATACATCTATCTTATTGTCAACCAAAGAGAACATTACAGCTTATGCTCACTGGGCCAAATGTACTCTTGATATACATGCTCTTGCATTTATATCCACCACAAGATCATTAGTAGATTATGGTGCATCTTGACATGTGATAGGTGTCGCTAATAAGTTCTCTTCCAATAATTACCTAGCAGTTTCAGAGAGCATTCATAACATTGATGGTACAACACAGTCTGTGATTGATAGGGGTAGAGTGAGGTGTAGCAATTTTATGAAATAAATCTTTTATCCATGAGTGTCATTATACTCCAGCTAAAATGTGTTATTTTATTTGTATTCCAAAATGATCTTTGAAGAGAGAGGACTAGCCAAAGACTTAGAACTGGCATGTAGCATAGTGGACCGTAGTACTTGGATAGAGAGAGGATGGATTCAACCTTGACATCCATGGTATAGAGTGTCAGAGCATGAGGATCTGGGAAGAGTGTGCAAGATGTGTTGCTGCTACATCATAGATGCATGGGACACTCTTCGTTTAGTCTATTGAGACATTTGCATCCATCTTGTATCCTCCTGGTCATTATTCTTGTGATTGTTTTTGTTTCCCACATGATATTACCCAATTTGTCTCATGATCAAACATATGAGCATTCATTGCAACCTTGAACATTGTCTCTATACCTAAGTGTTTGACATTTAGCTAAAAAGGATCTAAAGTGGAAGGCTGCCAAGCTGGAGGGTCTTGGTGCTCTTGATAAAAACAGAATGTGGGAGCTCGCGTTGCTACCAATAGGGAAAAATACAGTCGGGCGCAAAAGAGTCTTCACAGTGAAGTAGATACTTTAGAAACATAGTGTGTATGTAGGTAGTTTTATACTATGGGTGTAAATGAATCTTGATGCTCTTGATAAAAACACAGTTCATTGATTGCTGATAAGGGCGTCTCTGGTTGTGTTGGGTCGGCTACCTTCACAACCAGGTAAACTTAGGGTCACAATAGCTAGGGATACCAGATCTATGGTATCCTGACCTAGCTCTCTACTCGATTAAAATTCATCTACCTTCCTTTGTTTACCTCCTTTGAGCCCTGTCACTACCTTTGACGTTTCATCGAAGTCTTCTCGTGGGCTCTGATTACAGCTAGGCCTTTTGTAAGAATGTTTTTAGCTTTGTAACTGGACTTCTCTTTTTTCTCCTTTCTAGCGGCTTCCTCGCCACTTTGGCAAGCATAAGTCTCACCTCTACTTGTTAGACCTGTATAGGATCATAGGATTAGAGTTTCACTCCCTTGACATTAGGGCTAGCAAGGTCTCCTTAGACTATGCAGTTCATTGATTGCTGATAAGGCGTCTTTGGTTGTGTTGGGTCAGCTACCTTCACGACCAGATAGACTTGGGGTCATAATAGCTAGGGATACCAAATCCGTGGTACCCTGACCTGGCTCTCTACCCGATTATGATTCATCTACCTTCCTCTGTTTACCTCCTTTGAGCCCTGTCTCTCCCTTTGACGCTTCATCGATGTCTTCTCGTAGAGTCTGATTACAGGTAGGCCGTCGTCCATTTGAAATAATGTGATTCACCGTCTGCAATTATGGCATGGAAGTATATAGTGAACCCTAGTAGTCGACCTACTTATGTCACAAGCCTCGAGTGTCGGTTGATCACTACTCATTTCGGATTGAAAAATGAGAGCTATAAAAGCATCAAGATGCTCCTGTGAGATAACAACCATCAATTGTGACACCTCTCACTAATCGTCAATTGAATATAAGCAGGATTCCTTTAATCGAGAGTATTCATGGGCATCCCTCAATACGTAATTAACTAAAGGGATACGTCCCTTTTAGAATTGCTCATGACCCCAGAACAAGCACAAACACTTGACTTTCTGATTATGGGTTACATACGTAGGGTCTTCTTCGCGATATGTTTCAAGGCATTTTCGATTTGATCTTAGTTAGACATACGCTCTTGGGTTATCACGTGAGGTTTACTTTATGAAATTTCTCCACATTTTTTCTCTTATTTATCTACCTTGGTTGCATGTCCTTATTTCTCGATTTCTCCTTTTTCTAGGTCATCCATATGATTTGGAAGAAAATTTACTCGAAAAAGAGAATTATACGATGATGGACAAGATGGTGACTTCTAAAAAAACAAAAAGAGAAAAATAACAAAAACACTCTTCTTGTCGAAGCACGTGCAATTTTGTCTCAATTTCAAACAATTTTGTAGTATTTTTTGTATTCGAATAAAAATTTGTTTGGGGCAAAGAAGAATAGTTGAAAAATAATCGACGTTCGAAAAACTATAGTAATTTATTACAATTTTTTTTTCTTTTTCAAAAAGTCGACTTGGCCGTAGAAGCTCGCCACCACACCTAGGGTCTGTTTGGTTCGGCTTTGAACCCCTGCGGCGCGGTTGGTCGACGCGAAGTCGAGTGAACGTGGGAGGCGCAGCCGACGAATTCGCGGCAGATTGCCGCGAAGTGGCCTTAAAGCGGACCGCGGGATAACCCCACGGTCCCGACGTCGACGCGGCTTTGAACATTTTTTTCTCTCGCTGCCCTAGACCTTCTCTCGCAAGCCGACGGTCTCTCCTCTTCCTCGACCGAGAAAATATCGAATCCAAGGTAACTTACCTTCGATCCTTCTCTCCCGAGTCCCCATCCCCCTCTCCTTTTCTCGTTCTCGTTCTCATTCGTTCCATCTAGTTGTGAACAGTATTTTTATCGATCTTTCTTTGATCTTTGATGTGGAATGGTTCGTGGCATGAAGAAGGTGTAGCCATGTACATCTTATTGTGAACAACATTCTATGTTTTGTGTTAGCTATTTTTTTGATTTGGAGATTGAAAACATTGTTATGGAGAATCAATCGATTCTCCTTTTCTATTGGAGATCAAAACAACATTAGAATGCTAGGGAAAAATGTAGCTAATCCTACATTTAAATTGATTTGTAGACTGAGACTATTATTAGCACAAATCGCAAGCACTCAGTTATTTGGCAGAAACATTCATGTATCGTAAACACATCTGTATATAAATACATTAAAAATTTAAAACAGTTTTAACATACAGGGGCAGTTTGGTCTTTTTCGAAACATTGCTCGCAATGCTGTTTTCACAAAGTTCGCACTAAAGCAGACAACCAACTTCCCCGCAATTGCTTCTAGCAAGCAGTAGCATGCTATAGCTAAAAAGTTGTAGATTACATACTGCGCCAAACAGGCCCCTAACCAGGAACAGTGAAAAAACACATATTTCACTGACAGTTTTTTTGAAAAGCTTTCAAAACGCAGTTTTTCTAAACAGACAAAACTATAGTGCGATGTCGCAGAGCAATCGCACTGCCACCCAAAACGGACCCTAAGTCTCACAAGTTGTTTCTCAAATTTCTGTGTTGTATTACAAAGTAAGAGATTTTCTCCAACTTTTGTGGTCATCGAATGGATCAACCAAGGAATGACCATATGATCCTATATATTCCAAGAGTGATGGTTAAAATCAGTGAGCCTCGGAACCCTGCCCTCTCTTGTTAGATGTTTCTCTCTTCCCTTTCAACAAATATACATAAACACGTGAGACCATTGAAAGAGGTTATAGTAAATGAGTTTACGATTTGTGACAAGGGTAAAGAGTTCTGAGGCTGGTTGGGCAAAATTCCTGGCCTTTGATCTAGAACGAACGTCCAGAGTAGAGTTAGACATCTACCATACTTCATCATAAGCTCTATGTGCGCTTAGGGTTGAAAAAAATTCTTGACTGGTCGTGTGAGATGAGAAATGCCTTTTGTGCTTGTCCAAGAAGGAAGGATGACCCGGAAAGGCAGTAGGGTGTGATTGATACCTCAAAGGAAGACAAGAACAGTGCGGCTGCAAACAACAGAAAGTTGCAGGAACACCCATCTGAGGCAGGATTTCCATTAGAAAAAGCAAACCCCCATCTGGCAATTATGTTCGTAGGCTCGGGATTTTCATTAGAGAGAGAAAATCCAAAATCCTCGATTGAGTGTGCACATTATGGTTGCATGGGAAGGGTCGCAACCTCTATTATAGGTCGCGACTTCTATTCGTGGAAAAATTTTGAACGCCTGCTTCTAGGAATTGTAGGGAAGGAGAGGAGGCGATTAGATGGGAGGACCTGTAGGAGTTGCGAACTACATGGAGAGGCTCCAAAGAAGAAAGAAGAGCTAGAGCTTTCAACGAAGGTTTGATACCATGCAGAAAAATGTGAGAAGAAAATTTCTCTTATTTCTCTATATTCAAAATAAACATCTTCTCATTATATTGAGACTAATCTAGGGCAAACATAATTCCTACAATTACAACTTACCAATGACAACAAACACATATGGAGAGAATTGCAAACATAATAATAGAGAAATAAATGAGGATGAATCTAAATAGGACACATAAAATTCCAAAGTTAATAAAAAGAATTTGGACTGACAATTGTAAATAAAAAAATCAAATAACTTTAGTATGAACATCATTGTAAAAACAAAATAATGAAACCCAAAAAGAGAAATCAGTAAAATTAGTCCCCAAATATCTAAATCCATGAAGTAAAAGGGTACACAACTATAGGAAATGGAAGACGCATAAAAGAAAATATGGCGACGTCTATCATTTTAACAAGCTTCAAATTCAAATTTAAAAGTAGATGCTGCCATGTGAGTGAAACTTTGAAAATGATGAGGACTAAGAACTAGAGAAAGATGATAAGATATTGGAACTATGGAAGCAAGATTAATGAGACAATAAATGCATCAAAGTTTAATGCCTCCAACAAAAATCCACTTAAAGTTGAGGCCATCAAAAACACATGAAGAATAACAAGTTATTGAGTGGTTGTCAGATTTTGTGAGTTAATATATAGACACAAAGTTTACAATAAATTGGACATATTAAATAATATATAATGTAAATGAAAAGAAATAACACATCTATTATTTTCCAGTGATGGAGGAGAGCCATCATGAAAAATAGCAAGTGGGAGGAATGTTATGTAAAATGATAAAACGAGAGGCTGAAATGTCTAAATTGAAGTGTTGTAGAAGGATGTCGTTAGCCTAGTAAGAGAACATAATAGAACATAGATGTCTAGTCGTGATCTGGGTCAAGTGTAGTTGAGTCATTTGAGTTTAAGTTGTGGGGTCAATGTACTAGTAAGGGTATTTTCATCCATTCACTTATATTACATTTAAGGTTTGAATATTGTTATAAATAGGTGATCATATGGTGCATTAGGAAACTTTTGGAATGAGGTAGAAATATGTGACAGCATTGGGTGAAGTAGTTGGATTGGGCTCCATAGGTTCTTGAATGGGAATGTGTCTACATCCACGGTATCGGGTGGTGGCAGCTGTATCCTTTCATAGTTGGTGGTGACATACCGGGTCTCCTTCCTTCATCAATTGTTCGGATGGTAATTTATGTATCTAGATTAATATGAGAAAAAAACACTCTTGTATCTTGTATCTTGTATCTTTGTCTGATTAGTGTATCTCATTTGAATTTTCTTCCCAATTTTTCTTGATTTTCAGCTTTTCTTGTTTCCAATTTCTTCTTTTTTGTGTTTTCTCTCTATTTTCTTATTGATCTCCCTGTTTTCTTTATTATTTTATTGCTGAATTATGCACTCATATTCATTGCCGCTATCGGTGCCACTATAGTTGGTTAAAATAAAGCCAATGTTTGAGATGGTTGAGTAACTAGTTGATAGCTAACAAGGCGGGGAATAATTACAGCTAATTAGTCCACTATGGCTATGATTCATATTCTAGTGATAAGAGCAATATAATCAGATAAAAAAAAGGGTGAAGCAATTAATTCAAAAATGGAGTGAGCATTAAAGATGATTGGGAAGGCAGAGTTTGTCAACAATTGAAACTATTTGTTTTGTTTTGTCAAGTAGTTGGATAGGTTGTAAAAGGGTGAAACTACAGAAGTTCAACCCATTTTATTCAATGTTATAGTACTCAAAAAAAGTTGTCACCCAATAGTAAAAAGAAACAAATAAAGTAAGAAGTATAACAAAAAAAGCGTTGTTTCCTTGAAAATTGATAGGTTAGAGAAAGTCTCACATCCCTTTAGTAGCCTTTTGAAACATAGCATCCGTGTGAGAACAACATAGTTAGAAGTAAGACATTTGAAATATTTGGCAGTGTATATCAGTTTGGAAGGTAGAGCGTCGAGGTGAATTTATTGTGAGATTAGCAAGGAATTGAAAAGACCTACATCATAGAAAATATTTGTACCAAAGGGTGCCAGTTTGAGTTCACATGTCAAGATCGAACATAACATAAAAAATGGCTCGACACAAATATATCTAACCTAAACTAAACCCATTCTTTAAATGGGTCAAAAATCACAACTTAAATCTAACTCGACCAAACCCCTAACCAACAAAACATGAAACATTTCTCATGGTTGGTTAGTGTCAACTATTCAAAACAATCATGCACATTCAATTTGGACACAACTCAGAAGAAATACATTATTTATTATGAGTTATAATGAATTAAATATTTAAAACAATTTTTTAATTTGAACATTACCCAAACCCAAGTTTTTTAGGGGCAATTAAGCTTGACCCAAATCTTACATGAGTTAACCCAAACCCAAATTTTCTATGTCAAGATTGAGTTAGGTTTTTATGTCGAGTTTGCTTAACGTTTTAACACCAGGTCCAATATCTCTACCCATATTTGTACGATTTAATTTTATCATTTACCAACCATGAAAAAAGGTTGTCTCGAAAAGAAAATAAAGGAGTCATGGGAGAGCACCAAAAGTAGGGAAAAAAAAGAAAATATAAGATTTAAGAAATCAAAGAAAAAGTCATTTATGTAAAAGGCAGCAAACCCTGGTGCCAAATAGAAAAGCAATAGCAAAATATCGAGATAAAGCAGTACAACAAATAACGAGATAAAGCAGTACAACAAATAACAGCATGGAGCATGAGCATGCGAGAAATATGGACGGTGGTGTGTTGGCTTGAGAGTGCACAAATGGTGTGTGCTGCTCAGAGAGTAATGTTATGAATGTCATAGGAGGGGGATCATGTGCAAACATGGGTGCAGAGCATGGCGCATGGGTTACAATATGCAATGTGTGGCAAGTTGCAAGCCTTAGGGTGCAAGTTGCAAGTGGTGTGGATGAAAAGTGAGATGGTAGTTTGATCAAGGAACGGTTTTGATCTAGTAGGGATCAATCAAAGGAGAGAGGGGCTGGGCTAACAGTAGTAGGAGCAGCAACTAGTGCTAGGTTAACCTTGCTTGGATACCATGATATAGAAAAAGAGCTCTTTGTTATATATTATTAACAAAGAGTTGTCTTAGATGACCAAATGTCTCAAATGGTTTGGTCACATTAAACGTCGACCATCTAATGATCCGGTTAGGAGAGTATATGTTTTAGATTCTACTAATGTTATGAAAGATGGAGGTAGACCTAAAAGTCTTGGGCTTATTGTATAAAAAATGATCTATATCAGTTACAATTAAATGAAAATATGGCGCTCAATAGGACGCAATAGAGAAAAAGGATTCATGTAGCTAACCCCGCTTAGTGGGATAAAGGCTAGTTGTTGTTGTTATATATTGCTAACTGAAAGACCATTTTATTATATATGAAGGAATTATACCCAAAGAAATGACTATAATGTTCAAAGGAAAAATTAAATAACTGTAGACCACTCAATAAAATATATACCTCTTTTTAAAATGTTGGCGTTTTCTTGTGCTAACAAGTCTCAACTATGACATTATGATCATGGATCTGATGGTTTAAGTCAGCTTAGGATAACTAAATACAATATTTTCCAAGGATTACATAGAAAATCCAAGTGAATGGTTCATTTCACTGCTTCAAAATACAAAGAATGAGATTAATGGGTGTTTTTCTTAATTTAATGGAGACATCCACTTCTACCAGTACAGCTGAATCATGGAACTCAATATAGAAGAGCAATCATTTTTAGACAACAAGCAGAAATTAACATGACAATATGTAGAGCACATAAAACATGACAAAAAAAAGAAAAAAATAAAAAAAATAAAAATAACTTGGAAAATATTCCATGTAAAATTTAGTAAAAAATGATAAAACAAAAAATGGTCATTTATGATACTCAATATAGAAGAACTAAGGGACTGTTTGGGATTACTTTTTGTTTTTTATTTTTGTTTTTGTTTTTAGTCCAATTATTTTTGTTTCGTTTTCTATTTTTTATTTTTAGAAAGCGTGTTTGGTACTCTGTTATGATTTATATATTTTTAAAAATTAAAAATAAAAAACATATTTGGTTGAGGATTTTTTATTTTTTAAAGAAAATACTAAACTTATTTATAAAATGGTCGAGTTCATGTGTGTTTCAGTATTAAGCTCTGCGACTCATGGCATATACGTCTTCCTCGTTCCACCCAATATGAAACATTACCTGTGGGCGGGCAGGCAGCAGGCAGCGGGCGGGTGGCAATCACCGGGCAGCGGGCGGGTGGCGGGCAGCTTGCGGTGACGGCGGGGGGCGAGTGGGAGGGCTGTGACGGCCTTGGGCTGTGGTGGGAAGAGGGCAGTGGGCGGCAGGTGGCATGCGTTAGCGGCGGGCAGCGGACGGCGAGCGGCTAGCAATTAGCGGCCGCGGAAGGAGGGCAATTGACGGCGAACGGCAGTGGGAAGCAGGCGGCGGGAGGTGGGAGGGGGGCTTCGGGAGGACGACAAGGTAGACATTGAGGGGCAGCTGGCAAGGCAGAAATCGGGGGGCGGCAGGCGGGGCGGACGTCGCGGAACTCGCTCTTTTCGGTGTTTTAAAAGCACGAAAAAATATATTTTTCTGTTTCGACTACTCTAAAAATAAAAGTGTTCCTCTAAAAAAACGAAATAAAACAAAAAATATATAAGCAAACACTGTTTTTTTTTTCTTTTCTATTTTTGTTTTCAAAAACAAAAAACGAAAAAACGAAGACTGATCCCTAACATCCCCTAAACATATTTAAAACGCAAGATGAAGTTTATGTCCTGAACTGTTAAATCCTAATATCTGAAAAAAATCAAGTAGCTGCGAAAAAAAAGTGCGTGCTTGAAATGCTTTTACTTCAATAGCAAGTTGCTTGTTTCTCCCCAGACAAAGCTATTCTTTTATACACATGTCTGTGTAAAAAGTGTTTTGGCTTAAAGCATTTCACTTTTACCGCACATTTACCATAGTAGTGAGATTATAACGTGCAGCTAGGTTCATGCCACACAACATTTATCACCTCTAAACACTTCAACATACAAACAAGGCTCAAATATAATATAGAAAGAGAATGTAGCAAATTCAACATCTGCCATACGCTTGGAGTAGAAAGTTCTACAAAAATAGCGAATCAAATAACTTTATTCTTCCAACATTTCTCTCTATCATTGAAATATGAATTCCCCTCAAAAATAAATCAAAAACAAACAAAACAAATTCATGTTCAGCTATATATGAACTCACTGCCTCATAACCAAGAAGGATGCATAAAGCGGGTCCTCAAAAGGTTTTGAGATAATACTGTCAATTATATAAGGCATAAGAGGGAAGCTGCAGAAAAAATTAAAGCAAAAAATATTCAACTGATGGACCAAAATACCTTGGACGGAAGGTATTTCCAGTACACTCTAACAATGTCCATCTTTTTTCAGTGGTGTTAAAAGCCCAAACATCATCAAAAATTTGCATTGGACCCCCCCTGCCTCCAATCACATAGAGAATATTTTTCACTGCTGTAGAAGTATGACCAACACGAGGTGATGGAGATCCAATAGCATCAACTTCCTTTAAGTGTCCAGATTGTGTATCAAGCAACAAAGTATAATTTCTTCGTGCATGATGACCAATACCACCAAAGCCACCAAAGATGATAACTTCTTTAACTCCTTTATTGATTAAAGGATTTGCTGAATGACCCCATAGGAAAAGTTTTTCAAGAGGTTCACCAAGAATCTTCAATGAAACAACGGAAAGAGATAATCTGTGCACTCCTGACATCTCTGTTTATCAATTTCAACTCAATCTATAAAAAGGGAAATGATTTTTGCTAAATCAGCCAAAATCAGCATGTTAAAAACACTATTAGAAGAAATAATCCATATGGATTCCCAACATGCTCAATAAAAAAATCAAACAATTCAACGAGTTAATCAAGTTTAAAAAAATAATAATAATAGTATTCATAATTATATGATGATATGAAAGCATTACCTAATCATTATTTAACATCAATTTAAGCTGCTACTATCAAAATTCAACTTCTCATGACCTTCTTCATGAAGCAACACTTACAGCAACACCATAAACACAGACACACACTATTAGGCTACAAATTTCATTTCTATTTGTTAAAAGAATTCATATCAATAAAAAAAAAAAGTAACCCGTGACAAGCATAAGGCTTCTTCTAAACCTAACTTAAATGCTTAAAGCCTTCCATGACGTAAACCTTGAAAGGTGCATAAAGCATTCCATGACATAAACCAAGTGAATCCAAATAGTAACTACCTAAAATAACATGCATAGGTTACAACTATACCAAAATCTGTACGTGCCACTTCTTCAACTATTAGCCACAAGCAGTGTATAGAAAGGATAAAAATTAGGTCATTGCAAGGACATATTTTGGTTGGTGTTATTAACCTTCATAATTTTACCTTCAACTAAAACTTTGGAAAACCACTTATCAGCCTCTCACTAGTTCTTGCCCTCGTTTTTATCAAAACCTCCCATAGTTTTCTATTTTCTTTCATTAAGTTCCTTGCAGGCCCTTCCGATTAAAATATATTTGATTTATAGGAGTTAATTAAGGCATAATTGATCTATTTTACTTTTGGTAATGAATCAATTATATTCTATGCTGCTATATTTGGTAATGTTTTATTCATTTTTTTATAAGGAAAGATCAAGGCATGATTCTCTAATAGCTACCTTCTATCATAATTTTAACCTAATATATACATCCATATATTAGGTTATTATTAAGATCAGTTAATAAAAAATTCTCCCTAATGCCCTAAAATTACATTTTTTTTCCCCTTCCTTTAGCCAAGGAGGACGCCTGTCTCATAGAAGGCTGATCGCTAGGCTCATTCTTTTTGCAGAATTCACAAAAGTTAGTCAGAAGCACATCCGTCTAATAGAGAGCCATTGGGAGTGTCTTGTAGAAGAGAGTTGTTGAGCTCCATTCCCGATCAAAAGCACAATTTCATCCAATTTTTTGAGTTCACCATCATGCCTTTATTAATCTCCAAGTTTTAGACTTCATTATACCCTTAAATTCTAAGATTTTCCTCTTAATCGCAGAGTTTCTTCTTTTACAAGACTACTACAGTCAGCATAAACTAACTAACAAAAAATTTTGGAGGCAGTAAGAGTTTAGGTTGTCTCCTATTGTTGATGGCTAATTTTACAGGCTAAACCCGCTCGCAATAGTTTTCACAATTGATTTTAGCAATTGTGATATGTAAGGAAGAGTTTTCCGTAATAATATATGTTCTCCCTAATGCCCTAAAACTAAATGGTGTCAAAGCCATCGTGCTCTCTTTTCATAGAATTTTTTTTTTTTAACTTCCTTTAGCCATTGAGGTCATCTATCTCATAGAAAGCCTGATCACAAGGCTCAGTCATTTTTGCAGAATTCACAAAAGAAAGTCAGAAACAAGTTCATCCAATAGAGAGCCATTGGGCTTGTTCTTTTCGCAGAAGCTGCGGGCGAGTATCTTGTAAAAGAGAGTTGTTGGGCTAGGTTCCCTATCAAAGGCACAATTTCATCCAGTTCTTCATGGCCACCATCATGCCTCTATTAATCATCAAGTTTTAGACCTCATTATACTCTTTAGTTTGTAAATTCTCCTCTTAATCATTGAGGTTTTTTGTTTTCAATGTCCAACAAAACTACTACGATCAATGCAAAAATAATTAACAAAAAATTTTGGTGGCAGTAAGCAAGCGCTAGCTTAGGGTTTAGGGGTTATTGCATTGCTTGAAAAATGTTTTAAGTTTTCCGTATTGTCTACTTTTACAAGCTGAACACACTCGCAATAGTTTTGACCATTGATTTTAGTAGTTGTGATGTATAAGGAAGTGTTTCCGTAATAATATATAATCTCCCTAATGCCCTAAAAATACAATGTGTAAGAGCCGCCGTGCTCTCTTTCAGAGAATTTTTTCCAGCCTTTAGCCATTCAGGTCGTCTGTCTCATAAAAGCCTAGTGTGCCTAGGCTCGTTCTTTTTTGCAGAATTCACAAAAGGATATCAGAAACAAGTTCGTTTAATAGAGAGCAATTGGGCTTGTTCCTTTCGCAGATGTAGTGGGCGAGTACCTTGTAGAAGAGAGTTGTTAGGCCAGATTCCCTAGTAAAGACACAATTTCATCAAATACTTTGAAGTGGTCATCATGCCTCTAGTAATCTCAAAGTTTTAGACCTCATTATACTTTTAAATTCATAGATTCTCCTCTTAGTTGTCAAGCTTTTTCTTCAATGTCCAACAAGACTGCTACTATTAGCACAAAATTACTAATAAAAATCTTGTGACAGTAAGCAAACACTAATTGTGTCAACTAACCGTACTACCATAGATATTATTATGGAAAACTCTTTCGTACACATCACAACCACTAAACTCAATGGTCACAACTATTGCGAGTGGGTTCAACCAGTAAAATTAGCCATCGATAGTAGGATAAAACCTAAGCGTTTGACAGACGAGGCAATAAAACCTATTGTAGAAGATCCTTACATAGAAAATGGTATAGTTTAAGAGCTCCCTTGCCATTGTGTCTCATCAACTCGATGAAACCAAAATTTATTAAGTCTCATCTATTCATTGTCAATGCCCGTGACATCTAGGAGGTGATGTGTGACATATACTCAAATCTCAAAAATATACCTCAAATATTTAAGTTAAAAAACCAGACACTAGCAATCCAAGCAAAATGATAGTGATGTCACGGCCTTTTACAATAAATTGGTGAATTTGTGGCAGGAGCTTCATTAATGCTATTGATAATTAAGAAAAATCCAATGATTATACACATCATAAGAGAAAAAAATGATAAGTTCTATATGTCCCTAGCTGGCCTGAACAAGAATTTAGATTAAAAATGGGATCATGGCATTCTTAGAAAAAAATCCTTGCTTTCACTCAAAAATTTTTCTCATCAGTAAAATGTTAAAAATCCTTCGCTTTCACTTGTTACCTCAAATTCGATCCAATTTTGTACATGCTAACAACCAAACCCTAACCATTCATTTAACATCAGTGACAAGCCTTTATCCCGCTAAGTTGGATCAACTAAAAAAATCCTTTTTCTCAATTGCTTTTCATTAAGTGTCATATTTTCATTTAATTGTAATAGATTAAGATCATTTTATACAATATGCCCCAGTCTTTTCATATCTACCTCTGTCCTTCTTAACATAAGTCAAATCTAAAACATCCACTCACTTAGCAAGATGATGATGGTCAGAGTTTAATGTAACCAAACCATCTAACACTACTCTCTCTAATCTTGTCCGCTACTGGAGGCAAACCAATCCTATCAGGCATATATGCACTTTGCATTTTGTCAATCAAGCCACTCATCGACCTAAGCATTCTCATCTCAGCAACACTTACCTTTGTTTTAAGCTACTCTTTTAAAGGCCAACATTCTACGTCGTTGAGCGTTGCAGGTCTCAACACCATATTATAAAAAATTCCTTTCTAAGTCTAAGTGGTACTTTTCTATCAAACATTAGGCCTGATGCATGCCTCCACTTCAACCAAACAACTTGAATTCTACAAATAACATCTCAATCTATATCACAATCACTTTGAACAATAGACCTGAGATATCTAAAATGATCAAACCCTTTAAAGATTCGATCACCCATAGTTACAACTCCGTCACTAGAATTATTACTACTACAATTACATTCAATGTATTCAGTTTTAGGTCTACTCAAACGAAGGCCTTTAGAATCGATTGTAGACCTCCATAATTCATGTTTTTCCTGAACTTTTTCTCTAGTCTTATCCAAAAGAAGGATATCATTAATGAAAAACATACATAAAGTTACATCCTTCTTTAAAAGTCCACTAAGAGCATCCATAATTAAAACAAAAAATATGGGCATGAAGTCGATCCCTAACGTAATCAAACTGTAATAAGAAAATACTTGGTCAATCCTTCTTCTGTTCGAACACAAGTAACATCACTAGCATATACATCTTTAATGGCTTGAATATAAGTCACATATCAACACATTTTTCTCTAGAAATCTCCAAAAAACTTCTCTTAGAATCTTATCGTAAGGTTTTTCTAAATCAATAAAAATCATATGTACATCCTCCTTATTATCTCTATACTTCTCTATCAAACCCCTCAATAAATGTATAGCTTCCATAATAAACCTGCCCGGCATAAATCCAAACTGATTATAAAAAAACTTTGAATCATGTATTTACATATGTTCAATTACCCTTCCCATAAGTTTAAAGTACGATACATCAACTTAATTCCTTCATAAATTGCACAATCTTGTGTATTCTCTTTATTCTTAAAAATTAGGAAAAAATACTTTTCCTCCACTAATCAAGCATCTTTTTAATTTTAAAATAATATTAAAGAGTTTAGTAAACCAAGAAACTCTCATATCTCCAAAATAGTTTTACACTTCAATTGGGATATCATCAGTCCTACAAAATTTTTCACCCTTGTTTTTTTTTTAAAGCCTCCTCTACTTCTTTTTCACTAAGATGAGACGGTTAAAAAAAATATTTTATTATAATTAATGATGTTAAGATCACTAAAATCGATCATATTTTCAAAAACTTTATTGAAAATTTGAATATATTCCTCTAAGAAAAGTGCTTTTGAATTTCATCTTTAATACACTTTATTTAAATTAAATATTTATTTTTCTCTCCTCTTTATTTGGCTAGTTTATACATATTTTTACCCTCTTAAATATCTGATATATTATAAAGATTATTAAAACAAAATTTTTAGCATCACAAATTATTCTCTTAGACTCCCTACGGACCACCTTATATTTTTCTCAGTTTTAAAGCTTTTACATTTAAACCAATTTTTATAACACAATTTATTATATTTTATCTTTTCTTACACATTATTATTCCACCATTTAACTATTTACTCATAATAATAATTTTATTTGTCTTTTAGATGCCCCATCTAATTTCATGACAATGTTCTTTTGTATTCTTGATCTTACTTCATCATAAAATCCAGAACTAATAATCGATTTTATTAAAAAAAATCAATTTTCACTTGGAATAACATTATAATCTTTACAATCTCGACGATCACTTTTTCTCATAAGAAAATAAACAATTTGTGATTTGTGATTCATTTTTATAAGTAATAATATGATCATCTCTTTTATTATATAGAGTATTAAAAATAATAAAATCATACACCAAAGAAAATCTAATATGGTTCTACCTTCTTCATTAGTCACTCCAAAATCATGCCACTATGAATATTTTTAAAATCTTCCACCATTCTACCAACATGTCCATTTAAATCTCCTCCAATAAAAATTCTTTCTTCAAGAGGTATCATTTGTATTAATTCTTCTAGGTCATTCCAAAATTTTTCTTTTGAACCTATATCAAAACCTACTTGAGGAGCATAAGCATTATAACGTTAAAAATCTTAGTATCAACAATAATCATTAGGGCTATAATTATATATCCAATCCCATTATTTTTTACAACATCATCTTGCAAACTCTTATCCATACACATACACAATTACTAATGCGACTTCTATCCGAATACCAAAATTTAAACCTATGCTATCAATCTCCTTAGCCTTTTCTCCAACACATTTAGTTTCTCGAATACATAAAATATTTATCTTCGTATTAACCATAATATCATCTAATTCCATTAATTTACCCGTTATAGTACTTATATTTCACAATCACATTCTAATATTAATTCCATAAACTAACTTTTTATGTGCATCGATCTATAATGTTGGAACTCATATTTATTTGACACTACACCCAGGCGCTGGTGTAGCGTCCCTTGCACACTTATCATTGCATTCATGTTGCACGTCGCTTCCAGGGGATGACTTGGTATTTACACAAGGATTTAACGAATTCATGTCATGATTTTTTAACAAATTTTACGTTGGTTGTCGGCTTCCTAAGGCAGGCCAACACTTTTCGCATCTGGGGCTTGGGACTTAGTAATGGTTGTGTTAACAACCATCCAAATTTTAGCATCTTGCATTTCATTCTCAAGTTAAACACTCATATAAATATATTTTAATTAAATTAATATCTACTAATAATAAAAGGAGGAACTTACAAATCATTTCAAAAATCATAATTTACATATCTAACACCGAAAACTTTATATTTACTTACATAACATTATAATTTTTAAATACATCAAATCTAACACTTTTCTCCTCTGTTAATTTATCAATTGCACTCCCCACTGCTATTCTCCTCTCCAATGGCATTGTCGCTAATACCCCTCTAAACAACGACGGCATAACAACTCCAATCTCCGATGACTTAGATTCACTCGGCGGAGTAATCAACAGCCTAAGATCTCCATCTCAACTAATATTCCATTACCATCATCACAAAAACAAATCAAGTTCTAACGATTCTAAATAAGCAATGTTTAGTTGTTCACAAATGAATTCACATCAGATATTAACGATGAAATTGGATTTACAACTCTATCTCTCTTGCCTCCCAAATTTCTCGTCGTCGTTAAGCTCCATCACAATGGCGGCAACGAGTGTCTTCTTCATGCATTCAACGAGGAGATAGATGTCCTCTTACGCCTCTCAAATCCAAACATCATTCGCCTCATAGGCTACAATGACAAGAAGTGGATGACACCAATGTCATCCTCTTCAAATGCATACCCAATGAAACTCTCCGCGGTCAACTCTTCGGTGACAAGGAGCCACTTACGTGAATAAGTGATTGAGCATTGTGCTCCATGTGGTGGAATCGATGGACTAACTCCATAAAAGAGGTGAGCTTACGATTATTCATGGTGACATTATAGTAGCAAGCTTCCGAAAGTGAGGCCAATGATGACAAATGGGATTGTAGCAAACAACAAATTACAAGAGAGGAGAAAAGTGGTAGATTTGGTGTATTTAAAAATTTTAGGTGTTATGTAAGTGAATATAAAGTTTTGGGTATCAAATAAGTAAATCAGAATGTTTAAAGTGGTATGTATATAAATCGCCCTAACAAATAATGTTATCTTCTATACTACTGTCATGTGAAATCACTAAGCAAAATTTAGAAGTTTTCAATGTAAAAGTTTGGGGAATTTGGAATTCACACTATTGTTCAAAGCTAACATATTCAAAATTTTCGCCAACTTTCAAATACACAACAAACTGTCGTCGCTACCGGCTGCCGCGATGGACGCCACTAACTTTCGTAGCCCCTAACTACCACCAGACCCAAATCACAGAAGATCGTCAATCACTACTTCCGTCGGCCACCCGTCGCCCCCACCTTCAACCATTGCCAGCATCACCTGTCATCTTCGTCACCACCGTTGTCATCGAAGAATTGTGTTTTGTATTGATTTCATTTTTCTCCAAACAAAACACAAAATTTTTCACTCTTGCATTTATTTTACAAATTAAATGAATTAACTTCAAAGTATTCCAAATACACAATATATATAAATGACACTATATTCCTTTTACAATACATTTTTTTTTAGCAAACCAAAAAGCCTCTAAAGAAAAACTATTTCTAATTAAGGCTAATCCCAACTATGAAGCTATTAGTTATTATAACAAGACTATTGGCCTTCCCTCTTGCAAGATGCCTTTGTTTATTCCTATTCATTAACGTTTACATCTCAATTTATTTTTTGCCACTCAACACGACTCCTTTGTGGTTAAAAAAAAATAATAAGTTAAGGTTTACCTTCTAGGAAAAAAGGAAAGGAAAGATTCAACGAATTCAAGCTCAACTTCCTAATCTCACTTAAACCGAGAAATAATAACTTAGCATGTAAATCAAATCAATTTGCCTTCAGGATAATAAAAACAAAAAGAAATATAGGTTAAGTTTAGATTTTATGCAGCCTTAGGAAAGGAAGAAAAAGATCTTAATATTTTTATTGCAATAAAAAATCCTAGTCACTGACACCAAGCTCCTTATTGAAGCTCCATCTCGTGTAGTGCGCAAGATGCCTCAATTGTTTGCCCTACCGTGCACCCAATCTCTCACTTCCTCCCTCTCGATCTCGTTCTCTCTATTTTGATCCTTGAAAGCCGCACAAATTTGCACCCTTATTTGCACAATTGGTTAGAGGTCAATGCAGCTAAACCAGCATTAGTCGGTTAACATTATGCTTTTGCATTATCAAATATATATATATATATATATATATATATATATATATATATATATATATATATATATATATGACATTTAAATGAAAGGTTCATTATTTTCATGATATATATCTTTTAAATAAAATTTAATTCAAATACACTACCGATTATCTTTAAATATTAAATATTAAACACTTTTGGGACATGCAATTCTTACTGTCACATATCTATAAGTAGGACCCTAATAGAATACTAAAATTTGAAACAACTTCCTGAGGTATTTCATAAACTTTAGACTCCATCTATACTTTTGTTCAAATTATCACTAAAGATATTTACTACATTAATTTTGTTCACAACCACTATCTCAATAATAGAGAACTTGAACCCCAAGCAAAAATTGTGTGCTGAGTTATGCTCCAAATTAGAAAAGATATCACACTTAGATTCTACTTCAAAAATAAAAATGTCTATTACCATGGATGCCACTTTTTCTCTTTTTTTTTTTTTTTTTTAACTTCAGCCATACCGCATATCTCAAAATAAAGAAGGGGGAACCTATCCAAGATTTGCATGACATCTTCCAAATTGAACATCATTCACCTCTCATACCTCAATATGAAAATCATTATTTTTATGACTGGTAGCAATGGATCAAGTGCATTAATATTCATAATACAAATTTTCCCACCAAGCTAACTTATAATGATCATGAAGAACTGCTACACTGAAATCATTTAATATTATTTATTTGACATAGAATGCTAATCAGCAGAATGAGCCTGTTCAACCTTTGCATTGCTCTGAATCCATACACACACTCGGTAATATCTCCATCAAACTTCTTTCCAGCATTTGAGTTACCCAACCAAAAAAACCTAAGCTAAGTAACTGCCTAATCTTCCAAGTGTACTCCAAGAAAATGCACAGTCCTGCACCACACATCCTTTATCACATTATACAATCTAAGAATATCTCTGACGTCTAATTCATGATTTTAACTCACAATTATCGTATATGGAGATTCATAATAATGAAGCTATAAAAATTTTTGAATGGGATGAGGCTAATTCTAAAGAGAAGAAATCTCTTAAGAAATATGACATATGGAAACTAGCAAACCTCAATTTTTCAGCATCAACTATAAAACTAATGGCACCGTAGAATGATACAAAGCCAAATTGGTAGCGAAGAGATTCACACAAAAAATATGGCATTGATTATAAAAAAAAGTTTGTTCCTGTTGCAAAACATAATATAATAATAATTCTCGTCGCTAGCTGTTAATCATGTTTAACCTCTACAAACATAAGAATGTTAACACATTTCTGAATGAAACTTGGAAAAAATGTATGCATGAATGTACCCTCATGATTTGATAAAAACATTGGCTATAAGGTATGAGAAAACCCTTGTATTGGCTAAAGTAATCCTCGAGGGAATGTTTGTGAAATTCACTCGACCTATCAAGAATCAAGAATACACCCAAGGGCAAGCCAATCATACAATGTTTGTGAAACATTCAAATGATGAAAAAGTTAATTCTAGTCAGGGATAATGCCCTTGAACAAAACATGTCAAATACTTTCCTTTCCTCAACAATTAAAATCAAGAACAAAAGATCTCTGAAATTTTCTCTCGATATGAAAATTATCAAATCAAAGAAGGGAATCATTCTCTCAACAAAAGTGCATTATACATATTTGATCTTCATAAAGAGATGAGGACGAGTTGTTGTAGAACTGAAAATTGGGCATGACAAGGAAGATCTAGTAAATACAATTCAGTACCCAAAAAATAGTATAAAAGTTAATTTATATACCCAAAAACTAGTATAAATGTTAATTTATATACTCATACATGATCAAATATTGCCATTGTTGTATGTCATGAAAGCTAATTTCTATACTCACCATATTAGAAATATTTAGAAGTCATGTATCGGATTCTTTGATACTTGAACAGCAGTGTTGGCAAAAGTTTATTCTTTCAAAATTCTCAAAATAAAAACATTGATAATGGAAGTTGGGCTAGATTAACCAGTTGGGCTAGATTAACCAGAGATCGGAGATCAACTTAGAGGTATTTTGGAAAGAAACAACTCACACAAAGGAGTAAAAAACACTGTCATTGTTGGGTCTCAAGCCCCGTATGTGAAAAGTGAAGAGTTGCATTAGCTAGTCAATGGCCAACTTAAAATCATTGTCGAAAAATCATGACATAAATTCTTTAAATAATTGTGTAACTACAAGAGCGTCCCCTGAAAGTGACACGCAGTATGGTCTAAATATAAAGAAAAGTGTTCAAGGGTCACTATACCGATGTCCAGGTGTTGTGTCAAATAAGCCACGAGTTGTCACATTATGAACAGTTGCAGGCAAGGATCTGTGAAATTAATATTATAATAGGATCTTGAAATATAGGTACTCTCATAGGTAAATTAATGGAATTAGTATATTATGGTTCATGAGATAAATATCTTATGTATTCAAAATGAGTAGGAGAAAAGGTTAAAGAGATTGATAGTTTAGATTTTAAACTTTGGTACTCAGATAAGAGTCACATTAGAAATAATGTAGGTGTAATTATAGATAAGAATTTGAAATTAATTTTATAAAAATTAATAAAATTAGAGATAAAATCATAGCCCTAAATATTGTATTTGATACTAAGATTTTTAATATTATAAGTGCCTATACCCTTCAAATAGGTTTAGATATAAGTTAAAAAAAATTAGAATTACCTCGAAGAATTAATACAAATGATATCACTTTAAGAAAGAATATTTATTGAAGGAGATTTAAAAGAATATTTAGGTAAAGTGACAGAATATTTTAAAATATTCACGGTTGCTACGGTTTTGGAGTGATTAATGAAAAAGATAGAACTATATTAGATCATACTTTAGGTTATGATTTTGTTATTGCTAATATTTTATATAAAAAAGATGAGCATATTATTACTTATTAAAATGAATTTAATAAAACACAAATTTATTATTTTCTTACAAGAAAAGAAATGGTCGAGAGAGTATAAATTGTGTTGTCATTCCAAATGAAAATTTAAGTACTCAACATTAATCATTAGTTTTAGATTTTAAGATGAAGAGTTGTAAGATATAGAATACAATGGTTAGGGAACCTAAAAAACAAATAAATTTATTTTTATTAGTAAACTTCAATATTTCAATATTAGAAATAGTCATGAAGTTAATCTAAGTGGGAAGCACTCTTAAACAAATGACAAAAGATATACATCGAGAATCACAAAGAAAAAATTTTATAAATAAAAATAATAAATGGTGGAATAATAATGTGCAAGAAAAGATAATACATAAAATGTTGTATTATAAAAATTGCTTTAACTGTAAAAGCATAGAGAACTGAAAAAAATATAACGTGACCTGTAAAGAGTTTCAGAGAACAGTTTGTAATGCGTAAAATTATGTTTGTAGTGTCTTTATAATAGATTAGATACTAAAGAGAATGAAAAATATATATATAAACCATTCAAGCAAAGAGAAAAGAAAAATAAAGATTTAATTTAAGTAAATTATATTAAAGATGAAAATCAAAAAGTATTTTCCTTAGAGAAAGGTATTCAATATAAGTGGGTGAGATATTCTGATAAACTTTTCAAAGAAGCTTCTTAAAATACGATCAACCTTACTGATCTTAATAATGTTAACAATAAAAAATATTTTATTTTATTATCGTATTAGTAGAAATAAAGTTGAGGAATCTTTAAAAAAAACCAAGAGTGAAAAATTTGTAGAGTCTGATGTTCTATATTGAAATGTGGAAATATCTGAGAGATTTGGGAGTTTCCTGGCTTACTAAAATCTTTAATTTTAATTTAAAAACTAAAAAGAAGCCAAGAAGTGGAGCAAGAGTATTTTGGTCCCCATTTTTAAGAGTGTGCAAATTATGAAAGAATTAAGTTCATGTGTTAAATTTTAAAATTATGGGAGAGAGTAATTGAACATAGGTTAAGACGTCATATAAAGATTTCTCATAATCAGTTTGGATTTATGTCGGGCAAATCCATTATGAAGCAATACATTTATTGAGAGTTTTGATGGAGAAGTTTAGAGAGAGTAAGGAGGATCTGCATATGATTTTTATTGATTTAGCAAACTCTTATGATAAGATCATAGGAGAAGTTCTTTGGAGAGTTATAAAAAAGAAAGATGTTAATCTGACTTACATTCAAATCATTAAAGATATGTATAATAAAGTCGTTACTTGTCTTCGAACAGAAGAAGGATTGACCAAGTATTTTCCTGTTTCAGTTGGATTACATCATGGATCGGCTTTAAACTCTTATCTTTTTTATTTAGTATTTGATGCTCAATTTGAACATATACAAGAGGATGTACCTTGGTGCAGGTTTTTCACTGATAATATCCTTCTTATGTATAAGACTAGAGGAGTTCGGGAACAACTTGAATTATGGAGGCCTATATTGAAGTTTAAAGGCCTTTGTTTGAGTAGATCTAAAACTGAATGCATGAAATGTAATTTTAGTAGTAGCTATAGTGGCAGAGTTGAAACTATGGTTGATCAAATCATTAAAAGGTGTGAGCGTTTTAGATATCCCGGCTCTATTGCCCAAAGTGATGGTGATATAGATGAGGATGTTGTTAGTAGAATTCAGGTTGGTTAGTTGAAGTGGAGGAATGCATAAGGCCTATTGTGCGGTAGAAAAGTACCACTTAGACTTCAAGGAAAGTTTTATAAGATGGTGAGACCTATAATGTTTTATGGCGTTGAACGTTGGCCTTTAAATATGAAGCTTAAAACAAAGTTAAGTGATGCAGAGATGAGAATGCTTAAGTGGATGAGTGACTTGACACTTAGAGACAAAATGCAAAACGAATCTATCTGTGAAAGAGTTAGTATTGCTCCAGTTGCAGACAAGATTATAGAGAGTCAACTTAAATGGTTTGGTCACATTACATGTGGGCCATCTAATGATACGGCCAAATGAGTAGATGTTTGAGATTTGACTTATGTTAAGAAAGGCATATGCGGATATAAAAAGACTTGGGCATATTCCATAAAACAATGATCATAATCTATTAGAATGAAATGAAAATATGACACTCAATCGGTCTCAATGGAGAAAAAGGATTCATGTTGATAATGGCTTGTTGTTGTTGTTGTTGTTGCATAGAGGCGCAAAAAACATGAAAATCTACTCACATAGAGGAGCAAAAACATAATGTACTAGCAAAAATAGCACTCAAGTAAAATAACGAGCTATACGCAACAGGGAGTCTGAGAAACTGTGTAGAAAAAAATCAAAGAACTAAAAGTGATGGCAAACTAACCAATGAAATTATATTTTGACAAAAAAGAAACAGCTAACATTGCACAATATCAAATACAACATACTTGAACAACAAGAGATTAACCGACACTTCATCAAAGAGAGAATGATTGTCAAGTTATTGTATGTCCTTTTTTCCTACTATGCAACAAATTTTTAATATTTTTACCAAAGAGTTATTTAGGCCTTATTTTGAACTCCTTGTGAGCAAGCTGAGCATGATTGGCATGTATACTCTAACTAGAGGGATGTTGAAATTGTTAGTTAATAAAGATATAATTGATTTATTTTACATTTGGTAATAAATCAATCATATTCTATGTTGTTAAATTTAGTAATATTTTATTCATGTTTTTAGAGATGTTGAAATTGTGAGTTAATAAAGATATAATTGATTTATTTTACATTTATTAATAAATCAATCATATTCTATGTTGCTAGATTTAGTAATATTTATTCATGTTTTTTAGAAGAAGAGATTGTGAATTGAATCTCTATTAATTTCCTTGTATTGTTATTCTTCTCAAAATATATCGTTGTATTAAGTTAAAATTGTGATCAGCTAATAAAAATTCTTCCTAATGTCCTAAAACGATAGTCCACATAAAATCCAATAGAAAAAAATAGCACAAAAACAGGGTTGACCTATGCAAACATGTAAACAAATACATATAAGAGGCAGAACATGGAATTTCGATCCGACATTTCATGCTAAGCATATAGAAGCTTATAATCAACCTGATAATATAAAATAGAAAAAAGAAATGGCCAATATAATGTAGAGTTAAATAAAAATCATAAAGCAAAATCATTACATTTCAATCAATAATCATTAATTATGACAATAAACAGAATGTCGCTAGTCCTGAAAAAATACAATTTTAAAAAAATAAAAACAGCTCACATTCTGCGAGCTTCCAAAAAAGTGTTATATAAATGACTCGATGTGGTATTTTATCCCATACCTTTCTTTTTGAATGGATATCGAGAGTCATCATCACATAAATTCCATTGGCCTCTTAGAAGGCATAAGAAATTAAGCTAAACATTTACAAAATATGACAAAATAGAGAAACATGCATCCTGATTGAAAGTATAGGGATGGCAATGAAAGTAAATTAAAGCACACCTTTCATAGGTTTACGCTCATCTTCAGAATGAAAACAAGTACAAGAAATCAGAAAAAGTGGGGGAATAGAACAGAACATGGATGAAAACATAATGATTCGCTCAGATTTCAAATTGCAGATATGGTCAAGGAAATAAAAGTCTTCGCAAAATAGCAGAAAAGAAAAGCTTCTCAGTTTTGTTCCACATTGATATTGTCAACCCAATATTTAGAGCGCACAACTACTATCTATAAATAAAGATAAAGCTGCAAGGGCAGCTAGATATTTGGGTAGCTCCAATTGCCCTCAAAATTTTATAAAAGATACTGAAACTAGCGATCCATAAAATAAAAAAAAAAACAAAAAAAAGTGCTTCTGATCTCACACACAATTAGAGTCCACTGGATTCATAGAGTTTAAATAAATATAAATTTATGGCCTGACCTTTTCTTCTACAACAATCCTAAAATTTGTGAACAAGAGCTTTCCACCTAAAGCAATCTAATAAGTTGTAGAAATCAGCTAGATATTTGGATAGCTCCAATTGCCCTCAAAATTTTATAAAATATACTGAATCTAGCAATCCATAAAATAAAATAAAAAAAAAACAAAAAAAAAGTGCTTCTGATCTCACACACACTTTGAGTACACTGGATTCATAGAGTTTAAATAAATATAAATTTATGGCCTGACCATTTCTTCTACATCAATCCTAAAATTTGTGAACAAGAGCTTTCCACCTATAGCAATCTAATAAGTTGTAGAAATCAGCTATCGGTCTCAAATCAAGTTTGCAAGTCGAGTTCAGATTGGACTGACCCGAAAATGCTTGACCTGATTCTGACCCGAACATTAAACAAGTCAGAAAATCCAATCAAAACCGATACCCGCCTTCAACCCAACTAACGTAAGCCTAGCCTATGTAAACCATTTAACATAAAACAACTTCTCGAGTCAAAATTTGGTCGATTTTGAGGTGATGGTTCAATTTTCGGTCAAATTCAGGTTTACGGGTTAAGATTATAGACCTAAACCCAATCGTAAAAATAATCAAATCAACTCGAACATGAATTTTTTTAGTTTGAGTTTGGGTCGATTTGATCTATCATTAATATCTGCTCTCCATTTACAAAAATCTAGCAAATCATGGACAATAGCTTTCCTTCTACAACAAATAACATTCTATGGATAGAGTATTTCATTTATGCTATGTCATTAATTCTAAATTCCAGAACTAAAGAGTATAGTTTTTAAATGTTTCACTTTGAGATAGTTGTGACTCTGTCTATTTATCTATAGCACTTCATAAATTATTACTATAAATTATAAAAGTTGTTCTTTTGATGTGTTATATACTTAAAATTCGTTATTTATATTATCAAAATTTAAATCATCATCATCATCATTTGAATTCTTTTTGTTTTCATTTTTCATTAAAAGAACATATACTACAATCATATCATAAGATAAACTAATTTTTTTCAGCAAACAATACATGTATAAATATATGAATCATATTCAATAACATACAAATACCTCTAGTTTGGGCCACACTTCATGCAAGCCCATGCTTTAAAAAAACCCCCACTTTGAACCATAAAATTTAGTCAAACTTCATATTTGATTGTTAACAATACCATCAATTGAACATAAGAAAGACAAATAACCATTACGTTCATCTGTATTTCCCCTTTCTGTATCTTCTAGTGCAGTAATTGCCCATCTCTTGCTCTTAATGCAGGCTACACTCTGGCAACTACAACTCCAAGGCAATTCTCTATACTCAAATTTTGCTTCTAAATCAAATTATGCTGGACAAAGGACCACTACAACCACCTCCAACTATTATATTCATCTTTCTCGTCTTCTCTGAACCAGCATGAACTTCTTGGAAAATAAAATAGCTCCATGAGAGCATTCCATAAGAATCACAAGATCTCTTCCGCTATCTCCAAATCCAGTATTCATCATCTTCAACTCCGATGTTAGCAGACTAAGCACCGTGATCTCTTTGAAAATGACCTAACATTAGAAAAAGAGAAAATTCCTTGGAGATAAAAGTACTTTGGGCATAAAATTGAAGTTTATTCAAACCTCGGTTTAAAAAATTGTTAAGGATTCCTTTGAAAGACTTGCCTTCCAAAAGAAAAAACTACTTTCAAGACCGAAAACAAAAGTAGGGATCATAGGGAAATCTCAAAAGAAGCTAGAGCTCCAAGTTGATGGTATTTAGAATCATGGACCAGTGCAGTGTAACCCAAACTTGAGGAGCCAAAATGATATTCACAAATAATCCAAATTGGTAGAGTATGGTCTAAAGAAGCAATAAAGAATGTATCAGCTACCGCTTAAAATCTCAGCTCAAAATTTTATGTCATGGCTCTGTTCGCTTTACCAAAGCAATCCAAATATCAATAAGTCATAGGTAGTATAAGATTCATGAAGAAATGATGTGTTAAAAGAAATATAATAAAACACAAGACATAAGCAAGGTCGGTGTGGAATTAATCTAAGCCAAAAGAATATTATTAAATAATTTGTCTAATCATTAGTTTTGATTGGTTTGAATTGATTTGAATTGGAATTTTATGCAAGTTAACATTGCCATACGGTTGTTGTTTCAGTTAAATCTGAAGCTATTACATCAATATAAATAGTTTGGCTGTCATGGCTTAGGGGTGGAGAGTAATGACTCCAGTTTTAATGTTATTATAAATGCAACTATTTATCGATTTCTGATGAGAAAAACCTCAATTGACATGCAGTTTTTATATAAAAAAATAATAATAATAATAATAAAGTATTCCTTTTTACTTCTTGAATCATGATGAATTTGTAACAGAAGAAGACCAAGAAGTAATTTGCAAATCTATTAGTATAAGATGCATAAACTTTCTGCATCTTTTCCTTCTTTCTTAGATAACCTTGTTTCTTTAGCTTACTTTTCCGTTCAAGTGTATCTTTTAAAATGTTGAAAATCAGACGAGCAAACTAGGCGACAACCCCTTGATGATTTTGAGGCACAAAAAAAACAAACTAGCATATGATTTTACCATATTAATTTACTTATTAAGAGATATTAAGGAGACTAATTCAAGGTGAAATGGGCTAGCTTCTCATTGGGAGACAGAAACCAAATTGATTTCATGCTTTCCACAAATCCATAAGTGTGGCTTCTAACAAATTAGGAAGAGGGTTTAAAGAAACTAGCTTAAAGGGTAGGCCAACTAGCCTCAAATTATAGATTGGCAAAACTTTCTTAAAAACACTGATATAAAATTGTATTAGAATGGCATGAGCAATATCACGTACCCGCCAAGCCAAATCGCTCATATTACAAAGGCTCAAACAACATCTGACTGCATACAAACCACTTGTAAGCTTTACTTCAGTAACAAATGAGCAGCAATAAAGAAAACCATCCACACATAATTTGATTTTTTCCTTTTGGTTTGGTTAAGCGAAATTTAGAGTAAAATGTTAACCAATAGGTTACAACTAGCTTTATTTCTTTACCTTTTGTTGTCATTAACAAAAGAGAAGATATCTAGAATAAGCTTCATTGCATAAGAACTAGAGACGAGCTTGTCTGCATTACTTGCACTTTTATCGATCTTATTAATTTGAGTATTTGTGCTCTGTCAATCTTATGGGTTGGTCAATTAATATAAAAATATTATTTTGTGTATCTTCATGGTAGACTCATATTATTTGTGGCAATCCTAAATTCTCTCAGCACTCGAACAACTTTAGAATTTCCCCAATCATGGGCACCGGTTACAGTCATAAAATCATTGACACTAAATAGGACGCAATGGAGAAAATTCATGTAGCCGACCCCTCTTAATGGGATTAAGGCATTGTTGTTGTTGTTGTTTTCGTTGTTGTATGGGCACCGGTTACATTCATACAACTATTATCCTTTTAGTAAAAAAAATGAGATACTCAACTAATTTATTTCTTTGCTATTGACCTGACTTTTGAATTGATCCATTTAGCAGCAAACTATGAGCTTGGATTGATCCATACAGTAGTACTAAAACATCCAAATAGAGTTCATATTTCACATGAAAGTGACTAACTCAGCAGAAAAAGATTTATTTAGTTTGAAATGGAAGCACAAAAATAGTGGCTATTGCAGAAGAGACGACATAATCCACTATATGCTTGACCTTATTGCCTCTCACTTAATCAATCACTGACTTATTAACATTTTTGATAAAGATATGAATGACATCACGAAATCCTACAACTAATTTGGGAATTATTGCAAGAAGATCACCTTTCTTTTCGGCAGAATTCAAAACATTATCTCGGTTATGAGACTTCATCTGCTCATGCTCAGGTTGTAATTTATTGGATACTAAGTTCCTCTGGTTAGCTTTAAAATCAAGTAAATTTCTTTCACCAGCTAATCGGGCTTGATCTTTTTCAGAAGAGTGGATTAGCTTCTTTGCTGAACGAGGAAGAACCTACAAGTTTATAGCAGGACAATAGTAATAAGAACATATCAAATAAGTCTGACAAGAAAATATATAAAAATAAAGAGAAGATGACAATAAGATCTTTGAATAAGCTGATTTTAAGGGGAAAAAAATATCATAACAAGTTAGTTGGTCCGTTATAAAGAATCTGGTGACATCAACTAGTACTATGATAATTCACAGTAAGAAGAAGTAGAGGTAACAGTTGTAACTAGTGGAGCACTGAATAGCCCATGACTACATAAAGTACTTTATTAACTCAAAACCTAGTGCATTGATTTCAGTAAGATTTCAATAAAGAATGTAAGATGTTCTCTCTCTAAAATATCCACTAAGTTGCACTTTACTATGTCATCGCAATTTGTTTATTTAAAATCAAAGCCAAGATTAATATTCCGCTAGAAGGAAATATTGTCAAAGAAAAATAGCTGGATATTGCTTTCCTTAATGTACGTATCTTTAAACAGAAGTGATAAGCATGTATGTGGATGAAGAAAAACCTCACTACTAACCAAATGCTCCCCATAAACTTAGGAGCAATTCTGAATTAATAAAGTCTAGTAGCAGTTCTAAAATAGAAGACGTCTACCCAAATATAGAAAGAATTTTCTTTGGAACAATTCAGAATATAGAAGGAAAACAATATAAGGGAAGACGGTAAGGCATGAAACAAGAAACAATATCCAGATTATTGAATTACCTTGACAGGGAAAAGAATGAAGCGCCTTGGAAAACAATGTGTAATATGAAATTCTAGGGATCATACAAAGGAACTTAAAGTGCATCATCGTGATTCGTGAATCGTTTTACTCCAATAAACTTGAGAGTTTGTGGCATGCAAGAAATCATTTAACATACAATTTCAAAGAAAGCAGTGGGGTCATGCCTGTAACACTCGAGGGAATAAAAGTTCCATAAGAAGATTCCTACACAAAAACATACAAGCTGCACGAATAAAACTCATGATCATTTCAAATCTTCAGAAGAGCATAAAATTCCTAGAGCAGTAAAATCCACCAAGAAAGAACATATTTCATTTTAAAGCAACTGGACCTACACGATTAGTAAAGCAACGAGAAAGAAAATGAAAACTTAAAAGTCAAACATGCCTTATCTTGTAAAACATGAAAGAAACTATCTGTTCTCCTTCTATTGGCCTCCATCTTCTCATTGGCAATCCCAGTCAAATACCGAACATACTCTGGTGAGACCATAATCAGGCCAACCTGACCTAAAGGCACCTCCAATCGTATAGAGCAACGTATGGAAACCATAACACGCCTATGCATACTTGTAATACCTGTAAATATGGTGCATAAATCCCAACCCTCTGTCATTTAAAAGCAATTTATCACTAAGTTTAATTTAGAAAATACATGAATGTACATACAAAACTCGGGGAGAGAAAAAATCCAAAAATATAATACTGTTGCAATGAGAAAACCAAACAAAATAGAGACAGCATGAACAAAAGACTCCGGCAATGCTAATAACCCATTTAAATATAACATAGCTTTTATAATAATCAAAGCAGAAATAAAGTACTAACACATGGTGTTTTAATAAAATGAACCTCAAGTATTCAAATTAGAGATATTTTTAAATTTAGCATCC
Source organism: Papilionanthe hookeriana x Papilionanthe teres (assembly GCA_022702705.1). Taxonomy (NCBI): domain Eukaryota; kingdom Viridiplantae; phylum Streptophyta; class Magnoliopsida; order Asparagales; family Orchidaceae; genus Papilionanthe; species Papilionanthe hookeriana x Papilionanthe teres. The sequence goes on from CM040432.1 coordinate 103,390,218, forward strand.
AAAATCAATTTCAATACTGCTTCAAAGTATTGAAAGAAATAGACGTTTGCAATTCACATTAAGAACAGAATGACCGAAAGAGGGTAGTTGATGTCAAACTCCAGCCATCCATTCCTACAATTTTTGTTCCTTCTGTGATTTTATTGGTTCTAAGAAAAAGTTGTTAATAGCCCTTCAGTTGTCAGCAACATGTGCCTTTTTATTTTTCTCCAATCTCTTTATGAAATTTCACTTTGCTGCAATTCAACTCTGGTTCGTGAGTTGCAGCTCTTGCCATTTTTGTGGAACAACATTTTTCACCTGCGATTTCAATTCACAGCAGTTTTCCCTGTACAGGTTGATTACTGACTATGTTTTCTGATATTTTTTTTATTATAACTATGAGAGGCTTTATGATTGTAAACATGAGACGTAAAGGAATGGACAAATAATTCTAATTGATTTTTATTTTGATGAAACAAATTTTTTATTTGATATAATTTATTCTAGCCTTCTGAAATTTCAGAGATGTTAACTGCATATTCTGACAAAAAATTTAAATCTTTTATGTGGTGATCCTAATCTTCTCACATTCTTATCCTCTAATTTTAGTAATTGATCTGATTGCGAAATTGAATTGTTTCAAATTTGGAGCAACAAGGTTTTGTGGGATTTTCAATAGAACATGTAACTTTCATGCTATAAATTTTATGTAAAATTTATATTATACAATTGTTTAATTATCATTTATGTGAACTTTTTAAGCCACTTTAGGTCTTGTCTAAAGGCACTTAGAGAAAAAATGTCCTAAGGCGATCAGGGGAGAAATTCAACATTCAAAACACATGCCCCACAGACTAAGGCATCACATCTTGCCCCACAGACGAAGCAGGATGAAACAATGGAGGCAACTGCACAGGCGGCGCTGCACGACGAAGAAGTAGACACAACGAGATGAAGATCGACGGAGCAGATGTCAGCGTTCACCGTGAGGGGAAACCCTAGCAGAGCGAGGCAAAGTTTTGTGTGTGTGTGTGTGTGTGTGTGTGTTGGAAAAAACCAAAGGTTTAATATATTAAAGAAAGAAATATACAGATAGATTGCATGAAAAGGCCCAAAACAGACACCCTACCCACACGGTATACAACACACACAAGGTCCCAAAAAGAAATATACATGTATACCCAAAAACCAAATTTGTCAAATACACACAAAATCAGGTAGCTAGAGAACGTCTCATTTAGTCATGCCTCTACCTCTAGTTCTAGGAAGAGAACCAGCTAACAGATTAATGAGTTTGTTGTCATAGCCTGAAATAAACAATGTATCATCCATTAAATTTTTTGAGTTATAGTAGGCCTTCATTCTTCTTCTTTCTCCTGCCTGTGTAAACCTGTCATTCCTCATCTGAGGACTAGCTCATCTGATCAGTATGTGGTAGAGCCGCAGTAGTCGTGTCAAACGTTGCAACAATGATAGGTTATGCGTTCTTTGAATGATGAAATGTTGTTATCGCAGTTGTGTTCTGAATATGAGGAGCTGCAAAGCCCTCACGATTATTAGACCGAACATTGTTCTTTGTAAGTAAAATTCCATTAGCGATATTTTCACAAAAGTTTGAAGCTGTAGGTTGCTCAGCTGGATCATCCGGCAACACGTCTATCGCAGAAACAGAAAGAATATTATCAAAGGGCAGCTCCGGTAGTGGAAGGGAGAGCAGATGGTGTTTTGACCAACGTTCCAGTAGCCAGTGGATTGCACTCACGAGTGGAGAAAGGACAGGTGGGAATTGGGGTAGAGGGCCCAGTAACATTTTTACTATGAGGTTTTAAATGAGAGTGCAAATGATAATATTGAGAATGAGGGTGTACAAACATACGACAGTGAGTGCAGTAAAGTGGGAACCGTTCGAGCTCCACCCGCTGCCAAAAACTCTGGTGTTATGATCCAATCCAAATCTCCCCATAAAAGATAAAGTAGTGTCTCGTTCAATCAAAACTCTTGCTTCAAAAGGCCGACTTAAATTAATCGTAAGAATATCAGTTTTGAGAGGTTTCTCATAACTCATAACTAAGGAGTAGAGAAGCTCTTGATTGAAGAGATTGAACTTCGGATCCGAGAAGCACAGCTGTACAGGAATGATAGGAGGTTCAGTGAAAGGATTAAAATCCACGATCCACTTTAATACTTTCATCATACGATTATCTATTCAAACGAGTCTTCTCGCAAACAAATAGGCATAGTCTTCATCATCTAATAATTGAATAAGAATAAGACTGCAGTCCAGTTTACCAATCTTTCATTCCCCTTTCATACGTATTTGCTCAAAATATTTTCGAATTATCTCGAGTTTGGAGTTTCCACAAAGAAATGTGTGTGTATATATATATATATAATACTTGGGTAGGAGAATCCCAAGTATTGGAACCAATCACTGCAGCAGCCTCTCCCACTTCGGATCAGACGGCTCACCGCTCCGGAGGAAGAGTGGCGAGTGTATACTCTCAGTGTGGAAGAAGAAGGCTGGGGATCTTATGCTTTCTTGGGAATCTTATGGATGACACCTTGGTCTCTCACAGTAATGGAAAATCAGCTCAGGAGCTGATTATTGAATGCACTACAAGAACCCATGGAAGAGGAAGGCCATGGCGACCTCGTCCACTGAAAAAATTTTAGTTCCATGTTTTACTTTTATTCTATCTTTTGTACTTTTTGTTTGAGCTTTTTACTCTTTGTTTCTTATGAGTAGAGCTCCATCATTGAGCATCTATACTACTTGTTTTGAAACACCTTTATCTTAATGAAAATGCCGTAGGAACTTCTTTAAATATATATATATATATATATATATATATATATATATATATATATATATATATATATATATATACACATATATATATATCTTATATATGTGTAGATAAAGATATATATATATATATGCTATATATGTACATACATACACATATATAGCATATATATATACATACACATATATAGCATATATATATATATATCTTTATCTACTATATATATATATATATTTGTAAAAGGACACAGGGCCGATTTCGATGAAATAAAAGGTACGACACGAAGTAGTATGAGAGAGTAGAAACAGATTGAAGCACGACTCATAAGAAACGAAATAAAGCTCGAAACAAGCGATACGAAGAATAGAACAAGAGAAACAACGAACTAAAGAGGACGAGGTCGCGAGAGCTTCCTCTACCACAGTTAATGTAGTACATCTAGAGATCGGACTCTGAAGTGATTCTCCATTACCAGGGGAGACCAAAATAATATCCATTAAATTTCCAAAGGGGATAGACTTCAGACTTCTTCTGCAGGAGTATACATCGTCGTTCTTCTTCGGAAGAGTGAACGGTCCGATCCGAAGTGGGAAGGTTCTTCGTCGTGATCGGTTCCAATACTTGAGAATCTCCTACCCCGTGCGGCGAACCCTAGCGACTGCTTCCTGGTCTCTCGCGTCATCTTCTTCGTAAGCTGTGGGAAGTGCTCGTGTTCTCGCGTTCGTTCCTCCTGCTCTGCTTGACTGTTGCGCTGTGTCTCTTGTTTCTGTTGGTGGCCGACTCGACAGTTGCGGCGCATTCTTCTCGGCCGCTGCGGCTCGCCCAGCCGGCGTCGTCGCTCTCGCCGAGTGGCCGAACTAGCGGCCTCGGCTTCGCTCGACGGCGCCGGAGCCCGATAGGCTGCTGTTGTATCGACAGCTGCGACTCTGTTCAACCAGCGTCGTCCCGGTCGGGCCCTTCAGTGGGATTCACACATTTTGCACTGATGGACACCCTATAGAGGTGGGTAGAAATGTTTCTTGGGCTAAAGCAACTTTTGTTGGGGTGGTGGGGAGCAACAAGGTAGTTACCGATCCTAACCTCCTGGTCTTCCCCCAGGAATTCCATGACACAGCAGCTGGGAAAAGCTCCTGCCCTTTCATCCGCCCAGTTGGTACTAAGGAAGGTCTACCCGTTGTTTACTTCACTGAGCAGGAACTTCACAGCTTAAATGAGGAGGTGAAGTTCACTCTAATTGGAAAATTTGCTTTGAGGCACCCAAAAATGGATTTGGTTAGACACTACTTTAATTCATTACATTTTACTGCAGAGTGGAAGCTGGGGCTGATTGATGGAAGACATTTGCTTATGCAGCTTAGCAATGAGAAGGATTATGCCAGAATATCGCTAAACAGACAATTACAATTGCAGGGACTGACATGAAGATACTTAAATAGACACCAGATTTTGATCCTAGCAAAGAGCCCCCAGTTGTCCCTATTTGGTTTAAATTCCCAGGGTTACCTTTCAGGTATTATAAGAGAAATGCTTTATTCAATATTGCTCAAGCAATGGGTACTCCACTGAAAACCTCCCTACTTATAACAAGGCAAGACCGGCAGCAGCGAAAGCTTTTATATAGAGAGATATAACTCTCCCTGAAATTAAAAAAATTTGGATTGGTTCAGAAAGAGAAGGAGCATGGCAGGAGGTGGTCATGGAACAACGACCCTACTACTGCCAACATTGCGGGATGTTTAGCCATACAAAAGAAAGATGTTATAGATTGCATCCACGCCGACGAGAGCTTCTACTAACCCCCCAAAGGAACCTGTTGACTGTGCTATAGAAAAGATAGTTCCCAACATCAGGAATCAGGAAGTTGAGACCCCTTCCATTTCCACTGTGGATGTTGCAGTTTGAGGGAGAGTTTATGAGAATGCTCCAATCACTATAATCACCGCTACTCGGTCCTCATCCTCTGCGGCTGTAGAGGTGGAGGAAGGACAGGAAGTTCTGATTTCTGCAAATAGCAACATTGAGACTATGAAGAAGGCTATGGAGGAGGAATGGCACGTTTAAATATCAAAAAAGAAGAAGAGAAATAAAATAGAAGTGCAGAAACTGATTAAAGATTAGGCTCTTATAGGGGTTGGGATTTCTGGGCATGGCCCTCCTGGTGGAGGCAGGACAAGATCTAGATCACAACCAATCATTTCATCTCCCCCTCAATATGATTAAGTTCCTTTGCTGGAATATTAGGGGCGTTGCCCACCCCCTCTCCATCAGTAGACTTTTATATCTCACCAAAAAACACCATCTTTGGTGTATTGCTATTATGGAACCTTTGGTCCATAAAGATCCAAACAAACTTCTCAAAAAATTCACCGGTTTTGTACATTTTACAAGCACTAATAACAAAATCTGGATCTTATGTAGAAAAGAAATCAGATGGTTTGTCTTAATTGACATAGACAATTTGTTCACTTCTCTTTCCATTTGAGTTGACATGTTGGCTTTGCTACTTTCATCTATGTTGGGTGCACTAAGTCAGATAGAGAAGAGTTGTGGGACAACTTGAAGATCTCAAGTACAAATATGAAGTCCCCTTGGTTGGTTGGGAGAGATTTCAATTGTATTGCAAATTCAGCGGAGCAACTTGGAGGTAGAACTCCTAAACTGAATAAGATTACTAGATTCAGTGACAACATCCTATCTACTGGTCTTTTTGATTTGGGATACCAGGGACCTGATTTTACCTGGAAGAAAGGAAGATTGTGAGAAAGGTTGGACAGATTCCTAGTTAATGGGAACTGGTGTTCGAAGTTTCTGTACACTTTTGTTACTCAGCAGCCTCTAGCTGAGTCTGAACTCAGACCTCTCTTGCTTTCCATTACAACCCCTCCTATACATGGAGCTCCCTCCCCCCCTTTAGATACTTAAACATGTGGTCAGGGCATCAAACTTTCTTGACAACTGTTGCTTCTCTTTGGCATTCTACTCATCCAGACCCCTGGATAAATTTCTTTCTACTCCACCTAAAGGTGAGTAGGGGTCTACGGCAATGGGGCTGGGAGACTTTTGGTAATGTCTTTTCTACTGTGGGCACTGCTGAAAAAGAAGTGTTGGTACTTGAAGATGAGGTACAAAAAGGTGATGTAAAGGAGAAAGAACTATTAATGGCTCAGGAAAATCTACTCATAGCATTAGAGAGATAGGAGCAATTCTTAAAGCAAAAAGCTGTTGTCAGCATTTTTCTTTAAGGGGATAGGAATGCTAAATTTTACAATGCTTATATCAAATACAGAAGAAAGTACAATACCATCCACTCTATCCTAAATGAAGATGGTATTTGGTTGAAGGACAACAACAGTATTGCTAGGAGTGCAGTGCAGTATTTCCAGGCATTGCTCACTCACCTATGGACAAAACCCCTATTGATAACTCATTGTTTAATGTTGAAGTCCACTACACCAACTCTCTTGCTCTGACTGATCCACCTTCTGAATTGGAAGTTTGGCAAGCCTTGAGTTCTATTGAAAGCACCAAAGCTGCACGCCCAGATGGCTTCACTGCAGATTTCTACAAAAAAAGCTTGAAGCATCATTAAAGACGATGTTGTTATTGCTATTAAAAGCTTCTTCCAAGGGTCCAATACTCCTAGTTACTTTTATAATTCTACCTTTGTCCTTGTGCCTAAAACTAATGAGCGAGAAGACTTGGGATCATTTCGGACCAATTTGTCTAGCTTACATTATTAGTAAAACTATTAGTAAGATCATCGTACAAAGACTTAAACCTCACTGGATCTCATTATTAGGCAAAATCAGTCTGCTTTTGTCTTTAACAGATCGATTATCGATAATGTCTTATTAGCCCAAGAACTCTTACTAGATTTGGACAAGCCTTGCAGGGGCGGCGGGGGGGGGGGGGGATATCGAGAAGGCATATGACACCATTAGCTAAGACTTCATTTTGGAGGTGCTTGCTGCCAGGGGCTTTCCAGAAGTTTTTTGTAGTCTCATTCACAGGTGGTTGTCCCATAACAGTCACTCCATTTTGATTAATGCTCAATGTTGAGGCTCCTTCTCTTCCATTAGAGGCCTCAAGCAGGGTGATCCATTATCTCCTACTATCTTTATTCTTGTCATGGATTATCTTTCAAGACCGCTTAATGACAACTTACTCAACAGAAGCTGCTACAGATACCATCACAGATCAACTATGGCTATTTCTCATTTAGGGTACGTTTAGCACATTGCTGGATTATCAGGATTATCGGGATCGACGATTATCACGATAATCTGCGATGCATGATTGTCCGGATAATGCGTATGCATTTGGTTTGAGCGTTTTGAAAACAGTGAATTGCGAGTTGTTTGTAGATTAAATATTATTATCTTGCTTAAATGAATAATACGTTTATTGTTTGTTTTCGCGTTTTAAGAACGAATTATTTGCTGATTGTTTGTAGAAAAAAGTGTTTCTACTAATCCTTATAACTAAAATTATTTTAAAATATTAAATCTTATTTTAAAATATGAAATCTTATTTTAAAATATAAAATCTTATTTTAAAATATAAATTCTTATTCTCGAATCTACGAAGAATTCATTTATTTAAATAACGAGTGTTACTTCGCTTGGTTAATGAGACTCATAAAATGTTGGAATATTTATGTTCAAATCACTTAATTTTATTTTATTTAAAAAACTAGCACCAGAAGCTTCATTTTAGTGGCGTTTAAACAAATACTACACATTTCTTATGTACTTACATATATAAACCGATTGCAAAAGTAGTGATCGATTAATAAAAAAAACGGAGAGAATCTTAAGTGATGAGTGCAATATACTCATTCGATAAACATAAAAAAAACATTACACATGAGTACAGAGGAATAAAATATATAATCCTCACTCAATAATATTATCTACGGACCTATTAAAAAACAAGAAGCATAATAAAATTACGAAGAAAATTATGATAATATTCGTTTTAAAATGTAGAAGAGGCGTATACGAAACGACGTTCTGCGCTGGGATGTCGTCGAACTCCGAGCAACATTGTGCGCACAGGATATTGTCGAGTCCCCATCGCTATGGGAAGCAGAATAGGTCGGAGTGTACGCCCACCGAAGAGCCGACACGTCTCGGAACGGTTTGCCCACCGTGGGCACGCCGTAGAATGGCCGGCCGTAGCTATGTGGGCTTGTGCGATGTGAGCAAACCGTAGAGCGATCCATGACGGCAACACACTTTCTCGGAGTTCCTCGAAAACTTTGAACTCATTTTCCCTGTATAAAATCCAAAGTTGTCCAACATGTACGGATATCGGGGAATGTTTGTTAATGCACACATGTACGGTTAATGCACACAAGATAGGAAGAAAAAAGTGCAAAATAAATGTTCCAAATTTGTTGGAAGAATTACTAACACCCACAATTTCTTACAATCCTCCTCTTCATTAAGAATTCATACCGAACGTAATAACACTCACATTGGTTACGGTATGCAAATTGAAGAGAAAGATCTATGCTTCACTTGTCGTATGCATGCTTCAAAGTTCAACAAAACCCCATTAAATGGGTAATAATTGACATCGATGCTCTTACAAGGAAGATTAATGCAGGAATAATGCATTCTTTACAAAAACTTAGGTTACGGCACATCCATTCTCTTCACAGAATCCTTTTACTTGAATGGTTCAAGTGTAATCATGCATTCTTTATAATTTTCATGCTGGATTCCTGTTTACAATTGAAGCTAAATTCCTGTTTCAATCATATGTTTATAGCAGCAAAATATTCTAAATGTAAATATCAAAATTAAGGGGTTATATATGTAAATCCATAAGAATTGTGTGGTGAGTATGTAAATATCCAGAACTTATTTGAAGATTGCAGATTTTTAGCGCAATTCTGAACGAAGACTGAACAAAAACAAAGCATGATGAAGCAATGAAGAGGTTCATGCAGGAAAGTTCTACCCTTGAAGCTGAGCTATTAAGTGAATACAATAAAGCAATGAAACATGGACAATAAGCATTAACATTTACATCCATACCAAACAATTCTTAAGCATGTATGCTACATTCTCCAAAATAAGAAATTTATGTTCAATCATATATAAGAATTTAAGTGTTGTATATGTAAACCTTTATAGCTGAGATACTCAAAGTTTTTATCTCAAACCTTCCATAGGTCAATGAAGATCTAGTTCTTCATGTATTTATATATTTAAGATCAAACGTTTTATCCCAAACCTTCCATGCTCAATGAAGATAACCTTCCATGTTTAAGGCAAAAATTGCTAATGCAAATGACACCAGATATCAGTAATTTTGCAATAGATTCCTGTGGCAAAAATATAGGGCAAGCTTTGCTTTTGGGTCCCATGGAAAAGGAGACTGCAGTTAGACATTTTGAAAATGTATCACATTCTAACCCAGAACGATCACATATTAGCAATGGAAATCCAGAACAGAGTAGTAAAGGTGAGCCTTTTCTAAGCTCTATTGTTTCACAGGCTTCAGAACCTGGCTATGAATCATGTAAAACTGTTCAGAACCCTGAGTTGAATAATAACGTGGCACATATGTAAAAATTGAAACTGCCATTAACTTCATATTGCTTGTTCTCCCTGCCATTAACATCCCAAATCCAACACATTCCAATACATACTATCAAAACATTGGAGACAACTGACATAGCCTTCCAAAATAAACGGAAGCAGTAAGCGAGTAAAAGTGTTTGCAATTCAGTGCACATGGGAGGCTTGAAGCTGCCTCCATTAAAAAAAGGCTATATACCAAGTCTCCGGAAAAGGTGGAAGAGTTTGCCACTTCAATCATATTATTAACCGAATCGTGGAGGCAACGGTTGCCAACAACAGAGTTGTGTGGCCATCCTAGTTGCTCCACAAATTGCCCATGCTTGCAAGCTCCACCAGCCATGAACAAAAAAATAATAAAGGGGTCCTAGATTTTAACAGCACTGTAGGAAATAACACTATTTATAAGAAACAAATGCTTAAAAAGAATGTGCTGCACTATACAGTAGGTTTATCATTCCATAATGCCACTTCGATTGAGGTAATATTTCAAATATTAAAATTCAAATATTAAGAAGCAAACTAGTGGGCTATTACTCTCCAACCTCAGCAGGATTCCCTGCCTTCACCAGCCCACATAGAACAATATTGTATGCTAATGTCCCGAGCTGAACTCCGGAATCGGCCATTTCGGAAAAATACTTGAATTGTGTATTCTATCCTTTCGACCACAAAAACATGCTTCCATGAGAAGAACAAAAGTATGTTCATTTGGTTTAACATCATGTTCACTCATCTCTCTATAAAGCCCTTCAGCAACTACCACCATTCCATTCTGCCCAAGCTAGCATGTAAATATGAAAATAAAAATACTACATTCAGCACGTAAAATGAAAATAAAAAGAAACCAATAACCTTATTCTATCCTTTCATCCATTTTTCAAATTTTCAGTCAAATATCAAAATTCATGGTAATAAAACCGCATACTTGTTATTACCAACAAATTTTCGATCAACTATCAAATTTTCGATCAACTACTTTCTTTTACATACTATCATAGCCGAATATCGAAACAACTCCAATTAGTGTTAAAAAATGATAAAAAAAATGTAAAATTACAATGAGTACGGCATCAATTACAATGAGTACAACATCGATTCAAAACCACAACTTCTTTGCATTCATCAACATCTAAACCGAGATGACTCCACAATTAGTACGAGCATAAATTACAACCAAACTACAAATGAAATATTCCGGTATTAAGAAAGGAATGCATATAAGATATAATCGGAAATATAGTCAATCTTTATCTATTGTTCCACACAAATTCTATTGTCTTCCGTGATAAAACGAACCAACAAATTCATCAAAACGTAACATAAAAAGAAGCGTTCATCATGCACAATAAAAATAAACCCACTGAATACATATTTGAGGTTCAAAATAAAGACGATGTGGAAATTCGAACTTTGACATATAGCATCCGTGATACGCTCCTCGGAGCAGCCCATCTCCGATGCACCTTCCCCGTCTCGGGTTTCAAATTCTTCAACTTCCATAAGGTCATCGGGGATTGACTAGCCAATTTGTAATTCCGATGCCTCGGGCGGGAGGTGCATGTCGTCGGCCTCAACCATATTAAAATGCGTGTCGGAACGGGATGGATGTCTTCAATGAAATTATGCAACGCCATCGTGACCACTACTGATGTGAACCTCGCTACGAAATGGGTACGTAGGCATGTCACGTAGGATGACCATTTTTCTTCCAAACACCAAATGTTCTTTCGATCACCCCGCGCGAGGAGGAGTGACGTTTGTTGAACATCTCTTTCCGACCACGGCGACGCTAGCTCGATCTCTCGAAATCGGGAATATGATATTTCGTCTCGGGAATGGCTTCGGATATCCCTCCAGTAGAGGATATCCAAGTGCCTACTAGAATAGTATTTACCTATCACGAAAGACATCATTATTTTCTATCGTAAATATATAATAATGGGGTAGAAAGTTAAGCGACCTGGAGGTGGGTGAGGGAAGTGTTGTCTCGTCGTCTTTCGTTGTGTATTTGAAAATACGGTACACGTCATCTGCACTCCTGCCCATCCGCCATATACAAATGTGAAGCACGTGTTGAAGTCACATACTGGTAATCACATTTTGGGTAGGCGATCCGCTTCGACCAATGTACGCCATCTTCGATCGCTAGGAAGTCGGGCATGAATATGCGTACCGTCAATTGCTCCAATACTGATTCGTAATGATTTGTTATGTGATCGTTAGTATTGAGATCTACATTTTCACTTTGAAGTAGACGTGATGCGATAAGGAACTAACCTTAAAAAATGGCATGTAACGCGGGTCTTTGGCGATCTTTCTTGGAGTTGTCTTGAATGACGAGTCTTCGAGCTTAATGATTTGAATAGATAGACTTAATTAAAGCCTTCGATTCTTCGGAGAAGTATCGACTTATTGTCTCGGAGGAATGTTGAAAACGCTCCATAGCTTCCTCTAATTGATTGATTTTGAGATAAAATGAACAATGTAATTGCTAATACCTCCACAGTCGATGTTACAGGCGAGCCTTCGAGTCCAGTGATTGCATCGTAGTTCGTATAAAAGGTCCGGAAAAATGGGCGCACTCATACGAAATATGTTGTGGAATCTTATGGGATGTCCAAGTAAGCATCTCGCCGACCCATTTATCCCCGATAAATAATGATGTCATGCGTGGGTTTCAACGATCTTTGGAGCGGTAGTACTTCTAAAAGCGATATTATAATTGCGGCAGTAATCTTACGCGGCGTGCTACTCGATACATCTCGCGTAAATGTTTTCGTATAAGGGAACGTTTTATTCGATTAGCGGACAAATATCCGTGCAAACTTTTAAAAAATATAAACATTTAACGAACGATTCGATAGATCGATGATGAAAAATTGCACGAATAACAATGTCTTGAAAACTAAAATTGCACACATACGAAACATTCGAACGATCCACAAAAAATAAAAAAAGGCGAAAAGTGAGGTCGAAACATTTTTAAATGGATAGACGTAAATATTCGGCACGCGTTATTGCTGTAGCCTCTTGAAAATCTGTCTCCGTATAGGGTCTTCCAAAACTTTAACACGTTTTAGGTAGAATGCGGGATCACGGACAACTTCGGAATTTCATCCAAAAGATTCATGAAGTCGACATCGGGATCAACTACTACGAGTATGAACGGTTTGCGGAGTTTCGAATGCTTGTATCGGTTATCTATCGAGCTTTGAATGAAAACATCTTTATTTTTATTTTTTTGTCGGTCTTGCGCCTCTTTGATTGGCACGTGGATTCGAGCTCCATCGGGTGCACGCTCGGGCCTTCACGAAACCATAACTTGTTCGGGTATGTTGTCGGCGAGATACCAGCAAAGCCACGCTCGTCAGGGTTGAATGCATTTTCACCAGTAGCAACAACCGCTTGGAACATAACATCCAGGTTTGTCCTCCAAGTCCGGCTCGATCCCGCACACCTTAAATTTTTTGCATTTGGAAAAGCACTGCGATGTCGAGAGGTTTTCAGGATTAGAATTATAATTGATAATAAGTCGAAAAGTACACGATGATACAATTATTACCGCTAGCTTTCGTTGTCCATGCATTCCTCGAAGCATCCACCGTACGTTTGAGAGGATTCCAACCTAATCAGGTTGATCCTCTTTTAAGATCCTTCCATAACTTCAGTCTCTCTTTGGCGATCCCACTTGTTCTTGAATTTCGAACTTATCGTAGTCTCGTCCTGTCATTTCATTAAACTTTTTGGTATATTAGCCATCCTTCTTGCTAAAACAAGACGATGCTTATTTCAACTTCGATCTCATTAACACATAGATTGCGAAAAATATCCGTCACGATTTTATCCCACGTTGCTTGATGTAGACCATGCTGGTTTAGACATATACGTAGCTCAGTAGAAGACACGGATGAAATATTTGAGAATCGTCAATGAAAACATAATACATGCTTGCACGTGGCGAAAGGTATCTTTCGATTTAAAAAAAGAACATGCAAATTAATTAAAAATACATAAGAATTGTGAAGTAGCATTTACTAATCAAAAGTAAGATGGCTTTAATAGTTGCTTCGATGGCGATGGAAAAGCTGATGATGATCAAGAATGTATAAGATGATGGTGCGAAAGATGTTTGAGATGATGTTAATTTATACTACTGTAAAATGCATATTGTTTAAAAACCGTTTCCAGTGCTTAATTGCTTAATAAAAGTTCGAAGAAATACTTTGTTCAATGAGATTAAAATATCTCTATTGTTTCAAATTTACTTATAGTTTAATCGATCTTGAAAAACACTTGAAATGGAAAAAATTAGAGGCATATAGATACATATCATCCAATTCATATATAAAAACATATCTAACACCTACATTTTGCATTTTAGATATCATTCACACTACATCAAAAGTACCATTATTTTAACACTTACAAAAGAAATACACTTTTTCATATATCTAACACTATTTTAACACTAATGTACAAATAGATGCTTATGTGTTAGATATGTATCTAAGAATTGAGTGGTATGCATGTAAATCTTCCAAAAACTAAGAACAAATAGTGAATTAGCTAACATTTGTTAAATCCTGGAGGGATTCCGGAAACATAACTTGCCGATTTTCCATGTTTCATTCATTGTTGACAATAGAAGCAAATTGATCTTAGAATGCTTCTCGTCTACTAACATTACTACATCAACAACATGACAGCAGGTTCTACAAACACCGACATTGTGCCGACAACTTACAAACAGTAGAGCAAAGCAATCGTTGAACATAGTCATCCTCTCAGTAGTTAGTGTCTAGTTCACGAAGGCTTCAGATTCTTAAAAAAAAAAAAAAAAACTCAAAACCTTCTAATAACATACACCATCAACTCCACATTGGAGTCTCCATGTAAAGTTTTAGCAATATTCGATCACAACACTCTTTTACGTGTTACTATTGGAGAGTGATCTTTCCAATTTACTAATATAAAAATTGTCGGTTCTACATAGAAGGAGAGAACGACGAGTAATGAGAGAAATGTAACGGAAATGGATTTAATGATAATCATTCACCTTTTTATATAAAAATCATGAAAAAAAAATTTTCGATGCAATGAGTCGAACTTGGCGATAAGAACGGAGAATTGACAAAAAGATTTTCTAGGCATCGTTGGGGTTAGGGCTTTACCGAGAACTTTACCCGAGAAACCGAGTGATGCGGATCGGGGAAGGAAGGCGGGTGCCGCGGGATCGGCGAGGATTTGGATCGCAACACTTCTGCGGACGGCGAGGAAGCGGGTGAGGAGACGGATCGCGGCGGTGAGCGAGGAAGCCGGGTCTCTGGAGAGCGAGGAAGCCGGGTCTCTGGAGAGCGAGGAAGCCGGGTGAGGAGACGGATCGCGTCGGCCTCGAGCGAAGAAAGCCGGGTCTCTGGAGAGCGAGGAAGCTGGGTGAGGAGTGGGATCGCGGCGGCCTCGAGCGAAGGAGACGGAAAGTGTCGCTTAGGTTAGGGCTCGAGAGGGGCAACAGTGGAAGTGAGCTAACGAATCGCGGGATCGCGGGTAGGAAACCGCGATCCGCGATTAATGTAAATTTCGATAATCCGAGTAATCCCGTTTTTGAATAATCTGCTGAAATTTGATTTCCAAACAGATTTTTGGCGTTTTGAAAACGCCACCGCAGCAAATAATCTGTGCCAAACGCACCCTTAATCTATGCAGATGACATTATGGTTTTCTCAAATGCTAGCAAAATGGCTGTCAAAAGAGTTGTACAGTGTCTCAAACAAATTGAGTCTACTTCTGGGATGAGGTTCGGCCCTGGAAAGTGTACCATACTGTTTAATAAAAAAAAGTAGCCTCAACAGTAAGCAATGGATCCTAGATTATACCGGTTTCTCTTACTCTCAACTACCTTTGAAGTATTTAGGGGTACTCTTGCTTACTAGCAGAGTAAAGCAAGTCCAATTTGATGAAATCATCAGGAAAATTTCTACCGAACTTGCTAGTTGGACCCATTCTTTCTTATCTAATGGAGGCAGAATAACTTTACTTAAGAGTATTCTTACTACTTTCCCCTCTTATACCTCTCCAAATGACCAACATGAAGAAAAGCACAGCTTTAACTAGAAAGAACTTTCAACAGATTCCTTTGGGCTGGCCAAAGACAACAGCTTCACTGGGCATCTTGGCGGAAAGTGGCTAAACCCACACTGGCTGGTGGTTTAGGCTTCAAAGGGCTTAAGCAAGAGTTACATGTCAACCTGTGCAAACTCTGGGTTAAATTTAGATCTCAGCAATCTTCGTGGGCCCAATATAAGAAGGGGAAATATTGCAAGGATGTTCAACCTTCTCTTGTAATTAGAAAGCTTGGTGACTCCAAACTATGGGTTAAGATGCTCCAGGTTAGGCAAGAAGCTGATCAAATGTATCTATGGGAGCTTGGAGATGGGGAGGTACATTTACGGTTGGACAATTGGTGTCCAAAAGATCGGCTTAGCCCCTTACTAAAAAGCGAATCTAAATCTTCTTGTGGCTGATTGTTGGGAGGGGGACAACCGGTCACTTCTTTTCTTAATTCCATCCCGCAAGAATCTTCTCGTCAAGTTAATTTCCACTATACCATTCAACATAAGCATAAACGACAAGGTGATTTGGCAAACTTATAATAACCAGAAACTTTCTAAAGCTATCTATGCAAAGTTGTACCATTGAGACTTGATTCCTTGGGGAGATTTCATCTGGAATAGACACCTCTCCCCATCCATGTCTTTCTTCTGCTGGAAAATTTTTCATAAAATTATACACACTGATGATATACTCAAACTGAAAGGCTTGAGGGGCCCTTCATGCTGCCGACTGTGTAAGGAAGAGGAGGAATCTTATTCTCATCTGTTCTTCAACTGTAAAGTTTCTCAGCAGGTTTGGAATTATATCACTAGACAGCTCTGCCTGAACCTTATGCCTCTGCAGTGGGATAACCTTCTACAATGCTGGGAGTGCTGGCAGAAGGCAAGGGTGGGTGCAATTCCTCTTGTAATTGCTCGGTTTATATGGATGGGAAGAAACCGAGCTACATTCGAAGATAAGGCCCTCAAAGTGGATGTCATTGGCAGAAATTATATTACTTTCCAACATAAACTGATTCAGCACAACAAGCTTATTAATGTTTTTGCCCTCCTTATCCCTGAGAGGTAGAATCTTCCAAAGATCCTAAAGGTGAGGTGGACTTCTACTGAACATCTAGTAAAAGTCAATATTGATGGTAGTTATTTTGTTAGAGGAGCTGGGGTTGGAGGGGTATTCAGAAATCATTTGGGAAACTGTCTGCTCTTTTTCCATGCACTAGTCCTGGCTACTGATGCAGGTGAAGCTGAGTTAGAGGTCATTTATCGGGCCCTTAAACTTGCACTTTTCAACAATTGGAGTGCTCTTATTGTTGAAGGAGATTCCCAAAGTACTCTCCAACTATTAGAAAACACGAATACCGCCCAATGGCATCATGCATATTGGGTCCGAGAAAATTATTTACCTCGGGTCTCAACTTACAACCAAATTTCAGTTCATCCACAGAGAAGGAAACCGACCTGCTAACTGGCTTGCACGTGTGGGGATGTACTCCTTGCTAGAAGTGTCAACAGTACCCCCCTCTCTTTCCTTTTTGTTAAGAGGAGACCAACTTGATGCCCCTCATCTTAGGATATGTGGGAACTTTTACTGAATTGCTTGTTTGGAATCTGAGTTTTTATTTTATTGTGTGGAGTTGTATTGTGATTGCAAGCTCCTCTAGGAGATTTCTTGCCTTAATTTTTGTTTGAAGGGGAAGCTTCATTTCCCCCTATTTTTGTACTCTTTCATTTTCATATCAACTTGTAGGAAGCCATGAGCTGCTCTTTTCTCAATATATATATATATATATATATATATATATATATATATATATATATATATATATATATATATATATATATATATATATATATATATATACTTCTTTAAAATTTTATCAAAATATCCTTTTAATATTAGCACACTTATCGATGTGTTTGCATGAATTTGAATGTCAAAACTTAATTATTTGTGTAAGTACATCATCATAGAAACACGCACAAAGCTCTTCTTTTAAAGTTTGATATTTCGTTCTATCTGCATGTGTGCACCTGATTCAAGTCAGATGATAATACTTACAAATTAAATTCCATTGAGTGTTTTTAAGCATAATAGCTTTGTCTTTAAAATGACTTTTAGGGCCTGTTTGGGGCAGTTTTAGATATTTGAAAAAGCTGGTGCAGAAAAAATTGTTTTTAAAAAGCTGTGGTCGCTATTATAATTTTATTTTATTTTAAAAATTCAGACCGCGGCTTTCTAACAGTCACCACACTTTCACAGCTCAAAGTGAAAAAAATAGATTTTTACCACAAAAATTTATAAAAAACAGAAAAAAATAGTTCCCCAAACAGAACTGTGATGACGGTCTAAAAAGCAAAGCAAGTAGAAAGCTGTCACAAACACTCTCATTTGAGGGTGTGTTTGGGGCAGTGTATTTTTTGTTGCGATGCAGTGGGAAAACACTTAATATGTTGTTTGGTTTGTGTGGTGTGGTGGGCTTATCCCGAATGCACACATAAATGCAGGCCACGAGCTCGACCCTGCAGTCCTCATTTTTTTGCGCCTATTACCTAGCTACCCCCTGTTTTTGGTTTGAGATTCATTCTCCTCTCTCGCGTCTCTGTCTTAGGTATTTCCTCCTCTCTTGCGGTGGCAAAACAGTCGATTCGATAGCCTTCGTTAATTCCCCTTGTTCTTTGTTGTCCTCTGGTGTCTTCTACCCTCTCTTTGTCGTTATGCTCTCTGCACTTTGCGGTTTGTGGTTCAATGCCATGTGTGGCTTGCTCTTTGCGGTTTTTGGCTTTTTTCTATAGAGAGATTGATTAGTTTCTATGTTTCAAGGAAGGGGAAAACACCCGATTGCATTTCTTTCTTTATGTGAAATTTAGAGGTTTTTGGTTTTATGATTTTGACTCTTTGCTCTTTGTGGGATTTGTTTCAATAATGTTTCTGACATGTTGTTTGCAATTTGTGGCTTTGCTACATAGATCACAATTTCTATTGCTAATAGAACAGTTGGCATGTTTTTCTTTCTCCAACTTTTATTTTAGTTATCTTATCCAATGGCCATTCATATATCAAGTGAATTTTTTTCTGTGATATTTGGAGGTTGCTTTAAGGATTTGGTATCAGTCTCGAATTGGTTGCTATTGGTAGTTTATAGACACTGCGTATGATGAGTTGTTATTGGTGTTTTGCAGCCACTTTGTATGATGGGTTATTGATTTACGACCTCTGTACATGCCCAATATATTATGTTGTTTTTGTTGCTCCATCTCTCAATTGGAAAGTTGTTGGTTGTAGTGTGTTGGTTGCGATGATATGGCAGTAGTTTGTTAGTTTTGATGATGTGATAGTTTGTTAATGGTAAATATGTGATGGTGGTGGTGGTGATATTTGTGTGGTGATGGTTATGTGTTGGTGGTATGTGTGGAAGTAATGGTGATTTGGTACTGATAGTGGTAGTGTATTGGTTGTGATGATGAGGTGCTGGTGCTGGTGGTGGTAATTGTGTAGTGGTGGTGTTGGTGGTGGGGTGATAGTGTGTTGATAGTATGTGTGTTAGTAGTGGTGGCGTGATGGTAGTAGTGTGTTGGTTGTGATGATGTGGTGGTGTGTTGATAGATTTCATATATTTCTTTTCTTTTATATTTCCAGATGTGGGATTTTAAATAACATTTTTTGGTTTTCATAAGATAAATTTTTATTGTGTCAAAAAGTTATGTAGTTTAGTTCTTTTCATGCTAGTAGTCATGACTAGTAAGATGAAAACACTTGGTTCGTCTGTTAAGTGAGATAAAGAAGCGAAGCTAATATTTTACAATCTCGATCTTAAAAAGGTGGAATTGGGAAATAGGCCAACCACCTATTTTAAAATTGAAGAATGGGAGAACATTATAAAAAAAATTCAATGAAAACACCGGAAGAAAATATGATATAATACAACAACAAAGCCTTAATCCCACTAAGTGGGGTCAGCTGCATGAATCCTTTTTCTCCATTACGTCCTATTTAGTTTTAAAAAAAAATAGGATCAGTTAAAAAATGACTGGAAAATATAGAAAGAGTAAAAGCAAGGATCCACGGGCTTGAGTTGGGATCCGATAAAAAGAACCAACAATGCTTCAAAAGAATGGTAGACCGAGAGATTGGAGGTGAGAATTTATGAAATGTCCAGTCCTTCAACCTTTTTTTATGTCAATTTCAATTAAATAGCATATAAATTATCAATTAATGAGTAGGTCATGTCAACTGCTAAAAGGTTCAAGTTTAATGGCAATGACATTGAGCTTAGAGAAAAGTTGGATCATATGTTTAGTAGAGTCGTGGCCATGAGTGATCATGCATTAGCACCTAGAGAGAGAGGGCATGCTAAAGGAACTGAGCATGTATATGTGGAGCCAACTAGGGCTCCAATAAAGCGCCCAACCCCAACCTAAGTTGGATAGTCGTTTCAAACGTCCAAGGGTAGAGAAAAAGAAAAAAAAAGTGTAGTTTTCATTAGAAATCAGATATCATAATTAGTAGCTTCATGCACCTATGAGCCTAGCACATCACATGCAACTTCTATTCAACAAGTTATAAAAATTCTGAAAGAAACTTCAGAAACTTAAGGAGACATGTTTTACTTGTTTTCTATGAAGTCAGAATACCCTACTAGAAGAAAATTATTCATGTCAATGACACCTAACCGCAAGGTTAATTATTTACATATTTTATTTGTTGGACATCATTATGTTCGATTGATATATCAACATTATCTACGCTACTTGTTGGACATTATTTACACTACTTCCATTATGTTTGAATTTTATTCTATTTAAATTTATTTGTTGGACATCTTTACCCGCAGAACAATCTTTCGTTGCTTTTGGAATTTTCATTGTCAAGGTTCTTCTTTAATATAGTACTTGTTAATTAAGTGTTATTTATATGTGTTAGTTGCATAAGCAATCAATAATATGGATAGAGAAAGACGTAAAAAAACTACAACTACATTATGCTTAATGTATGAGTATTCTAACTCATATATTGCTCGCTCTCCTTGCATGGCATCCACGTATATAGACCAAAAGTAAGTTGGGGAGTTTCATGTAGATCACCCCACAAGATTTAACATGTACCATCTGACACAGCGCATATTCATTGATCTATTGAAAAAACTGTACATAAATTATGGACTACATGGCTCCTCTAGGATGACTTCAAGAGAAGAGTAGTAATAACCCTCTAAATTTTATCGCAAAATAAGTGTGAGAAAAGCGATGGAGCAATTCCAACAGTCATCAGAAATAATTAGTATATAATTTTCAATTAGGTTAAATGCATTTCAAATTCAACATCATGACAATGTTAATAATTGTTTTAATAGTTTTATTTTAAATTTTAATTGTTGAGTTACTCACTGTTGAGTGAGGTATCAATTTTATTATGTAATATCTGAACTGAATTTTTGTTCTCACGTATGAAATATGCGACCAGAACTGATTATGTTATAAAAAACACACTAATACAGGGTGGAAATTTCATTTTATTATAAACAGTTGTTGCACAACTGCACAAAATAAACAGACGCACAGCTTGCGCAGCAGCTCTCTGGCACAGCTACTGTGCAACGGCCTCTTAATAAGTTGTGGCAGCCCCAAATAGACCCTTAATGATCAAGCCCACAAGAAAGGTTTGTAGATTCATGCTCATTCAATTTCATCTAATTCACGACCTAATCTAAAAGTTTCGTCTAAGAAATTTTGGATGGAGTGAAAAGACTTTGCTCATAACTTAAAATGGAGCTTTCAAGTCATTTGTAAGTTTTATGCTAGTTATGTTTGTGGTCAATTATATTCTTCAAAGCAATATGCAACATGTTTAAATGTTAAATTTATGCCCTCACGTCAATAAATTTGCAAGCTCATGTTAACTACGTCTTTTAATTCAGTAAATTATATTTGTTCTTTCCAAATGATATTTTGATAAAATTTTGATAGCCTTCTAACACCACGCTTGTGTACAAGAGTCTATAGAGTGTGTTGAGCATTCCCACCGTACTTAAATTACGTCAATAGATATTGTTTGGAGCATCATAGTTGGGGGGTCTTCAAACCTACTATGTTCAAAAAAATTTTGCATAGGGCTTAATGCATCTACATATAAAAATATTTGCTGGGAACAAATTTCTCGCTGCTCAAAACAATGTGCATGGTTCTTCAGCTCACTTCATTTAAAAAAGCATGCATAGGTCTTCGGTGCGTACACAAGAATGTTGCAATGCTTCGAGTTAATCCAATCAAAATATACCATCACATTCATTTACCATTAGTTGCCTGAGTTAATCCATTCAAATGTCTAAGGTCCTAAACATGTCTTTACTAATCTAGAATTCTATTATTTATATTGCTAATAATTCACATATTATTTGAACTTGTGTGACACCAGTCAAAGATTTTGCATATAAACAACAATACTTGTTATTAAGATATTAAACTTCACTTAGGATTTGGTTGATTTTTTTAACATGAGTTTGTTGGATGCATCTGGCATGTAGATGGAGTTTAAGAGATCTTTGTATAACACCTATAAAAAGGCCCTTAAACTCAATAATGATTCAATTAAATGAGAATTTATGAGATCATAATTTCTTACTTGATAAATGGTTTGGTTTGTGCATCTCTTTCATCGCTAATTCCAATTATCAACTTTCTCTCTCATGAAACATATCTTCTCTCTTTGTCAAAATGCATCCGCTCTCTCTGTCCATCAAGAATCTCAACATGGTACACCTACCAGTTAATTTTGATCACCATATCTGCATCCTAACAACCTAATTGAAATCATAAAGTATGATCCTCAAATTTAAATCTTCTCAACTGAACCACCTCTCTCTCTCTCTCTAAATTTATACATATTTTCTTTGTACTTGCAATCTCTCAGCACTTCATTTGATCAACATCTAATCTCTCTTCACCCAAAACCTCATCTCTCTAACCTAATGTGTATTCTCTCACTATATACAACCTCTCAATATTTCATTTTATCACCATCCCAACTCTCTCTTCCAAGACCTTCTCATAACACTCCCGAAAAGACTAACAGAAAAGAATAGCTCCTTTTCTTATATTGGTAGTCCTATCTTTAGAAAACCGTAGCCTACAAAACCATATATGTCTATCTACCATTTTTCCTTTAAAACTCTAACCTTAATTCCATTTTCCAAACCCAAATGTAATCCAACTTCAAAACATTATCACAACTTGGATTTCTCACAACCACAACCACACTAAAGTTCTTATATGAAGAAGAATTGTAGCAAATCAATAATCAAAATGGCACCATCCAAAAATTGCAGTAAGGCATCGAAACAAAATCCAAAAGGTAGCCATTTAGTTGCCTGTATAGATTGCTCGTCAAAATGGCACCATCCAAAAATATTCAAATTCAAATCAAAATTTTCCATAATATTGCAACAAGAAGATCGAAGGTCACTAACATCAAAAGATGATTGAGTGCGTTCTACAAAAGGTATAGTTATACTTTTTACTTGAATATGTTATTGATTTGCATGCTAATAAGAACACCAACTTTGTTTTCAACGTTAGAGAATTATTACCTAATTGAGGTGCATTCAACCTTCTAAGTTTCATGTAGTTGTATCTTCTAATGAAGTTACATCATCCCCAAAATCTTTGTTAGTTTCTCTGTTACCATCAATCGCAACAACAACTAAAATAGAATAAATATTATAAATAGGCCATTATGGATACTTATGGCAAACAAAAATGGCAAATTTAATGGTTTATCATCCACCAACAAAATATTCTTTGATAACCAAGAAGAATTCTAATTAATTGCTCCTTGTCTTTTGAATGAGCAGCATAATCATAGTTATTGAGAGATGAGTTCTTCCTGCCCCAAGAGAAGTGATGGAGATCATCCACTGGCTTCTATAGCATCATCACACCGGCATCACTACAACACTCAAAGCTAAGCCTCAGTCATTTGATGTCTCTCTAATCTTTATTTGATTAAGTGAATAATAAAATATGAGAATTTATTTATTTTAGGAAATTTCAAGAATTCTAAGAATTTTATTTTAGTTTGTTCATATTTACTTGAATTTTGAACTTTTTGAAATTAGTAAGCATAAGTGGCATGTAACTAAAGCCTACGAAACATAGTGAAGCCCATAAATAGTAAGTATGTCTTTTGTTTGGATGAAACAAAAAAAAATCAAATTGAACTAAAATTTACTTTTTTTGTTGGGCTCTATTGTTAAAATATCAATTTGATTATGGTTTATAATTTTAGATTTCTTTGATTTTTTTTATTAGTTTTATTTTTATATTATGTAAAACCAAACAAATCAAACACCAAAATATACCAATTTTTTCAAATACTAAATTAACAAAGTATTGTAAATAAACATGCGAAAAAAGATCAATGTATATATTATTTATTTAATAGGAAAAAATATAAATTTTAGCAAAACTTAATTAATATTTTTCTTAATCCATGTTATTTAAACTAAAGATAATTAGGCACATTGTTAACGTTATTATATTTAGATTCTTCCAAAAATACTAAACTAACCAAATTAAAGTTTGTTTGTATTTAGTTCGGTTTTGAAAAAAGTTGGTCTGTTTTTAACAATCAAGATAAATTGTTTTGGTTTAACTTGTAAACTGAACAATACAAACCAACCAAATACACACCCCTTAGTTAAATAAGAATTTTTATATCATAATATTTTTAATTTGCCTAATGCTTTGCAGTTGATGTACCTCTGCCTCTCTCTAGATTTTCCTACTTTCTCTCTCTTGAATTTATGCATGGGTGCATACCAATCAATTCCAATCCACCAATCATTTTCCTAATTTAAATCATAACCTGCAATCACCAAGTTTTTCCTAGCATACTCTCCACTCTTTTCTCTCATACCTGCCTTACTTACCTCTCCTACTGTACTCACGCAACCGATTGTCTCTCTTTTCTACTACAAGTTAAATTTAGCTGATCAAAAACCTCTCTCTCTCTAAATTAAATCATCTCTCTCCAGCCCAACCCCCATTCTCTCTCAAGCAAGAACCCCCCACTCCACTCTCTCTATAAAAACAGTATTAAAAAGAAAGAATATCAACAACTTTCCTATAAGAACCAATTTATTCAACCGAAAACTTTTTTCCAAACACTGGGCCGAGTCATCCACATCACCATCATCAACAGAAGAAGATGCCTGTGGATTGCACACCTCCACAACCACATTGCACACCAGTACACTTCCATTGAAACTAGTCCCATTATCCAATTCATCCTTAAAAAGAAGAATTCACGCTATGTTGCTGATGGCCAGGAGAAAAGGATAAACTTACAGAAATAACGAGAAAAAAAAAACAAAATAATAAAATGTAAGTTTCAAGCTTTTCAGCTCACCGGATTCCCTGAAGCCACAGGCGATGGCAGTTGCAACGAGCTCTTGGGCTGCCATAACGTCCTTACATTCCACTGCAACAATAAGAGGCTCAAACCGGAAAACCAAGTTACCGCCTTCGGCTCGTTCCATCTCCACTGCACTCTGCGCTGCTGGTGTTTTGAACAGAAGGTCGATCACGGCCTCCGGATCCGCAGGCTCGTGCGAGACAAAAATCCAGCCGCCGCCTCCAGCCTTCTTCTTACTCCTCCTAGGGTTTATTTCACCATCGTCGGGGTTTGGTTTAAGGCTCTCTCCAGGTTGGCGGAGGATAGAGATTCTGCCGGAGCAGGAGCTGGTTGTGAAGAAGGAAGAGTGGAGGTTGATCACATTCAGAAGGGGGGCGATGGGAGCATCGATGCTTCCCTTCGGAGATTTGTCAGGCAACGGCGAGACCAAGGAGGCTAGGGTTTCAGCTTTACGCAGTTCGAAGCCCATGTCCAGAAGCCAGCAACCCTCGCCTAGCGATGGTCGAGGGGGGTCGCGTTGGTTAGATTAGAATTTCGTACTACCGTTTAAGGAAAACCATATACTTTATAATAATTCTGATTAATATTTAAAATGAAATTGTGAAAATTATTTGGGGTTATGTTGATGTTATTGATGTTAATATTATAATAATCTCACAAAATCTCTAAATTACACCAGAAAAAAATATGAAAGTGAAACTGCGAAAGTTATTGATGGGTTATTTGAGGTTATTGAGAGGTTATTGGAGTTAATACTTCAATAATGAGTTATTGGGAGATTTTCCTGGGAGCGCACACAGAACTGCATGCGTACTTCGTATGTAAATATTTCTCCCATTTAAGGGGACATAATTGGTTTTCCTTCTTCTGTTGTTCAATGTCGTGCTCGTGCTCTAAATTTTTCTTATTAATAGTCGTTATAGTTTTTAATTTTATTCAAATTTACTTTTGATTATATCTAGTAAAGTAGTATTTTTAGAGAATATTAAATCTTATGTGGTCGTTGTTTAAACATCAAATGATGTATTTCGTCCTCTTTTCCCTACCCATTCTAACTTTTCTCTTTTCTCGTCATTATTTTTGTTCTAAACCCTTTAAAGTGTATCCTAAGCAGACTACATCAATGCTCAATTATATCTCCTGATTCATCTGTAAAACAACCTTGTAAGGATCTTAATATGATCTTATTTCTATTGAGTATTCATTTATCTCTACGTGAGTTTATTGTTCTCATTCTCTTTTTATCAGAGTTAGTATAGTCAACAAAAATGATGTATTATGTATTAGTTTTTAGTTTTCAAATTATTAAGTTATATTTAAATCTTGCTATTATGTTTGATAATTGATATATGAATTTGCACACTCAAAAATCTTACACATGGGGTCAGATCCGCCAACTCACGAAATAAGTCTACGGGTCATTTCATTACAAGTTGAGTCATAGCCACTAACCCGCAATATTAATTGTGAATCAATTGTAATTTGATAATATTTTTGCTCATTAACTTGATTATTAGCACACTCAATTATTAAGTACATTATAGTATCATTTAAGTTGCACAAGACATTACAGCTCTACATGTGTCATAAGATACGCCCATGTATCATGCCTCGTCATGTATTTTAAATTCTTATTCTTTATGTATACAATGGAGATATTTTTTTTCACATATGTCAATAGGAGTCATAGATATAAAGACGATCGTCAAATGATATGTGACAGAGCCTGTATTAAAAATAATATGAGCATAGTCTCATTTCTCTCTACTCTCTCTAACCCTTTATTGTCCACCCTTTATCAAGGTGGCATGAATGATAAGAGTAGTAATAGAACATCTTCCTATGATGGTTCATCGGGGTGGAATTGCCCACTTAATCATCCAACTATGCTCTAAAGAAGATATAACTTGAACTACTTAGAGAATTAGTTTTGTCTCCAATAGAAGGGAATGATGATGATAAGACTTATTATCCGAACAATGAGGCCTCCAACTCTTACTTGAGAAAAATAAAACAATGCAGAGGTAAATAGGAGGCTAAATTCGAGAATGCTTTCTCCAAAAGAAAGAAAAAAAAACTTGAATGTGAATATGCCCGCAAAATTTTTAAATCTTATCTTTAGATTTGTATGAAGGTAATATGGATCATATGTACCATATCAAGGCATTTCATGAATCAATATCTCCACTCAGTATGAATAATGTAGTAAAAATGTTCTTTATTATTCATGTTTTTCACTCACCTCCCTTAAGAGTGATCATCTCCTTCATCAAATTAAGCAGATATTCCTAACACAGTTCTCAAGGGCTCATAAATTGTGGAAGAACTTGCAAGCCCAGTTAAGGATGTGACACAAGCCATGCAAATTCTTAATGACCTTTATCACCTACTTTCCAGCACAAAATGTTAGATGTTAAAGATCCCAAGTCAGCTTTAACTCACACATCCATGGCTCAGGGCCCCCAAATAGGTTTCTTTATATATGCTCTTGGACTTTAATAGCTAAAAATTCTAGATGAGTTGTTGGAGCACACCTATACCAACAACAATATAAAGAGATACAACTACATTGCTAACACTTCCATCGATAAACAAAGGCAACAAAACATGATAATATTTTTATATCCACTAGTGAGAGAAGAAGCTTTCCCCCTACATGGTGAGAGCCAGTGAGGCGCTCTTTGGAATAAAGAGGAGTTTGTTTAATTAAGAGATAAAACTATTAAGAGAAAGATCATTGTGACAAGCTCATATGAGCAAAGTTTCCACCTTCAGCTCACTTGCTCATGTTTACTACTCGATTGCTAAGAATGTTGCATAAAATAATATGATTGAGGTTCATATATTAGATTATGTGGTGCTCATCAATCTAGCCCTAAGATAATAATAAAATTCTAACGACTCGATTATCTTTAAATATCAATTTTTAGTGATTAGATGAAAGTTGCATTCAATCATTAATCCCATGTGCATGGTGTAGTTATGCATTAGCCACCTAAAACACTACATCCACTTGTAGCTTTATACATTTTAAGACTGGGGATATGAACATCATTGGTCCTATTGACCTTGCCTTTTCTAAAATCTTAAATTTGTAGTAGAGGTGATTGATTACTTCACCAAGTCAGTAGAATCAATTCCACCATGAGAAATCAAAGGCCATTACATGCTCCAATGTTTCAAGGATTATATTATCTATGAATTCAACTTCCTCGATGGATTATATTTGACAGTAGTATTGCATTTAAGAGAACTAAGATCAATAATTTTGTTAGATGACATAATATCAAATGGAAATACTCGCAAACTTATTATGCTCTTGCTAATGAGTTTTTGGGGGCCTTCAACAAGAATTAAATTCAAATTAAAAAATAATCTTTGAATATAATAAAATCTTAATTTCATAAGAAGTTAGTTAAAGCCTTGTGAGCCTATCAAATTACATATAGGATAATAAACCAGTCCATTATATTTACATTAATATATAGGTTTGAGGTTATTCTATCCTTAGAAGTAATTCTTCCCTCTCAAAATGATAATTTTGCTAACAAAATTAAGTATGAATAAATACTCAACTTTGATTGGAAGAACTCAAACAGCTCGAAGGGAAATTGTTGCATGGCCAACAAAATCTCAAGTTACCTAATTCATTGATGGAGCAAGCTTATAACAAGATAGTGCATTTTAAAACTTTATGAGTAGGCAACCTTATCTTGGTTCATGGCCAATATTTGTTCATCATTGAATGGGAGACAAATTAAAGCCAACATGGGAGTAGCCATTTATGGTGAAGGCTAACAAATGGGTCCTACTAATTAATTGATTAATTGGTTCCAAATAAGTAAATCATATGCTTCCAATTAACATATGATTTTTAAAGATATATTGTTTATGATGCATTCCCAAAGTAATTTTTGTTACTTAAGTTTACTTTCATGACGTGCGTGTAAATTTTTCTTATAATTAGGTTTTATTTTTTAAAATGGGCTTTGTCTCAACAAAATGTTCCTATCACATTCTTCTCTAAAGCAAACTAGTGCAAAGTTATCCAATCCATAGCATATCTAGATATATTTTGTCAATCCATAATGATGGGAAGTTAAATCAAATTTTAAAATAAAATACAATAAAATTTATCACAATTTCCATCTGTAATCAAAATTTTCTTATTCTTCAACTCCTATAATTTTACATTATATAGGTTAAGTTTGAGTTTCACTTAGTATAAGATTGAGCCTATTTAGTCTCCTTTCTAGTGTTACCCAAGATTAGTGAACTTGGGTTAGGATAAAGCCTATTAGGCCCCTTTCCTAGTTTCTTATTCTACAGTTATTCAGTAGACTTTCACCTTGTCTTGCTTGTCTAGGCTAAGACTGACTCCCCCAATAGCTCCCTTCCCTAGTATGATCAATGGCCTTGCATACAACTGTAGATCTACCCTGACTTATAATTTTTTGTTAGGATTAAAATTTTCATGCCCCTTTACAATTTTAGTTAATTTGGATCTAGCCTAAAATAATTAGCCATCCTCTAGCTCTATCTAAAGTTTGTTAGAGCTAATGTGTTGCATTTGATTCAATGGACTAATACCTTGGCTTGTTAGTTTAGGTTAGGACTTACTATCCCAATAGCCTCCATCATTATCTTAGTCATTAAAATACCTAAATCAAATCTTTATTAGTTAGTATATTCTACTTTATAAATATTTTGGAACCTTCTTATCAATTTGGTTCTACTAAGCCATTGTTTATTTAATAAAGCAATACATTAATATGTTAATCTAGTTTAGGAGTACATCCCACAGCAACCTCCTTTCCGAGATTAGTCATTATATTTCTAAATTTAAAAATTAGATATTGTCTAACTTTAGTTTGACATCCATAAACTCACTCTGACTATTACACTTTGGTTAGAACTATGTCCCCGAATACTTAATTTTACTGTAATAGTCACATAAGAACTTGTTTGACCCAATTTAAGCATCCATAAATTTATTTTCATGAGGTTCGCTTATCATACTGTGTCATATTTGACTCGGTAAGGCTTTCACCTGTACTAGTAAATTTTTTGGATCAAGTCTTTGTTGTCGCATCCCTAGTTTAGTCATTAATGTTCAATACAAAAAGAAACTTTAGTTCTAGTCTAACCCTATTAAACACCTCTAGACATACCTTGATCGAACCTTTATATTAGGATTTAAGCCTCCTTCATAGTTTGAATTAATGGAATTCTTATAAGCCCTCTTGGACTATTTAATCTCATGGGATGAAGTTCCTTAGGCCCATAAGGTTTAATTCTCTTTAGATTGTATTGCACCTTTACATAGGTGATCTAAGTTTTCTTTTTATTTCCCTAGTGTTAGTAGTCTTTTGCTCATGTTAAACCTATAAATTTTGTCAAAATCTAAAATATCAATCAAATTAAAGTTGAATTTAAATTTAAATGCATTTTAAAATTAAAATTCTTATCTAAATTTTCTATTAAAACCTGACCCAAAATAAATCCTCATGGGATGTCACTCAAACAATGTCATTGAATCTGTTGGTCATGTCAGTCAACACTAATAGGTCCTGTGAACTCTAATCACTCCACTACATCTATCATGGATTCATTTTTGAACTTTAGTTTTGATGAGGGGAAATCCAATCAAATCTTCAACCACATATTCTAGACTTAGGAACCACGTATAATATCCTCTATATAACTTCATTAACCTTAGTAGGCAGCTAACTCAATTTGTTCTTTTTAGATTCAAATTAGCTCTAATTAAATTCTAGCTTATATAAAATAATTGATAATTCATTATTAAATTATATTACAACCTACATCACTCAAGTCTAATCAGACTTTATATATTCTAAGATAGAAGAACTTGAGTTTGAAGTGTGCACCTCAGTTATAATAGCAACATGCTATAAAGATTATACCTAAGAACATTCATGGGCTAGATTTTTCATCCTATTAAAAGCATTCACCATCAAGATATTTAAAAGTTTATTGAACATGGTAGCTAACTTATAAGAAAATACTAAGTAGTCACCATTCTTACATTAAGAAACCCAACATAAATCCCAGAAAGCTTTTGAGAAAATAATTGTGAATGTATATGGTGTTGATAAGAAGAAGAAAACAATAAAAATACAACAAAAAAATCATATGCAATAATAATGGCAGTCACCTTAATAATAGTACCAGTTACAACAACAATGACAACCACAACCACAGTATGAACCACAACAATCACAACAATAAAAACAATAAATACAATAACCTTATAAGAATGAAATAAATAAGAATTATAATTTTATATTCAAATAAAAGAAGAAACATGAATATTATTTTAAGGAAGAAGTTGTGGAAAAGATGTTAATAAATTTCTAAAGAAACCATGTTTCAAGCCTCATGAACCTTACAAGCTTAAAGAAGTTGGAAAAAGTAATGAGCCTAAGTATTCTTTATTCAATAGAATGCTCAAACACATGAATGAAGAATCTTTTAATTTTAAGGATTGGCTGGAAAGGAATCATAAAGATGATATCATGATTATCCTTAAGGAAGACATGAAGGAACCAAAACATGTTCATCAGTGTTATCTTTGATTGGGACATGGAACTCATTGACACCTATAAAGAAGAAGAACGTTGTAATTTCGTCATATTTAAAGCCTCCTAGAAAATTTAAATCTAAAATGATTAGTTTTTGACATTTTGCTTGTATTTCAACTACAAAAAGATAATTTGTGTAGTAAAAAATTCTGTCTTCAAACCTAGGTTTAACTAGCATCTTACTAATGATTGTCATCAAAATGGGCTAAGGCTTTATTAATTTCAGTATAACTGATGATAGTCCTTTTATTTTTTGTAAAAATAAGATTGTTGTCAAGCATTAATATAGTAAAATTTATTCTTTAGTCTTATTAAACTTTGCGACTATTTAAAGAATATTCCTTTAAAGTAATCATATGAAGTATCTAAGATCAAGTTTGGAATCCTTCCTTTTAGGTTTCTACAATGTGTTTAAGGACTTGTTTTATAAGTAAATCCATAAATTTTGAAGACAACTTAAGATTATATGAGATAAATTTAAGATGGTATAAAATCTACCGTTAGTATAGACCAAACTCATGTCTCATTAGAAACTAATTATCATAATCTCGATACTTGAAGAGGAGAAGTTTCAAGTGTCATTGAGTTTAAATAAACCTACCATAATAATCTCTTTATTGAGAATTAGAAAATTTAAAGTTTATTGTGGTAAACGACATATTATCACCTAAGATGAAAGCTATAATATAAAATAAAAAACTTGTCTTTAATGGAGAACCTTTGTCTTTATGAAATATTTTTTACAAGATATGTTTGTAGATGACTAAGGTCAAATAATGATATTTCTCATAAAAACATTAAAATATTTTTTAGGAAAATTTTTGAAATCCCATTCCTTTCACAAAACACAAAAAAAAGAAAAAAAAGTTACTTCTTTGTGATAACTGATCCATTTACCCTACTTTATATATCTATGAACGTGGTACACTTAAATTATCTTGAATTCTTATGTATTTGAGCATATCCATCTACTTATCAATTTATATTAAAGTTTCTTGAACTAGAATAAA
Organism: Papilionanthe hookeriana x Papilionanthe teres; assembly: GCA_022702705.1. NCBI lineage: Eukaryota > Viridiplantae > Streptophyta > Magnoliopsida > Asparagales > Orchidaceae > Papilionanthe > Papilionanthe hookeriana x Papilionanthe teres. The sequence goes on from CM040432.1 coordinate 103,422,734, forward strand.
AATATGTTTTGATTTACAAATATCCTTTGAAATTAAAGGACCTTAAAATTAAAATAGTCTTCTTTGAAGATATTTAAAAAAGGAGAGAAAAGTAAAAAAAGAGGAAAAAATGAGAGGAGAAAAAAGAAAGAGAGAAAATAAAAGAAAAATAGAGAGAAAAGAAAAGGGGAAAAAAAGAGAGAGAAAAGAAAAGGTGAAAGAAAAGAGAAAAGGAATGAGAAAAAAGAGAGGGAAAAGAAGTTGACTTGATCAATATATTGATCATAAAATGAAAAAATATATCACTGAAGTCAAATATTTGTCTACGTCATTCATGTTCAAGAGATTATCCAATTTGACAATTTTAACTCTAAATTTACCATTTTCAAACCTTTTTAAAAAAACCGGGAGTTAAAATCCCACCACATAATATTTCCAATGAATCCTTAAGAATTTCATCATTGTACACAATTTCTTTGGAATAGTTAACCCAATCTCAAAATTCAGAATTGAGATCTTTTAGATCTATGGAATTTTCTGAAGGAAAAGATGTCAACATTTAAATGAGCTAAAATAAATCAGCCTAAGGAGGGACATAATCATGGAATTTACTTTTAATTTTCACTTTTAAGTGAAAATGGAGCCAAATAACTCATTAAGGTTTTTCTTTAAAAGTTCAAAAAATTTGTCATATAAGTCCCCACTATACGTCGTGACTGTTCTAAAAGTTACAATCTCTAAATTCAAGCTGGGAAAGGGTAGAGATTCAGATGGAGCACGAGATGCTAGTGAAGAAGGAAGAGTGGAGGTTGATCACATCAAGAAGGATGGGTGATGGGAGCATCGAAACATCCCTTCAGAGAATTGTCTGTCCATATTGCCACCAAGGAGGCTAGGGCTTTACCTTAACGCAGTTCAAATTCCATGTTGAGAAGCCAGCGACCCTCGGCTCGGAATGGATGAGGTTCAAAGAACTTGGGTCGTGTTGGTTGGATTAGAATCATATCTGATTTTGTACTACTTATTAAGAGGCATAATCAAATGTTCTATTTTTTATACTCATGCTTGTGCCTAAACTTTTATTATTCATAGTTGATATAGTTTTTTAAATTTTATTCAAACTTTGATTTCTCCATGTTAAAACTGGTAAATAAACACACCAAATGCAGTGTGTATTTTTGATCCCTTATACTCTTTATCTATTGAAATAATGTTAAAATATTAGTTTTGTAAAGTTGTGTTTTTAAATATTAAGCTCTTTTACACAGAAGGGTAGGTTTAGACCATGCGGTTAGGGCACTTTACTCTACTCATATTAGTCAGTGATTATTATGTCATATTACTTAACATCTGCATGTGCATGATAACACATTTTTTTATTTTGAGGTTGATCATATCAGATTCACATAACTTAAAGAAAATTATTGATGTGTACTTATAACCTTTGATAAATGAGCTTCAAATATTATGAGAAAAATGTGCAATGACATATGATATTGCTGTGAAATAGAAGTTCCAGCTATTGTCACCCTGATATACACAATAAGTTATTTTTTGAGCCTATGCGATGCTATTAGGTTGGAGCACTGGTCAAAAATTGCCTTCTATTTGCTGTATGGATCTATTGATTGTATTTACTTCAAAACATAGAAGAAATAATTTGTGATTTGAATGCTATCGAATGTTCTTACCAGCTGATCACACGTTTAGAAAGAATAAAGATGCAATTTTAAAAAAATAAAGTTATAAAATCAAGCCCTTTAGAAAAGATAACTATAAAGGATTTTTGATAGATGGCTAGTGAAATTTTGAATATCGTTGATTCCTTAAAGCTCTCTTTAATCATCTTTCTGATTTCTATAATACACATAATTTTGATAAAATACAATACTTTCCAGTATTTGTCATACTTAGGACTATTTAAAGTAGATATAATCTCGATATCATGCATATTGAGAAATTTTTTCGATAATATCTTTAACACCGATGAATATTAAGAGCAAAACAAGTGTTAACATTAAGCGAGATTAGATCTGAAAGAATATTACCTGAGGAAGGAGTTATAACTTTAAGAGATGATTATAGTTAAATTAATAAAGTCTAAAGCTAAGTATTGTCTAACCTTGGATATTTGAACAATATTATGTAATTGGTTACAGTTAGTGAAGGTCACTAGTGGATATGCCTCTCACTTGAGTGGTTGTTTTAACTTGAGGGCAAGAAAGATCTTAAAAATTAAAAATCATGACTGACATATTTTCTATAGATCTTGTTGCCAACTTCATTTAGACTTTGTCAAATACACTCCTTAATTCATTAATTGAAACTGATACATTCTTCAATAATTTATGTGAAGCATATTTGAAATTAGATGCATTGAGATACTTAAATAGAGTATTTCATTGATATTATGCAAGCTTTAACAAATATATTTGTCGACGAATGGAAAGAGATTTGGTGTTGTGGAATATCGATATTGAGGAGTCGCCATCTAATATTAGCCTAATTTTATTCCTATAAATCCCATAAAAGATTTGAGGAATTTAGGGTGAATAGTAGAAAAGGATGTTTATGACAATCTTTATAGAAGAATATCCTAGAATAATATATCTTAGAATTTTCATATAAAGAAAATCATAGAAAACCGGAGATTTCTATTGTGGGTTCTTTTGGATCTCCTATAGAAGCGAAGCTTCTATAGTTAATTACATCTTAAACAATTTTTAATTGTTCAAGAAAACTTCTGATTAATGTCAATCATTTGTTTTCTAAAATTTTATTTTTAAGGAGAGATGTACCCACTATCACTCCTAAATGTCATGTCATATATATTATTTTGAAGTTTTGATTTTGTTTTTTTTATGTCGTTATCTTAAAAGTTTTGTTGTTGTTTTCCATGTCATTGTTTTTGTTTTGTTTTAGTGAATATCCTAAAAGTTTTGTTTTCGTTTGTCCATGTCGTTGTTTTGTTTCATTTTGAAAATATTATGTTTGGTGGCTATCCTAAAAGTTTTGTTTTTGTTTGTCCATGTCGTTGTTTTGTTTCATTTTGAAAATATTATGTTTGGTGGCTATCCTAAAAAGTTTTTGTTTTGTTGTTGTTTGTCCAGAATGTCATCCTGCAAAACAGAGTTAGCACATCCTATAACATGCAAAGAAAATCTAAACGAAACTTTTTGTCTTAACCCTGCAAAGAAAACATTGTCAGAAAATAATGTCATGCTCATTGTTTTGATTTAACATGTCCTGGATGTTGGTTTATGTTAAATTATATTGATTAATGTTTAATTTTGTCGAAATATCGGATTAATTTCATTTAATATTGATATTTGTCAAATTTATATTTGAAATGTCAATTTTATGTCGATTATGTCGATTTTGGTTTGAAATGCCGAATTTATGTCGGTTATGTCGATTTTGGTTTGAAATGTCAAATTTATGTCGGTTATGTCGATTTTGGTTTGAAATGTCGAATTTATGTCTTGATTTAAGTTTAAACTTGAATTTTGAATTTATGTCTGTTTGAATTTGAGTTGAAAGTCGGGTTAGATTAACTTGAGTTCATATCTGTCTGAACTTAAGTTAAAAAATTTGGTTTAAATTAACTTGAGTTCATGTATGTCTGAACTTAAGTTAAAAGGTTAAAAATTAGATTCAATATTGATTGAATTAACCTGAGTTCATGTCTGGTTGAACCTAAGTTAAATTCAATGTTGATTTAATCTAATTAACTTGAGTTCATGTCTGTTTGAACTTAAGTTAAAAGGTTAAAATTTTGGATTCAATATTAATTAAATTAACTTGGGTTCATGTTTGGTTGAACCTAAGTTAGATTCAATGTTGATTAAATCTAATTAACTTAAGTTCATGTCTGTCTGAACTTAAGTTAAAAGATTTAACTTAGAATAGACTTAATTAAGTTTTAAGCCTTGTTTAAATAGGACCTAAAGGTTAATCAAGTCTAGTAAATTAGACTTAATTAGAATTGCAGACCATCTAAATCCTTCTAGATAAGGCTTAAGTTTTAATTAAGTTTATTTAGCTGTAGTTTATTGAGACATTAAGTCTAATAAATTAGACTTAGGTTCATGATTTGTTGTTTTAAATCTCAATTGCTTGATGATTTAATTAAGTCTAGGATGTTAGACTTAATTAAAATTTTATGTTGAATTTAGGTTTGAATTAAGTTGGATTAAAAGTTTAATATAGTTTGACTTAAGTTCAAGTTAAGTTGAACCTATATTTAAAGTTGACTTGAGTTCAATATGGATTGAACTTACATTAAATTTAGGTCAGACTTAAGTTCATGTCGGGTTGAACCTAAGTTTAGTTTGACTTATGTTTAACATGGGTTATACTTAAGTTGTGTTTGGGTTAAACTTAGATTCATGTCAGGTTGAATGTAAGTTTAGTTTGACTTAAGTCTAACATAGGTTAGACCTAAGTTAGATTTAGGTTTGACTTAGGTTTATGTTAGGTTGAATCTAAGTTTGGTTTGACTTAAGCCTAGTTTATGTTAGACTTAAGTTAGATTTAGGTTTGATTATTTAAGGTTAATTAAACCAAATTTAGATAAGGTTTAATTAATTAATTAGACTTATTATGAGTTAAGTCTAATTATTTAAAATTAATTAAAACTAATTTAGGTGAGGTTTAATTGATTAATTAGACTTATTATGGGTTAAGTCTAATTATCTAAGGTTAATTAAACCTAATTTAGGTAAGGTTTGATTGATTAATTAGACTTATTATGGGTTAAGTCTAATTTATTTAAGGTTAATTAAACCTAATTTAGGTAAGGTTTAATTGATTAATGAGACTTATTATGGGTTAAGTCTAATTATTTAAGGTTAATTAAACCTAATTTAGGTGATGTTTGATTGATTAATTAGACTTATTATGGGTTACGTCCAATTATTTAAGGTTAATTAAACCTAATTTAGGTGAGGTTTAATTGATTAATTAGATTTATTATGGGTTAAGTCTAATTATTTAAGGTTAATTAAACCTAATTTCGGTGAGGTTTAATTGATTAATTAGACTTATTATAGGTTAAGTCTAATTATTTAAGGTTAATTAAACCTAATTTAGGTGAGGTTTAATTGATTAATTAGACTTATTATGGGTTAAGTCTAATTATTTAAGGTTAATTAATCCTAATTTAGGTAAGGTTTAATTGATTAATTAGACTTATTATGGGTAAGTCTAATTATTTAAGGTTAATTAAACCTAATTTAGGTGAGGTTTAATTGATTAATTAGACTTATTATGGGTTAAGTCTAATTATTTAAGGTTAATTAAACCTAATTTAGGTGAGGTTTAATTGATTAATTAGACTTATTATGGGTTAAGTCTAATTATTTAAGGTTAATTAAACCTAATTTAGGTAAGGTTTAATTGATTAATTATATTTATTATGGGTTAAGTCTAATTATTTAAGGTTAATTAAACCTAATTTAGGTGAGGTTTAATTGATTAATTAGACTTATTATGGGTTAAGTCTAATTATTTAAGGTTAATTAAACCTAATTTAGGTGAGGTTTAATTGATTAATTAGACTTATTATGGGTTAAGTCTAATTATTTAAAGTTAATTAAACCTAATTTAGGTAAGGTTTAATTGATTAATTAGACTTATTATGTGTTAAGTCTAATTATTTAAGGTTAATTAAACCTAATTTAGGTAAGGTTTAATTGATTAATTAAATAGGTTTAAATGATATTCTAAACTTAATTAAGTCTAATTTTATCATTTTCGACTTAATTAATTGAATTTGGGTTTAATAGGTTTACATGATATTTTAAACCTAATTAAGTCTAATTTTGTCATTTTAGACTTAATTAATTAAATTTAGGATTAAATAGGTTTAAATGATGTTTTAAACCTAATTAAGTCTAATTTTGTCATTTTAGACTTAATTAATTAAATTTAAGATTAAATAGGTTTAAATGATGTTTTAAACCTAATTAAGTCTAATTTTGTCATTTTAAACTTAATTAATTAAATTTAAGTTTTAATAGGTTTAAATGATGTTTTAAACCTAATTAAGTCTAATTTTGTCATTTTAAACTTAATTAATTAAATTTAAGATGAAATAGGTTTAAATGATGTTTTAAACCTAATTAAGTCTAATTTTGTCATTTTAGACTTAATTAATTAAATTTAAGGTTTAATGGGTTTAAATGATGTTTTAAACCTAATTAAGTCTAATTTTGTCATTTTAGACTTAATTAATTAAATTTAAGTTTTAATAGGTTTAAATGATGTTTTAAACCTAATTAGGTCTAATTTTGTCATTTTAGACTTAATTAATTAAATTTAAGATTTAATAGGTTTAAATGATGTTTTAAACCTAATTAAGTCTAATTTTGTCATTTTAAACTTAATTAAATTTAAGATTAAATAGGTTTAAATGATGTTTTAAACCTAATTAAGTCTAATTTTGTCATTTTAGACTTAATTAATTAAATTTAAGTTTTAATAGGTTTCAATGATGTTTTAAACCTAATTAAGTCTAATTTTGTCATTTTAGACTTAATTAATTAAATTTAAGTTTTAGTAGGTTTAAATGATGTTTTAAACCTAATTAAGTCTAATTTTGTCATTTTAGACTTAATTAATTAAATTTAAGATTTAATAGGTTTAAATGATGTTTTAAACCTAATTAAGTCTAATTTTGTCATTTTAGACTTAATTAATTAAATTTAAGTTTTAATAGGTTTAAATGATGTTTTAAATCTAATTAAGTCTAATTTTGTCATTTTAGACTTAATTAATTAAATTTAAGATTAAATAGGTTTAAATGATGTTTTAAACCTAATTAAGTCTAATTTCGTCATTTTAGACTTAATTAATTAAATTTAAGTTTTAATAGGTTTAAATGATGTTTTAGACCTAATTAAGTCTAATTTTGTCATTTTAGACTTAATTAATTAAATTTAAGATTAAATAGGTTTAAATGATGTTTTAGACCTAATTAAGTCTAATTTTGTCATTTTAGACTTAATTAATTAAATTTAAGATTAAATAGGTTTAAATGATGTTTTAAACCTAATTAAGTATAATTTTGTCATTTTAGACTTAATTAATTAAATTTAAGTTTTAATAGGTTTAAATGATGTTTTAAACCTAGTTAAGTCTAATTTTGTCATTTTAAACTTAATTAAAGTTTTCCATTAGCCTATCATAGACTAGATTCACTTCAAACTTAGATTATTAAGGAAAATAAGCTAAGTTTATAAAAGGTTATTTTTAGGATTAAAAATTATTTAATTAATAAAGAATCTTAATCCTAAATTTTAAAATGTCACTTAAAGTTATTTTTATGACTTAGAAATGATTTTATTAGGGTTATTTTCTGTTGCCCTAACATTTCTGGTCATTTCCATTTTTATTTTTCTTAATTTTCAATTTTTATAATTATTATTTGAAATAATTACAAGATGTCCTGAAAATTAGAGAAAAGTGTCATAAACAAGTTTTCTGTCCTTGGTAAATTCATGAAAGATCCCTAAGAGCATAAAGATAAATGCCTCAAAGTTTCATATTTTTTTTATTTATAAATAATTTTTAATAATTAAAATACTCTAGAGAGTATTTAATTATTTAAAAATTAAATAATGAGAACAAAATTATGATTTTTATTTCATAATTTTCTCCTCTTCAAGAACTTTCCAGAGGTATTTTTATTTTATTTTTGTGACCTCTAGATAAAAAGATATTAAATTTTAAAGTTTTTAAGGTTAAAATTAATTTTTAACCAATTTCGAGCTGCCGAACTTATCTCCCGCCGACGCGTGTCCTCGTACGCGTCGAATAGGCGGGAGGATCAGCTGCGGGAGGCCGAATACGGGACACTGCGAAGCGCGATCAGCGCCGTTCATCCCGAAACACGGGATCGAACGGCTGAGATAATTCGAATAAAAATTCGAATTATTTCAAGCCGTTAAACTTCAAACCTTAATATCTCACTCATTTCTTAATGAAATTGAGTGATTTTTGAACCTATGGAATTATCTAAACGTGTAGAATATTTCCATACGGTGATGTAACATTTCTGAACTAATATAACACATGATATTTCAAAAATAAAAATTATTTTGTGAAAAATAATTTCATACCTTTGCCACAAGCAAATCAAGCTAGATCAGACCTTGTAGTTGTCTTCTAGGACCCCAATGGAAGATTATTGCTGCAGAGCAATTTGATCCGTAAGTCGGGCTTAAAGGAGAATTTTGAAGAGATGGCTGGTTTGGGTCGTTTTTGAAATTTGAACAAATTGGCTCGATTGGGCTCAATCTATGGCTTGGATTTGATCCTAATGGATTGCTAAGACTCTTAGGAAGAGTTTTTATGTTGGGAGCAAGGAGATTTGAGCAGCCTATAGGTGTTTCTAATTTTTTTTCTTTTTTTTTCTACGAGGCTCAGTTTAGGCTCTATTTATAGCCAAGGGGAGGCCATGGCTTAGCTTAGGTTGTTCTAGGGGAGTTGTTATCTCCCCTATTAACCCGTTGGAGGAGAAATTCGGCTGAGAGGATAGCCATGGTGGTTTCTTCCAAGCTTTCCATCATGAGCTCATTGCTTTGGCTCTCTTCCATTGGGTCATGCAAGAGGTGTGAAATGAGTCTGTAACTTCTCCTCCTTATGAGCTTACACATCACCCTCTAGCCTTAGCAAATGGTGACACATATGCTCTCCTCTCATGATTCCATTTAACCATGGTGAGGGGTGGGTTTAAGTTTGGTTCTCTCTCCATTGGCTAGCTTGGGAGGTGGGAAATGAGGCTTGATGTTGGTCGGCCACCTCATGGATAAGTAAGGGTGAGTCATGGCTTAGGGTGAAGGGGGAAGAGACACCTCACTTTACCCATCATGATGGGTGTTAACCCATGGTTAAATTGATTTAAGTTAAGCTTTATTATGTGTTAATATGTCTCATGGTGAGCTTAATTTAGTCTTAGCCTAATTAATTTTGGGAAGGCCATGTGTCATCTTATGTCTTTTCTCTTTTTTTTATTTAATTTAATTTCCATTTTAATTAATCATGTTATTAATTAAAAATTGTTGGAAATTATTTTATTAATCAATTTATTAATTGAAAATAATTTCAAATTAATTAATTGATTAATTTTATTATTTTTGATATTTTATGATTTTAATTTAATTTTCATTTTAATTAATTATGTCATTTAATTAAAATATTGAAAATTAAATCATTAATCATTTTAATTAATCAAAATAGTTTTGAAATTAATTAATTGATTAATTTTGTTGTTTTTATTTCATTTTTATCTACTTTGATTAAAATAGATAAGTGTTGACCAATTTTGACCTAGGTTGACCCAAGTGAGCCTATTTTGATCAATTTAATTTGAAATGTCCAATGTAACATTTTTAACCTTGTCATGGTTGATTTGATCACAGTATTTGTAGTTTTGTCATTGTGGGGTTTTAAACATGTTATTGGATCAAAGGATTGACTTATGGGGTCAACAAGGTTGGTCAATTGGTCAGATTGGATCATTTTGACCAAAGTTGACTTTTTAGGTCAAAAGGTTGACCTATGGGGTCAACAGGGTTGGTCATTGGGTATGGTTTGACCATTTTGACCAAGGTTGACTATTTAGGTCAAAAGGTTGACCTATGGGGTCAATAGGGTTGGTCATTGGGTCTGGTTTGACCATTTTGACTAATGTTGACTTTTTAGGTCAAAAGGTTGACCTATGGGGTCAACAGGGTTGGTCATTGGGTCTGGTTTGAACATTTTGACCAATGTTGACTTTTAGGTCAAAAGGTTGACCTATGGGGTCAACAGGGTTGGTCATTGGGTCTGGTTTGACCATTTTAACCAAAGTTGACTTTTTAGGTCAAAAGGTTGACCTATTGGCGCAACAAGGCTGGTCATTGGGTCTGGTTTGACCATTTTGACCAATGTTGACTTTTTAGGTCAAAAGGTTGACCTATGGGATCAACAGGGTTGGTCATTGGGTCAGATTTGACCATTTTAACCAAAGTCGACTTTTTAGGTCAAAAGGTTGACCTATGGGGTCAACAGGGTTGGTCATTGGGTCTGGTTTGACCATTTTGACCAAAGTTGACTTTTTAGGTCAAAAGGTTGACCTATGAGGTCAACAGGGTTGGTCATTGGGTTAGATTTGACCATTTTGACCAAAGTTGACTTTTTAGGTTAAAAGGTTGACCTATGGGGTCAACAGGGTTGGTCATTGGGTCTGGTTTGACCATTTTGACTAAAGTTGACTTTTTAGGTCAAAAGGTTGACCTATGGGGTTAATAGGGTTGGTCATTGGGTCAGATTTGACCATTTTGACCAAAGTTGACTTTTTAGGTCAAAAGGTTGACCTATGGGGTCAACAAGGTTGGTCATTGGGTCTGGTTTGACCATTTTGACCAATGTTGACTTTTTAGATCAAAAGGTTGACCTATGGGGTCAACAGGGTTGGTCATTGGGTATGGTTTGACCATTTTGACTAAAGTTGACTTTTTAGGTCAAAAGGTTGACCTATGGGGTCAACAGGGTTGGTTATTGGGTCAGATTTGACCATTTTGACCAATGTTGATTTTTTAGGTCAAAATGTTGACCTATGGGGTCAACAGGGTTGGTCATTAGGTCTAGTTTGACCATTTTGACCAATGTTGACTTTTTATGTCAAAAGGTTGACCTATGGGGTCAACAGGGTTGGTCATTGAGTCAGATTTGACCATTTTGACCAAAGTTGACTTTTTAGGTCAAAATGTTGACCTATGGGGTCAACAGGGTTGGTCATTGGGTCTGGTTTGACCATTTTGACCAAAGTTGACTTTTTATGTCAAAAGGTTGACCTATGGGGTCAACAGGGCTGGTCATTGAATCAGATTTGACCATTTTGACCAATGTTGACTTTTTAGGTCAAAAGGTATGGACTCATTATAAATGAGGTCAACAAAAGGGCCCCCAATATGTGTAGAATACTATATAAGTATTTTGCACATATTGGTGTTGACCGAAATGGTCTAGGAAATGTCTTATAACAATCTGGAAAGGAGTGGGTATCATATAACTCCAAGTGGATGTCAGATGTCTTGTCTGTCGGTTCTAAGAAGGAATGTTTTTCTTGTGTTTAGAGAAGAGATTCACTGTGAGAGAAAACGGATGTCATATTCAAAAAAATGTCAATGTCGATATTTTGTTAAAGGAATGCCATGATTTCCGTGTTAGGAAAGGACTTATATCCCATAACTGGAGAAAGAAAATGGATGTCGTTTTCCATTTCTCGAGATGTCAATGTCAAAATTTGGCTAAAGGAAAGTCGTAATTTCCGTGTCAGGAAAAGACTTATATCCAATAACCGAAGAGAGAAAATAGATGTCATTTTCTATTTTTCTCAAAATGTCAATTTCAAGATTTGGTTAGAGGAAAGCCATGATTTCCGTGGCAGGAAAGGACTTATATCCAATAGTCGGAGAGAGAAAATAAATTTCATTTTCTATTTTCCTCAAAATGTCAATGTCAAGATTTGGTTAGAGGAAATCCATGATTTCCGTGTCGCAGAAAGGACTTATATCCAATAATCGGAGAGAGAAAATAGATGACATTTTCTATTTTCCTCGAAATGTTAATGTCAAGATTTGGTTAAAGGAAAGCCATAATTTCCGTGTCAGGAAATGACTTATATCCAATAATCGGAGAGAGAAAATAGATGTCATTCTTTATTTTCCTCAAAATGTTAATGTCAATATTTGGTTAGAGGAAAGCCATAATTTCTGTGTCAGGAAAGGACTTATATCCAATAACCGGAGAGAGAAAATAGATGTCATTCTCTATTTTCCTCAAAATGTTAATGTCAATATTTGGTTAGAGGAAAGCCATGATTTCTATGTCAGGAAAGGACTTATATCCAATAACCGGAGAGAGAAAATAGATGTCATTTTCTATTTTCCTCAAAATGTCAATGTCAAGATTTGGTTAGAGGAAAGCCATAATTTCCGTGTCAGGAAAGGACTTATATCCAATAACCGGAGAGAGAAAATAGATGTTATTTTCTATTTTCCTCAAAATGTTAATGTCAAGATTTGATTAGAGGAAAGCTATAATTTCCGTGTCAGGAAAGGACTTATATCCAATAACCGGAGAGAAAGAAAATGGATGTTATTTTCCATTTCTCGAGATGACAATATCAAAATTTGGTTAAAGGAAAGTCGTAATTTCCGTGTCAGGAAAAGACTTATATCCAATAACCAGAGAGAGAAAATAGATGTCATTTTCTATTTTCCTCAAAATGTCAATGTCAAGATTTGGTTAGAGGAAAGCCATGATTTCTGTGGCAGGAAAGGACTTATATCCAATAACCGGAGAGAGAAAATAGATATCACTTTCTATTTTCCTTAAAATGTCAATGTCAAGATTTGGTTAGAGGAAAGCCATGATTTCCGTGTCAGGAAATGACTTATATCCAATAACCGGAGAGAGAAAATAAATGTCATTTTCTATTTTCCTCAAAATGTTAATGTCAAGATTTGGTTAGAGGAAAGCCATGATTTCCGTGTCAGGAAAGGACTTATATCCAATAACCGGAGAGAGTGGCGAACTCACTAATATTTTTGGTGGGAATATTCGCTGGGGTTTTGACCTATATAGGTCGAATGATAATTCTCATGTTTAGTTATCACAAGTCATTTATTTCATCATTAAAATTTATTTTATTATTTTTAGGACCTGTCGACATATGATAGATAATGGGGAATATTTTTCCAACATTTTATTTTATTTTCATAAAAAGGTCACCAGTACATATTATTGCAAGCAAGAATTAACGGTACATATATGTGTACATATCATATAGCGTGTTGCAACAAACTACTGATATTTTACATACCAACATTTACCGATATATCACACATCGACAACTATAGATATATCACATGTCAAAAGTTCTTATATGTCATAACAAAGCTTTGGATATTAACAGACTGTCCATAAACGTCCTACACTCCAAAACATTATTTATCAAACATGTTTTAGGTGTTTAGACATTTATGGGGTTATGGTAATTCCAAAGGTTGTAGATTCTCCAGTTCTGGTATAACTTTATATCCGACGAGTTGTTTGCTCGGGCTTCATCCGTCGCAAAGTAATTGAGATGCGTGGCTTGTTGACACCGGGTATGCGAGTGTTTTACAAAATCCGCACCGTTCCCTCGAAATAGGAGAACTGATCCTCGAGTTAAAAGAATACGTCACGTACCTTCAAACTCTCCAGGTCCCAAGATTTGTATCTCCCTTCCAAACACAGCGGAACAACGGTTCATTAGTGACACGGTGCAAAACGGTCTCTCAAAATCATGGCTGTCAATGTGAGGAGGGATACAGTCTCCTTTATCATATATATTGATGATGCAACTGTCAGGAATACAGTCTATAGGTAAAATCCCCCAAGTGACAAGTCGTTTGATAACTTGGATTATCACAGTGGGTAAAGGATCGACTTGTTCGTGTCGCAAAATTCCGGGAAGATTTCCTTCTCTATCTCTTGCATAACTGTAGCAACACCCATATTGTAGGGTTTGTCTACCCTTTCCACGAATCCATTTATTAGGTTCAGAATAGGTTTTCCTTTGAAGGAGTCCAACCCTACCCTGATTTTGGGCTTTTGTAATATGATCAATGATAGCAGTTTGTTCAGTTTCATCAAATATTCTGGTAAACAGTTTAAGACCATCCAAAATATTTATTGTCCATTTATTCATGTGTTTGTATTGTTCAAAAGTTCTCCACTCGATAGCGCGAATTCGTCGCACCTCTTCCCTTGAGTGATTTTTTTCATCAATCTTTTTATCTGACACCTTCAGACTCTGAGCAGGTGAAGTGATAACTGCTTTTCCATTTTCATCTTTCTTTGCAGGGTCTAGATCTGTCGTTTCTGAGGCAGAGTTTATTTCCTCAAATGAAGTGTTAATAGTTCGTGATTTCAGTTGACTAATATCCTCTATGTTTTGTTTTTCCCGTAATTATTTTTGTCGTTTCGCCGTTTATTATGATTTCGTCTTTGTGATCTAGTAAGTCCCGTCGCCATATTTTTTGTACCCGATGTGGACGCTCCTTGTACTGAAGTAGTCATGAATTCTCCCTCATCTGAGCTGTCACTGATTGTGAAGTCATATTCTTCGGGTTGTCGGAGTTTGAATTCTATCAAAGGTGTTTGCAGATTAACTTCACTATGATTCACCAGATAAAGCAATGATCCGTGATATATTGATTCGACTTGCAACAAGTCAAAGTTAAAATGAATTCTGGTCCCCTCATTTATATGTCGACGGTCCAAGGCGAAAGTCATGTTGTTTCGAAATGAGAAAAATAACCTATTTTCAGGCATTTTCCTGAAAATAGTAAGATAAAACAACATTTAGCCTTTTAAACATTTGTTCAGCAAATGAAACAGATGTCATAAAGCATCAAAGAAGATTTGGAAAAAAAAAAAATTTATTGTCCCAGTTTATAAATAAATCGTTATTCATTTTTTTTATGTCTATGTCGCATAGTATTTCTTTAGAAAACGTCCATTGATTGGAGGTAGAATTCTTTCTCCTTGACAATCCACCAGTTGGTAGGATCCTCCTAAATATGTCTTTTCAATTACATATGGGCCCTCCCATATTGGTTCAAATTTACCACTTATCTTTCGATGAGCTAGTATAGGTCTTCGAAGGACTAAAACTAATTCACCGATTCGAAAGGTTCTGGGGCGAACTAATTTTTCATGAGCTCGTATCATTTTTGCTTGATATAGTTCAAGATTTTGTTGGGCTTGTAGATGTTTACCCTCTAAACTTTCAAGTTCTTCAAGTCGCAACTTGGCATTTTCTTCTTCAGTTATTTTATTTGTTATTGCAATCCTGAGAGAAGGAAGGACTTCCAATGGTAGAATAGCTTCAAAACCATATACTGAAGCAAATGGTGTAGACCGTGTTGGAGTTCGGTATGTAGTTCTATGAGCCCATAAAGCTTCTATTAGTCGTTCATGCCACTGTCTCGGGCTATTGCTTAATGTCTTTATCAAAATTTGAACCAATGTTTTATTGAAAGCTTCAGCTAACCCATTGGCCTTAGGGTAATAAATTGTGGAATACCTCCAGTCAATTCCATGTCTTTGGATAAACTTATTCATTTTCGTATTTTTGAAGGCTAACCCGTTGTCTGATATGACCCTTCGAGGAATTCCAAATCTATAAACGATATGTGTTTTAAAGAAATGAAGAACTTGTTCTGCCGTAACTTCTCTAAGTGGTGTTGCTTCTGCCCACTTGGAAAAATAAGTTAGTGGCTGCCAGAATAAATTTATGACCTTTGGAAGATGGAGGATCTATAGGGCCCACTATGTCGGTGCCCCAACATTCAAATGGCCATGATGCAATAGTTGGGTGTAGGAAATGTGGAGGATGATGTAAAACTACCCCATGTATTTGACATTGATGGCATTTCTTTGCAATGTCAAGACAATCGGCCATCATTGTTGGCCAATAATAACTCATTCTTTTTATTTTCATTTTCATTTTGGGTCCAGATTGATGTGCACCACATAAACCTGAATGAACTTCCTTAACAATCTCTTGAGCTTCAACTTGGTTTAAGCATCTTAACCACATTTGATCAAAAGATTGTTTGGAAAGAATATCATTTATTAGAGCATATGATAATGCTCTTCGATTAATTTGGTTGGCAATGGAAATATTTTCTGGTAATTTTCCAGTTTGTAAATATTGAATGATTGGTTGTCGCCAATCATTCTTCTCATCATTATTGTCATATTTTCACCGATTTTATGTAAATTATCAATATCGATTTGAGAAAGAACTTGTCGTCCTCTTATAGAAATCGGTATGTTGTCTTCTTCTGGATAGGCAAACTCTTTTGCAAGTTTTGCCAATGCGTCTGCTAGAGAATTGTCTCATCTCGGGATTAAGAAGAATGTTACATCAGGAATTTGTTGAAGTAATTTCAGAGTGTAACGAGAATACTGTTCAAGTCGTGGTTTCAAAGTTTTGTATTTGCCAGCAATTTGATTAATAATCAACTGGGAATCCCCGTAGATGTCAATATTTTTAATTTCCATCAATATTGTTAATTCTAGACCGGTTATGGGCGCTTCATATTCAGCTTCATTATTTGTGCATGGTTATGTCAAATGATATGAAAAAGGCAACATCGTTTTGTCTGGAGTAATGAAAATCAATCCTACTCCAGCTTTGCCTGGTATAATTGTCTATTTGTCTTTGTCTTTCCATGCAGATGATGCTCCGTCAAAGTAGAGTTCCCATCATTGCACATTGGAATTTAATATTTATGATATTTGTTCATCAGGTAAATTGTCATTAAGGGGTGATTTAGTTGGAATTGGATGTGCTGCTAAGAAATCTGCCAGGATTTGTCCTTTGACAGCACGTAACGGTACAAATGTTATATCAAATTGGAGTAAGATCATTGCCCATCTTGCTAATCTCCCGTAAAGTGTTGGTCATGTTATTAAATATTGTAATGGGTTAACTCTTGAAATAAGAGTTACCTTATGAGAAAGCATATAATGCCTTAGTTTTTGAACTGCGAATATCAAGGCTAAACAATGCTTCTCAATTGTCGGGTATTTTATTTCTGTTGGAACTAAACAACGACTTAAATAGTATAATGCACTTTCTTTTCCCTCTTCATTTACTTGTGCTAATAAAGCTCCAAGTGAATTGTCCAACGCTGTGGTGTAAAGGATTAGAGGTCTTTCTAATACAGGGGCTGCTAAGACAGGAGGGGTTGTCAGATATTGTTTGATGTTTTCAAAGGCGTGCTGGCATTTTTCATCCCACACAAATTTGGTATCCTTTCTAGTAAGGGCAGTGAGAGGTTGACATCTACCCGATAGATTGGAAATGAAACGTCGTATATACGCTAATTTTCCTTGAAAGGATCTCAATTGAGTTAAATTTTTAGGAGGAGGCATATTCAGGATAGCTTCAATTTAGAGAGGATCAATTTCTATCCCACGATGCCGAACTACAAATCATAAAAATTTTCCTAAAGTGACACCGAAGGCGCACTTTAAGGGATTCATTTTAAGATTGTATAGTCGTAGTAGTTCAAAGACAATTCTCAAATCGTATATATGATCATCTTTTTGTTTACTATTGACAACCAGATCGTCGACATAACATTCGATTTGATTATGTATTAATTCATCAAAAATCCGTGTCATGGCTCTTTGATAGGTTGCACTAGCATTTTTTAGTCCAAATGGCATAACCTTATAACAATATATTCTCATAGGTGTTCGGAAAGCTGTATTCGCTTCATCCTCCGAAAACATTTTTATTTGGTTATATCCTGATGATCCATCCATAAAGGAGAATATTGCATGTTTTGATGCTATATCAACCATTAATTCAGGAATTGGCAAAGGAAATTCATCTTTTTGACATGCTTTGTTCTAGTCCCTGAAGTCTATACAGACCCTTATCTATCCATTTTTCTTTTTAACTGGCACCACATTGGCTAACCATGTCGGATAGTTCTCTTCTCGTATGAAGTCAGCTTCTATCAATTTCTTGATTTCTACAATGACTTGTTGCTCTATTTCGACACGCATCCTTCTCGGAGCTTTTTTAACTGGGATTGTGATTTGATTTATCCCAAGTTTATGGACTACGACTTCTGGAGATAAGCCAGGCATCTCGTTGTAAGTCCAAGTGAAACAGTCTTTATATTCTATCAATAATTGAGTTATGTCCTTTGCTTCCTCATCATTAAGGAATGAACTAATAAAAGTTGGTTTTGGATTTTCATCAGTTCCTAAATTTATTTCTTTTAGTTCATCAATTGTTGATTTAATTCTTCTTCCAATTCTCGGAGGAGCATCTTCAATCGGAAGATCGTGTAATGATTCGAATCGTATTCTTCGGTGATGGTCGGACAAAATTTCGTGTCATCTAATGGTCCCAGAGTTCCAAATCCAATACCTTCTTTGGAGTTAGAATTTCGTTTATTATTATTCCACATTTGCTCAATGAAATGTGGTTGTTTTAAAGACCATTGTTTGAGCATTAAACTATTTTGAATAAATTTTTGTGCCCAAGGAGAATACAACTCAAAAGGAATTTTCATTGATTGTGGAAGATTTTCATCTTCTATTTTTACATCATCTTTAGTACAAGAAGAAGTAGAGCCAAGTCTAAACTTAATTGGCTTTTTGTCATCATTATACACTTCTTTGACTATTACATTCTCAATCTTAGCAGTGGAGATTGGAGTTAAAGTCATAGAATGTATATAATGATTGATTTTATCATACACAGATTCAAATTGTCTTTCTTTATCTTCTTCTTCCAAAGATATTTTGAATTGAGGTTTCTTCGCAATCACAGATGTCGTTTCTTCTTCAGAGTCCAAATGGATTTTGAATTTCAGTGGTTTCTTTATTGTAACAATCAGATCTTCTTTCCTTCGTCCTCGTCCTCGAGTATGAGTTTGACGGGAATTAGTTCCTCTTGTCTTAATTGAAGAAGGATTCTTTTCATTTATTTTCTTTCTTTGTTCTTTTCTTCCACATCCACCATTGTTTATTTGGAAGACATTGTTTTATTTATAGGAGCATAATATGCTGCATCTTCATGTATACCGATTTCATGAATTGAAAACGGTTGCAGATCTCCTATAATACGACATTCCTGTCCTTTTCGTAGGTAATTTATACATTGATGTAAGGAAGAAGGAACCATTTTATACTCATGAAGCCAAGGTCTGCCAAGTAAGGCATTAAAAGAGGTGTCTGAATCAATAATATGAAATTTTGCTGTCGTTGCCAAGTCAGCTATTTTCAAGAGTAATGTTATTGATCCAAGGGCCCGTTCTCCTTGTTGATTAAATCTTCTTAACATCATCATATCCTTTGATAATTGAGAGGCATCAATGTCTAAATATGCAAGAGTTCTTAAATTCATAATGTTGATTGAAGCACCTGGGTCAATAAGAACTCTTGAAAGTATTGTATCATTTATGTTCATCGTAATATACAGTGGACGATTGTGTTCAGTTGTTCCAAGCAACAAGTCATTGTCAGAGAAGATAATCTTCGTTGATTCCTCTAATTGGTAAGCTTCATTTTAGGTAATACTAGCAAGTTGAGTTAAGCAAATATCTGGATCTGAAAGGGCCTTTATTAAAGATTCTCTCATTTCTTTGGAAAGTATGAGAGCATCATAGATGCTTAACTTCGCAGGTAATTTTCTTAAATGAGCTAGTACGTTATAATCCACTTTGTTATGAAGATCGTCCTTATTTCTTTCAGGGGTTTGGGGATGCATTGGAGGAATGATCTTGTCTGGTGTGATTATTTATCTTTCTTTTTCTTGTGGAGTCATCCTAGGAGGTAAGATTTTTCCACTCCTTAAATTAATTTCAATTATTTCTTCAAGTTGATTATCCGACACTTTTGTCTCCGAGTCTGAGGGTTCCAATTCTATGGAAATCGGAGTTCCTCGTAGTTGGAGTGTAGCAATGTCATTTTCATTTTCATCATTGTCAGATTTTTCATCTGTATTTTTATTATTTTGGTTGTCTTTAGATTGATCATATACGATTTGAGTATCGTCTATGTGGTTAGAATTCAAATGATTATTCTCAGAAACATCGCCCAAAATAGGCAAAATATAAGCAAAACTAGGATTGTTATTATTCATGATAGTAAAAGGAAGTCATACAAAGTTATCGGTCTGAGGATTTGTCGTCCTTCACTCGACATAACTATCCTAGTACAAGAGGAAAATGAACTAGAAGGTACAAAAGGAGTTGCAGCCCCTATACTTGGAAGACCTTTGATCTTTTTCGGTTTCTTGATTTTCTTTTTCTTTTCTTTCTTAGGAAATTTTGTGATTCGATATTTAGCAAAGATTTCTTTAGAAGTACTGTCTTTGTTTCCAGGATTGAGTTTCTCTATCGAAATCATATTGACTGATCCTTTTTCAGGTTCTTTCAAATATTTTTTCGGGATTATTATGTTTCCATCTTTAAAATTACGCTCCAACCAGTCTTTGAAGACAAAACAATCTTCAATTTTATGTCCAAACATTCTGTGATAAGGACAGTAATTAGGATTGTCTTTCATGTCAATTTCTGCTGGCCTTTTAGCTTTTGGTAGCTTAAATTCGGGCATTTTAAGCGTACTACGAATTATTTTACTAATGACTTCGTTTTAAATGAATATTCTTTATTCATTCTTTCAGCCCATTGTTTTCTTTTCTCGTTGGTACCGTGATCGGTTGTTGAAGTTGTAATCGAGGTGATGTTTGTGTTGTCGAAGGATTCTCGTCGTTGTTGTTTCTTTTGTTCGGTTGAATCCGCATCACTCGTTTACCTTTTTCTACAACATTTCCAGGTTTCTTTTCAAATGTTTTGATAGTTTTTGTCTTTTCAGTTTTTTCCATTACATTCATTTGTTTTGTTTCTTCTTGGAGATTAGCAGCTTTACTGAGTAATTTTTCAAATGTCTTTATTATGAATCCTTTGAGCATAAATGCTATAGGACCATGGATATTTTTAAGCAATATTCCAACAGCGTGTTGTTCTTGTAGTTGTGGTTCACATTTCATGCTGAGATTTCTCCAGCGTAAAATATAATCCACTAAACTTTCTCCCGGTTTTTGTTTTTCTACCACCAAATCACCAACGATGGTGTGATGTCGTGCTCCCGCAAAACGTCGAATAAAGAGACTTTCAAGTTCCACAAAGGTTTTGACGGATCCATCGGGAAGTTCCGCATACCGGCCGAAGGAAACTCCCGTGAGACTCGTTAACAAATCGTCGAAATAGGAGGGCATCACTTCCTCTAGCATTAAAGCAGCTCGCTCTAAAATGTGCAAGATGTTGTTGGGGGTTACCCGTTCCATCAAACATTTTAAAGACAGGAGGAACAAAACCTTTAGGGTATTGGACAGCATCAAATTCCTCTGGGTATGGTCTACCATTTGCAGTTAATACTTCAGCTTTCACTTGAGCCATTGTTTCTTTAATTTTTTGTTCCACAAGTTTTGTAATATCCTTTTTTGGAATCTCATTATGAGGGGAATTCTTTTTTTTGAGTGCTTTCCTCAACATCTATTGGTTCTTCTTTATTTTCAAGGATATGAATAGCCTCCGGTCTGATGATTTCAATGGATGGAGATGGGTTCGTTGGTGGATTTTGCAAAGTTGCTACCAATTCTTCCATGTTTTGTTCAAGACGAATAATTTGTTCATCACGTTGTCGTATCACCGATCGCAATTTATTGGTTGGCTCCTCTTCATTTGATTCTCGTGCTAAGGAAGTAGATCGTGTTTCTGTTAGTGATAGTGCCCTAGGCCTATTATATGGATATTATATGGATATGTATTTTGAACTTTTTATGAATATTTTTCTATTTTAATTAGCATGTTTATGATAGAAGAAGAACCTCGAATAGTTTCATGTTTATTATGAAGATTATTCTAAATATCCATAATCGCTTATTGTTGTGGGAATGACAATAAATAAAGATTAATATAAAGTTTGATGGATATTCATGAGATGAATATATGTATGGGGATACACATCGATTTATATGTATTTATTGGAGAATAAATATTGGATCGACTCGCTTTGAGATTAAATCATGGATATAAGTCATATGTTAATCTCAAGTCGTAGTGACATCGAATCCTTTCGACCCGAGATTGTCATGGTTCTCAACTATGAGGAATATTATGTTTTGACGTAACCCAACGTTGTCTTCGACCGGATGACCATAAAGATTATGATCGGGCATAATGTGAATCATGTAGTGAGATATGAGTAATCAAGATGGAATTTATCCCTCTTATAATAAGAGAGATATCTCTGGCCCCTCGAATGATTTAGACTGAGAATTGTGTGGCCACACTCAAATGAATTGATGGAGATCAATTGCATTTCTTTAATCAGTCTAATCAGGAGTCGAGAAATTAAAGATAGAGAGATATAAGGTTGACATTAATCCATGCCTTATATTCTATCACTATATCATGTGATAAAGGGATTATGTCATTAACAATCAGGTTGTCTAGGATCTTGAGACTATTCATACTAACTTGGGTAGTTATAGTGTCTTGCTAGAGACCAACTATAACTTGTAGGTTTATAAATGGTGATTTAAGCCTACCGCCAATGTTAATCGAACCTATAAGGTCGCACAAAATTTGAATGGACTAGAATGGTTGATGAACACTCTCTCACTCGAGTAATTTATAATAATAAGATTATTTTAAATTACAAGCATGAATTAAAAGAGTTTTAATTCATCATATATTTAAAAAGGAGTTTTTAAATATATATTAAAAATGACCTCTTTAATGAAGAGGTGCCATGAAATGGTGTCACTTCAATTAAAAGGAGGAGTCATGGCTTATGAAGTCAATTTTTATTATTTTCCTTTTGAAATCCACAAGAGAGGAAGAGGGTTCTTTGGGTTTTGGAGAAAACCCCGTTTCCGATCTAGCAGTTGGAAGCCATTTGGAAATCCGTTCGAGTGTGGATACCGGTAGAGGGCGGTGGTTTCAGCGCCTTAAAGATCCGAGGAAATCTAAGAGTAGAACTCTTGCATGGTATGATTTCTTGCACTTCTTTTGGGTTTATGTTTTTGATTTGTATGAGCACATGAGATCCTTGGTGGTTTTTGGGGAAATGACTTTAATATGCGTACATGATTAATTTCGCTTCCGTTGCGCATGATCCCCAAAATCCTACAGTTTCTACCATGTTAACACTGGCAACATTTTCATTAGAACTATCGGAAGTATCTTTTTTTCCTTTGCTCTGAAAGTTGTTTTATATCATTTTTTAATTTCTTTAATCTTTCTTCAAATGATTTTGCAGAATGTTTTTTGCAAGTTTCTTCTTGTGAACTACTCATAGGAGTGTTGGTGGTATCTCGAATTTCTTTCGCATGATTTTCGTCTCCATACATTATTTTTAAGTAGAGGACGAGAATTTTCAGTGGTGTATCGTATCCTGTGCGAGGATAATTTGCTTTTTTTAGCATTTGGACCAAGTCCGACATTTTAGCAGTTGTATCTTCTGCTCCTGACATCAATTCATCATATCTAGCTTTGTCGTTTGTGACTACCACATCTTTTATTCTAGGGCCTAATCAAAATTTTATTGGCACTCGAACACAATGTTTATCAGTTGGAAATTGATAGTCAGTTTCTTGATAGTCAAGATTTTCCATCACTAAAATTCTCCTTTTCATGGTGTTGGAGATTGCACAACCCATTTTGTTTAATAATTTAGATAGTGAACATCTATCTTTTCATGCTAACCTTTTAAACACTGAATATATAGCACGAAACGGAGGAGAGCTTTTAGGTTGAAAGGAATTATCAGTGTATTCAATATGAATCGGAATATATGGATTTTCTTCTAAAAAGGAAGGGTTTCCAAAATATTCTGTTGAAATTCGGGTGTTTCAAAATTATCATTTTCGTTCCACCTTTTCTTTCTTTTGAATGAAGGAGTTTTATGAATATTATTTGAACAAGATCCAATCTCATACATAGATGATGGCGGAGCATCATCTTCCTTGTAAACGTGTTTTCCTTTCCTATCAGCTTGTCTCTTCATTTCTTCAAAGATATTAGGTTCTTCAGGTATATATTCAAGTAAATTTTCTGTAAAATTCAGAAAGTCTTCATAAGGTTGTAAGTCAAATTCTTAAAAAGATTGTGTATCAGTTTGATATGGATTATCTAATATGAATTCCGTTTCACTAAATAATCCATAATCATTTTGTTAAAAGGGAGAATATTCCTCTATTGGTATGTCAAAGTCTTGAAAATAAGAAAAGATTGAATTCGGAGAATCCATTGCAACTTTTCTAAAATTTTTTTAAAAAAATGAATATTATTGACTTATTTATAAACTGAGAGCTTATTTTAAAATTCGAAATGAAAACAAATGATGATAAAAGATGAGAAGAAAGATTGTCCCCAGCGGAGTCGCCACTGAATCTCTGTCGACGAATGGAAAGAGATTTGGTGTTGTGGAATGTCGATATTGAGGAGTCGCCATCTAATATTAGCCTAATTTTATTCCTATAAATCCCATGAAAGATTTGAGGAATTTAGGGCTAATAGTAGAAAAGGATGTTTATGACAATCTTTATAGAAGAATATCCTAGAATAATATATACTAGAATTTTCATATAAAGAAAATCATAGAAAACTAGAGATTTCTATTGTGGGTTCTTTTGGATCTCCTATAGAAGCAAGTTTCTATAGTTAATTACATCTTAAATAATTTTTAATTGTTCAAGAAAACTTCTGATTAATGTCAATCATTTGTTTTCTAAAATTTTATTTTTAAGGAGAGATGTACCCACAATCACTCCTAAATGTCATGTCATATTTATTATTTTGAAGTTTTGATTTTGTTTTTTTTTTATGTCGTTATCTTAAAAGTTTTGTTGTTGTTTTCCATGTCATTGTTTTTGTTTTATTTTTGTGACTTTCCTAAAAGTTTTGTTTTTGTTTGTCCATGTCGTTGTTTTGTTTCATTTTGAAAATATTATGTTTGGTGGCTATCCTAAAAGTTTTGTTTTTGTTTGTCCATGTCGTTGTTTTGTTTCATTTTGAAAATATTATGTTTGGTGGCTATCCTAAAAAGTTTTGGTTTTGTTATTGTTTGTCCAGAATGTCGTCCTGCAAAACAGAGTTAGCACATCCTATAACATGCAAAGAAAATCTAAACGAAACTTTTTGTCTTCACCCTTTAAAGAAAAGATTGTCAGAAAATAATGTCATGTTCATTGTTTTGATTTAACATGTCCTGGATGTTGGTTTATGTTAAATTATATTGATTAATGTTTAATTTTGTCGAAATATCAGATTAATCTCATTTAATATCGATATTTGTCAAATTTATATTTGAAATGTCAATTTTATGCCGATTATGTCGATTTTGGTTTGAAATGTCGAATTTATGTCGGTTATGTCGATTTTGGTTTAAAATGTCGAATTTATGTCGGTTATGTCGATTTTGGTTTGAAATGACGAATTTATGTCTTGATTTAAGTTTAAACTTGAATTTTGAATTTATGTCTGTTTGAATTTGAGTTGAAAGTCGGGTTAGATTAACTTGAGTTCATATCTGTCTGAACTTAAGTTAAAAGGTTTGGTTTAAATTAACTTGAGTTCATGTCTGTCTAAACTTAAGTTAAAAGGTTAAAAATTAGATTCAATATTGATTGAATTAACTTGAGTTCATGTCTGGTTGAACCTAAGTTAAATTCAATGTTGATTGAATCTAATTAACTTGAGTTCATGTCTGTTTGAACTTAAGTTAAAAGGTTAAAATTTAGATTCAATATTAATTGAATTAACTTGGGTTCATGTCTGGTTGAACCTAAGTTAGATTCAATGTTGATTAAATCTAATTAACTTAAGTTCATGTCTCTCTGAACTTAAGTTAAAAGATTTAGCTTAGAATAGACTTAATTAAATATTAAGCCTTGTTTAAATAGGTCCTAAAGGTTAATCAAGTCTAATGAATTAGACTTAATTAGAATTGCAGACCATCTAAATCCTTTTAGATAAGGCTTAAGTTTTAATTAAGTTTATTTAGCTGTAGTTTATTGAGACATTAAGTCTAATAAATTAGACTTAGGTTCATGATTTGTTGTTTTAAATCTCAATTGCTTGATGATTTAATTAAGTCTAGGATGTTAGACTTAATTAAAGTTTTATGTTGAATTTAGTTTTGAATTAAGTTGGATTAAAAGTTTAATATAGTTTGACTTAAGTTCAAGTTAAGTTGAACTTATATTTTAAAGTTGACTTGAGTTCGATATGGATTGAACTTACATTAAATTTAGGTCAGACTTAAGTTCATGTCGGGTTGAACCTAAGTTTAGTTTAACTTAAGTTTAACATGGGTTAAACTTAAGTTGTGTTTGGGTTAGACTTGGATTCATGCCAGGTTGAATCTAAGTTAAGTTTGACTTAAGTCTAACATGGGTTAGACCTAAGTTAGATTTAGGTTTGACTTAGATTTATGTTGGGTTGAATCTAAGTTTGGTTTGACTTAAGCCTAATATAGGTTAGACTTAAGTTAGATTTATGCTTGATTATTAAGGTTAATTAAACCTAATTTAGATAAGGTTTAATTAATTAATTAGACTTATTATGGGTTAAGTCTAATTATTTAAGATTAATTAAATCTAATTTAGGTAAGGTTTAATTGATTAAATAGACTTATTATGGGTTAAGTCTAATTATTTAAGGTTAATTAAACCTAATTTAGGTGAGGTTTGATTGATTAATTAGACTATTATGGGTTAAGTCTAATTATTTAAGGTTAATTAAACCTAATTTAGGTAAGGTTTAATTGATTAATTAGACTTATTATGGGTTAAGTCTAATTTATTTAAGGTTAATTAAACCTAATTTAAGTGAGGTTTGATTGATTAATTAGACTTATTATGGGTTAAGTCTAATTATTTAAGGTTAATTAAACCTAATTTAGGTAAGGTTTAATTGATTAATTAGACTTATTATGGGTTAAGTCTAATTTATTTAAGGTTAATTAAACCTAATTTTGGTGAGGTTCAATTGATTAATTAGACTTATTATGGGTTAGGTCTAATTATTTAATGTTAATTAAACCTAATTCAGGTGAGGTTTAATTTATTAATTAGACTTATTATGGGTTAAGTCTAATTATTTAAGGTTAATTAAACCTAATTTAGGTAAGGTTTAATTGATTAATTAGACTTATTATGAGTTAAGTCTAATTATTTAAGGTTAATTAAACCTAATTTAAGTGAGGTTTAATTGATTAATTAGGTTTATTATGGGTTAAGTCTAATTATTTAAGGTTAATTAAACCTAATTTAGGTAAGGTTTAATTAATTAATTTGACTTATTACAGGTTAAGTCTAATTATTTAAGGTTAATTAAACCTAATTTAGGTGAGGTTTAACAGATTAATTAGACTTATTATGGGTTAAGTCTAATTATTTAAGGTTAATTAAACCTAATTTAGGTGAGGTTTAATTCATTAATTAGACTTATTATGGGTTAAGTCTAATTATTTAAGGTTAATTAAACCTAATTTAGGTAAGGTTTAATTGATTAATTACACTTATTATGGGTTAAGTCTAATTATTTAAGGTTAATTAAACCTAATTTAGGTAAGGTTTAATTGATTAATTAAATATGTTTAAATGATATTCTAAACTTAATTAAGTCTAATTTTATCATTTTGGACTTAATTAATTGAATTTTGGGTTTAATAGGTTTAAATGATATTTTAAACCTAATTAAGTCTAATTTTGTCATTTTAGACTTAATTAATTAAATTTAGGATTAAATAGGTTTAAATGATATTTTAAATCTAATTAAGTTTAATTTTGTAATTTTAGACATAATTAATTAAATTTAAGATTAAATAGGTTTAAATGATGTTTTAAACCTAATTAAGTCTAATTTTGTCATTTTAAACAATTAATTTAATTTAAGTTTTAATAGGTTTAAATGATGTTTTAAACCTAATTAAGTCTAATTTTGTCATTTTAAACTTAATTAATTAAATTTAAGGTTTAATAGGTTCAAATGATGTTTTAAACCTAATTAAGTCTAATTTTGTCATTTTAGACTTAATTAATTAAATTTAAGTTTTAATAGGTTTAAATGATGTTTTAAACCTAATTAAGTCTAATTTTGTCATTTTAGACTTAATTAATTAAATTTAAAGTTTATTAGGTTTAAATGATGTTTTAAACCTAATTAAGTCTAATTTTTTCATTTTAGACTTAATTAATTAAATTTAAGTTTTAATAGGTTTAAATGATGGTTTAAACCTAATTAAGTCTAATTTTTTCATTTTAAACTTAATTAATTAAATTTAAGATTAAATAGGTTTAAATGATGTTTTAAACCTAATTAAGTCTAATTTTGTCATTTTAGACTTAATTAATTAAATTTAAGTTTTAATAGGTTTAAATGATGTTTTAAACCTAATTAAGTCTAATTTTGTCATTTTAGACTTAATTAATTAAATTTAAGTTTTAATAGGTTTAAATGATGTTTTAAACCTAATTAAGTCTTATTTTGTCATTTTAGACTTAATTAATTAAATTTAAGTTTTAATAGGTTTAAATGATGTTTTAAACCTAATTAAGTCTAATTTTGTCATTTTAGACTTAATTAATTAAATTTAAGTTTTAATAGGTTTAAATGATTTTTTAAACCTAATTAAGTCTAATTTTATCATTTTAGACTTAATTAATTAAATTTAAGTTTTAATAGGTTTAAATGATATTTTAAACCTAATTAAGTCTAATTTTGTCATTTTAGACTTAATTAATTAAATTTAAGATTAAATAGGTTTAAATGATGTTTTAAACCTAATTAAGTCTAATTTTGTCTTAATTAATTAAATTTAAGTTTTAATAGGTTTAAATGATGTTTTAAACCTAATTAAGTCTAATTTTGTCATTTTTGACTTAATTAATTAAATTTAAGCTTAAATAGGTTTAAATGATATTTTAAACCTAATTAAGTCTAATTTTGTCATTTTAGACTTAATTAATTAAATTTAAGATTAAATAGGTTTAAATGATGTTTTAAACCTAATTAAGTCTAATTTTGTCATTTTAGACTTAATTAATTAAATTTAAGGTTTAATAGGTTTAAATGATGTTTTAAACCTAATTAAGTCTAATTTTGTCATTTTAGACTTAATTAATTAAATTTAAGTTTTAATAGGTTTAAATGATGTTTTAAACATAGTAAAGTCTAATTTTGTCATTTTAAACTTAATTAAAGTTTTCCATTGGCCTATCATAGACTAGATTCACTTCAAACTTAGATTATTAAGGAAAATAAGCTATGTTTATAAAAAGGTTATTTTTAGGATTCAAAATTATTTAATTAATAAAGAATCTTAATCCTAAATTTTAAAATGTCACTTAAAGTTATTTTTATGACTTATAAATGATTTTATTAGGGTTATTTTATGTTGCCCTAACATTTCGGGTCATTTCCATTTTTATTTTTCTTAATTTTCAATTTTTATAATTATTATTTGAAATAATTACAAGATGTCTTGAAAATTAGAGAAAAGTGTCATAAACATGTTTTCTGTCCTTGGAAAAATCATGAAAGATCCTAAGAGCATAACGATAAATGCCTCAAAGTTTCATATTTTTTTTATTTATAAATAATTTTTAATAATTAAAATACTCTAGAGAGTATTTAATTATTTAAAAATTAAATAATGAGAACAAAATTATGATTTTTATTTCATGATTTTCTCCTCTTCAAGAGCTTTCCAGAGGTATTTTTATTTTATTTTTGTGACCTCTAGATAAAAAGATATTAAATTTTGAAGTTTTTAAGGTTAAAATTAATTTTTAACCAATTTCGGGCCGCCAAACTTATCTCCCGCCGACGCGTGTCCTCGTTCGCGTCGAATAGGTAGGAGGATCGCTGCGGGAGACCGAACACGGGACACCACGGAGCGCGATCAGCGCTGTTCATCCCGAAACACAGGATCGAACGGCTGAGATAATTCAAATAAAAATTCAAATTATTTCAAGCTGTTAAACTTCAAACCTTAATATCTCACTCATTTCTTAATAAAATTGAGTGATTTTTGAACCTATGGAATCATCTAAACGTGTAGAATTTTTCCATACGGTGATGTAACATTTCTGGACTAATAGAACACATGATATTTCAAAAATACGAATTATTTTGCGAAAAATAATTTCATACCTTTGCCACAAGCAAATCAAGCTAGATCAGACCTTGTAGTTGTCTTCTAGGAACCCAATGGAAGATTATTGCTGCAGTAATTTGATCCAGAAGTCGGGCTTAAAGGAGAATTTTGAAGAGATGGCTGGTTTGAGTCATTTTGAAATTCGAACAAATTGGCTCGATCGGGCTCAATCTATGGCTTGGATTTGATCCTAATGGATTGCTAAGACTCTTAGGAAGAGTTTTTATGTTGGGAGCAAGGAGATTTGAGCAGCCTATAGGTGTTTCTAATTTTTTTTCTTTTTTTTCTACTAGGCTTGGTTTGGGCTCTATTTATAGCCAAGGGAAGGCTATGGCTTAGCTTAGGTTGTTCTAGGGGAGTTGTTATCTCCCCTATTAACCCATTGTAGGAGAAATTCGGCTTAGAGGATAGCCATGGTGGTTTCTCCCAAGCTTTCCATCATGAGCTCATTGCTTTGGCTCTCTTTCATTGGGTCATGCAAGAGGTGTGAAATGAGTTGTAACTTCTCCTCCTTATGAGCTTACACATCACCCTCTAGCCTTAGCAAATGGTGACACATATGCTCTCCTCTCATGATTCTATTTAACCATGGTGAGGGGTGGGTTTAAGTTTGGTTCTCTCTCCATTGGCTAGCTTGGGAGGTGGGAAATGAGGCTTGATGTTGGCCGGCCACCTCATGGCTAAGTAAGGGTGAGTCATGGCTTCGGGTGAAGGGGGAAGAGACACCTCACTTTACCAATCATGATGGGTGTTAACCCATGGTTAAATTGATTTAAGTTAAGCTTTATTATGTGTTAATATGTCTCATGGCGAGCTTAATTTAGTCTTAGCCTAATTAATTTTGGGAAGGCCATGTGTCATCTTATGTCTTTTCTCTTTTATTTATTTAATTTAATTTCCATTTTAATTAATCATATTATTAATTAAAAATTGTTGGAAATTATTTTATTAATCAATTTATTAATTGAAAATAATTTCAAATTAATTAATTGATTAATTTTATTATTTTTGTTATTTTATGATTTTAATTTAATTTTCATTTTAATTAATTATGTCATTTAATTAAAATATTGAAAATTAAATCATTAATCATTTAAATTAATCAAAATAATTTTGAAATTAATTATTTGATTAATTTTGTTGTTTTTATTTCATTTTTATCTACTTTGATTAAAATAGATAAGTGTTGACCAATTTTGACCTAGGTTGACCTAAGTCAGCCTATATTGATCAATTTAATTTGAAATATCCAATGTAACCTTTTTAACCTTGTCATGGTTGATTTGATCACAGTATTTGTAATTTTTTCATTGTGGGGTTTTAAACATGTTATTGGATCAGAGGATTGACTTATGGGGTCAACAGGGTTGGTCATTGGGTCAGATTTGACCATTTTGACCAAAGTTGACTTTTTAGGTCAAAAGGTTGATTTATCGGGTCAACAGGGTTGGTCATTGGGTCTGGTTTGACCATTTTAACCAAAGTTGACTTTTTAGGTCAAAAGGTTGACCTATGGGGTCAACAGGGTTGGTCATTGGGTCTGGTTTGACCATTTTGACCAATGTTGACTTTTATGTCAAAATGTTGACTTATGGGGTCAACAGGGTTGGTCATGGGGTTTGGTTTGACCATTTTGACCAATGTTGACTTTTTAGGTCAAAAGGTTGACCTATGGGGTCAACAGGGTTGGTCATTGGGTATGGTTTGACCATTTTGACCAAAGTTGACTTTTTAGGTCAAAAGGTTGACCTATGAGGTCAACAGGGTTGGTCATCGGTCCGGTTCGACCATTCGACCAATGTTGACTTTTTAGGTCAAAAGGTTGACTTGCGGGGTCTATAGGGTTGGTCATTAGGTCTGGTTTGACCATTTTGACCAAAGTGGACTTTTTAGGTCAAAAGGTTGACCTATGAGGTCAACAGGGTTGGTCATTGGGTCAGATTTGACCATTTTGACCAAAGTTGACTTTTTCGGTCAAAAGGTTGACCTATGGGGTCAACAGTGGTCAGTCATTGGGTCAGATTTGACCATTTTGACCAAAGTTGACTTTTTAGGTCAAAAGGTTGACCTATGGGGTCAACAGGGTTGGTCATTGGGTCTGGTTTGACCATTTTGACCAATGTTGACTTTTTAGGTTGAAAGGTTGACCATGGGGTCAACGGGGTTGGTCATTGGGTCTAGTTTGACCATTTTGACCAAAGTTGACTTTTTAGGTCAAAAGGTTGACCTATGGGGTCAACAGGGTTGGTCATTGGGTCTAGTTTGACCATTTTGACCAAAGTTGACTTTTTAGGTCAAAAGGTTGACCTATGGGGTCAACAGGGTTGATCATTGGGTCAGATTTGACCATTTTGACCAAAGTTGACTTTTTAGGTCAAAAGGTTGACCTATGGGGTCAACAGGGTTGGTCATTAGGTCTGGTTTGACCATTTTGACCAAAGTTGACTTTTTAGGTCAAAAGGTTGACCTATGGGGTCAACAGGGTTGGTAATTAGGTCAGATTTGACCATTTTGTCCAATGTTGACTTTTTAGGTCAAAAGGTATGGACTCATTATAAATGAGGTCAACAATATTATCATAATATCTGTTAATTTAATGGAGCATCTACTCGTACATATGCCCTATGAGATTGTAGTAGAGGGTCAATTATAATACATGTTGATGTATCAATTTTTGAGAGGCATGTTTTCTCAATATCTAATTATTTAATTTATAAAGAAATAATACTACAACGTAAACCATAGTGGAGAATGATTTTTGTAGGGGATCCTTTGACCCTAAACCATAGTGGAGAATGGTTTTTAAGCTATTTTCATTCATATTTAATTCTATTTAATTTTCTTTAGGTTTAATGAGTTGATTAAAGTTAGGGTGATTTTTAATGAGTTAAATTAAATTGATATTTTTCTTACGGTTCTCTGGTCATAGGGAACCTACCAAAATATTTTTGGAATTTTCTAAAAAACATGCTAATATTTATAATTTTTTGTATCCAAATATGCATGATAACTTGAAAAATAGAGATCTCCCCATGGATGTCTCCTTTGACCTTAGAAAAATCAGGGGAGATCCCCCAGACAGAGGCTACGAACAACCTAAATGACATGCCATGGTTAAATGTTTAAATGCATGGAGAATCAAAAGACTCAAATCAGTATTTAATTAGTTAAAAATCACACATGCATCAAATAAACTTGAAACCATTTCTACATTGTTCTCCTTTGTTCACTGAGCAAGAGGGTATTTTTTTATTTTTTTTATTTTTCTACACCAAGTTATGTATTTTTGAAGTTGGACTGATTTTATTAATTCATTAAATATCCTATTTTTCTCTTTATCCACGTTGGCGCCAGTTCATCGTACAACGAATCAAAGCCCCCACGCATCGTCCTCTAGTTGGCCAGTGCGGTTTGGTTTGACGGTGTGTTCACGAATGATCTCCTCATCCAACGCCATCAGGACATTCCATTTGATACACACTCCATCCAACGATCATGAGTCTTCGTCCCTAACTGGTTCGTCCTGTGAGCCACACACCTTCTAACCCTAATTTCTCGAGCTATGCTCAACCAATTGACCTCGGGTTTGTTCCGATGGACTCTTCTAAGCATGATGAACATAGCCATATGGTAAACATGGTATGAAATCAAGTCTATGCAAGTGGGAAACTAAATTGAGCTCAGGAGGGAGAGAAGAGCATATACCTTGGTCTGAGAAGAGATGCCTCAATCAGATGTGCTCGACACGTTCGTAAGGGTCCAAGGAGCTCAGGGATGAAGCCTCAAGCCATGGTGAATTGCCTAAGCCCAAGTTTAAGCAAACTCGATTTTGGGTGTTGATTGAACTCTGCCCTAGGTGGCTCTGTGAAGGGGCTTTTGTTGGGGTTCTTCTTCGTTTGGTATGAGAATGGTGTGGGGTAAATCAATTTAAAGTTTGGTGTACTGTGGTGGAGTGTCTTATTTTCCAGCCAGAATTGAGCTCGGCCAGGGGAAATCAAGGTAGGGAGGTTGCTGATCTGAGCTTTGGGGATCCTAAGGAGACTCTGGGGAGATTTTAGCAGAGTTTCCTTAAAATTTTCATCACTCCCCTCTTTGGCCGTGAAGGGTGGCTTTTATAGCCATGGCCAATGGGTGGAACTTGGGGTGCCAATGTGGGTGCTTTAGGTTGCGTAGGGAGAGGGCAGAGCAGTGCAATTGATCAATGAGGGGATGCCACACTGACAAGGCTTAATTTTGGGCTTAAGTGGGGAGAGGCATGCTCGAGTTTAGCTGTTTCAGCGGCTAGGGCGGCTGGTAAGGACAGGGATGGTGGCTGGAAGGCTGATGGGAGGTAAGAGAGGTTTAAATGATACTTAACTGGCTGCCATGATGAGTAGTTTGCTTGGAGTAATGGTTTAGCTAAAAAGCAAAAGGCAAGTTGACTTGGTGAGGGACCTTTGATCCATAGCTCATTTGGGCTTATTTTGGTGAGTTTAGACCAGTCCTTGAGGTCCTTAGGTCAGCTGTGGGGAGTTCAACTTGACTAATTTGGCTAAATTTTGTGACATTTGGGTTATGGCTAGATTTGGGTCACTGTAGATTCAAGTTGGTCAAGGTTGGGTTTTAGCTTGGGTTAGACCCAATTGATTTTTTCAAAATGGTCTAAATAATTGTCATAAGGCTTTTGAAAAAGGTTTGGAGTGATTTTGAATTGGTTTCATAAGTGGATTTGGGGACATTTAGGTATTTGGCCAATTCGGGTCAAGTTGGGTTAGCTGGAATCTAGGTTGGGCTAGTGTGGGGTTAAGGCCCAATTGATTGTTCACAAAGGCTTAGGGGATGTGGTGAAGAGTTCTGAACATAAATTGGGTGGCAATTTTAGGGTGAGGGCATCCAATTTGGTGTGATTTGGTCATGTGTCCAATTTGTGGCAAAATTAGGGATTTTGTATTTGGGTTGACATGGGTGAGAATTGAGCTCAAATCAGAGGAAATTGAATGTTTCATTTGGCATAGGAGAGTGTCATGAGAAGTTTAGAATTCAAATTTAGGGGAAATTGATTGACATTGTTCAATTTGAGTGAAGTGGGTGACTTGGTCAAAATTGAGGATTTTGAGTTTAGGTTGAAATTGGGTCCAATAGTGGGTCAAATTGGGTTTGGATTTGGTTTCGATTAAGGCTAGAATGTTGAATTTTGGTTTGGAATTGAATTTGAGCAAACTTGGGGTTAATTGGGTGGACATTAGGGGATATTTAGACATTTTGGGCCTTAAAGGGCAATTTAGGGCTTTTAGTTAAATTGGGAAAATTTGGCCAAATTGGATCAAATAAAGTGGTTTAAATTGAAATTGGGAATATTTGGAGGGTTTTGGGATGTTTTGGGAAATTTTTAAA
The DNA here is from genome assembly GCA_022702705.1 of Papilionanthe hookeriana x Papilionanthe teres. Classification (NCBI taxonomy): domain Eukaryota; kingdom Viridiplantae; phylum Streptophyta; class Magnoliopsida; order Asparagales; family Orchidaceae; genus Papilionanthe; species Papilionanthe hookeriana x Papilionanthe teres. The sequence continues at coordinate 103,457,885 of CM040432.1, forward strand.
ATTTTGAAATTTTTAGAATTTTTGAGCTAGGAGGGGCATTTTGGTAATTTTGGATATTTGAGGGTTATTTTGGGTATTATGGTAGATTTGAGGTGTTTTGGGTATTTTGAGTGGCGAGGAATGTTTTGGGGTGTGGAGGATTTTTGGTAATTTTGGTTGATTTTGGGGATTTTGGGCAAAATTAGGGTTTTTGGGGTAATTTGGTCATTTAATAGAGTTTAGGGCTAAGGAGTCAAAAATTGGAATTTTTGGTAAAATTTGGAGTCGGGTGAGATTGATAACCCATTTCAGCCATGGACCAAGGGAGTTCCCCATTTGGATCCTCTATGCGCTGGTACTAGTCAAGCCCTAGCCCGGGGCTAAGAGCATTGGGAAAACCACCTACATGAGTTTCCAAAGGAGGAGGGGATCAAGTGTGGAGAAGTTTGTTATGTTTAGGGTTGTGAGGTAGGTGAGACTGTGATGTATAAGTGTGCATGAGTCTCACCCAAACCACCAAGGGTAAGTCCTATGGCTTGACCATCCTATTGTAAACTCTTCTTGAGCTTCCTAATGCTAGTTCCTTCCTCCTAAATACTTAGAGGTTAGACTTTAAGCATTTGAAAACTTCAAGTAAAGCAAAGAAGTGTTTTAAATTTCTATTGGGTGAGGGTTCCATTGCTAGTCCTCTAAGATAGTTACCAGGAAAGTCCAATGGATAGACCCTAGGCTATTTTAAAGAGAGACTTGACCTCAACCAAAAGTGAAGTCAACAAGTGTTATTGAGCCTACTCATCAAAATAAAAAAAATGTCAAATATTTGTATTCCCCTTAAATCTATTGAGAAAGGGATTACCTTGAAGGATATCACTAGGAGTCTGAAGAAGTTACATAAAATGTGGATGAGTTTGATGTTTATATGAATGGAGAAATTTTAATTTCTTCATTGACTCACTTAACTGATGAAATAGAATAAGATAAATATGTTCTTTTATATTTTAATTTATTTCTACTTTTACTTTCTTTAGTACCAGCTTTTATTATTCACACTGTATGTACTACATCTTCTTGCTTTTACTTTTGGTGTGTCCTAATTGTATTTACAGTATTTTTTGTGTTTAATTCTATATCTTCATGCTTCCATTTTACTTTTTTCTTGCTTATACTTATATTATTTTTTACTTATAATTATTCTGATCAATTTCATTCTTTTAGTTATAGATGGCTCCAGGTGGGATGGAGGGGTGGCCACCTTAGAGACTGATTTAGCGTAGCTTGTTGTATCGGATGAAGAAGCAAAATATATCTCACAGCTCCTCATATATGAGCACTACTATGATGATTAATACTACAACTATGAAACTAGTGTCTATCAAGCTTACTCCTAGATATCATGTTGCTTTTATTAGACCTAGTGCTTCTATCAGGCCTGTCGCTCTCAGGCCTTCAGTTGACAGCACATTGTCACCTCAACCCTTCTTTGAGCTAGGTCACTCCGCTCCTATTCCTTCTATGCAGCACAGCTCTGAACGCCTAAACATCGAGCTTGATGGAGATTTATGGCTAACCAAAATTTATAGTAAATTATATTAATTTTTTGCTATAATCTTTAACTAATATTTGTATCTAGGTTTTACCCACCTTGGCAGCCCACTATCAGCATCACGAAGATCATCAAGATTAGGTTTGATGCTCTATATCTTTCTTGGAGGAAGAACTTGATTGTGGTTCAAGATAGGTGATTTGGGGAGTTTGAAACAAATCTTATTTATTTTGAAACAAAATTATAAGTTTATATATTTTATATTAATAAACATTGTTTCATACTTATTTTACAAAGGTCCTTTTACTTAAATCTTGAGCATCATCATCAGATTAACTGGAATTTTGAGAGATGAGGTATGCACCACTTGTGCGATATGTTTACTGTTATTTGAAAGAAGAATGAGCTACCTATCTGGATATGTGTGGTTGTGTGGGTGAAGTTGTCAACTTTATAACCAGAGTATATCCGGAAGAGGGAGATGACCTGGTAGAATTAAGCATTTGATTTTTGGAGCATGGTGCCTCATTACATATTGTAAGTTTAGTCTCGCACACTAAGTACCAAAGGAGGGTTTTAAGATTCATTCAATACTAAAAAAATAATTTATAGAAATATCTAGTACTTATTCTCTTTACATGTTAATAGATACAGGATCTTGGACGAGAATCTAATGTTATCGAGTTGCAAGCCCAGACATATTGCCGTCCGGGAAACTAGTAGTGGGTCGATGATGGATCTCAGCCGGTCTATGTACATTTTTATTTCTCTAATTTACTTAATGTTTTATGTAAATTGATAATTATTCTTTAGTTTTACTTATATAGGAGGAGTACGAGTGCTTAAGGAAGTCAAAGTCCATCAGATCTTGGCTGTAGTAGTGGTCGGTTACAACCTAACTACTCAGTCTTTAAGATCTACAGGGAAGCTACAAGGAAAAAAAATTAGGGTCTATGGCTTGAGCACTCAAGGAATTTTCTATGAGACGAGCAATGCCATTTATTTAAGAGTCGAAGGTCATTGTCATCAGTTGGTGATGAATTTTGCACGACTATGGTCACAATTACTAAGGTATTACAAGCAAAATTCAATGTTGAATTGTGTAACAAGAATGCAAGGGTTGAGAGGTTCGAGGCCATTAGATGGGCACCATGTAAGCAACCATTGAGTGTTATGTAGGAGAAGGAGGAGGAAAAGGATGTCGTAAAGGATTTCAATGATTTTTTCCTCTTCTATGTTTAGATATTACATTTTATACACACACACACACATTCACAAATATTTTAGGAACTTAAAAGTATTGGTTGATTTTTATTTATTGGGACATGTATGATGATTTCATTCTTTGTCAACGTCTCCATTTGTTAAAACAATCTGTGGTGAAATATGGCTGATGTTATTATCGCCTGTTATGATCTCTGATTACATGTTTAAAAATTTTGATTTACTTTTGATATATATATATATATATATATATACACACACACATATATACATACATACATACATACATATAATACGACTTTGCAAATTATTTTTCAACTGTTAATTAGCAGCTAAGCTACAAATCCAACGTAAATTAAATGTACCATAAATCTGCCGCAAGCTATTCTACTGCAAGCTATTCTACGACTGCCAAAGTTCAATGCAAGTTAACTGCTATGATAAAAACAGTTTTTTTTTTTACTTGAAAGTTATTTATGATGAAGGGTTTAGTGATGAAACTATTTTTTATAAATTCTCATCGGTATTCCTTGTTACTGGTAATTCATGCTATCACTTGCTGATTTTTCAACTGATAATATCTCCGTTTCTTGGAGCACAAATATCAAACTTATCAAATGTGACTATTTGAGTTAGCACCAAATGATAATCATCCCTAGTTGGAACATAAGAATCATGGATCCTTCCAAGGCTTATGCATTATAAAGCCTTCAGATAAATTAAAAGATTATATCCTTTGAGACTTAAACCTCCTAAAATTTTAATTAACTAGAGAAGAATATAATATAAGAGAGTATATATTTTGGATATGATAACAAAATCAAGTGTTTTTTTATTTTTTACTATTTGTAATTTATACATAATTGAAGTAATGGCACTCTATTAAGTTTATGGCTTTTGGGATTATTGGAGATCCTATAACTTCTAAGACTTAACTTTTGAGATTTGTAATGACACTAGGATTTTTCTTTATATAAAGTTGTCAGTAAATTTATAAATTCTAAGGCTTTTGTCTTTTGATATTTTTAGATAAAATATATATTTTAAGGAATTTATTATTTAGAGAGTTGAAGAATGTATATCTTCTAAAACTCTTATCTTCTAGGATATTTAGATGGCATGTGCTTTTTAAAGCTTTTAACTTTTGAAATTTGTAGTAAATCTATACTTTTTGAAGTTTTTTACTATTAGGCTTTTACATAACCTATGCCTTGTGAAGGATTTACTTTGTGAGATTTTTAGATAATTTATATATCATATGGCTTTTGACTTATTATATTTTAAAATAATTTATACCCTTAAAGATTTTATTTTGAGATTTTTAAAGAGCATATTTCTTGTTAGACTTTTATCTTTTAAACATTTTGAATAATCTATGTTTTCTAATACTTTTATATTTAGAAGTTCTTATGAAATTTGTAGCTTTTGACATACTTTCCTTAAATTATTAGGTGGCTAATACCTTACTATATTTTTACTTCATGATATTTTTGGAGAACTTGTAGCTTTTGTGGCTTTTAACTTTTATGGTTTTTAAAGAATTAATCTCCTAAAGATTTAGTTTTTGAGATTTTTTTTTTGATTAATGATTATATCGATCACTTAGTTTTATGGCATTTTTATAATGAGAACTATATTTACAATAAGTTTCATCATATGACTTTTTATAGGTGTGACTTCAAGCGGTTTAAAATAAAGACCGTGTCTATCCCTTATTCAAATAAGGTTCTTTTTACTAAGAAATTAAAATGAAGCATTATTTATATAAAAACTAAACCTTATTGATATGTTATAGGGAGTGATAATTTAAATAAAAACTCTCTTAAAAAGGACAGTTATTTTATCCCTCTAAGAGATATAAATTATATCTTGATAAAATAAAAATTATATGAATAAGTTAATTTTCTTATTCTACTTTAATGATAGATTGGATTTCTTTGAGGAAGCATAAGTGAGATAATAATAATAATTTTTATTTATCTGATACCCTAATTATAGAAAATTAGATGATAGGGATTGGTAAAATATTACACCGTAGAATAAAATAATATCCACTAACATAAACCATATTAGAGTAATTTATTATAAATATGGTTTTCTATGGTGACATGAAGAGTAATTATATCAAAAATCTTTATAATGTTTAATATCATGACAATAAGTTTGAAGCTCACTGGAGGTTAATTTAAGTTTTTAAAAAGTAATTGAAGATAGAATATCTATTGAATTACTCACATCAACCAAAATCTATGTAATATTACTAGTAATTATTTCAATTTTGTTGTGGATGATAGATTTATGTAAAGTCAAAAGCATTAAAAGTAATTATTTTATTTACTTTCTTTTTGCATATAAGAATAAATAGGTTATTGTGGTATATTTATAATTATATCATTAACCCTAATAATTTTCTAGACACAACTTTAATGATTAATTTTATTGCAAAGTTAATAATTTGCATATTACTATTATAAATAAAAACTTAATTAACATTGGAGTTTACAATATTAATCTCATTTTTCAAATGATTAAGTCTTTCTTTTGAATATCCCCCCTTTTTTTGGTAAAAACCATTTACATGCGGTGGCTTTTATTCCATAAAAAAATAAAGTACAAAAAGAGGCAAGAAGAACACATCTACACACCCACTCAACTCACACAAGAAATGAAAACAGTTCTTCTCCCTGAGAAAAAACAAAATATAACTCACATTACCCACTAACCTAAAAACTCAAAAAGGACAAAAAAAAATGAAGAATTAGAGTAAATCAACACAAACTAGAGATATAAGAACCAAAAGAACTTCTTGAGAAATGACAGCAGTCCGGAGATAACTCCCCAATTTAGCTGGCTAATCCGCCTCCTTGTTACCTTTTCTTTTTGTATCTGTCCATAACACATTCATTTCCTTTGTTAACTCCACAGTCTCCTTCAATTGAAGATTAACACTCCAATGATGCATTTCCCTCCACTAGCAATACTTCCAAAGTTGTAAAGAATCTATTTCAATATTTATAAATTTCCATCCATAATATTTAGCATGCATTAAACCAAAAACCATTGAATATGCTTCAGCCATAAGAGGTGAGATAGGCACAAATAAGGAAGCAAACCAGCAGATGATCGAACCAAGGAAGTCCCTACAAACTCCACCCAAGCTTGCATAATTGTTCTGCCAATAGCCATTGATGTTAATCTTCACACAAGGAGCCAACGGTTTGGCCCAACACACTAAATAATGGTTACTATTTTCAGGCTTGGAAAAGAGTCTAAGATTATTAGAAATACCTTTCAACTGCCTAGCATTGAATCCATTAAAAATTCAATGTATTAACAATGTAATTAGTAATCATATATAAAGTATGATTAATTATTAGGAACCTCTTCATGATTCTTGTTCCTATAACTCATAAACCAAATGAACAAGAATACAGTTGAAGGAATATTATTGACCAAAGGACCTCCAAGCATCAAGAATATCCCAACAATTATGATAATTACCAACATGCTGATCCCTGATTATGTTATTTATACCTTTGTTCTATATATGGATTTAACTATATCTCTTTCTTTACTATGGTGCCAAATACTTGATTCCAATGAAAATATGAGTTCTCTTATTATATTTTAAATTTGTATTCTACGCAAGTATACACATCGTTATCAAGTTATAAAAGACATTCTGATTAAACTGCGAATATCGAACCTACAGGGAGCCTTTCTAAAAGAAAACAGAAAACAAACTTTACTTTTTAAAAACAATCTTACACAAACTATAGATAATCTTACAGGAATGTAATTTTAATTCTTCTTGGCAATTTTTGATAATAGAAAATAAAGTAAATCACTAACTAAATTTAGTAAGATTTTTGTAAGATGAAAGCAAATGCAATTAAAAATATCTTTTTCCTTATTATGAATCAGTAATAAGTTTTGGAATTCTGTTGCGGAAACTCTAAAATGTGTTGTGTCAAATAGGGGAAGTAATATTCTTTACCTATATTAGAGATGCTTTAGATATCTTGAAGATGGACTAGGTAAAGAAGATACTAGCTTTCACTCTAGAGTTCCCTATTCTCCCTCCACCCGGGGGACTAACATCACATATCAAAATATAGAACATTAAATCAAATTGGGGGCTTTAGCCTGGAACTCTAAAGTCCTCTAATTCTACACCCATCAAAGTTTATCTCCCTATTTATTTGAACTCAACCATATGGATTAAATTCTCACCCATATAATCTCATGTGATTCTTACCATTAGTTGACCGAGAAAATACCAAACTGGTTCTTACATTTTATCACAACAGGTATTAACAATTTAATTGGCCAAATCAAAGAGTGACTTAAGGGAAAAGTTTGAATCATCACAAATTCTTCCAACATTGACGATCTATACTTCGCGTAACATTCATCTTCAACTTAATTACTTCATCATTTTAAGGAAAGAGATAAAGAAAATTACTCAGAATTCATGGAGAGAACACAAAAATAATTGGAATTCAAAGTCTCGATTAAAACCAAATGTAGATACGAAGATAAAGACTTATATGAAATTCCTCTCCACCAAACTCTGAAGGTTCCTTTGAATTCTTTGCTACAATCTTCCTTAAGGTTGGACGCCTAAGCCTAAGGATTCCATATTTCACTTCTATACCTAAGTTACTAAATAATTAGTGAAGTTGGAGTGGCGCTCCTCCCTCATACAAGATTCACTAGACTCCTGATCCACCTGATATTTATACTTACAAATATGATATGAAAATTGACAACGACACCAAAAACTTGATCCCGCCGGATATATATATGCTAATAATTTTGATTTATAATGTGGATACTACGCAAGTATACGTATCGTTTATCAAGTAATATAGGACTTTCTGATTAAGCCCCGAGATATCGAACCCACAGGAAAAATTTGAAAATCTTTAAAGGAATCAGAAAAATAATCTTTTTACTTTTTTTATTGCTTTTGAAAGTATGTCTTGATTTTGAAAAGTTTTGAAAGTTGATTTGTCTTTTGAAATTTCCTTAATAAAATGTTAAGCAAGAAATTAAAATTATAATAACTAATAACAATGTATGTAAAATACTATTAACTAGAATATATTATTTCTTTCTTTTTATGAAGTAGTAATAATTATTAAAGTATTGTTGTGGAAGTATTTAAATTTGTTGTCACAGATAGAAGCAAATGTGTTCTTGACCCTTACTTGGTTCTATAAAGAACATATGTTAATTTGAAATTTTTATTAATTTTAGGCAGGGAAGATACCAGTCTCTCACTCTAGAGTTCCCTCGATTCCCACCAACTGGGGGCTAACTTCTCATAACAAAATTCAAAACTTCAAACCAAATTAGGGGGGTTTTAGCCTGTCACTCTAAAATCCTCTAATTTTACTCAATTCCATAAAAATATCTTCTAATATTACATTCAATTATATGGACTACAATTCTCACCAATATAATTGCATGTGATTCTTACTAACTTTTATGAGACAATACCGCATTGGATCTTACATAATCTCAAGAAATTCTACAACTTAACAGGCCAAATTAAGATGTAAATAAAGTTTTCAGAATCAATCTTCACAACTTCTTCCAACTTTTAAACACTTATACTTTCCACAACTATTCTCCATAAATTAATTACTTCTCCATTTAAGAAAGAAAAAGATAATGTAAACTACTCATAATGCATTGAGAAAATATAAAAACACATTGATTTGAAATAACAAACAAAAACAAGTATTAATTGAAAAAACTAAATGTAAGAACAAAAATAAACACTTATATGAAAATTCTCTTCACAAGACTCAGGAAGTTCCTCTGAAACTTTAACTCTTCACTAAACTACTCCTCAGAGCGAATCTCCCAACTTCGATGACTCAGAATAAACTTCAGACTTCAATAGAAACTAAACTAAAAGAAAGAAATGAAGTGGGAAGAAGAAGACTTCACTCCGACACTTTTCTCCTTTCTACTCTCTACTCCTACTCTTAATAAAAACTCTCACAAAATAAAAGTAAAATACTATAAAAACTCTCTTCAAAATGCAAGTGGAAGAAAGAAAGAAAGAAAGAACCCTTCAAAATGCAAAGGAAGAGTTCCTCAAAAGGTAAAGGAAGAGCTCTTCAAAAGGCAAAGGAAGAGCTCCTTAATCTTTCCTAAGACTCTCTTTAAATAGTAAACCAAAAGGTGCCTTGGTGTCTCTTCAAAATGTGTCCAGATTCAATGTATCCACCAAAGAATGCACCCCTTCATTCAAACTTGCCACCCAAAGGAAGTTATGGAAGTTACCACTAAGAGTTGCATCCCATTCCCTTTGAAATTGGTGCCAAATTCATTTGAATTTCGATTTTTAACTGTGGCGGCTAAGCGCCAGTGCCCAAATTTTCATTTTTCATCGTTTTTTGCTCCAAATTTGATCCAATTTTGCTCCTTTCATCATGACCATCCATTTTTATCATATCTACAAGAAAAACACAAAATACTTCCATTAAAGTACAATATCATTAAAAATAGGTATAAAAATGTGCATAAAAGTACTATATATTTTAGGTGTATCAACTCCTCAAGACTCCACCACTAAAAATATATAACTTCCTCTTTAATATAATTTTATAATGGGTGCTTTGTTGTCCCTCCAAAATGTGTCTTCATTCTACGAATCTTCTAAATGTGTTGTCCTTTCAAGGGCAATACTAATGAGAATTCATGCCAATAAGAAGGTATCCACGTTTGTACCAAAGGTTGCCTCAAACACCCCTTCAAAATTAATTTAAGAAAAAAAAATTTTTCCAAAGTAACTGCCAACGCTTAAGTGCGAGGTCCAGGTGCTTAACTGTGAGACCCTGGTGCTTAGCCGCCAGACCCTGGCAGGCGCTAGCATTCAATTTCGCATCATTCATCATTTTTGCTCCAAATTTGACCCGTTTCACTCCTTTATTCACATTCATCTATTTTATCATACCTGCAAGAAAAACACTCAAATACATTCCATTAAAGTGCAATATCATAAAAAATGGGTATAAAAATATGTATAAAAATACTATATATTTTAGGTGTATCAGAATCCACCAAACTTAAAATGTTACTTATCCTCAAGTGACACTCCAATATTTAATAACTTAAAGTATATAAATTATGTGAATGAGTTACTTTAGAAGATTTTAAAATTTTGTTCTAGATATGCAGTAGTCTATTTAGAAAAAAACTTTAGTAAATGAGATCAATTTAAAGTTTAGAAATCCCTTAAGTGAAGCAATATGAAAAAATTGAGTTCCTATCTGATTTAGAAATACTTGTAGGATTTCAAAATATAGGGCTTAGGTATTTTATCTTCTCTACTTAAAAATTTTATATTAAAAATAGTTATTCTTACTGCATTATATCCTTAAGCTTAAGATTTTCTAAAGTCTTATACTTTAAAAAGATTAGGTGTGGAACCAATTTTTGATAAGGAACTAATCCTCAAGCTTCTCCTCCCTTTTACACACACTATACTTTTTCTTTTTTTTAATAGTGAGGGATTACTATATCTAGATAGACCTTTAATAATTTTGAATTTTACCATTCCTTTCCTAAAACAAAGGATTGATATATATCTTTTACTTAAAAAATAATAATAGTTTTGAAAACTATTTTTAATAAAATAAATTTAAGTATTGAAAATAAAAGTCCAATCCTTATATATTTTTCAAAAGTACAACATCTCCTACAATAGATAGTTACATAATATTTATCATTTCTTTATTAAGAAATTTTTAACTTAAAATTTTTCATCATTACTATATGTTTTAAATAAATTTTCTTATATGTTTTAAATAAATTTTCTTACTCATTTCTTTATTCAAATTTTTTTACTTTCCTAATATAACTTCATACACATAATCATTTTTCATCAAAATCAATTTATTTGAAGCACAACTTGAGAACAAATAAATTGTAAGTTTTGAAAATTGTTTTGTTATCCCTCCAAACTTTAAAATTTTTACTAAGTTAAAACATTTTAGCATAATAATAGATACAAGGGTAGGAATTAAAATCTACAGTAACATAAATTTTCATATCCTAAATATGAAATTACAAAAAATTTAAAAAAAAGGAGTAAAAATAAATTGATTAAATGCTATCTTTCGTTCAATCTAAAAGAAATTCAAAAGACTTCTAAAGCAGTGGAGGTTACAAAAGAAAATACACATAAACTTAATAGAAATTCAAAACCACATAAAGAAAAATATATATGGTAGTAATTGAAAAGTTAAACATTGAAGCTTAATAGTGGCATTTAACAGTGTTCTAAACTTTCCTAAAAAATTACTGGAATAAGTTCTGCACAACTAAACAAAATACACTAAAAACTCTGTAATCACACATACTACCAAAAAATCCTAAAACATAACTATTCATAACATTTCACGACACATAACACATTACACAATAAAGATCACAATAGTTAAAGACTACATTATAAATGTTCATACAACATACCAATAAAGTTCACCAAACAAACACAAACAAAATTAAAATTTCACACAACACTAATCACTCCTCCTCCTCCTCCTCATCATCATCATCCTCATCATCCTCATCTCAAACCTTTGTAGGTTCATATTGGATATATGGTGGATGTGCGGGAAATACCACACTTTGGTCACCTCTAATGAGCCTTTCCAAAGATGTATGATACTTTTACTCATAATCATTATGAATTTTAAGATAAGCTCCAATATGATCTACATTGTTCTCTAAATTTAAAACCTTATCCGCAGTATAATTGATATTATCCTTAATTCTATGTAATAACTGTACCTGTGAATCAGAATACTGATGTTGAGATGATGCATGTGAAGTAGAAGGACAAGATGTGGAAGCACCAGAAGCAGAAGCACAAAAAAGCACTTGAGAATCCTTCTCTCCAGCCAAACATAGAATGCTCAATATAAGACTTGACATTCATACTAGTAATAGGCTTTAAAGGCTGAAGGGTTTCATCCAAAGTATCTGAATTAACCCCAGCTTGCTCACATAATGAAAATATTAGGGAAGTAAATCCCATACCTGCAGTAACAGCAGCTCTGACTGAAATTATAATAGCTTAGTTGATAATAGCTCTTATCTTTATCCGCTTTCCCTGCTTAATACAATAATTCAATGTGGCCCTTTCTCTCGTTACTTCACTCAGATGATTTGTAGAGAGTAATCGGGATGATATAAAATAATGCCACGCTTTTGAGATGGCATTTAACTTTGAAGTGGAAAAATTGACTCTTCTTTCATGTGTTATCTTCCATAACCCTCTCCCATCAGTCAAAGCAGAAATAATTTCATACAATTCTCCCTCTGTAGGATTATAATTTGAATAAAAACACATGACATTCGTAGGTAGTAGGTAAACTGAGTTTATTACCTCAGGAGAAAAATGAACTAGCAACCCTCACAGCATAACAAAAACTTCCTATGCTTCGGGAAGATTAGCATAAAATTCCAGCACAACAGAAATCACAGCTATGGCAAAAAAATAGCAGAATCTGTCCCAAAGTCTCCTAATAATTATATCCTCGATTTCACCTCATGAATTTTTGAAGCAGCACTCGAAAATCACCTTCCTTGATTGTAAAGCCTGCACATATCTATCTTGAGCCCAAGAACTGATGAACTTGTCTGAATTGTAACTAGCTTTTCCTTACTCCTTTTTATTTTTGGTGCCATAATATAAAAATCTTGTAAAAAACCACAATAAATCTTAAAATTAAGTTAAACTCACTAAACTTAACTTCTAAAAGCAAAAACCACCAAATCTATGTAATTCCCAAAGCATTTCCTCAAATTTTCACCATCAATAGTAATTTTTAGTTTTCTCCATAATACTTTTCAAATAAATGGTGAAAATGATAATTTTATACTTGGGTGTAGTGCTCTTACCTTAAGTAAATGATATCCAACCAATTTCTCTTGAATCGACTCACAAAAGTTCAAGTTAAAGGATGCCTTAACTCTCTAGGTCACGACTTTAGAGGAAGAAGATGATGGGCCAAACGAAAATGGCAATTTTTGGGTTTTAATAATTCTGCGAATCAGTTTTCGTGAACCGGTGATTAAGCGTGACGGTTCGGCGCTTAGACGTTAGTGCACAATTTTTTATGTTTTCGCTAAATGAACTTTTAAGCCCAGATAATCAACCTTAAATGGTCTTAATAATTTTTAGTAACTACTTCTTCCCATCTATTCTTCTTTTACTCTAGAATCACACATTAAAACCAAATCGACTTACACATAAATTTCACACAAATAAACACTTCATTAAAAATAAACAAACAAATAAACACATATAAATTTTCAATCCAAGTTCTTTAGATTAGGTATCTTCTTAACAAACATAAATTAGATATATAAAACATTCAAAATACTAACACTAACAACTAAACAACCCTCTCAAACTTAATTCTATGCTCCATTAGAGTGAACATGTCCTGAACCTTCATTTGTCCCTTCGGAGGCATTAGGTATATAAATTTCATAGAGCGGACGATGATTAAAATTTCTAGTTGAATCCTATTCAATCAACTTGTTCTTCAAATACATCGCTTTGTCCGCTTCCTCTAATGACATGTATGACTAAACTGTATCTTTAGTTACCATCCAATATGCGCCAAATGTTCATTAGTCTCATTCACCTTTTTTTCAATTGATGCCACGTCAGCCTTAATCTTTGCAAGTTTCTCTGCTATTCATTCAATACTAACTGCTAGGATTTTGTTGAATAACTCTTGTGCATTCTGACTTATAAACTTCTTTTTGTTGTCTTCCTCTTTCTTCTTAATTTCACTCATCAAAAAAGACATTTTTGTAACTTAAAACTCTTTCACTTAATCTTTTTAGGGTGAAAACTTGGAATGGGTGAAAATCTCTTCTTTATCCTACTATTTATAGATTTAAGAAACACTAAAATTGCCCTCCCTCATTCACAAACAACTAAATAACGTTCTAATTAACTTCCCCACTTTTAAGTCTTATAGAATATCATTTTTCACATTTTTCTTAATTGCTGCGCTTAAGTGCCAATTTCTGGGCATAGGCACCATTGTTCATTTTAGCACATGTCTGCTAAACGTCCAAAAATTCAATTTAACTCATTCAAATTATTAATTAAGGTCTCATAATCTTCATTATATCATAATATAGTCAAAATACTAACACAATTTTCTTACTTAAACCAAATAACACAAATTCAAAGCGAATTCAAAACAAATCACACTAATAACCATGGGTTGCCTCCCACAAAACGCTTGGTTTTACTTCGTCAGCCTAACGTACCCAGTGCATATTCTGCGTGACCTAACATCATAAGATTATCAATTTTAAATTGATCCACCATAAAATAAGGTTTTAGTCTATGAACATTCACTTTGAATATTGTTTCAGTTTTAAGATCTTTAATATCCACAGCTGCCCATTCAAGTGGACTTTAGTTTTCTAGAAAATAATCTTAGTCTTGCATTTTATAACAAAACTTGCTGTCCTGGCTTGGAATTTTTATTAGGAATCTGGCAATCATGGCACAATTTCTTCTTTTTTTTTATAAATCTTAGAACTTTCATAAGATTTATTCCTTATCCTTTCCAACTCATTTATTTGCAATAGTCTTTTCTTACCAACATCTTTTAAATTATAATTGAACTCCTTGATAGCCCAATACGCTTTATGCTCAAGTTCAGTTAGTAAATGACAAGCTTTCCCAAAAAATAGCATATATGGGGACATTCCTATAGGAGTTATATATAAAATTCTATAAGCTCACAAAGCAAAATAAAGTTTGATTGACCAATCCTTTTTTATTTGGATTTACATATTTTTCAGAATTCTTTTTATTTGACGATTGGATAATTCAACCAAACTATTTCTATGGTTAATATGATACTTCTTTACCAACTTCTCCATAGTTGCATTTCTAAAATGACTTCTCCCGTCAGCTATGATCACTCTTGGTATTCAAAATCTATAAAATATATTCTTTCTTAAAAATTTGGCAACACGTTGAGCATCACACTGAGGTAAAGAAACAACTTCAATATATTTGGATACGTTATTTACTGCTTTCAGTATATATAAATTTTTGAAAGATGGTTTAAATGGTCCCATGAAATCTAGTCCCTAAACATCATATATTTCAACTTCCAACATATAATTGAGGGGCATCTCATTTCTTTTATAAATATTGTCTACACGTTGACATCTATTACAATTTTTAACATAAGAATTAACATATCTAAAAATTGTAGGCCAATAAAATCGATATTGTAAAATTTTATATGCAGTATTATTAACACCAAAATGTCTCCCAAAATCAGAATCATGACATTTTTAGATAATTTCATAAGTTTCTTCTAAAGGCACACATCTTCGAAAAATTAGATCCTTTTCTTATTTATATAAAAATGGGTCATTCTAAAAATAAGTTTTCACTTCAGATAAAAATCTCCTCCTTTGTTGATATTTTAAACCATAAGGTATAATATCACTAACAATAAAGTTCACAATATCAGCATATCATGGAACATGCCACTCGTTAATGGTGAACAGTTTTTCATCTAGAAAATGTCATTAATTTCTTTCTCATAATAGAGAGACTTTTTTGATTCAAGCCTGAATAGATGATTAACAATTTGATTATCAGCACCCTTCATATTTACTATTTCAAAGTTAAATTCTTGTAAAAGAAGAATCCATCTTATCAGTCTTGGTTTTGCATCTTTATTTTTTCATTAAATGTTTAATAGCAAAATGATCAGTAAGCACTACATATTTTGTTTCAATCAAATATAATCTGAATTTATCAAAAGCAAATACTATAGTAAATAAAATTTTCTCAATTGTGGTATAATTAATTTGAGCTTCATTAAGATTTATACTAGCATAGTAAGTTACTTTGAAAATCTTATCATATTTTTGTCTTACAACAGCTCCAATAGCATAATCACTTGCATCATTCATTAATTCAAAAGGTTTTTCCCAATCTGGTGAAACAATAACTGCTGCAGTGATTAATTTTTCTTTTAATAACTCAAAAAGTTTTAGGCTTTCTTCATCAAAATTAAATATTACATCTTTTTCCAGTGAACGACATAGAGGCTTATCTATTTTTGAAAAATCCTTAATATATCACCTGTAGAATCCAACATGTTCTAAAAAACTTGTAATTTCTCTCACATTTGTTGGGTAAGGTAAATTAACGATTACTTAGATTTTTGTAGGATCAAATTCTATACCATATTTTCATATATGATGTCCTAAAATAATTCCTCGTGCCATCATAAACTGACATTTTTTTCTAATTAAGGACTAAATTTGTTTCTTCTAGGCGCTTAAGAACTTTTGATAAATGTTCTAAATATGATTCAAATGAAGTTCCAAACACTGAAAAATCATCAATAAATCCTTCAATTCTTTTATCAATTAAATCACAAAAAATTTCCATCATACATATTTGAAATGTAACAGGGGCTTTAGAAAAACTAAATGACATTCTTTTAAAGCAAAAGTACCATAAATACTAGTAACAATTATTTTCTCTTGATCCTTAGGAGCAATTTATTTTTGGTGATAACCAGTATATCCATCCATAAAATAAAAGTATTTTTGCCCAACTAGTCTATCTAACATTTAATCTAGAAAGAGTAGTGGAAAATGATCTTTTCTAGTGGAAAGATTTAATATTTTATAATCAATGTATATTCGCCAACATGTGACATGTCTTATTGGTATTAACTCATTATGTTCATTGATAGTCACAGTAATACCTTCTTTCTTAAGAACACAATGAATATGACTAACCCATGTACTATCTGAAATACGATAAATAATTCCAGCATCTAACCATTTTAAAATTTCTTTCTTAACAACTTCTTTCATAATAGAATTTAATCTTTTTTAAGGATCAATTCTGGGTTTGCAGTTCTCTTTCACAAGGATTCTGTTCATACAAATTGAAGGATTGATTATTTTAATATCAACAATTGTCCATCTAAATGATTTCTTATATTTCTTCAAAGTTTCAAGCAGAATCTCTTCTTCTTTTAAAGTTAATATTAAGGAAATTATAACAGACAAAGTTAAGGAATCACCTAAAAAGGCATATTTTAAATGTGTAGAAAGTAACTTTAATTCAAGTTCAGGAGGTTTTCAATTAATGGACTAAAATATTCACCACAGGAATAACTACTTTCCATCGTCTTTACAAAATAATTTCTTCTACTCGAGTACTAGGAACATTCATACCTCGATTAAAAAAGCCTCGTTCTTTGATTAAGCTCCTCTTTATAAGAACTTTGTCACAAATTCGCTGCGCCTCAAAACTAACAAACTTTCTCCTGTTGAAAACTCTAAATCTTGGAGATTCTAAGAAGTTAGAAGCCATGGAATGCAGATTTTGGAATTTCTTCTTCATTTTTCTGGAGTTTTTGGTTTGTAGAATGAGTTTGAGGAGTTATAGGGATGAAACTCCTGCATAAAACCATCTTCTTCCTCAGGCTAGTATGGATAGCAGTGGGGAAAGTAGGAAATACGACAAGTGTTTCTCCCCTCATAAATCTCATCTGAGCGTCATGATAAGCAATATCACATTCTACTCTTCTCCTTTGATAATCATTAATTTAAATTTTCCTCATGAAATCATCAAAATATTGTAATTCTTCTTCTTGCTCGTGTTTTGACTTTTCACTTTCAGATTTTTCTTCATAAGTTGATTTAAAATGGAATTCACTAAGATATCGTAGTACATCCATCCTATAGCATTCATCATCTTTACCTTTTGTAGGATACTTTAATGATTTTGAAATAATAAAAGTAACTGATTGATCATTGAAACACATAATTAATTCCCCTTTCTGCACATCTATCATTGCTCTTCTTGTGGCTAGGAAAAATCTCCCCAAAATGATAGTTTTCTCTTTTTATTTCTCCATATCAAGCACAATGAAATCAATTGAAAAGATAAATTGATCAGCTTTTACTAAAACATATTCTATAACTCTTCTAGGATATGTTATGGAATGATCTATTAACTGTAAAGTTACAGTAGTAGGGGTTATTTCTCATAATCCCAGTCTTTTAAATATAGATAACAACATAATGTTAATGCTGACACCTAAATCACATAAAGTTTTTTCATAAAATCTATCTGCAATCACACATGGAATTGTGAAGCTACCAGGATCCTTAAGTTTTTAAGGAAACTTTTTCTAGATCTGCACTCCTCACTAAGTGCAACAGTCTCATTATCTTCAAACATCCTTTTTCTGTTAAGAATATCATTCATAAAATTTACATAGCTTGACATTTGTTCTAAGGCTTCAGCAAATAGAATATTAATTATAAGCTTCTTATATAGTTTTAAGAATTTTGAAAATTGTTTATCCAACTTTTGTTGACGTAGTCTCTGAGGAAATGGAGGTGGTGGTTTTTCTAAATCAATTTTTGGTGGAGAAATAGGTCTTTACAAACCTTTCATAGGGTCTTCTCGAGGTTCTTCAATTTGTTCTTTCACTACTTCAATCTTTTTTTGAACTCTACCTTCCAACTTTGTTCCACTTCTCAGCTGAACTACTTTTACTTGCTCTTTATTCTTATCTTTTGGATTTATCTCTAGATTACTTGAAAGTGTTCCTTCAGATCTATTACTTAATGAATTAACAATTTGTCTTAATTGATTTGCATTATTTCTAATTGTAGATCCTTGACTTTGTAACTAATTTTCCATTTGTAACACCACTTCATCTATAGACAACTTCTTCTTCTTAAATTGTGGATTACCATTAAAACCTAGAGGATAAGTAGGTCTATAATTACTATCACCTTGGTTGTTCTGGTTTCCTAATGGATTTACTTGGTTGCTCCCTCAATGTTGATTGCTACCACCCACATTATTGTTATTCCAATTAAAGTTGGGATGGTTCTTGATCACCCTTAAAATTGCCTAATTTTTTATATCATTTTTAACTAATATTTTAAGGATATTACGCTTTAATGAAATGTATTTCTTATGTTTTTGGTTGCAGGTACAAGAAAATAAGTTCATGAAGAAAAAGAATAAAAAAAGGACCTAAAGGAGCAAAAATAAGTCAATTGAAGAAAAGAAGAAAAAAGGGCTGACTCTGGCGCCCAGGCGCTAGATTTAGTAGAGAATTCTAGAGCACTTGTGGATGATTTTGTGATGGTTATTGATGACTCAGAAGCGATCTAGAAGCCTCTGGAAAATTTCCCATATGTTATAAACAAGATACAATGAATTTAGACATAGGGAATCAGTTATTCAACGAAGAGATGCAAGTCAAAACCTGAAGGGACAAGTCCATTCGCGCAGAAGACTGGCGCCAGGCACCACTGTTACCTTCTAGAATATTCAATGAATTTGGATGAATTTTGAAAAGGTTCCTAAAGCAACCCCTGGTCATTTTCGAAGCACTATAAATATAGGACAATTCTACAGCAAAGTGTGGTCATTTTGAGTGTGTAAGTGTTATAAGAGTGAAAGGGGCGTGCCTCTTCATTTAGAAAAAGAGTGTTTAGTGTTATTTACTTTTCCTTTATGAGAGTTCAGAGTATTGGAGTCTTGTACAAGTCAGTCAAAGTTAGAGAAACTTCAAAGGATTGCTTGGATATCATTCTAGATAAGTATTTATAATTTAGTTCTTAAGTTTTGTACTTTGTGAATTTAAATTATATAAATATGATTTGTGGTGTGAATCCTATGCTTTCCGAGTAGTCTTCTTATCTTTGTATCTACGAATATGAAATGATTAAAATAAAGATTTGATTTAGTTTTGAGAACTTATTTTTCTTTATTAATAATTTGTGATGTTACTTTACCTGATTTTCATTTACACTACAACTTGATCACTTGTAATGTTAAAATCTGTGGAGAGTTCTCAAGACCTGACCGTGGACTAAGAATTCTTAACTTGTAAGTATCACATCTCCCTTGGAAAGGTAGATGGTAAATCCTTAAATGGGGAGGTGCAAATAGATAGGGAGATAATCTTTGAAGGGCTTAGTATTAAATAGGTTTTTAAAGTGACGGGCCAAATTCTATTAATTTGGTTTAAGAGGAGGTGACGGGTCACTAGTAGGCCCGATCATAGATAATTGGAATATGAGTAATTAAACTTATTTAGGTCATTCAAAGATTATAATGATGTTTGAGAATCAACCATTTGGCCTGATGAATTCTCTTCAATCATTGAAATCAGTTGAGAAAAAATCATTCTATATTGATCTATCTTCCTTGAAATTTCAGCAAAATGATTTGCTAACATTGCAAAAGCATCAAATTCATGAATATTAGCTACCTTCTTAGGATTTACCCTCTCAAAAGGCCATTGAAAATTATTCATAGCCATTTCTTCAATTAGAGCATAAGCGTCATTATATGGTTTCGACATCAATGAATCACCAACAGCGACATCGATAATAGATCTAAGAGATCCAACTAATCCATTATAAATGGTTTGAATTATTAAACAATCTAGTATTGAATGGTGTGGATACTTTCTTAGGAGATCTTTAAATCGCTCCCATGCTTTGTAAATAAATTCCTTTTCAAACTGACAAAAAGATGTTATATCATTTCTAAGCTTCGTAGTTTTTGATGGTGGAAGATATTTAGTAAGGATTTTCTGTGCTAAATCACCCCAAGTTCTAACTAATCTAGGTTCTAACAAATTCAACCATATCTTACTTGTCCTTAAGTGAGAATGGAAAAAAGCCTAAGTCTAATATCATCATCCTAAACACCATCATATTTAAATGTAGCACACAATTCTAAATAATTGACAAGATGTAAATTTAGATCTTCAGTTGGTGCACCCCCAAATTAATTATTAGATACCATTTGAATATTAACAGGTTTAAGTTTAAATTAATTAGCCACTACAACAGGATTTTGAATAATACAATGAAATTCATCAACTGTAAGGTTAGCATAATCTCTTAAAGGTCTAAATTCTTGATGGATTTCAACATTTAGATTATTTTGATTTGCCATTTCTTGTATATTTTTATCTTTCTTGATATTTTTAATTTTTCTAATTTTTCTAATAGCTCTTTCTAATTCAGAATTGTAAGGCACTAGTCCTTTAGAACTTAAACTATGCATACTCTATTCTAAAAACAAAATTGAATCACAAAAACACAAAATTATATAAAAATCAACACAACGATTTCTTATAATAAATCTAATAATTTTAAATAAGACTTAAAAATATAAAAGTTAGTTTTTCTTAAAATTATCATAAAAAAATTTTTGACTCTCCGGCAACGGCGCCAAAAACTTGATCCCAGATTACGTTATTTATGCCTCATTATATATATGGATTTAACTATATCTAATTCTTTACTCCGGTGCCAAATACTTTACTCCAATGCAAATAAGAGTTCTCTGATTATATTTTAAATTTGTATTCTACACAAGTATACATATCATTATCAAGTAATTAAGGACAGTCTGATTAAGCCTCGAATATCACATGGAGCCTTTCTAAAAGAAAATAGATAACAAACTGTACCTTTTATAAACTATCTTACACAAACTATAGATAATATTACATGAATGAATGTTTAATTCTTTTTGGCAATCATTGATAATAGAAAATAAAATAAATAACTAACTAAATTTAGCAAGGTTTTTGTAAGATGAAAGCAAATGCAATTCAAAATATCTTTTTTCCTTGTTATGAATGGTAATAAGTTTTCGAATTATGTTGCAGAAATATCTAACATGTGTTGTGCCAAATAGGAGCAGTAATATTCTTTACCCTTACTCGAGATGTTATAAATAACATAGGTTAATCTATTGCGTTAGATATCTTGAAGACGGGTTAGGTAGGGAAGATACTAGCTCTCACGCTAAGTTCCCTTTTGTCCCTCCACCTGAGGGCTAACATCACGTATCAAAGTATAAAACATTAAATCAAATTGGGGGCCTTAGCCTGTCACTCTAAAGTCCTCTAATCCCACACCCATAAAATTTTATATTTCTAGTTATTTACAGTCAACCATATGGATTAAATTCTTACCCATATAATCTCATGTGATTCTTACTACTAGTTGACCGAGACAATACCAAACCAGTTCTTACATGTTCTCACAACTAATATTAACAACTTAATTGGCCAAATCAAGAAGTATATTAAGTGTAAGGTTTGAATCATCACAGCTTCTTCCAACATTGATGATCTATACTTCATACAACATTCATCCTCAACTTAATTACTTCATCATTTTAAGGAAAAAGATAAAAAAAACTACTTAGAATTCATGGAGAAAACACAAAAAAATGGAATTGAAAGTAGAAATCAAAGTGAAAGCACAAGAATTCTCATATAAAACCAAATGTAGACACAAAGATAAAGACTTATCTGAAATTCCTCTCCACCAAACATGGAACGTTCCTTTGAATCCTTTGCTTTCCCTTACAATCTTCCATAGGGTTGGACACCCAAGCTTAAGGATTTCAAATCTCACTTTTATGCTTAAGTTACTAAGTAATCTGTGAAGTTGGAGTTGTGTTGCTCCCTCATACAAGACTCACTAGACTCCTCAAGACTCCTCCGCTAAAACTCTATAAGTCCCTCTTTGATATAATTTTCCAATGGGTGCTTTTGTGTCCCTCTAAAATAAGTCTTCATTTAATGAATTTTCTAGAAGTTTCCTCCTTTTAGGAGCCATTTGAATGAGAATTTGCACCAATAAGAAGTTCTCCACATTTGTACCAAAGGTTGCCTCAATCTCCCCTTTCAAATTAATTAAAAAAAATTTTCTAAAGTAACTGCCAGCGCTTAGCCGCGAGACCCTGACACTTAGCTTGACGCTAAGGCGCCAACGTTCAATTTCGCACCATTCTTCATTTTTGCTCCAAATTTGACCATTTTCACTCCTTTCTTCACATTCATCTATTTTATCATACCTGCAAGGAAAACACACAAATACCTTCCATTAAAGTACAATATCATCAAAAATGGGTATAAAAATGTATATAAAAATACTATATATTTTAGGTGTATCACATGCCAGTTCTTGCCAAAAAAATTCGTAAACTTCTTCCAAACTTGCTTCACAAATTAACATTCAGTAAAGACATGATGTATATATTCTTCATCTGTTTTACATAATAAACACCATGAGAGAATTTTATGCTCTTTGATTTTCAAGATATCGTCATTAGGAAGCAGATTACAAATAATTCTCCAAAAAGAATTGAGATGGTTTCCACTTATTCGAATTTGAGGAAAGATTCAAACCTTGATACAATTGAAAGGAATTAGCTAAAGTTTCTCCAATATATCCTTTGAATTTAGGAATATCAAGATTCGCTCTATTAATGTGAATATTGAAGATAAATTCACGTCATTTTTTTAACATACCAATGTTTGACCCACTATCAATCTAAAGCTCATTAAAATTTAAATTTATATTTTGAGGACCCCCATAAAAGTCAGAGATTTTTGTTACTAAGTCAATCGTCATACCAAAAAAGAAATATTTCCAACACCAATATACTAATTAATGACTATCTTAGAGATTTTTGTTGACCTTACTTTTGTTGAGGTCTAGTCTTTCCTTAAAATAGTCTAGGGTTTAGCCATAAAACTTTCCTCATGACTATCTTAGAGGACTAGAAATGGAACCCTTACCCCAAAAAAATTCAAAACACTTCCTTGCTTTACTTGGAGTTTTTAAATGCTTAAAGTCTAACCTCTAAGTGCTTAGAAGGATGAGACCAAGCGTTGGGAAGCCTAAAAGGAGTTCCCTATAGGATGGTCAAGCCTCAGGACTTACCCTGGGAGGTCTGGTCTAGGTGAGGCTCACACACACACTTGCACATTACACTCTCACACACTACCTTACAACCCTAAACCAAACATGCCAAACTTCCTCACACTTGATCCCCTACTCTTTTGGAGACCCATGTAGGTGGTTTCCCTAAGCTCTTAACCCCAGACTAGGGTTTGGCTAGTACTAACACGTGGAGGATCCAAATGGGAATTCTCTTGTTCCATGGTACGAATGGGTTATCAATCTCATTCAATCCCAATTTTACAAAAAATCCCAGCTTTTTGACCCCTTACCCGTAACTCTACCAAATGACCAAATTACCCCTGAAACCCTAATTTTGCCCAAATTCCCAAAAATTACCCAAGTTACCAAACTTCCTCAAAAATCATCCCAAAACATTCCTCACCACTCAAAATACCCATAACACCTCAAATTTACCAAAATTTCCAAAATACCCCTAAGATCCCCAAAATTATCAAATTGCCCCTTCTAGTTCAAAAATTCCAAAAAATTCAAAAAAATCCAAAAAATTCCAAATATTTCCAAAAATTTCCAAAACACTCAAAATATTACCAATTTCAATTTTGAATCAACAAATTGACCCAATTTGACCAAAAGCCCCAAATTTCCCTTTAAGGCCCAAAAATCCCAAATCACCTCCAATATCCACCAAATTGACTTCAATCCTCCCCAATTTCAATTCTAAACTCAAATTAACCATGCCTAATTTCATTCTAAACCAAATACAAGTCTAAATTGACTCAATTGTAAGCCCAATCTCACTCCAAACTAAAAAGGCCCAATTTTGACCATATGACCTAAATCCCCCAAATTGAACGTCTTGGCCAAGGCATTTTCCCCAATTTTGAATCCGAAACTCTTCATAACATTCCTACAAACCAAATTGATCCACCAATTGACCAAAATTTGAGCCTAAATCTCATCCAAATCTAAACTAAATCGAAATCCCTAAATTTTCCCCAAATGTGCCATGTGCCTAAATTCCACCAAATTGAATGCTTTAACCTTAAAAAATTCGCCCAAATTTTGTTGAAAACACCTCATGATATTTACCTATACCAACTTAAGCCATCAATTGGTACATAATCCCACTTTAGCCTAACCCAAGCTCAGGCTAACCCAAATGTCCCAAAATTGACCAAATATTCAAATTTCCTTAAATCCACCTCCTAAATTGACTCAAATTTACTCCAATCGTTTTCTAAACTCTTTGTCAAAATCATAAACTTCATCATGAATAATTTTTTTGACGTAACTCAAGCTTGAACCCAACCTAGCCCAACTTGAACCCAAGTGACCCAAATTGAACCCATGAGCCAATGTGACCTAACCTAGCCCAATGTGACCAAACCAAACCTCCACAACAACCAAACCCTAGGGAATAACCTAAATGCTCTTAGACTAACCTAGTTGAGCCATGGATCAATGGTCCCATGATATAGGGGATTTGTTTCCTTAAATGCTTAAGTCAAGAGATCTTTGCCCAAAGCAATCTCTAATCCAATTTAATGCCTGGCTCACTTGACCATTGGCTAACCTGACCCCCTGGCCACCTCCCATGTCCTCGTCGGTTGGCCTACTCATCAGAAGAGCCAAAACTGAGACCCACTCCTTTTGATTTTCACCCAATTGAGTCAACCAGATGTGTTAAGCCCTGATTGAACACTGGAGCTGATCTGCACTCCACCTAAGAGGCTCAATGCACCTAAATTGCACCCTGAGCTCAGCCCAATGGCCAAGGCTATAAAACCACTCTTCACGGAAATGAGAGGAGTTGCTATAACTTCATGGGCTGTCCCAGTCTAATTGCCTCCAGAGTTTCCTCAAGTCCTCAGAGAGTAACCCAACTATTCTCCAGCCATTTCCCCCACTACCTGAACTCAAATTCAAAGCTCAAAATCCATCCCAAAACATTATATATCTAAAAAATCCACACTCAAATTAAAATTGCCCGCACCATCACCAGAGCAAGAGAAGAAGTTCCCCCATTAAAGCCGAGCCTCTACCATAGAGTTTGATCAACCCCCCAAATCGGCCTTGATCAAGTTCTTACCTAGACCCAAGGAGAGCTCAAAGTGGCACTTGGAGTAGCTTCGTGAGGTCCCAATGAAGGTGTAGAACTTATTTTATTGAAGCCATCCCTCTCAGATTAAGGTATTGAGCTTACACTTCCTCCCAAGCAAATTTTCATTCTATACATGCATAAACTGTATTTTATATTGTATAAACCATAAGGATAGGTTTGTCTAGGTCAGTTGAGTCTATAAGATCAAATCCGATGTGATTCAGTTAAGTCTAGACTAAGATCTTAGGATTTTAACATGGACGGTTCTCTGTGCACACAAGTTGGGGACGATGGAGGAGCGTCGTTGGATGGAGCGTGTATTCAACAGACGACTAGGTTCACTCCAGACAAAGATCTCCTACATAAAGCACAAACGCATTGTTGTTGAGTCAGAAGGCGGTGTCAAATGGGAGATTGCCATGTGGAATTCGGAGCCTTCCAATGTTGAGGTGGCGTTGCGCTGGTTAAGTATAAAAATAAGAATCTAATTAATTTATTTAATTTAGCTAACTTAAAAAATCCATAACTTAGGTGTAGAAAAATCATAAAAATTAAAGAAAAATACCCTCTTACTCAGTGAACAGAGGAGAATAATGTGGAAATGATTTCATCTTTTTTTGATGGATGTGTGATTTTTAATTATTTAAATACAATATTTGGTATTTTAATTCTCCATTTCCGTACATATTTCACCATTGCATGAAACTTAGGGCTTTTGTATTCTCTATCATGAGGGAGCTTCTCTAATTTTTCCAAGGTCAGAGGAGATTTCTATGAAGAGATCCCTATTTTTTAAGTTATTGTGTCTGTTTTAATAAAATAATTGAAAAAATTAAAATATCCATCAGAAAATTATAAGATTATTTTCATTGGTTAACTGTGACAAGTAGACCATAGGAAAAGTACAAATTTTGTTTAACTCATTAGAAATCACCCTAATTTAAATCAACTCACTAAACCTAAAGAAAATTAAATTGGATTAAATATAAATTAAAATGGTTTGATTCTTATTTCCCACTATGACTTAGGATCAAAGGAACTCCCACAAATACTTTGAAGTCATTTGGAGTTAATTTGATTACTCAACTTGATTTTCTATGTTAAATAATGTTTTTTGGTATTAAAATAATCATAATAAATAAAATATAAGTTGAAAAATTATAAAATTGATTTTGGGAGTTCCTTGTGACTAGTGGAATTTTATAAAAATAAAATGGTAATTAAAACAAATACTTTATTTGTAAGCCTCTTTAATAATTTGAAATTAATTAAAAATTATTAAAATTCATTAAAAATAATAAAAATCACTAAAATCTTAAAATCTACCAAAATGTCATGATTGGTCTCTTGAACAATTGGAAACAGTTAAAATAATTTTTTTAATTTTCTAGATAAAGATATTAATTTTTAAAAGCTAAAAATGGATTTTTCCTAATTTCTCACTAAAATAATTCCAATAATTAAAATATAAATCATAAAAATATTAAATTTATTTTTCTAGGTTCTTTGACCTCAGAGAGATTTATGAAAGATATCAAAATTATATAATATTTTATATTTAATTAAAACCCCATAATTTAAAGTAATTATAATAAATAAAATAAATTTTAGAAAATCATAAAAATTGGTCTTATTGGTCCACTGGTCTATGTGAACCTCCAGTAATTTTCCTAGGGCTAGATATCCCAGAATTTAAAGTAATTATAATAAATAAAATAAATTTTAGAAAATTATAAAAATTGGTCCTAGTGGTCCACCTGGTCTATGTGAACCTCCGGTAATTTTCCTAGGGCTAGGTCATGTGTGTTATCTAAATTATAAAATTATCTTTGAAAATCCCTATTTTTGTATAAAAATAATTATATAAAATAAATTAAAATTAAAAAAAATTACATTTTCTCTTCCAGTGTTTTAATTGTCCCATGAGTGGGGTACTATAAAATTTTAAAGTCATTTACATTGAATTTGATATATTATGAAATGTTAGGTCCTTAGGGGCAAAATTGTAATTTTGAGAATTTGGCCTTAATCAATATTTAGGCTTAATTAAAGGGGAAATGAGCAATGAATGATCTTAATTAACATTATTGAATGATTGAAACATAAAGGTGTAAATGGTAGAGACTCATATCAGTTTTGTCACATTAAAAGATAAAACTGTAATTTTCCTAATTGCTTTAATTTGGAAAATATTCAAAATTGAATGAATTTAAGTTAGGGGTTTGAATCTGGAAGATCATAACTCACTAATTTGAAACCCCTAATTCAATGGTTTAAAAGATACTTAAATGCTTTGATAAGGATGAGAATCATGATCACATAAGTTAACTTTTCCCAAAATTACAAATATATCCATTAAATCTTAAGGGCTTGGTAGTTAGCTAGGCTTAATCAAATTTGACTAATATGGATTAGAAAAGATGAAAAAATAAATTTTAAATATATTTGAAACACTACAACCCTAACATTAAAAATCAAATTGTCTAAGCTCCTTAGTTAGGTCAGTTTACCCCTAGGGGTCTTTACTCGCATAATTTATAAAAGAAATATCAAATGATAATTATGCCACTTTTGGGATGATTAAAATATAGGTTCAATGAGCATAATGGTATGAAATGAATGAATCATTTAATGAGTATGATAAGTTCAAATGAACTCAAGAAAGTTCAAAAGGGCTGTGAAATATCTAGACATTCTCTGGATCTTTTCATAAGTCTTCTGGACATCTTGTAGGACAACTGAACCTATTATACTTATTAAAGGAAATCATCTCTCAAATGAATAAATAAAACCCACCAAGTTATGACATAAGATTTTGTAGGCTTGTGAAAAACCTATCTATAGTCTTTACTTTCCTGCAAATTATAAATGTTTACTGCAAAAGATACTAATGTTTCAGATGGAGGAATGAGTAAACTTGACATGTATGTTTTTATAGTTTACAGTACCTTCTTTTCCTGCAGTTTCTTTACAGAACTTTTTTTACTTACAAGCTTGCTATGATAAATAACAACGTTACCCTGCCTGAAAACCAATCCTTTAGGATATCCACAAAACCAAAACCAAAATTCAAATTAAAATAAATCAAAGATAAAATTCACCGCCACAATAGTCAAAATATAAGATAACTCAAAATTTAATCACAAACGAAATAAAAATCACAAGTGAAACTAAATTAAAACGTCTCTTTGGATGATCAGGAATCCCTCAGAGGAGGCAACCTACGGTTGCTAATGAGATTTCCTACGGTCTGAATGAAAGTATTAAATTTATTTAGTTAAATTTGGTAAATTCATCTGGACTAACTAAATCTGAAGAAAATGGTGGTGCTGGAATTAGGAAACCGTGGGATCCTAACCTGTGTCACCATAATCAACTTAAATATTCCTCTAATAAGACATTAAAACAGCTCAATTTAAACAGTTCTAAAACATGCTACTTTCCTCAATCTCTTCAATTTGACACTTTTAATACTAAACCTGCTACTACAAGGAGCTTGGAGCATGCATAGTGGGAAACACAACCATCTTCACTGGCAAAACTCCTTAGAAATAAAGAATAAGTCATTGGACTTTGAGGTAGCTTACCTAATGCACCATAAATCTTCACTTTATCTCTTTAGACCTTTGCACCCTGTGCAATATAAGCCATAAACTTGTCTTAGGTTTCCGAGGTTGCATCCGATAAGACATAAATCCTCCTATCTTCCAGGCAATTCACATGATCGATATTGAGTGAACATAAACCCTAAAGAATAAATTTGGCAATATGAAACACCAAATAATTTTCTTAAATCAAAGCCAAACCATAGGATAGTTTGGGAACTCACCAAGATTTTTCTTGGATTTGTGTCTTCCCCTAGATTTCATTCCTTTGAACTCCTACAATAACTGTTCTAAAATTTGAGTGACTCACCTATTGGATTTCATATTACCATGTTTTCTTGAAGATCCTACCTTTTGGAAGTCATGAATACAATATTTCTTAATCTCAATCAAGAGTTTTCTTAGGTGACTTCGGTTATCTAAGATGTAATTTACTATTGAGGCTTGCCCTTGTAGGAAACTTAAAGACCCCAGATTAATATAAACCCTGTCTAATTCTTTTATAGTAAATAGGGAAAGTTGTCGGTCAATATAAATGGTTCACAGACTGAATGTATGTCATAAGTCTTTAGTTTATTTGCCCAAGCCTGACCACTAAGCAATGTATGCACTCTTCGGAATAGATACATGGCTTGTAATGAACTGCTTGATTATTTAATATATTGCATATATGAGATCAGTTTGATTTCATATTTTCAAATTAAAAATGATATTTTTCTAAACTCTATATACATATCTACATAAATTAATTTTGAATGGAAATCTTTAACTGCCGACAGGCGTTTAATGGACATTTAAGTACCTTAATGATGTCAGAATTAAGCAATCTTGTGCTCGTTGGATTTGTCTTATTGAGACACTCGATTCAACTATGAAGTTACCAGATTTGGCATCTGTTTGACTTTTTAAATGTGTTAGAGAATTTTACAAAAGTGGTTAAATGACTTGATCTAAGGATGATTTGATTTGGACTAGACTAACTTTGATGTCATTAGGTTCCTCTCATCGAGTCGGTCAGTTTGACTATAAGTTTGTTGAAATCGGAGTTTAGGATGATTTTTTATCAAGATTTCAAAATCCTTTGCTAAAAAAATTATCTCGAGATTCGTGCTATGCCTCGAGATTCATGTCAGATAATAAAAATTTGTTGTTTGCATATCAGTTGCCCCACTATATTTTGGCGAGTCCAAATTCATTGTCCAAAAATATTAATACATTGAAGAACTTCATAGCTGCTTTTTTGGTTTGTCATTGCTGCTTCAAGCTAATTATCCGAGGTTTGAAACCTGTTAAGGCTAAAAAGTTTTTTTTTGTTGGAATGAAAAGTCATTCTTTATTTTTTTTTGTAATATGAAATGTTTTCTTTCTTTTCTTTTCTTTTTTTTTTGCATATGAAAAGCCTTTTTTACCTTTTTTAAATGAGCATTTAATGCTTGCACTTCTTTTTGAATTTATATACTAATGAGCAGTTAATGGTCAAAGCCTCTTTTAAACTTATAAATAGACCTAAAAGAGAGTGTTGAGGGACGTGTTGTGGCGGTGCATCGTGGCGATGCATTGCGGCGATGGGATGCATCACATTGCGGTGGACACCACTTGTTGTGCCAAATAGCAGCATACCTATTCTTTACCCTTTGGTCCAGGTATAAAGAACATTGACTAATTCTATGCTTGGTTACTGAATCTGCGGCTAGGCTGGGAGGATGCTGTCTCTCACTTCGGAGCTCCCACGTTCCCCTCGCCTGAGGGCTAACATCTACACTTCAGTACGCAAATGATAGGACCGAATTGAGGATTTTAGTCTGTCACTTTAAAATCTCCAATTTTACGCCCGATAAATAATATTTCCCTATTTATTTGCACTTTACTTTCAAGAACTTTGACTTCCTTGAATCTTGGATGTAATCTTCACTTTAGATGTAAAAATCAACATATTTTAACAAATCAATTGGCCAGATTGAAAGTAAATTAAGATTGAAGTGAAAAAATTATCACAACTTCTTTAACATTCTCTTGGCACAACTAATTCAAATCACCATTTAACAAAAATCTCAAAAACAAGGAGAAAGACAAAGAAACTACTCAGATTTAATGGAGAAGATACGACAAAACTTGGATTTCATACATAAAAGCAAAGTTATACAAACTACAATAAGTAAATACAACTTATCTCAAGTTCCTTGCCAAACAAACGCCTTGAAGTTCCTCTGAATTTCTTCCTTTCTTTACAACACATTGAATTCTCCTTCGAAGCTGCAAGGAAGAAGAAATCTCTCACTTTCATTTCACTCTTACAATCTCTTAAAGAATTCCTCACAATTAACACTAAATAAATTCACTCTCTAAAACTATTAGGGAAACAACGACACTAACTAAAATTCTAGAAACTCTTGGACACCACTTGGACTCCTTTGGACACACACGGACACACACGGCACACACGATTTCAACCCCGAATTGTTTCTTTTAAAGTAGTAGAAGAGTTTCCAAGAGTTACCCAAGCATCCCTTCAAAAATCATCCACATTCAATGCACCTCGTGAGAGAACCGACTTACTCGTTGTCGGCGGCCTCAATCTCGCCGTCGGCGGCCTTCTAGAATACTTGGTTTTGGACCTTCTCTCTTAAGGCTCGCTGTCACCGGCCTCGATCTCGCCATCGGCGACCTTCTTTGCAATTTTTTTTTCTGAACTCTGGGAAAAATCCGCCGCCAGCGCCGTCGATCTCGCCGTCAGCGCCCAAGGTCAAATCTTCATATTTTGGTCCTTTTTGCTTCAAATTCGCTCCTTTTTGCATCTTTTTGCTCCATTGTTCATAAATCAACATACCTGCAACTAAACATCAAAAATACATTTCTTTAAAGTGCAATATCATCAAAATCAACATAAAATAGCATGAAAAATTCTACATATTTTCTGTTGGTCAAAATCCCCTAAACTTAACTATTACTTGTCCTCAAGTAATTTTTAGTACTACATAAAAGTTATGATTCATTGAGGTAAAATTTTAATTCATAAATACTATAATTTTGATTTAAATAAATATCATAGTAAGATTTCTTAGAAAGATTTTCAAGTAATTAGATTAACTTTGTAGATGTAAGGCTATCTAGTCATCAAGTCTAAGAGTTCTAGTCTTCTATTCATTTCAAGAATGACTATATATTGCTATATTAATTCACTTAGAATATTCAGATGATAGGAAATTAATGAGAACACTTTTAGTAAAAATACTATTCCATAAATATAAGTTCAGAAATGTATTTAGTATTTTCTTTAGGTTAATCCAAGTGAAGCCAATTTTTGATAAGACATCTCCTCAAGTTTCACCTCACTTACTTTTTCTTTTCTTTTTATTTGGATTGCTTTTTTAATCCTATATATATTTTTCTTTTCTTTCAGGAATTGTTTTTCAATCCTTTCCTTTTTCCTTTCTTTTTCAAGTGGGGATTACTATATCTGGATAACCTGTTAATAATCTTGAACTTCACTCTTATTTTCCTAAATTTGAAACTTAAAGCATTCCTTTAACTTATATGTAATTCATAGTATTTACATCATTGAGCCCCAACTCAACTAAATTCCTAAGATTCTTAATATTTCAAAATATAGTTTTCTTTATTTTAAATATTTAACTATAGTTTTATCCTCTTATACTAAATATCTTAACCTACAAAATTAATTTTCATTACCAAAAATATTTCCTTAAATCTTTTACAATATTTAAATAAAATCTAAATATAGTTAACTGAATTAAATTTTATCACAAAAATCATGTTATAAATTTTCAAAATATTTAATTGAGAACAGATAACTGTTAATATTTTCTTCCCCCCCAAACTTAAATTTTTCAATATATAGAAAATACAGGTGGAAAGAAAAATTCTAAATATAAATCATACCTTTGCACTTTAGGCATTTTCATCTCTCTGAAATTTTGGCAGGTTCTTCTAAAAAATTTTTAACTTCAACTGGCCTGTAATATTAGGAAATTTTCTACACATATAATAGATTAGAGAATTTTTTTAGGGTAATGAAATTTTTAAATAAGTATATAAAGTAAAACATTTAACAACCACAATTGATTACACTAGATAGTATAATACCAAGTAACATTTGCATTTAACAACACATAACTAGAAGTCTACTATTTTATCTTAGTCCATAATTACAATTATAATCTATGCATCACAATTTTTCCAGAAATGAAATTCAAACTACAAACAAAATATACATCTCAGAAAACAATATAGTGCACAAAATACAAATAACAGAATAAAAATACTACAACAAACATATGTACATACATCACAATCATCAAATTTAAAGATCAAACATCAAAATCCCATATTATGTTTTCATCTCCCTGGCAAGCAGGTGGATTGGGCTGATAACAAGTATATCGGGGGAATTCGGGAAAAGTAACATCAGGCTCACCTCTATAGTGTCTAGCCTGAGCATCATAATAAGCAATCTCGAAATCAGAATGCCACTGAAGATACTCAATATCATGATCATGTCTCTGCTCTAATCCTTCAATCCTCTGATCTATTCTCTCAAGTATTTCATCTAACTTTTCAAAACTCTTCTGCTGCAGGGTCATCTCATTCATCAAATCATAAAGAGTAGGAGAGCTAGAGGTAGAAGGTCATAACTAGTAGAGGGGATATCTCTACTAGTAGAAGGTGCTTTACTTCTACTCCCAGATCTCCATTCTTCACGGGATTCGTATGTCTTCAAATTAGCTTTACTAATGGGTTTCATAGGGTGCACCCATTCTTCATCTCTCTACCTTCCACTCTAGATAATTGGCAAAATGCGTAAATGAGGCCAGGATGTCCTAGTCCTCCAATTGTTTCACTCTTTGCCGTGGCCAAAATATTCTTATAAATTATATTCCCCACATTTATACTTCTATTGGTCTGA
The DNA here is from genome assembly GCA_022702705.1 of Papilionanthe hookeriana x Papilionanthe teres. Classification (NCBI taxonomy): domain Eukaryota; kingdom Viridiplantae; phylum Streptophyta; class Magnoliopsida; order Asparagales; family Orchidaceae; genus Papilionanthe; species Papilionanthe hookeriana x Papilionanthe teres. Next base: position 103,492,078 of record CM040432.1, read on the forward strand.
ATACAGAAATTCAGAACCGCTCTATCTCTCGATACTTCACTATGGTGGTAGGTAGGTAGCAAAGTACAACAAATGAAATAATTCCATGCTTTAGCTATGGCATTCATCATGGAAAGAGGAAAATTAATCTGTTCACGTTGTTTAATTTTCCATGTCCCTTTCCCATCAGTGAGAAAGTCAATGACATCGTTCAACGGACCTTCCATAGTTCCAAATGTCTCATACTCACTAGAGTAAAAAATCGTGAAGTTCGTAAAAAGAATTTATGCAAGCAGCATTAAAATCAACAAAAAACCTTCTTACTTTTACAGGCTCGTCCTCAAGCTAAGTCAGATTGGCATAGAAATCTCTCACAACTTCAACAACAGCCATGTTTGTAAAGTAACAAAAGTTTTCCCACTTCCTTTTTCTAAAAACTCGTTCAAATTCTCCTCCAGGATTATCAAAAACTCGATTTTGTATACATTTCTTTCCTTGGAAGATAGAAGTGTTACTTGAATGGGCTTTAGCATTTACAAATCGAGCCTCATCAAAATCAAGTCGCCTCTTTTGTCGGGGAGCCATTTTTCTTTCTATCAAATTTACAAAAATCTAAACTAAACTCCAAAATAATGATAAAATGGCTTCCAAAGGTGACTTTAAGGATTCTAAATTAAGTTCCATGAATTTCTTCCAAGTATTTTCTCCACATTTTCAATTTTTCTGGAATTCTTAATTATGGAAGAAATTCATGGTGAAAATAAAAAATTTTTACATAGGAGGGAATCTCTTACCGAGGGAAGATGAAATCCGATGTCAAAATGAGTTGCCCTAGGTCAAAATTTTCAGTAACTAAGGGAAGAAGACGTTGAATAGTGACAGTTGACTGGTCAAAATCACATTTAAAAGGTAATTATTCAGATCTCACCATCGGCAGGGTCGTTTGCTTTGTCGGCGAGCTCTATTGAATTAAATATCAGTAGTCTCGGGAAAAACACGCCGTTAGCGGCCTCGAGCGCGCCGTCGGTGAGATTCTTAAATTTTGATCATTTTCCTGATTTTTGTGATTTCAATCAATTTCAAGCCTCGTCGACATCCGTTCGATCATTTTAAACATAAATTTAATTGAATAAGTGATGTATTAAAACAAATAAACATTCACAACACAACATCACAATTATATATAAAATCCATGGTTTTCAATACACATTACATCACACAAGTTAGGTATTTTCTCAACCTAAATTTTTCAATTCAACGTCGCAATCCAAGCCACAACACTCTAAATGCTGCAAACAAACATTCTAAACATAATCTCAACTATACTGAGATAAAAAATCAAACATCAAAAGCAAACAAATAAATACAGTTCAAATTAAGTCCAACATAAAGAAACATATAAAGTAAAGCAATTATACTACTCCTCTGATTCAGTGCTAGTTTCTCCTCTGATATCACCCATCACTTGAACATGAACGAACAAGTTATATAAGGGTCAGAATGGGAATTCTTTAGTAGAATCTTCTTCAATCCATCCCATCCTTCTCATTAAGCGTATCAAAAATCCTTCGAAATGTCCAGTATGATCAATGTGCTCTTTCATCCTCCAATCGATATGATTAAAGAAATCAGAGATATTGTTAATTTAATTCATTAAATTTTTTACCTCTTTCTCCAGTTTCTTGATTCTGTGTAAGATTACCGGTATCTTGTCCGCTATTAGAGGTTGAATTGGAATAGAGTTCTGTGATGATTGATGCATAATAACGCCCATATCATTCACCTCTTCATTTGCTGGGAACATTTTGGTTGGGTCTAAAGGCTTCCATGGTAGAAGTACCTTTCCCAAATCTCGTATGAAACTTAGAATAGACTGCAATGTGAGAAAATTATAGAAGGATGTCCAAGCCCATGAGATGATCCTTGAACGATTAGGCCCAAAACAAACTTCAAAATTATTGATCCAATGTCAATTGGACATCCTATTTGAATGCAGTAATTTAATATAACACTTTCTTTAGTAACTTTACCGATCCTCTTCTTTGGTAATAACTTTGCAGAAATGAAAAATTGCCAATGTTTCGATACGGGATTTAGAAGTGTAGCAGAAAAACTAACATACCCGTTTTCTCTAACTTCCCAGTCTTCAGTTTCGTCCGTTAAATATTGGTAGATCTCTTTCATCAGATTTCTCATTGAGACGAAGTTGGAATAATGGCAGACAGGAACATTCTCGATCATGTACAATTCATTAATTTGTGTAGAGTTAAAAGTTATCCACCTACCACACACATAAACTCTTCCTTTGTTGATTCCATGCAAATTGTCGTAAAACTCTTTTACCACAGGAACGAATACTGCGGCAGTAGTGTAGCAAAATACTTCCCATCGTCGCCACATGATCATTTCTACAATCACTGTCGAAGGATTATTTAATCCTCGATTCACAAAACCTCTTTCTTTGATTAGCCTCCTCTTTGATATCACTTTGTTGAAGAGTCGTCATGCCTCGGAACTGACGAACTTTCTCTGGTTGAACACTCAAAATCTAGGGTAATCTATTGAATTGGAAGCTATTAGAGAAGAATTCAATGGAGTTTCCAGTCATTTTTGAGAAATGGAGAGTTTAGGAACTGTCACTAGGAGTTTATAGGGGACAAATTTCGCCTAAAACTGCCAAAAACCTCCATTTCAAACTCCTGAAACTGTCCACTCGCCGACCTCGCCGTCGGCGGCCTCGATGGCACTGTCGACAAGCTTTCTATAATTAAATGTCAGAGCCCTCAGGAAAAAACTCACCGTCGGCGCCCAAGGCTAAATTTACACAAAACACCGTGGTCCAAATACGTTCTAAATTTTTTCTATAGATCCAAATTCCATGATGATCAAAGGGTAAATACGAGTAGTAAAATTCAATACTACCACAAAATAATGATAAATTCAAACAAATATTCAACAAATAAAGATAACTATGGGTTGCCTCCCATAAAGAGCTTGGTGTAACATCGTCAGCCCGACCTATTCAGGTGTTATTCAGGTTGACTGAGCATTAAAGCCTCTTTAAAGATCAGTCTTGTACCCTCAAAATATGGTTTTAAACTATGTTCATTTACTTTAAATCTATTCCCAGCCTTAGGATCTTCAATTTCAAAAACTCCGTAAGTATAAATTTGAGTCATAGTAAAGTGTCCTAACCAACGAGATTTTAATTTCCTAGGAAATAACTTTAGCCTTGTATTGTAAAGCAACAATTCTTATCCTGGTTCAACGTTCTTCTGGTTAATCTTCCGATCATGCCTTAACTTTAGTTTTTCCCTATAATTCTGTCGTTATCATAAAATTCATTTCTTAATTCTTCCAATTCATTCAATTGTAACAATCTCTTCTCACCAGCATTTTTCAAATTATAATTGAATTCTTTAATCGCCCAATATGCTTCATGCTCCAATTCTACTGGTAAGTGGTAAGTTTTTCCAAAAATGAGTCTGTAAAGAGTCATTCCAACAGTAGTTTTATAAGCAGTCCTGTATGCCCATAATACTGTATCCAATCTCATTGAACAATCTACTCTACTAGTGTTTACAGTCTTTTCTAAAATTCATTTAATCTCTCGATTAGAAACTTCTGCTAATCTACTGGTCTGAGGATGATAAGCAGTAGAGATTCTATGAATAATATTAAACTTTTCTACCAATCTCTGAATATATTTATTCCTAAAATGGGATCCTCCGTCAGTGCTAATCACTATCGGCATTCCGTATCTTGTGAAAATGTTTTTCATTAAGAATCTTGAATCACTTTTACCATCATAATGAGGCAGAGCTTGTGCTTCAATACACTTTGATACATAATCAACTACAATCAATATATATAAGTTCCCAAATGAAAGAATAAATGGTCCCATGAAATCTAATCCCCAAACATAAAAAATCTCAACTTCTAACATGAAATTTAGAGGCATTTCATTTCTTCTAAATGAATTACCTACTCGTTGGCATCTATCACAAGTTTTGATATATCTGTAAACATCTATAAAGAGAGTAGGCCAATAAAATCTAGCTTGCAAAATTTTATGTGCAGTTTTGTTAGTCTCAAAATGTCCTCCAAATTCAGAATCATGACATTTTTGAATAATTGGTTCAGTTTCTTCATAAGGCACACATCTCCTAATAATAAGATTATTACATTACTTATATAAATATGGTTCATCCCAAAAATATGCTTTTGCATCATGAATGAATTTTTTTCTGTTGCTGAAGTGTTGGCTTAGGTGGAAAAATATCACTTACTATATAGTTAACTATATCAACATACCAAGGTATATTCCACTCGTTAATATTATAAAGTTGTTCATCCGGGAAACTGTCTGTAATTTCATTGTCGGTGTCAGATAATTCATGATATTCTAATCTTGACAAATGATCAGCAATTTGATTATCAGTTCCCTTTCTATCAATTACCACAAAATCGAATTCTTGCATTAAAAGTATCCATCTGATTAATCTTGGTTTGGTATACTTCTTTTGCATCAAATATTTAATAGCAGAGTGATCAATATGCACAATACATTTAGTCCCAATTAAATAAGGTCTGAATTTGTCAAAACCATACACAATAGCCAGTAACTCTTTTTCAGTAGCCGTATAGTTAATTTGAACATCATTAAGGGTTCTACTAGCATAGTATATAACTTTAAAAATTTTATCATATCTTTGTCAAAGAATAGCTCCAATAGCATAATCACTAGCATCACACATTAATTTGAATGGTTTCTCCCAGTTAGGTGAAACTATTATAGGTGCTGTGATTAGTTTTTCCTTTAATAACTCAAAGGCATTTAAGCAGTCTTTAGTAAACTTAAATTTCTTGTCATTTTCTAAAAGTTGGCATAGAGGTTTGGTAATTTTTGAAAAATCTTTAATATAACGCCTGTAAAAACCAGCATGTCCAAGAAAACTTCTTACCCCTCTCACTGTAGTAGGAGGTGGTAGTTTAGCTATAACTTGAATTTTTGCAGGGTCTACTTCCATGTCATTTTCTGAAATTTTATGCCCTAATACAATTCCTCCTGCAACCATAAATTGACATTTCTCCCATTTTAGAACTAAATTAGTTCTTTCTCATAACCCTAAAAATTTTTCAAGATGATTTAGGCATGCGTCAAATGATGTTCCAAATACAGAGAAATCATCCACAAATACTTCTATTCCATCATCAATTAACTTACTAAATATAGACATCATACATCTCTGGAATGTTACAGGTGCATTACATAATCCGAAAGGCATTCTTCAAAAAGCAAAAGTTCCATAAGGACTAGTAAATGTAGTTTTCTCTTGATCCTTAGGAGCAATAAGAATTTGATGGTAACCGGTATATCCATCGAAAAAGCAATAGTACTTGTGTTCAGCAAGCCTATCCAACATTTGGTCTAGAAAAGGAAGAGGAAAATGATCTTTTATAGTGGCAGCATTTAATTTTCTATAATCAATACAAATACGCCACCCATTAACTTGCTTGATAGGTATTAATTCATTATTCTCATTTGCTTCAACAGTCACTCCTCCTTTCTAAGGAACATAATGAATTGGGCTTACCCAAGCACTGTCCAAAATAGGATATATAATTCCATCATCTAACCATTTGAAAATCTCTTTTTTAACTACTTCTTTCATAATAGGGTTCAATCTCCTCTGTGGATCAATTCTTGGTTTATGTTCATCATTCAATAAAATTATGTGCATACAAATCAAAGGGCTAATTCCCTTTATATCAGCCAGAGTCCAACCAAAAGCTATTTTGTACTTTTTTAATGTATCCATTAATTTTTGTTCTTGAATTTCATTTAAGTTTGAGGATATAATTACTGGTAATGTTGAAAACTCTCCTAAAAATACATATTTTAAATGATTTGAAAGAGTCTTCAATTCAAGTTCAGGGGGTTTTACAATTAATGGAATTAAGATTTCGTTCTCGCAGTCCTGTTTAATCGTGCGTTTCAAATTGTTCTTGAATATAACCAGCTTCTTCATTATCAATTTCATCATATTTATCATTTTCAATATCTTCATTTTCTTCAAATTTTCCTTTGAAATATTCTTTTCTCAAATAATTGCATATATCCTTTCTAAAACATTCATCATCTTTTTCTATTGAAGGATATTTCATTGACTTTGAGATGTTAAAGGTCACTTCTTGATCATTTACTATCATAGTCAACTCTCCTTTTTAAACATCTATCATGACTCTTTCTGTAGTTAGGAATGGTCTTCCTCAAATGATATGTATTTCCTTGTCTTCTTCCATATCTAAAATGATAAAGTCCACAGGAAAGATAAATTTATCATCCTTAACCAGAACATCTTCTAGAAGTCCTTTAGGATGTGTAATAGGTCTATCAGCTAACTGTAGAGTTACAGAAGTTGGTGCAATCTCTCATATTCCTAACCTTTTAAAAGTTGATAGAGGCATCAGATTTATGCTAGCTCCCAAATCACATAATGCTGGTCCATAAAATTTTTAACCAATAGCATACGGGATAGTAAAAATACCACGATCTTTAAGTTTTTTAGGAAGCTTTTTCTGAATTATAGCACTGCACTCTTCATTGAGTGAAACAGTCTCATGATCTAGTAACTTCCTCTTTTTGTTGAGTATATGCTTCATAAATTTAACATAATCAGGCATTTGTTCCAAATCTTCAACAAAAGGAATATTTATTAACAATTTTTTTAAAATGTCTAAGAATTTAGCAAATCTTTTTCCCTAGTCTTGTTGCTTTAGTCTTTGGGGAAATGGTGGTGGTGGTTTTTCAACAGTAATTTTCATAGGTTTCAGAGGAAAATCAGGATATAAACTTTCATTATCTCCTTCAGTTTCCACTTTTTCCTTTTCAACTACAGTTTCTTTTTGGACCCTTGTTTCCAACTCTTTTTCACTTCTTAATTGAATGGCCTTGATTTGTTCTTTTCCTTGATCTTTAGGATTTACTTCAACATTGCTAGGTAAAGTTCCAACAGGTCTATTGCTCAGTGCAGTAGCAATATGCCTCAATTAGTTTCCTATGTTTTTAATAGCAGCTCCATGATTTTGTAATTGATTTCCCATATTCAAGACTAATTCTTCCATAGATAACTTCTTCTCCTTGAATTGTGAATTATTATAAAAACCTGGTGGATTAGAAGGTCTATAATTGGAATTACCCTAATTGTTTACATTTCCTAATGGTATTACAAGATTGTTCGCCCACTGAGAATTAACCGAATTAGTATTACCTTGGTTATTCCAATTAAAGTTTGGATGATTCTTCTAACCTGTATTATAACTGTTTGAATAAGGGTTATTTTGTTTATTATTTATCAAATTTATAGTTTCCTATGAAGATTGAGCATCTACAATTTGTCCCAATGAATTTTTTTCTAACACTGGAGGTGTTTGAGAACAATTCATTCTATATTGATCTATTTTATTTGAAAGAGCCGCAATTTGAGAAACTATCATAGTTAAAGCATCTGAATCATGATTACTGGCTTCTTTCTTAAGATTTACCCTCTCAGCGGGCCATTAAAAATTATTGGTCGCCATTTCTTCGATTAAAGCATAAGCTTCTTCAAATGGTTTAGCCATTAGTGATCCACCAGCAGCAACATCAATGATGGATCTAAGAAATCCTATTAATCCATTATTAAAAGTTTGAATAATTAACCAATCTGGTAAAGCATGATGTGGACATCTCTTAAGAAGATCTTTAAATCTTTCCCAAGATTAGTATATCGATTCTCCCTCATACTGACTGAAGGATGTGATATCGTTTCTAAGCTTAGTAGTCTTAGATGGTGGAAAATACTTCGATAAGAATTTTTGTGAAAGTTCCACCCAAGTTCTAATAGATTCAGGTGCTAATGAATTTAACCAAGCCTTAGCCTTATCCCTTAGTAAAAAAGGAAAAAGTCTAAGTCTGATAGCATCATCAGGCACTCTGTCACATTTAAAAGTAGCACAAAATTCTAGAAAACTCGCAAGATGTAAGTTAGGATTTTCGTTAGAAGTTCTGCCGAATTGATTGTTTTGTACCATTTGGATAATTGTAGGTTTAAGCTCAAATGAATTAGCAGCTACATCTGGATTCTGGATAGTTAAGTGAATTTCATCAAATGTAGGGTTAGCGTAATCTCTTAGTGGTCTAGATTGATGTTCATTTTCTATTCCTTGATTATTTACATTGTTTTCCATTCTGTCAGGATTTCTAGGTTCTTTCTCAGTTTTCTAATTCTCCTAACAGTGCGTTCTAATTCTGAATCGTAGGGTATAAGATTTTTAGGTCCAAATTTACTCATACAATCGAAATCAGTACACAGAAAAATAGTTCACTAAATAAGTTGCAAATTCTATTAAAAAGTTTTCTATTGGTCCTAAATTGTCCGTTACTCTAATTATATTATATTCCCCGGTAACGCCGTCAAAAACTTGAACCACTCCGCGCACTTTAGTAAAATTAATATTGCTAGAATTTGATATAGAAGTGTATAAAAATATTCAATAATCGCAGAGTTACTCTTATCAATGCAAGTATACGTATCGCTCAAGTAATACAAGGCTCTAATGGAGTCCTGGTTATCAAACCCATAGAGAATATTTCAGAGGCTACGGACTAGGATTATAAAACTAACACATAATCACAACCTTGTCATTCGATTAGCCTATTTGTCACTAATATGCAATCGTAAATAAGATGGATTTTTAATAAACTAATTCTACTAACAATTAACTACTTTAGTAATATAGTGAGGTTCAAATATATAAGCAAAAATCCTTCTCCTTGTTAAGAAATTTATGTGAATGGATAATTAGAATTAGTTTAAAACTGTGTTGTGCTAAATAGGAGCATACCTATTCTTTACCCTTTGGTCCAGGCATAAAGAACATTAACTAATTCTTTGCTTGGTTACTGAATCTGTGTCTAGCATGGGAGGATACCGGCTCTCACTTCGGAGCTCCCACATTCCCCTCGCCTGAGGGCTAACATCTACACTTTTGCACCCAAACGATATGACCAAATTGAGTATTTTAGTCTATCACTCTAAAATCTCCAATTCTACACCTGATACATAATATTTCCCTATTTATTTGCACCCTACTTTCAAGGACTTTGACCTCCCTGAATCTTGGATGTAATCTTCACTTTAGTTGTAAAAATCAACATATTGAACAAATTAATTGGTCAGATTGAAAGTAAATTAAGATTGAAGTGAAAAGATTATCACAACTTCTTTCACATTCTCTTGGTACAACTAATTTAAATCACCATTTCACAAAAATCTCAAAAATGAGGAGAAAGACAGAAAAATTACTTAGATTTCATGGAGAAGATATGATAAAAATTGGATTTCATATATAAAAGCAAAGTTATACAAACTACAATAAGTAAATACAACTTATCTCGAATTCCTTCCCAAACAAACTCCTTGAAGTTCCTCTGAGTCTCTTCCTTTCTTTACAGCACACTGAATTCTCCTTCGAAGCGGCAAGGAGGAAGAAATCTCTCACTTTCATTTCACTCTTACAATCTCTCAAAGAATTCCTCACAATTAACACTAAATAAACTCACTCTCTAAAACTATTAGGGAAACAAAGACACTAACTAAAAATCCAGAAACTCTTGGACACCACTTGGACTCTTCTGGACACACACAGACACACACGACACCCACAATTTTGGCCCCAAATTGTTTCTTTTAATGTAGTTGAAGAGTTTCCAAGAGTTACCCAAGCATCCCTTAAAATATCGTGCACATTCAATGCACCTCGTGAGAGAACCGACTTACTCGCCATCGGAGGCCTCGATCTCGTCGTCGGTGGCCTTCTAGAATACTTGGTTTTGGACCTTCTCTCTTAAGGCTCACTGTCGGCGGCCTCAAGCTCACCGTCGGCGACCTTCATTGCAATTTATTTTCTGAACTCTTGAGAAAAATCCACCGTCGGTGCTGTTGATCTTGTCGTCGACGCTCAAGGTCAAATCTTCATATTTTGGTTCATTTTGCTCCAAATTCGCTCCTTTTTTCATATTTTTGCACAATTGTCCATAAATCAGCATACCTGCAACAAAAAATCAAAAACACCTTTCTTTAAAGTGCAATATCATCAAAATCATTATAAAATAGGTATGAAAAATTCAACATATTTTCAGTTGGTTAGGGGGAACCTAGTAGTGAGAGTCTAGAAATTCGTCCCTTTCTACTAATAATACATCCTAATCCAATCTTTAAAAACTAGCTAATGTTCTTTATGACCTGGACCAAAGGGTAAAGGATATATATGCTCCTATTTGTCACAAAACCGCAATTTTAAGTTCTCAACTAATTTTTAACTGTTTATTAATCATGGAATATTTCGTATGGGGAAAGAATCTTTGTTTATTGTTTATAACTAGCTAATTTTCATATTCTGCATATTTTTTATTAGTTTTAAATTTAAAGATTTTAATGATTAGTTTTCTTTCTTTTAACTAAATTAATCCTCATGGGATTGATGTCTGGGGTTTTAAAAAGAAAACTCTATATTACTTGAAACGATACATATACTTGCGTAGTACCCCTAGTGTGCGATTTATATTTAATTATCGTACATTAGCCGCTTAATCAGATTTGGGGTCAAGTTTGGCCATAAATTAAAAAGCTAATTTACTTACGTAATTGCAGTTGGGTCAAGTTGCGATGCCGAGTTGCGGTGCAGAGTTGCAGGGAAGAGTTGTGATTTAGAGTTGCAGTGAAGATTTGTGGGAAAGAGTTGCAGTGAAGAGTTGTGGCAAAAAGTTGCGATACTGAGTTATGGTACAGAGTTGCAGTGCAGAGTTACAAGAAATAGTTACAGCGTAGAGTTGCATCAAAGTTGAAAGTCTTCCATGACCTGCGTAGCAGGTGGGCAACGGGATCTTCTTTCTCGTTGGTTTCATTCATTTTGTAGGAGATTCCAGTGTCGCTCTTGCACTTTCCAGAGGTGATGAAGAAATGTTGTAGTTTTCTTGCTGCACTTTAAGGGGAATATTTTCATGCTTACAGGGTGGCGATATCTGGAGGCCCCTTGATGTTCATCAGAAGTACTAGAGTTTTGAGGATGTGATCTCAACTCTACCCGAAGATAAGCAGATTTGTTGTAACCATTTTACAAGTATGTGTTAGACTTTATAGTGTTTTTAATCATCTGATGTGACATTTGTTGATGATAATGTATTTCTTTGTAACTCTTTGATGTTGTTTCTGAGGTTGTCGTGGCTTCTCAATCATACGAAATTCTGCAATTAAAATTAGCACATAAATTTTATAAAATGAAGAATTGTGTACCTTTTGTGGTTCATGTCTTCCGAGGTTGTGCCCTCTCAGAACTATTCCTTATAGAAGCTTGAATCGGTACCTTCTGAGGCTTGTAACTTTCTGAGATCTTTGAGCGGAGACCTCGACAACCTCTTGCTCCTTTGGATTCTTTCTAGTGAGGACCCAATCCACTACTAGATTCTCATCCAGGCTTGCCCTTGGGCTCGTATTCCAAGAGTATGGTTGAAAGAAAAATCCATTATGGATGTAAGAACAGTTTCGAGTTGTATAACCAGAGATGCTCGACAGTATTAACCCGTAATGACTATAGTCATATGAAATCAACTGAGGCTGGTTGACCTATCTTAGGTTATTGGTCAGAGTTTTTGCTTGAAGACGGTAATCTGTTATGGAAGAGTTCGAAGGAAATCCACAAACTTTTTTTTATCTATCTGAGGCTGTATGTTGAAACTTTTGCTTAACGACTGTAGCTTGTAATGGAAGAAATCAAAGGAATCCACCATGGATTTTTGACCTATCCGAGGTTGTATGTCAAAGCTTTTGTGTGATGATGGTAGCTTGTAATGGAAGATGTTGAATTGAGTCCCCTTGGGATTGATTATGCCTAGAATGAGATGTTAGAGAAGATTTGCATTTCTCAAGACTAGGGTGTAGGTCTCAATGGACCGTATGTTTTCTTGAAATTATGGTTGCAGTCATACTTAAGAGTAATTTTTGACAACTCGTTAGTTGCTGCATTTGAATCTTTTGCCCCCTAGCGGTTGTGTTTTCCATGCAATCTTGTAAAATAACACTTATTTTGGGCCTTGAAGAGATCAGCTTCCTGATATGATTAAAGCAGAACTCTAGTACGATGAGGGGTGCTGAGGAAGTGTCATTTGCAGTGAAGGTAGGCCCTTAGTCCTCGAAGACATTGTGAATGACTTTGTGTCTAAATAATATGTGAGAAGACAACCAAGCAAAAATCATGCTCAGGATGTTAACGTGAACAACATTTTGAGACTGCAATAAAGGTTGCCCTCGCCCACATTGAGGAATGCTTCAGAGACAATCTTCAAGACGTGAAAGAGGTTCCTTCGCTAGTTTGATGAGGTACATCATTGGGAAAGGAATTAGGGGCTCGGTGTCTTTAGAGTTGAAAACAATGTTGAACAGGACTTCATTTCTCACATACGGCGCTGATCCACTTTAAAATACCCATTTTTATGCCTTATTTATGATTCAAATCTTACGGATATTCTACTTTAATGAAAGGTATTTTTATGTTTTTGGATGTAGGTGATAAAAAAGAGTTCAAGAAGGAAAAAGGAGCAAAAATGAGCAAAAATAGAGCTAAAAAGCAAAGTTTCTGAAATTTAGGTCTTGCGCCTAGGCGCCAGATTCCGGTGCCTAAGCGCCAGTTTGATACTGAAGCAGATAAGATTTTTAATGACTTTGGGTAGTTATTTTGACGGTGTTAAGCGGTTATCAGACCTTCAAGAAGACTGAAAGTTACTCCTAATACATAGGACATGTGATACAATGCATATGGACACGAGAAAACAGTTTTAATCGTGAAGAGGTGCGAAGACTTGGTCATGGAGTCCGACGCCTAGGCACCAGATTTTGATGCTTAGACGCCATAGTTACCTTCTAGAAGATACATTGTATTTGAACGAATTTTGAAGATGTGTGACCCTCAATTTTATATTATGATATTTTTAATTTAATTGCAACGATGCCAAAAACTTGACCCTGTTATATTATATGTATAGAATTGTAATTGTTTATGTTGTGGATGCTACGCAAGTATACGTATCGTATCAAGTAATACGGGGCTCTAGTGGAGTCTCGATTATCGATCCCACAGGGAAAGAGAAAATTAAATAACAACTAATTTTAAAATAATAATAATAATAATTTAAAAATAGTATATGAAAATTTGGAATTCTAAATTTAAGCGCAATAAAGTAAACTAAGTATTCTAATCAGGTAACTTAACTAAGTAGAGAATTAATACGTATTTAAAAGTGCAGGAAATTAAACTAAATAAGTCTTAACTATTTAGAGAAAGTATCTTTCCCCTTGTTTAGAAATTTAAGTGATTGATGAATTTAAATAGATAATTTTAAGGTATTGTGACAAATAGGAGCATTCCTATTCTTTACCCTTTGGTGCGAGTGTAAAGAATATTGACTAATCCTATGTTTGATTACCGAATCTGCGGCTAGGTCGGGAGGATACCGACTGCCGATTCGAGCTCCCACGTTCCCCTCGCACGAGGGCTAACATCTACACTTCGGCTCTCAAGCAATAGGACCGAATTGAATATTTTAGTCCGTCACACTAAAATGCTCGATTCTACGCCCGATGATATTATTTCCCTATTTATTTGCACCTTCCTTCCAAGGCTTTTGAATTCCCAGAATATCGGATGTAATTTTTACTATAGTTGTAAATCAACACATTTTAACAAATCAAATGGCCAGTTTGAAAAGTAAATTAAGTTTTAAGTAAAAATTATCACAATTTATTAATATATAAAAGTATCTATATTTTAATTTCATCAATTCACTTAATTTCATAAACAGGGAGAAAGACTAAATAAACTACTCAGAATGCATGGGAACTAAACTAAGCATGGATTTCATTTAAAGTTAAAAACAATAAATGCAAATACTTATCTTGATTTATCCCCAAGCAGACTCCTCGTAGTTCCTTTGACTCTTTCTTCCAGTACAGCACGACTCACTAATTACTCACTAAACTCACTAAAGACATACAACTGCACACAAAACTAGACAGAAGACTAAAAGATTACACACAACACAAAAAAATAACACACTAAAGACTGATTTTCGGCCTCTATATATAGAGGTAAGCAAAGGTCCAAGAGGTGTGTAAGCATCTCTTCGAAAAGTGTCCGGGTTCGATGTATACGCGCCATTTGAACTAGCTCGCCGTTGGCGACGAACTACCTCGTTGTCGGCGAGGCTTCTGAAGATCTTCAAGCCGCGCTATCTCGGCTGTCGGCGGGCTCGGGCTCGTTGTCGGCGAGACGGTCTATAAATCCTTCAAAAATGTCTCCTCGTAACCTCGCCGTCGGCGGGCTCGATCTCGCCGTCGGCGACTCATCACAAATTGCATTATTTTCTTCCTTTTTGCTCCAAATCCGCTCCTTTTTATGATTTTTGCTTTTATCACCTAAATTCTCCATTCCTACAACAAAATAAAGAAAATACCTTTCTTTAAAGTGCAATTTCATCAAAAATAGGTATGAATTTCTTAATAAATTTTTCGGTGAACAAAATACCCCAAACTTACTTATTACTTGTCCTCGAAGTAATTTTAGTACTACATAAAAATAATGAGTTCTATAATAAGATTTTTCAATTTAAATAAACTATGAATTAGATTAATTAATATCATAATAAAGTTAAATAAAAATAATTCATGTAATTTAATTAATCTTATAGAAATAAATTATTTAGTTATCGAGTCTAAGATTTCTAGCTTATTATTCATTTCAGGAATGACTATATTTAAAATAATAACTACTTAAGATATTCATATGATAAAAAATTCAAGAAAACACTATTAGGTAAAATTCTAATCCATAAACATAAGTTTGGAAATATCTAAGTTTTTCCTTTTAGGTTAATTCAAATGAAGCCAATTTTTGATAAGGCATCTCCTCAAGCTTCTCCTCATTTTTCTTTTTCTTTTTCTTTTTCTTTTTCTTTTTTTCTTTTTCTTTTTTTTTTTCTAATGAGGATTACTGTATCTGGAGAACCTGTTAATAATTTTGAACTTCATTTTTATCTTCCTAAATTTGAAACTTAGGAATATTTTTTAGCTTATATATACTTCATAGTTTTTACTTTATTGATTTTCAATCTTTTCTTTTTCACTTGAATACTTAAGAATTTTAATTTTAGAATATAGTTTTCCTTACTAAAAATAGTTTACTATATTCTTATTCCCTTTAACCAAATATTTTATTCTATTTAATTAATTAAAGCACTAAAAATATTTCATTTAACCTTTTTATAATAATTAAATAAAATAATTCATATTAATTAAATTGAAAAATTTCTTATAAAAATCATTTTATAATAATTTGAAAATAGAAATTGAGAACATGTTAATAACTAAATTTGTATTTTACTCCCCCCCCAAACTTAAATTTTTATATCTATTCCAAATAATGAAAAAGGGAAAGTAAATAAATCATACCTTTGAAGTTTAGGTATTTCTTTTTCTTTGAAATTTTTGCAGGCTTTTTCATTTTTCATTGAACCTGTACTGTTAGTATTCTCCATATATATATATATAAATTTAAAGAAAATGCAGGGATAAAATCTAAGATAAGTATTAAATATAACAATTAAAATTAACTCTACACTTACACATATGAATTACTAACATATTAAAAACATTGAACTAACAGATTAACAATTTTACAACTTAAAACAATACGGAATAAAATAAAAACATATTAAAGAAAACTAACATCCTATTTAACATAAATACAAATGCGATTAACTAACACAAAAACAATAACTAAACTATTATCACAATTCGAAGCACATAATCTAACAAACATCCAATGTCTCAAAACATAAAGTATCGAATATTACAAATATATAAAGTCTTGAAAATAACTTAACATCAAACAAATAAAACAAATAAAGTCCTAATCTTCGGCACCGAGGTCCCGAGGCTATATCATCTCCTCCACGATACGTAGGTCGAGAAGGCGAAGCGGGATGATACTTGTGAATATCGGGGGCACTCGGGAAAGACAACATCTAAATCACCACTCCTATAATGACGTTCGGCTTCATAGTATGCAATCTCGTATTCCGAATGTCCTTGGAGATATTCGTTATCATAATCATGTCTCCTCTCCGGATTATCAATTCTTTGATCAAAATGATCAAATCTTCTCCCCATTGTCTCTCCAATGCTGCTCAAAACTTCTCTATGCGGTGTCGATTCATTCATCGGATCTTGTAGGGTAGGGGTGGTAGGCTCGGGAGGTTCATGGCTAGTAGAGGGTATATCTCTACTTGGTCGAGTGAAATAACTTCTTACTCTGCTCTCCACCCTTCATGAGATTCATACTTCTTAATATTGGCAGTTGTGAGTGGTTTCATTGGTTCTACCCATTCTTCATTATCTCTAGCCTCGACTCCGGAGAGTTGGCGAGTGTAAAAATTAATCCGGGGTGTCCCGATCCGGCTCACTCTCATTTCTAGGAGTGGCCGGGATGTTTTGATAAATAATTCTCCCGATGTTGATGCTTACGTTATTCGAATACAAAAATTCGAATTGCTTCTATCTCGTGTTACCTCGCTTGTGGTGATATGTGGGTAACGAGTAGAAACAAATAAAGTAATGCCGGGCTTTGGAGACTGCATTTAATTTAGAAAGAGGAAAATTCACTCTTTCCTGCTTGCTTAATTTTCCAAACTCCGGTCCCATCAGTGAGAAAGTTAATGACTTCCTCCAGTGGTCCTTCCATCGTTCCAAAAGTTTCATACTCACTAAAGTGCGAGTCATGAACTTCATAGAACGCGTTAATTCTTGCAGCATTGAAATCTACAAAAAATCCTCGTACCTTCTTGGTGCATCTTCAGTGACGATTAAATTGGCATAAAATTCTTTAACCACTTCTACAGCTGCTCTATATTGAACGTAACATAAATTCTTCCAACCTCGTTCCTTAATAATCCACTCTACTTCTCCTCCCGGATTTTTGAAAACCCGATCTGCAATGCACTTTCTTCCTTGAATATTTTCGAAATATTTGCTTTGTGCTCGTGCATTGATGAATCGGTCTTCGTTGAATTCTACTCGACGTTTTTGTCGTGGAGCCATACGATCGATACTGTGAAAATCATGAAAATTTTCACTAAACTTAAAAATAATCCTAAGAAGGCTTCCTACAACATTTATAAGCAATTTAAATTAAATTCCATGGATTTCCACTTGAATATTTCTTCCATATTTTGATTTTTCCCAAAATTTGCAATGTGGTGAAAATACATGGTGAAAATAAAAAATTTTTGCATAGGAGTGAAGCACTTACCAAGAGAAGATGAAATCCGGTGTTTTTGAGTGATGAAATCGCTTCGAATCCAAGATCTCTCGAAGCCCTAGGTCGGTTTTGCGAAAATGAGAGGTTGGGGATGATGAATAGTGTTTTTGACCGGTCAAATATATGCTTTTTCTCGACCTCGCTGTCAGCGAGATCTTTCTCGCCGTCGGCGAGCTAATATTTTTCAGAACAAAAAACTCTCGGGAAAAATCCAGTCGGCGAGAAATTCTTCGCTGTCAGCGAGATCGATCTCGCTGTCGGCGGGATTTTTCTCATCGTCGGTGAGATTCCAAAAATTTTAAAATTTTTGAAATTCGTCACTCATTTTCGTCCTTAATTTGCCTTATATTATATTTCCGATCACATCATTTATTAATTTAATATGAAGATTAGCTACTTATACACAAACAAATTAACACAACACAACAAATTAACTTTAATATTGAAATCCATGAGATATACAAACTAACATAATTTTAGACTCTATAATCAATCTTGAACTTCGATCCTTACTATTAATCGGCATCGCAAACCAATCCATGACACACTTAAATGCGATACAAAACTATGACGCATATCTTAATTAAGTTTGAGATATTCGAATCATCACTCCACACATAATAAAATCTAAATCAAATCAAATAACATCAATACAAACATACTATGGAAATCTTTACTACTACTCTTGAGGTCGGAATCTTCATATTCTACGATATTTCCGATATGACGATGATGCACAAATAAGTTATAGAAAGGCCTGAAGGGAAATTCCGAAGCAGATTCTTCAGTGATCCAACCCTTCTGTCTCAATAAATGAAAAAAACTAGCTTCCAGGTGTCCAGAATGATCAAAGTGTTCCTTCATCCTCCGATCGATGTGATCGAATAAATCGGATATATTGTCGATTGAATCTCTCACTTTCTGCAGTTCTTTCTCCATTCCTTTAATTTTCTTCAAAAGTAACTCCGTTTTATCCGAAATAGGCCTTCGCTATAGGATTATTACGTGAAGCTCTATCAGAGATAAATGCAATGTCTTCATTATTGTCCAAAGTAGGGAACATATACGTAGGATCGAGCGGCTTCCAAGGTAACAAAACCTTTTCCCGAGCTTCATAAGAAACACAGTACTTGACTGCATAATGCAAAAATAGTAGATGGGTGTCCTAGTCAGTGAGCCGACCCATGCACAATTAAACCCGATGCGGACTTAACAATTATTCATCCAACATCGATAGGCGATCCACTTTGAATACAATAATTCAATGTAGCGCATTCCTTCGAAACCTTGTTTACCCTCGTAGTAGGTAACAATTTAGATGAGATGAAAAAGTGCCGGTGCTTTGAGACGGGATTCAAAAGTGATGCGAGAGAAACTAACATACCCGTCTTCACGCATTTCCCGATCTTCCGGTTCATCGATCGGATATCGAAATATCTCATTCATATTATATCGAGAAGGCACAAAATTTGAATAGTGACATACGGGGCGTTTTCTATAGAGAATAATTCATTTACTCTTGATGGAGTAAACGTCACCCATCTTCCTCGGACGTAGACATTCCCATTGTTGATCGCATGTAAGTTAGAGTAGAACTCTTTCACAACTTGGAATAACAACGGCGGACATAGTGTAACAAAATACCTCCCAGTCTTGCGTTGCTGCGATCGTTTCTTCTATCTTCGTAGTGGAATTCTCTAATCCTCGATTGACAAATCCCCGTTCCTTGATAACTCTTTTCTTTATCAAAACCTTGTTGAAGATCCGCTGCGCATCCGCACTCACAAATTTCCTCCGGTTAAACACTCCAGATTTAGAGGAATCTAAGAGTTTGGAGGCCATTCTGGTGAATGGAATGAATTCTAGTGAAGAAGGCAGACTTAGAATGGTTTAAGAATGGGTTTTCACAAAGGAATTGGTGTTGAAACCATCCAAATCGGCATTCAAAGTATAAATAACTCATCTTTATAACTTTCTCGCCGTCGGCGACTCAGTTATAAAAACTGCCGCTCGGGTTCTCGGCTGTCGGCGGGACGTTTCTCGGCTGTCGGCGAGCTCGATAAATAAGCCGAATCTAATTTAGGCGCGAACCTCGGCTGTCGGCGAGTATCGACCTCACCGTCGGCGAGATTCCAAAATAATGTCCAATTTCGCTCTAAATCGAATAATTTCTTTTCTCATCATAATGGTTCGAATATGTGATTATTCTTAATAATAATTGAGTAGTAAAGTTTCAATAATATAGACTAACTATTAAGATACAATAAAAATAGATGACTAATATGGGTTGCCTCCCATAAAGCGCTTGGTTTAACGTCGTCGGCCAGACCTAATTTCAATTATTAATCGAGTCGACTAAGCATTAAAACCTCTTTATAGTTAGGTCTTATACCTTCGAAATATGGTTTTAATCTATGTCCATTAACTTTAAATTTATGTCCGAGTTTTTGGATCTTCGATTTCTATAGTTCCGTATGAAAATATTTGAGTTATGGTGAAAGGTCCTAACCATCGAGACTTCGATTTTCCGGGAAATAATTTCGATCTAGTATTATACGACAAAACTTCCTGTCACAGTTCAAAATTTCTCCGATTAATCTTCGATCATGCCATAATTTCATCTTTTCTTTATAAATCCGATCATTATCATATGATTCATTTCTTAATTCTTCCAATTCATTTAATTGCGGCAATCTTTTCTCACCAGACTTCCTTCATATTATAATTAAATTCTTTAATCGCCCGATATGCTTTATGTTCTAATTCAGCTGGTAAGTGGCATGTTTTTCCATATATAAGCTCTGTAAGGAGTCATTCCAATCGGAGTTTTATAAGCGATCCTATAAGCCCATAATGCGATTATCTAATATAATAGACCAATCTAACTTATTTGGGTTTACGGATTTTTCTAAAATACGTTTAATCTCGCGATTAGATACTTCGACTAATCCGTTAGTACGTGGATGATAAGCGAGTGGATATCTTATGAGTAATATTGTATTTTTCTACTAGTTTGTGAATGTATTTATTTCTAAAATGAGTTCCTCCGTCGGTGATAATCACTCTCGGCATTCCAAATCTAGTAAAAATATTTTTCATCGAAATTTTGAAACACTCTTAGCATCACACCTAGGTAAAGCTTGTGCCTCGATCCATTTGGAAACATAATCAACGGCTACTAATATATATGAGTTTCCAAACGAAGGAATAAAAGGTCCCATAAAATCTAATCCCCAAACATCGAAAATTTCGACTTCTAATATAAAATTCGGAGGCATTTCGTTTCTTCTAGATATATTTCCTACTCTTTGACATTTATCGCGAGTTTTAATATATCCGTATACATCTCTAAATAGAGTAGGCCGGTAAAATCCAGATTGTAGAATCTTATAAGCGGTTTTAGCGGTCCCAAAATGTCCTCCAAAATCGGAATCATGACATTTTTGAATAATTGGTTCGAGTTTCTTCATAAGGTACACATCTTCTAATAATTAATTCCTTACATTGCTTATATAAATATGGTTCATCCCAAAAATAGGTTTTCGTATCATGGATGAATTTTTTCTGTTGTTGCAAAGTTAGCATAGGTGGTAAAATATTACTAACTATATAGTTTACTATATCGGCATACCATGGTATTTTCCACTCATTGATATTATATAGTTGTTCATCGGGAAAAGCATGCATAATTTCATTTGCAATATCGGATAATTCATGATTTTCTAATCTTGATAAATGATCCACAATTTGATTATCGAGTTCCTTTCTTATTAACGATCTCAAAATCGAATTCTTGCATTAATAGCATCCATCTAATTAATCTTGGTTTGGAATCTTTCTTTTGCATTAAATATTTGATAGCGAGAATGATCGGTATGCACGATACATTTTGTTCCAATCGGATAAGGTCTAAATTTATTAAAACCATATACTACCGCTAATAATTCTCTTTACGTAGCTGTATAATTTATTTCGACATTATTTAGAGTTTTACTTAGCATAGTATATAACTTTAAAAATCTTTTCATATCTTTGCCTAAGACTGCTCCTACGGCATAATCACTAGCATCACACATAAGCTCAAATGATTTCTCCCAGGTTAGGTGAAACTATTATAGGTGCTGTAATTAATTTTTCTTTTAAGAGTTCAAAAGCATTCGGGCATTCGATTGTAAATTCAAATTTCTTGTCCTTTTCGAGAAGTTGGCATAGAGGTTTAGTAATTTTTGAAAAATCTTTTATATAGCGTACGTAGAATCCGGCATGTCCAGAAAACTTGTTACCCCTTTTACCAAGTAGTTGGAGGTGGTAATTTAAGCTATAACTTGAATTTTTGCGGGGTCCACTTCCATGCCCTTTTCAGAAATTTTATGCCCTAATACAATGCCGCCCGCAACCATAAATTGACATTTCTCCCGATTTAGAACTAAATTTGTTTTCTCACATACTTCAATACTTTTTCGAGATGAGTTAAGCATGTGTCGAATGATGTTCCAAATACGGAGAAATCATCCATAAATACTTCTATTCCATTGTCGATTAACTTACTAAATATAGACATCATACATCTACGGAATGTTCTTTGGTGCATTACATAATCCAAAATGCATTCTTCGAAAAGCGAAAGTTCCATAAGGACTAGTAAATGTAGTTTTCTCTTGATCCTCGGGAGCAATTTGTATTTGATGATAACCGGTGTATCCATCTAGAAAACAAAAATACTTATGTCCAGTTAATCTATCTAACATACGAGTCAGAAATGGTAAAGGGAAGTGATCTTTCCTGGTGGCGGTATTTAATTTCCTATAATCGATACATATACGCCAACCGGTAACTTGTCTTATAGGAATAAGATCGTTATTTTCATTGGCGATGACGGTCACTCCTTCCTTCTTAGGAACACGAGTGAATTGGGCTTACCGAAGCACTTGTCAGAAATAGGATATATAATACCATTATCTAACCATTTTAAAATTTCTTTCTTAACTACTTCTTTCATTATCGGGTTTAATCTCCTTTGGGGATCTGCTTTAGGTTTATGTTCATCATCTAAAATAATTCTATGCATACGGATTGAAGGACTAATTCCTTTAATATCTGCTAAAGATCCGACCAAAAGTTTTTTTATATTTTTTTAAAGTTTCTAAAAGTTTTTGTTCTTGAGATTCGTTTAATGCGGATGAAATAATAGCGGTAAAGTTGAAGAATTACCTAAATAAGCATATTTCGAATGATCGAGGTAATATTTTTAGCTCGAGTTCGGGAGGTTTAATAATTGATGGAACTATATTCTTGTCGGTGTTTTCGGTATTATCCAAAAATTCAAATCTTTCCTGAATATAATCTAGTTCTTCATTATTATCTTTAATTAATTCGGTGTTTTCTTTTTCTAATTTATCTTCGTAATATTCCTTAAAATGTTCGCGTTGTAAATGTTCGAAGTATTTCCATCCGAAAACATTCATCATCTTTTTCTAGCGCGGGATATTTAATTGATTTTGCGATATTAAATGTAACTTTTTGGTCATTTACTCTCATAGTTAATTCTCCTTTACGAACATCAATCATAGCTTTTCCGGTAGCTAAAAATGGTCTTCCTAAAATGATAGGAATTTCTTTATCTTCCTCCATATCTAAAACAATAAAATCTACTTGGGAAGATAAATTTATCCACTTTTACTAACACATCTTCGATAACTCCCTTAGGATAGGTAGCAGAACGATCGGCTAATTGAAGGGTTGCGAAGTAGGTGTAATTTTTCCTAATCCTAATCTCTTAAAAATTGATAGAGGCATTAGATTGATGCTTGCTCCTAAATCACACAAAGCTTTTCCATAAAAATTTTCTCCATAGCGCGGGGTATAGTGAAACTACCGGGATCTTTCAATTTTTCGGGAAGCTTCTTCGAATAATAGCACTACACTCTTTACTAAGTGCGACTATTTCATTATCGGTGAATTTTCTTTTCTTATTTAGAATATCTTTCATAAATTTTACATAATTTGGCATCGATCTAAAAGCTCGACAAAAGGTATATTGATTGTTAATTTCTTTAATATTTCGAGGAATTTAGCAAATTGTTTATCTTTTTTATGTTGAGCTAGTCGTTGAGGAAATGGTGGTGGAGGTTTTTCAACGAAATTTTCATAGGTATTAAAGGATGTTCTAAGTTTAAATCTTGTTGAATTTTTCCTTTTCGATTTCCACTTCCTCTTTTTGGCTTTCGAGTTCTTTTTGAATTTGAGGTTCTAATTCTTTTCCACTCCTTAGTTGTATTGCTTTAATTTGTTCTTTTCCTTGATCTTTAGGATTTATTTCCACATTACTTAGGAAAAGTTCCAGGTATTCTATTATTTAGCGCAGTAGCAATATGTCCGAGTTGAGTTTCGATATTTTTAATAGATGTTCCTTGAATTTGTAATTGATTTCCTTGAATTTGTAGTTGATTTCCTTGATTTTGTAGTTGATGACCCATATTCAAAATTAATTCATCCATAGATAATTTCTTATCTTTGAATTGAGGTTATTGTTATTAAATCCGGAGTGGGTAATTAGGTTTATAGTTTGGATTTGCTTGATTAGGTTGATTCATCCATTGTTGATTAGATGTGTTATTCCGATTAAAATTTGGATGAGTTTTCCAACCGAGGATTATAATAGTTTGAATAAGGGTTATTAGTTACTATTATTAATAGCATTTAAAGTTTCATAATTAGATTGAAATTCTATGATTTATCCAGGATGAGTTTTCTTTAAAGTAGGAGAGTAGTACATTCCAAAATTATCTAATTTCTTAGATATAGCGACGATTTGAGAAGCTAACATAGATATTGCATCGTTTTCATGAATGCTGGCTATCTTTTTTGGATTTATTCTATCGACGAGCCATTGGAAATTATTTGTTGCCATTTCTTCGATTAGTGCATAAGCTTCATTAAATGGTTTAGACATTAATGAACCTCCGTAACGACATCGATGATTGATCTTAAAGATCCTACTTAATCCATTATAAAAGGTTTGAATAATCGGCCGATACGGTAGCGCATGATGTGGGCATTTCCTAAGAAGTTCCTTAAATCTCTCCCGAGCTTCATATATTGATTCTCCATCTAGCTGACAAAAGAAGTTATATCATTTCTAAACTTAGCGGTTTTAGATGGTGGAAAATATTTGGATAGAAATTTTTGTGATAATTCTCCCCGAGTTTTAATAGATCCGAGGTGCTTAACGAATTCGACCACATTTTAGCCTTATCCCTTAATGAAAAAGGAAAAAGTCTAAGTCTTATAGCATCATCGGATACTCCTTGATATTTAAAAGTAGCACGAAGTTCTAGAAAACTAGCAGATGTAAGTTAGGATCTTCGGTAGGTGAACCACTAAATTGATTATTTTGTACCATTTGGATAATTGCGGGTTTAAGTTCGAATGAATTAGCGGCTACATCGGGGTATTGAATAGTTAAATGAATTTCATCGATGTAGGGTTGGCATAATCTCTTAATGGTCTTTGTTGGTTCATATTTTGAATTTCGGGAATATTTGCCATTTGTGTTAAATTTATAATTTGTTTCTTTTGTTTTCTAATTCTTTTAATTGTACGCTCTAATTCGGAATCGTAAGGTATTAAATTTTTGTTTCCAAATTTGCGCATACAATTTTTTAATAGATATTAATTTATTTATTATGATTATTTTAAAATAATCAGTTACTCTACAGTAAATTTTTCTTACTTTCCCGACAACGGCGCCAAAAACTTGACCCACAATTTTATATTATGATATTTTTAATTTAATTGCAACGACGCCAAAAACTTGACCCTGTTATATTATATGTATAGAATTGTAATTGTTTATGTTGTGGATGCTACGCAAGTATACGTATCGTATCAAGTAATACAGGGCTCACAGTGGAGTCACAGTTATCGATCCCACGGGGAAAGAGAAAATTAAATAACAACTAATTTTAAAATAATAATAATAATAATTTAAAAATAGTATATGAAAATTTGGAATTCTAAATTTAAGCGCGATAAAGTAAACTAAGTATTCTAATCGAGTAACTTAACTAAGTAGAGAATTAATACGTATTTAAAAGTGCGGGAAATTAAACTAAATAAGTCTTAACTATTTAGAGAAAGTATCTTTCCCCTTGTTTAGAAATTTAAGTGATTGATGAATTTAAATAGATAATTTTAAGGTATTGTGACAAATAGGAGCATTCCTATTCTTTACCCTTTAGTGCGAGTGTAAAGAATATTGACTAATCACATGTTTGATTGCGAATCGCGAGCTAGTTGGGAGGATACCGATCGCCGATTCGAAGCTCCCACGTTCCCCTCGCACGAGGGCTAACATCTACACTTCAGCTCTCGAACAATAGGACCGAATTGAATATTTTAGTCGTCACACTAAAATGCTCGATTCTACGCCCGATGATATTATTTCCTTATTTATTTGCACCTTCCTTCCGAGGCTTTTGAATTCTACGAATATCGGATGTAATTTTTACTTATAGTTGTAAATCGACACATTTTAACAAATCAAATGGCCGAGTTTGAAAAGTAAATTAAGTTTTAAGTAAAAATTATCACAATTTATTAATATATAAAAGTATCTCATTTTAATTTCATCAAGTCGCTTAATTTCATAAACGGGGAGAAAGACTAAATAAACTACTCGGAATGCATAGGAACTAAACTAAGCATGGATTTCATTTAAAGTTAAAAACAATAAATACAAATACTTATCTTGATTTATCCCAGAACGGACTCCTCGTAGTTCCTTTGACTCTTTCTTCCAGTACAGCACGACTCACTAATTACTCACTAAACTCACTAAAGACATACAACTGCACACAAAACTAGACAAAAGACTAAAAGATTACACACAACACAAAAAATAACACACTAAAGACTGATTTTCGGCCTATATATATATAGGTAAGCAAAGGTCCAAGAGGTGTGTAAGCATCTCTTCAAAAAGTGTCCGGGTTCGATGTATCCGTGCCATTTGAACTAGCTCGCCGTCGGCGGCAAGTACCTCGTTGTCGGCGAGGCTTCAGAAGATCTTCGAACCGCGCTATCTCGGCTGTCGGCGGGCTCGGGCTCGCTGTCAGCGAGACAGTTATAAATCCTTCAGAAATGTCTCCTCGTAACCTCGCCGTCGGCGGGCTCGATCTCGCCGTCGGCGACTCAGCATAAATTGCATTATTTTCTTCCTTTTTGCTCCAAATCCGCTCCTTTTTATGATTTTTGCTTTTATCACCTAAATTCTCCATTCTTGCAACAAAATAAAGAAAATACCTTTCTTTAAAGTGCAATTTCATCAAAAATAGGTATGAATTTCTTAATAAATTTTTCAGTGATCAATGTGTCTTAAGCAACCTCTGGTCATTTTTGAAGCTCTATAAATAGGAGTCAATTCTACAGAGAAAAGTGCCCCCAAGCACCCTAGAGTTCTCTCACGCTTGAAAATAATTTTAGGGAGCCACCTTTTTAAGTATTTAGTGAGTTTATTTTAGTTATTTTCAGTGTTACTACTCAATTCCTAGAGTAGTAAGTGTGAGTTTGCAAGTGTTGTTGTTGTTAAAGTCTTTTATTTTGCATTGGAGTCAGTAGGAGTTAGCGGATTACTTGAAGGAACATTCTAGATAAGTATTTTTAACTTGGTTCAAAGTTTTATAAATATGTTTTGTTGTGTGAATTCAATGTGTTCTGAGTAGTTAGTTTTCTTTCTCCTTTCAACTATGAAGAGATAATAAGATAATTTAATTTTGTTAGAGAACTTAACTTAAAATTTTTTTAATTATTGCGATGATATTAATACATGATCTTAATTTACATTTTAAATTGGCCATTTGAATTGTTCAAATCTGTTGAAGAATTCTGAGACCTATCTGGAGATGAGTTCTTAACTAGTAGATATGACATGAATCCTTGGGTAATCGAAGGCTATATGCTGGTTATTCAAGGTGAAGTGCAAATAAATAGGGAGATATTGTTTATTGGGTGTAGAATTGATTAGTTTTTAGAGCGACAAACTAAATTCTAATAATTTGGTTTATAGAAAGGGAATGGGTCACTAGTAGGGCCGACCAAAACCACCCTTGGACATCTAGAAGTGTGAGAACCCATTCTACTAATAATACATCCTGAACCGATCTATAGATTAGTCAATGTTCTTTATATTATCGAGCGAAGGTAAAGAATAGGAATGCTTCTATTTGGCGCAATACCATAATTTCAAGTTCTCAACGAATGATAATTATTCTGAAAAATCTTGGATTAGTTGAAAAAGGAGAAAGTTGTTTTATTTATACTTGCATCAACATTTTACTTTATTATTGCTTATTTGCATTTAGTAGAAATTTAATTAAACTTAAAAATTTGAATTTTGTAAAGAAATAAAAATAATAATTACTTTTAATTTGATAATCTAATATATTTCTTTTATTTTATTTCCACTTAAATCTTCCCCGTGGGATCGATAACCAGGACTCCAATAGAGCCTTGTATTACTTGAAACGATACATATGCTTGCGTGTGAAATTATGACTTTTACAAAAATTATTAAAAATATTTTAGTATAAAATCATAAAGTCTTGCACTAGTAAAGGTCGGGCATACATCAGGCGCCACACTAATTCATGCCAAAAAATGACGGTAGAGTAATGAATTATCATCTTAGAGTTGTACGAGAATTCGACACACACCTAGGTGAAAGATAAACAAACATTTATGACACAAAAAGCTTTTATGTGGAAAAACTCATAAAGGGAGAAAATCATGGGCCTTGGCCCAATTGTAAAAATATACTATAGGTTTATGATTACAAAACACAGACGGGAAATGTTAACGGTATTTTCCAAGTTACAAAGTCGACTGACAGCATCTGGTTGGTGGTGATCGACGGTGATGGTCAATAGTGGCCGACGACAATTGGTGGGTGTCGACCACTGCGGCAGTAGTGGACGGAGGCCGTTGGTGGCCGAAGGAAGCTGGCGGTTGTCGATGATGATCGAAGGGTGTCAACGGCTATCAGCGGTGGTCAATGAGGGTCGGCGGTGGTCGATAGTTATCGTCTGGTTAGTGGTGGTTGACAGTGGCTGATGAAGATTGGTGGGTGTCGTTGGCTGTTGGAGATGGTTGACGACGATTGATAATGGTCAGGATGGTGTTGGACTTCAGCTCCTTCTCAAAACTTCAAGTTCTCTCTAAAGCTTCAAGTCTCTCCCCTCATGTTAGGGTGTTGACCTCACTTTTGTTGAGGTCTAGTCTTTCTTTAGAATAGCCTAGGGTCTAAACATAGGACGTTCCTGATGACTATCTTAGAAGACTAGCAATGGAACCCTTACCCCATATAAGTAAAAAAAAAACACTTATTTGTTTCACTTGAAGTTATCAAATGCTGAAAGTATAACCTTTGAACGCTTAGAAGGAAGAGACCAAGCATTAGGTAGCTCAAGAGTAGTTCCCTATAGGATGGTCAAGCCTTAGGACTTACTCTGTGAGGTCTGGTCTGGGTAAGGATCACACACACACACTTGCATCCCTGAGGCTTAATCCCCTACTCTTTTGGAAAATCATGTGAGTGGTTTCCCCAAGCTCTTAGCCCTAAGCTAGAGTTTGGTTAGTACCAGTACATGGAGGGTCCAAATGGGGAATGCCCTTGGTCCATGGTTCAAATCTGTTATCAATCTCATTCAACCCCAATTTTACCAAAAATCCAAACTTTTGACCTCTTTACCCATAAAATCCACCAAATGACCAAAGTTACCCCTAAGGCCCTAATTTTGGCCAAAATTCCCAAAATCAACCAAAATTAGAAAAATCCCTCAAATTTCATCCCAAAACATTCCTCACCATTTAAAATACCCAAAACACCTCAAATTTACTAAAATTCTCAGAATACCCCTGAATTAGCCAAAATTACCAAATTGCCCTTCCTAGCCCAAAAATTTTAAAAATTCAAAAAATTTCAAAAATTTCCAAATCCCTTAAATATCCCCAATTTCAATTTTGAACCACCACATTAACCCAATTTGACCAAACTAGCCCAATTTAACCAAAAGCCCCAAATTGCCCCTTTAAGCCCAAAATACCCAAATCACCCCCAATGTCTACCCAATTGACCCCAATCTTGCTTAATTTCAATTCAAAACTCTAATTCATCATTCCTAATACCAATCAAAACAAAATATAAGCCCAAGTTGACCCAATTACATGTCTAATTTGATCCCAAACCAGAAGCTCCAATTTTAACCATATGTCTGAATCTCCCCAAATCAAACCTAATGTCAATCAATTTCTCAAAATTTTGAATTTTAAACTCTTCATGACATCCACTTAAACAATATTGAACCATCAATTGCCCCCAATTTGAGCTCAAACCTCACCCATGTCCAACCAAATCCAAAATTCTCAATTTAACCTCAAATTAATTACATGTCCAAAATCCATCAAATTGAATGCTCTCACCCCAAAATTGAAACCCAATTTATATTGAAAACTCTTCATAACTATCATATATATCTTTTGGAACCATCAATTGAGCCATAACTTCACTCTAGCCTAACCCAAACTCAAGCTAAACCAAATATCCCCAAATTGACCAAATACCCAAATCAAGCCAAATTGAACCACCAAACCTATTCAAAATCACTACAATCCTCTCCTAAACAATTCATGACAATTAGCCACACAAAGTTGAACAATCAATTAGACCCAACCGAAGCTCAAACCTAATCTAAAACAACTTTGACCTACATGACCCAAAATTGAACCCATGAGCCAAATTGACCAAACCTAGCCAAATTGATCAAACAAACCTTCCACAGCCACCAAATTGATCCTAGGGACTGACCAAGATGCCTTTAGCCCACCCTACTTAAGCCATGAACCAAGGTTCCTCCAAATTAGAGGATTTCTTTCCTAAAGTGTTTAAACCATATGGACCTTTACCAAAATTGATCACCCACTCAGTTGCTCACCATGATGGCCTGACCACTGGCCACCCTCCCCTACCCTGGTCGGCTAGCCTAGTCGCTGGAGGAGCCCAAACTAAGAGCCACCTAACTTGGATCATAACCCAAACTCATCCCAAAAGCTGTCCAACTCTGATTGGTCGCTTTTGCCTTGCTGACTTCCACCTAAGTACCTAATCCCACTCACCAGCAAGCCCCGAGCTCAGTCCAATGGACATGGCTATAAAAATCATCCTTCACTGCCAAGAGGGGGGGTGCTAAAAGTTTTCTAAGGAAACTCCGCCAAATCGACTTAAGAGCTTCCTTGGGACCTTCTAAGTGCAAGCCCACCATCCTTAGCCATTTAAACCCACTGTCTAGAGCTAATTTCAGATCTCAATTCTCAGCCAAAACCACGACTCTCACCACTACAGCTCCAAGGTGCACTAAATCCAAATTAATTGCACCCACACCATCCCCAATTTGAAAGAATAAGTTCCCCCATCAAAGCCCCATCACAGAGAGCCAACACCTGAAATTGGGTCTGGTCAAACTTGGATCTAGACATTTCACCACAGTAAGAGGCTTCATCCAGAGGCTCGTTGGGTCCAATCAAAGCTGCTACAACCATCTGATTGAGGCCTCCCCTCTCAGACAAATGTATCAAACTCTACCCCTCTCTTGACCTTATTTCAATTCTCCATTCATGTTGGCTTGATTTAGGGCTAGGTTAGCCATATAGATATGCTTGTCCTGGCGAGATGAGTTCATAGAAGGAAACCCCATGTGATTTAGTTAATTATTGAGTGAGATATTAATGTTAGAAGGTGGACGGTTCTCTGTGCACACCAGTTGGGGAAGAAGGCCTGGCGTCGTTGGATGAAGCGTGTATCAAATGGAGGATTGGGATTGTGTCAGATAGACTTGTTATGCATAAAGCGCAAAGCTGAGTCAGATGGCAACGCTGAATGGGGAGACGATGTGTAGCGCTTTGGAGCTGTTAAGGATGAGGTGGCGCTGTATCTGATAAGTAGAAAAATATGATTAAAATGAATTAATTATATCAGTGAACCTTTAAAAACCCATAATTTGGTGTAGAAAAATCATAAAAATAAAAGAAAAATACCTTCTTGCTCATTGAACAAAGGGGAATAATGTTGAAATGGTTTTATATTTATTTGATCTATATTTGATTTTTAATTAATTAAATATAGTATTTTGTATTCCAATTCTCCATTTGCATGTACATTTCACCATGGATTAAAATTTAGAGCTTTTGATCCCTCTATCATGAGGGATTTTCCCTGATTTTTACAAGGTCAGGGGGATCTCTATGTGGAGATCCCTAATTTTCAAGATAATCACCCCTATTTTGGTATAAAAATTATAATGATTAAAATTTTGATCAGATAAATGCAAAGTAAATTTTATTAGGTTTATTGTGACCAGAGAACCATAGAAAAATTATAACTTGGCTTAACTCATTAAATATAACCCTAACTGCCATCAAACCCTAAAACTAAAAGAAAATTAAATTGGATTAAATATAAATATAAATGGCTTAAAATAATTCTCTATTATGGTGTAGGGTCAGGGTAACTCCCATAAAAAAATTGAAGTCATTTGAAGTTAATTTGATCTCTCAAATGGATTTTTAAAGTTAAATGACATTTATAATATTAAAATAATTTTAATAATTAAAATATAAGTGGGAAAATTATGAAATAAATTTGGAGTTCCTTAAAATTAGATCAATATAAGAAAAATAAAATTTGAATTAAAATAAAATTTTTATTTTTAAGGCTATTTCAAATATTTAAATAATTAAAAACTCATAAAAATTATGAAATTAATAAAATTTGTGGAAATGTTCTAAATTGTCTTCTGATCACTTAGGAACAATTGAAATAATTATCCTAATTTTTTAAGTGAAGATATTAAATTTTAAAGGGTTAAAATTTTTTTAAAGATTATAAATGGATTTTTCTTATTTTCCCATTAAAATAATTCCAATAATTGAAATAAAAATCACAAAAATATAAAATTTATTTCTCTAAATTCCCTGACCTCAGAGAGATTTATGAAAGATACCAAACTTAATTTTTAACATAATTAATATTTTATATTTAATTAATACTCCAGAAATTAAAGTAATTATAATAATAAAATTAAAATTAAAAAAAG
Organism: Papilionanthe hookeriana x Papilionanthe teres; assembly: GCA_022702705.1. Lineage (NCBI taxonomy): Eukaryota > Viridiplantae > Streptophyta > Magnoliopsida > Asparagales > Orchidaceae > Papilionanthe > Papilionanthe hookeriana x Papilionanthe teres. Next base: position 103,524,615 of record CM040432.1, read on the forward strand.
CATGAAATTTGGTTCAGGTGGTCCCCTGGTCTATGTAAACCTTCAATAATTTTCTTGAGAACCTAAAATTTGTTAGATCAAGTTGTTGAATTATCTATGAAAATCTCCATTTTGCATGAAAATAATTATAAAAATTAAATAAAATTTAGAAAAATCACATTTTCTCCTCTGATGTTTTAATTGACCCATAAGTGAGGTAACATAAAAATTTCAATTTCATTTGAGTTAAATTTGATTAATTATGAAGTATTAAGGCCTTAGGGGCAAAGTTATAATTTTGAAGAATTTAGCCTTAATTAACATTTATGTCTAATTAAAAGGTAAATGGGCAATGAATGATCTTAATACGTGTTAAAATGATTGACACATGGAGGGATAGGTGATAGAAACTCACCTCACTTTTGTCATATTAAAGGATAAACTTGTAAATTTCTTTAATTATATTAATTTGGAAGATAATCAAAATTAAATGATCCTAAATTAGGAGTTTCATTTCTGGAAAATGATACCTAATGATTCAAAACCCCTAATCAGTGGTCCAATGATAATTCAATATTTTGATAAGAATCATAATCGTAAAAGTCAACTTAACATTTTTTTAAAATATAAATGAACCCACTAAAGTTTTAAGGTCTTGGTAATGAGACAAGGCTCAATCAAATTTGGTTTTCAAGGTTTAGAAAAGAAAGATCAACTTATATGAAACACTTTTTGAAACACTACAAGCCTAATTTTAAAATTAAATTGGCAAAAATCCTTCATGAATCAATTTGCCCCTAGGGGTATTTACTCACATAATTTATAAATAGAATATTATGTGATAATTACCCCATTTTTTGGATGATCAAAACATTAGTTCATCGAGCATAAGAGTATGAAATGGATGAATCATTTAATGAGTATGATAAATTCAAATGAACTCAAGAAAGTTCAAAAGGGTTGTGAAATATCAAGACATTCTCTGGATCTTTTCACAAGTCTTCTGGAAATTTTGCAGGACAACTGAACCTATTATACCTATTAAAAGAAATCATCTCTTAAATGAATAAATAGAACCCACAAGTTGTGATATAAGACTTAGTAGGGCAATGACGAACCTATCTATAGGTTTTACTTTCCTGCAAAATATAAATGTTTACTGTAAAAGATACTAAAGTTTCGGGTGGAGGAACGAGAAGACTCTTCATGTATGCTTTTATAAGTTTATGGTACCTTCTGTTATGTACTTCCTTTACTTTTATTGCTTACAAGCTTTCATGTTAAATAACAATGTCACCTTTCATGTAAATCAAAATTTTTAGGATATCCACAAAACTGAGACAAAAAAATCAAATTAAATTAAAACAAAATAAAATTCACCGCCACAACACTCAAAATATAAGACAACTCAAAATTTAATCACAAACAAAATAAAATTACAATTACAACTAAATTAAAACGTCTATATCGAAAGATCGGGAATCCATCGGAGGAGGCAACCTACGACTACCAACGAGATTTCCCACGGTGTAAATGAATGCACAGAATTGATTTAGTTGAATATAGTAAATTCATCTGGACTAAGTGAATCCTAAGAAAATAGTAATGCCATAATGAGGGAACTGTGGGATCCTAACCGATGTCGCTATAATCAACTTAAACATTCCCCTAATAAGATATTAAGACACTTCAATTTAAACATTTCAAAAAAATGACACTTCTCTCATCTCCTCAATTTTACACTTCTAAAACTAAACCTGTTACGATGAAGAGCTTGGGGTATGCATAGTGAGCAGCACAATTATCTTCAATAGTAAAACTTCTTAAAATTAGAAAACAAGCCATAGGACTTTGGGGTAGCTTGCCTGGTGTAGCATGAATCCTCACTTTATCCCTTTAGGCCTTTGCACTCCATGCAATATAAGCTCTAACTCGTCTTAGATTCTGAGATTGTCATCGGGTATGACATAAATCGTCCTATCTTCCAGGCAATTCACATGATTAATATCAAGTGAATTTAAGCCCTAAATAATAAAATTGGCAAGATGAAACACTAAATAACCATCTCAAATTGAAGCCAAACCATAGGATAGTTTGGGAAGTTTCCGAGATTCTTCTTGGATCTGTGTTCCCTCTAGCACTTTTTTTTTCTTTTGACTCATATAATATTTATTTCGAACTTGAGCCATTCACCTATTGGATTGCCTATTACCACATTTTCTTGAGGATCCTACCTTTTGGAATTCATGAATACAATATTTTCTGGTCTAAATCAAGAGTTTTCTTAAGTGACATTGTTTATCTAAGATGTAATTAACTATAGAGACTCACCCTTATAGGAAACTTAAAGACTCCAGATTAATATAAACCCTATCTAATCCTTTTATATTAGATAAGAGAAGTTGTCGGTCGACATAAATGGTTCGCAGACCAAAAAATGTCATAAGTTTTTAGTTTATTTAATCAAGCCGAAGTGCTTGATTATTTAAACTATTGCATATATAAGATCAGTTTGATTTCAAATTTAAAAAAAATTAAAAATGATATTTTTTTCGAAATTATATATTTATATTAAATTAAATATATTTTAAATCGGACGTTAGGTTAGTCTTTCCGGCGACCGACAATCTCTGAAATTTTAATTGGTCGGCAGAGGGGTGGGGCTCTTTTATAGTGTTCTGGGTGCAATTAATGCAAAAATATGAACTATTTTGATTGGACGGTCTGGAGAGCTTCCTCCGACCAGAAGGCATTTAATTGATATTTGAGTGCCTTAACGATGTCAGAATGTTGGATTTTTCTTGTCGAGTCGCTCGATTCAACTATGGACTTTCCAGATTCGGCATATGTTTGACTTTTCAAATATGTTCAAGAATATTCCAAAAGCGGTTAAATGACTTGATCCGGGCTTGATTTGACTCGGATTGGACTAACTTTGATGTCATTAAGTTCCTTTCATCGAGCCAGCCAGTTTGATTATAAGTTCGTTGAAATCAGAGTTCTTGATGACTTTTTATCAAGATTTGAACATCCCTTGCTCAAAATATTATCTCGTGATCCGCTTCATGCCTCGAGATTTGTGCCAAATAATAAAAATTTGTTGGTAACGTATTAATTATAGTAGAAAGAGTATTATGTCTTACGTTTTTATGAAGATCATATATAAATATATAAATGAAATGAGACACCAAAGTTCTTGCATGAAAAATTTTAAACAGAATAAATCCCAAGGCCTACCTTGATTGAAATGATTAATCTTTAAATAAACTACAAAATTATGCTCTTCCATACAAATTGAGAAGACGAGATCACAAAGATAGGAGCAACTATTTAGTCTCTTATGGTTATTGTACAGTTTTTTGGAGAATAAGGAAAACAATTAAGTGATGACACTCAGGTAATGATGTTCAATGGATGATGGATGGAAGAGATTCGTTAGATGGTAGTAGTTTGGAGAAGATGGTTGGTCGGTGGTGGTCAGGTTATAATAGTCAGACGATGGTGGTCGGATGATGGCTATCGAGTGACAGTAGTCAATCAATGTTAGTCGGGATGCAACAGACGTGTGAAGTTAGTTAGGCGATGACACGACTGTCGGCATTGGTTGTTAGATCAAGTTTGGGTTTTTAAGATCTCCAAGCTCTTTTCAATTCCAAGTGTTCCCTCAATTTCATGGAAGGAATGATGATAAATTTATAATTTTTTGAAGTGACATTTTGATTATGTTGGCAAAAGTCTAAAACGTACTTCTTCTAATAGCTAGTGTTTTTCTTTATTATTAATCGTCCATTCAAATTTTAAGTACTTAAATGATCTTGAAATTAGGTGATCTTGAGCTTGTTGAATTTCTCTCATAAAAACACTGTAAATATACTAGATTTAAAAACCATTTGATCCATCAATTAGTCCTGAATTTTCAAATTTATTTCTTCTCACTGATTTAGATTTATTTAGACTTGAAGTTGAGCACCTTTGGCATTGTTAGATTTGTCTCGTTTTAATGTAAATAGACTAAATTCAATGAAACCTGTCCAAATGATTTTAAATTTTCTTTCAAAAATGTTCATCTCAAAAGTTTCATAAAAACTTATACTAAATCAGATAAATTTTCTGATTACACGTCAAATATTATCATAATAAAAGATGTCAATATTTTTAGTGTTCTAAAATGTAAAATATTGAGATATCCGAATAATTTTAAATATTGATTAATTTTTATGTAGATCAATAAGACCTAGAATTATAATATAAACATTTATAAATTTATTATTAATAAGTGTCAATAAAGACAATTAAACATCTTTCTCGAAGCTTATAATAATGATGAATTCTTACGTGGACGGTAATCCGCAGAAGGAGAAATACTAAAATAACGACTGACTAGGACTGTAACGTAAGATCAATAACGACTGGGGGGATGCGAACGGTTATCTATATGCGTCGTTGCGTTTAGAGAACTTTCGTTGTGAGTTAGTTAGGCTTCTAGAGAATCTTGGACGTACAAATTAAAAGTCTTCTCGTTGTTGCTTTCAGATATATATATATATATATATATATATATATATATATATATATATATATATATATATATATATAATGGTTCAACTACTTTAGGGCTCAATACTATAAATATAAATGAAAAAAGCACTTACAGGCCCACTATTTCATTCATATTTATAAATATATTTGTTTATTATTTAATAAGTGACTTATTAAGGACATGGAAATACACTTATTTAATAGTGACAAGTTATTTATTTGATAAAATATTTTTTTTCTTATATCAAATTCTTATAAAATGTATTTTATTCGAGAAATAGGCAAGTTGAATAAAAAAAATTGACTTTACATATCCCATAATAGAAGAAATTAGAGCAATAATTTAGTTATTTATTTTCATAGATAAACGTGACTGATACTTCACTTTGTACCAAAATTCTCTTCCTTTTGAATACAAAGAGTTGAGACCTGAATGCGCAATTAAGTGATCTGTTGATGATATATAGGAGCTCCTCAACTCGTCATCTTCCAAACACCCTCTACATTTCTGACATTTCTAGGGCATGTGTTGTATGTAATAATATTTCACGATGATTATCTCTTTTCATTCATCATTTATGAAAGTTAGTGATTGATACGAACCAAATGCTGCAAAGCATTAACGAATCACACAAGTATACGTGTCATCCAAATAGTATAATGAGCATAGTACGTGTATCGATCATTCGTGGATTGAGTGAACTCCCGAAGTCCGGAAGAGTTTTAATATATTGGTTTTGAGTCTTGCTTGAAGGTTCTAAATTTGGTGACTTTAAAGATTCTAATCCTAATATTTGCAAAAAGTAAATCCTATAACTAGTTTTGAGGTTGAAGAGGTGAAAATAAGCATCCCCTAAATTGGTTCTATGCAATTAGATCTATCATAGTGATTCTAATGAAATTGAAAATCAGAAACAAAAACTTTCCTAGCCCTCCCGATGGTATTAAGAAAATTGTGGTTTCCTATTACACTCAGCCCTCTTACCATGCAAAAATCCCTGTATTTGCAAATTTCCCTACATGATTGCCCCATCCTAACAACAATATTCTTATTCATTTAGAGTGATTTAGGTGAACATAATTTTTCCACTAGACTACCTCCGTAGTACTAGATAACCTATTTTAACTTTTTAAGTAATCCGTTTATGAGCAAATTAAGTTCAAATGGTTAAGCAATCAATACTGAGATCCAATTTATACAATCACATAACATGATTGATTCTAATTTTCATAAAATCCATTTAAAGGGAGAGAAAAATCTAAGTCACACACATATTGGATAAACATAACTTAAATTCCCTTGCAAATTTTAAATAAAAAAATAGAACAATCTCACTGAGGTTATTCACAGAATAACATGATGTTACGATAAAATCTCTGAATTTCAACACAGAATGCACACTTACACTTGTTCTCTCTCAGAGGAACTCTCACAACCTATCTCACGCTTCTAAGATCCCTCCAATCGCCTGTAAGTGCTCTCTAGTGACTCCCTCTGATATATTGTATTCATCTCTCGGTGTCACTCCAAGTGTCGATCACTTGGTAGAGAAATGGTTGAAGAGCGAAGCCCTTATCCCTTCAAATTTATGCTTTTTGTAGCCACTGATTGAAGGCATGGATCACCACTAGAACGAAATCATTGTAACTTCCCTAAGTCAATTCGTCGGCGTCAGATTTCTTACTTGACTGGAGTCTTGTTCGCTTTGTTTAGAAGCATCACTAACAAGAGTGGGTGGCACGGTGTTGCCAAATAAAGCAGCATTGTAGCGCCAGTTGGATTCTGGAGAGGACACTTAGGAACACGCCTAAGCACATTAAAGATGACACGGGCATGCTTAATGGTGGCTCATCTGCTAGAATCAAGGAAATATGGCATGATGTCTTAGTGAATTAACTTCCTTCTCTTTCGCTCCAATATCTTCTAATGCATCATTAAAGTTTTCATAAGTATCTGTATCATGTAATTTCACAAAAACACCTCAAAAAACATAAATAGGATCAAATACTAGAGAAAATTGCAACAAAATTTTGATAGTATTTATCACATATTTTGGCATAAAATACTCTACCAAAATTAAACATTACTTGCCCTCAACTAATTTTACAATCCAAATTTCAGAATATTCCTTAAGTATGGTGGCTAGGAATTAAGGATTCAATTCCCTCTATTAATATTATAGTAGATAAATAAATCAAAGTGGACCTGTTTTTTCCTTCAGATTGAACTTTTATAGTACTCCTTTAATATCTTGTCATAATAGATATTATTTCTATATCTATATAATCATCCTAAATCAGTTATGTGAAGCTTGACTAACATAAAATTAATATTTAATCTTAAAATTTAGTTATTTATTAATTATACAATCTTAATCCTTTTACTTTCCCCTTGAATACAAAGTGTCTAGCTTGAGTTGGGAAAGTTGTTGATCATTTGAATTTCAAATAAGTTGGCACCTAATTTAGGCTTCACCTCAACCTTCTCCTCCAAATTTCATGACAATTCTCTCTTTTAATTATGAGCATTTTCTGCAATTCTCTTCTTCCTCATTTCTTTTTTTATTTTTTTATTTTTTCCTTTTTTTTTTCTTTTCATTGAGGATTACTAAATTTGTTAAGCTTCTTAAGGGATATTGAATCCCAAACCCTTTTTTAAATTATATTTTCAATACTAGCCTAACTTAACTAAAAAAATTATAGCTCAAGAGATAGTAACTAAGAATTAAATTGTTTAAATTAAATAGTGACTAGATTTTTATTATTGAAATATTAATTTCATCTATAATTAATATTCAAGTAAGTGCTTATGAATGGTACTAGATTACTAATCATTTCCAAATCTTTTAGGAAGCTTATGCCACTTTTATTTATTAATAGTTTTCACTTAATCATAATTACTACAACCAACCTTAGCAAATTCCAAAGTAAGTTTTGCTACTTAAAGAGAATTATTTACACAAGAACTCACTTCCAAACTTATTTTTGATACAATACATGCAAATAGCACAAAAAGGGAAACAAAAAGAAAAAAAAGGTAGAATATGAGTGCACAACAACAAGATATAATGATACAAATAATAGTCCATAATGCACATGACTTACAAATCTATAACATACAAGAACAACTCATACAACAAGGTAACTAAATTGAAACTAAAACATGAAGTTTAATGTATATGGATATAAATCTATACAAAAATATGCAGGTACCAGTCCTAGATTGAAAGCATTAGCAAGCTAAATTATAACATCGAGCTCCTAAACTGTATGAGAGGAATGCTGTTTTAGAGATTCTAGCAAGCAAAGAATACACAAAAAGTCCAAAAAAAGGAAATTGTCTTCTTAGCTCTTTTAAAAGACTCGTATAATAATTTATGTGAATAAATCTCCCTCCTGAATCATATCAATGATTCGAAGAGGAGAATAATCGAAAAGAAGGATATACGACAACAAATAGACAAAAAAATAAAATGAAACAAGCAAAAGGCTTATATGTGGGTAATCCTCATATGACGGGTTGAGATTATACTTCCGAACATGAACATATTGAAGTACCTTAAAACACAAGGCCCACGAAGAGACTCCCTACATAAGCCAACCGAATGAAAGAACTTGTATGACTTATTTTTATGTTGTGTGGTATTTTGAAAAGGGGTCGCCTACAGAAGTTGTCGGCGAGTTTTAGATTTTAAATTTAATTTAATATATATATATATATATATATAATTTGGAAAGTAGCATTTGATTTTAAAAATAATTTTTAAGTTCGAAAGATTTTTAAGATATGAAATCAAACCGATTTCACATCCCAAATAGTTTATATAAACGAGCACCGTATCACAAACTGTGTATCTATCCCGAAGAATAAACACACTGCTTGATGATGGAGCTTGATTAAATAAACTAGAAGATTTGTGACATCCGATTGGTCTGCGAACCAATTTTATAAGTCGACAAGTTCCTCGCTTAATATAAAGGAATTAAACAGGGGTTTATATTACTCAGGTTCTTAAAGTTTCCTATAAGGGCAAACCCCTATAGTTAATTACATCTTAAATGACGGGAATCATTTAAGAAAACTCTCAATATTGATCAGTGGTTTTGCTCTCAAGAATTTCAAAGTTTAAGGTTTCAAAGGATTGATCTTTGGAATTTCAAAAGGGATTAACTCAAATTTGGAACAGTTTAGTTTAGAAATCTAAAGGAGGAAAGGTAGGAGAAGTTGAGGATCCAAGAGGAATCTTGACAACTTCCCAAACTGTCCTATTGTTTAGCTTCAATTTAAGAGTCTATTTAATGTTTCAATCTTGTCAATTTTAGTTAATTTTAGTTAATCACACAAATAGCCTTGAAGATGTGAGGGTTTATGTCGTACCAAACGACAACCTCAGAGTCCTAAGACTGGTTAGGGCTTAATTTGCATAACATAACTATGCACATGCCTAACAAAAAACTGAGGATATATGTTGCACTAGGCCAACTACCTCGAAATCCAATGGCTTTGTTATTTAATTCTAAGAAAGGTTTCTTGAAGTAGACACAAATTTTGCTGATGAAGATGGTCGTGCTACCCAATATGCTCTAAGCTCCTTGTTGTTGCAGAGGTTTTGTTTTAGAAAGTGGCAATCAAAAGATGAGAGAAGTGTTTTGGCTTAGAAAAGAGTCTTAAGGTTCAAATGTCTTAATGTTTTAATTAAAACAAATCTTAAAGTTGATTAAATAGAACCGATTAAGATCCCACGGTTCCGTCATCCCGTCAACGTTATTTTCATCAGATTCACTTAGTCCAGATGAATTTGCTAAACTCAACTGAAAGAGTTCCACACCTTCATTTAGACCGTGGGAAATCTCGTTACCAACACGTGGGTTACATCATCTGAGGGATTCCCGATCATCCAACGAGACGTTTTAATTTAGTTGAAGTTGTAGTTTTGTTCTTCTGTTTGTGATTAAATTTTGAGTTGTTTTATATTTTGAATGTTGTGGTAGTGAATTTTATCTTGTGTTGATTTTAATTTAGTTTTAAGTTTCAGTTTTATGACTATCCTAAAAGTTTCAGTTTTCATGCAGGGTGACATTGTTGTTTAACATGCAAGAAAAATAATGTACAGTGCGTGAGTAAATAAAATGCAATAAGATAAAAGCGTACCTGGAGGGTCTTCTCGTCATTCCAAGTTGCACTTAAAACACATATCAGAGCATTTATATATTTCAAGGAAAGCACCTAGGTAAAGCTAAACGAGGGTTACGGTTGTCTACCAAGATCCTAGTCTCATTGCTTGATCACTTGCCTATGACGTCTAGGTTCTTGTGTTTTGTTAAGGATGATTTTCTTCATCGAGGAACAATGAAGTCCAATTGTTCTTTTAAGACATCTCATCAGGTTAGGGGAGTGCTCGGGACTTAAGCCCTGAACATCTTCCTAAACGCTTTCGGGATTATCTTTCCAGTTCATTTAGTTTCATTGTAATGATGAATCAATCACCCGAGTTGTTTTAATTTGTTGGAAATGTTTTCCTCTTGCTCAAAGAACCTAGATGTTTTGATTATCCCTTAAGTGAGGTGACATTCACTTGACATTTCATTTAAGAATTATGTGGGTGGAAGCCTTTAGGGGCAAATTAGTTCGTTAACACATTTAGCTAATTCGTCTAAGGTTGGGTTGATGTTTTAAGACTATTTCAAATTAATTATAATTTTTTAGTTTGATTGTGGTTTTCTTATGTTATTTCAATTTGATTATGTCATTTCAAAAGTTGACTTAGTTATTTTAAAATTGTTTTAAATTTAATTGTGTTGATTTGAAGTTGATTTTAATTTAGTTGTATTAATTTAATATTGATTTAAAGTTAATTAAATTATTTTAAACTTGCTTTAATTTAATTATATTTAATTTAAATTGTTTTTAATTAATTATGTCATTTTAAAATTATATATTTTTTTAATTTAATTTATTATTTTTAATTTTATTTTAATTCAATTAATTATTTTATTTTTTAAAATTATTTTTTAATCTAATTAGATAGATTATTTTAAAATTATTTTTAATTTAATTAATTATATTATTTTAAAGTTATTTTTAATTTAATTATCTTAGAAATTGTTTAATTTATTTTATTTTTCATTAATGAGCCTTTAAATTAAGATTAGGTGACATTTGATTTATATCATTAATTAGGGGTTAAGATTAATAAATTAATATCTTCCAAGATTAAACCCCTTCACTTAATACATTCTCTTTTAATTAACTTCAAATTTTCAATAATTGAAGAAATTATAATCATTTTGTTTAGGTTATAAAAGTGATAAAATGGGTTCCTAACCTTTAACCCCCTATGTTTCAATTATCTAAGGAGATTAATTGGGATCTTTTATTACCTACTACCCATAATTAAGCCTAAATATTAATTAAGGCTAAATTTCAATAATTACCATTTTGCCCCTTAAGCTTATTCACTTCATAATTCATTAAATATAACTTAAATGACTTTAAAATTTTTGAGTCACTTTACTCACATGTCAATTAAGACATTAGAGGAGAAAAATGTGATTTTTCTGTTTTTAATTTAATTTATATAATTATTCTTTTGAAAATGAGGGGTTTCAATGAAAATTCAACAACATGACCAAGGTAAAGTTTTTGTTCTTAGGAAAATTATAGGATGTTCCTACTGATTAGAGGACCACTTGGAACAATTTTGGTGATTTTTTGAATTATATTTGATTTATTATAATTATTTCAAGTTTTTGGGTATTAATTAATTATAAAATAAAATTAAAGTTTAAAAATGGATTTTATATTTTTCTTAAGTCTCTCTAACTTCAAGGAATCCAGAGAAATAAATTTTATATTTTTCTAATTTTTCTTTGATTTATTAGAATTAATTTGGTGAAAAGGTTGGAAAATCCATTTTTTAATATTAAAATTTGTCTTAAGCCTTTAAAATTCAATATCTTAACCTAGATACTTAGGAAAAATATTTGGTTGGTTCCTAAGTGATTAGGGAGCAAAATATGACATTTTTGTGATTTTTAATATTTTTGTGATTTTTTTAATTTTTTAATTATTAAAATATTAAAAATAGGGTTAAAAATGGAATTTTTAAGAAAAAATCAATTTTAATTTTCTTAGACTCCCCTGACATTAGAGAGCCCACAAAACAAGTTTGGTGAATTTTTGAAGTGTATTTTGGGTTTTATGAATTTTTTAATTTGCAAAATGTCCATGTTACTTAGTTAATTGATTTAATGAGTCAAATTAATTCCAATTGATTTGAAATTTTTATGTGAGGTTCCCATGATCCTAAATAACAGTGGCGAGTTTATTTCATGTGATTTTGATGCGTGGTTACTCCTAATTAATTAAAATTTAGTTTTGAGGTTGCCAAATTAGAGTTTGTTTGATTGAAATAAATCATGAGATAATTTTAAAATGTACCTCTAGTCAAAGGGAACACATACCAATTTTTCTAGATTTTTCTAAGCAACATGGTAATTTTTATAATTATTATAGTAAAACTGATGCATAAAATTGAAAAATAGATATCTCATCATCGAAATCTTCCCTGACTTTGAAAAAATCAGGAAAGATCAACCATTATACATAGAATAACATATCAAAATTTCAAGTTATGGTGAAGCTCCTACATGCATGAAGAATTAAAAGATTGAAAAATTATTTAATTAATTAGAAATCAAATATGTATCAAATAAATATGAAATTACTTGCACCTTATTCTCCTCGTTTCAGTGAGCAAGAAGATATTTTTATTTTATTTTTTAGAGTCTTCTATGAAAAGTTATGATTTTTTGAAGTTTAGGGTCAAAAATAAGTCAAAAATCCATTTTCCCGCTCAAAGGACACATGTCGTGCTGCTACTGGTTGTCGTGGCTCTGTTTGGCAGCCAGTTCACAGACGAAGGTCTATCCGACTGCATCAGGGCTGTCCATCCGATACACTCCTGACCGGACGGCTGCTGCTCCTCTCTTCAACTGTTATTCACCCAAAACCGTCCACCTTCAAACCTTAATATCTCCCTCGATTCTCAACGAAATTGAATGAATGTTTTTTTTAAAATGATCGTCTAATCAAGTAGCACACATCTATACTGTGATGATATACTTAAAGTATGTGAATATTTACAGAAAATTAAAATAACCTTGGTTTAAGGAGAAAAAATTTGATACCTTGGTCCAAGAGGTGAGGCCTCAATTGGAAATGGTTTGATTGAGCTTAGGAGTGCTTTGAGAAGCTTTGGGAACAATTTGGCAGGGTCTCCCCAAGGTAATTTTTCATCTCTTCTCCTTCGCCATGGAGGTGGGGTTTAAATAAGGAAATTTATGGTGGAGCTTGGGTGGCCATAGGGGTTGATTATTTGGTTCAAAATGTGTGCTTAGGTGGAGGGGAGGTCAGAGTTTGATTTTGGTGCAATCAATTTGGGATTGCCATGTGTAAAGTCATGGATTTAAATGGCATGGGTGTAAGGGGCATTTTGGGTCAATTTGGGTCAATTCATGGTTTGGGCTTGGTTCACTCACCAAGGCTTGATTTGGGCTGATAGGAGATCAATTGGGTCAGCCCCCTTTAGGTAGAGAAGTCCCCATCCAAGGAGATTAGGATAAGCATGGGTAAGGGTGTGACATAAAAGTGTTAAAAGGCTTTATTAAGAGTGGTGGAAAGTGATTCATCCTTCTCCCCAAAATGGTATGGTGATGTGTAAAGAGCTTACATGGCTCACATATGGCTTGACACAAGCTTCATGGCTCACATTTGGCTCCTCCATGGCTCACCTTTGGCTTGGGAGCTTTCATGAAAGGGGATTTATGACTTTTGGGTGATTGGATGGAAAAATGTCATGAGGTTATTTTGGTTGATTCAAATGATGAATTTGGAACTTTAGGCAAATAATTTAATTAAAGGGATGATGAAATGATAATTGGCATGTGGGCTTTTGAGTGGATTTGGGCTAATTGAAGTGATTTAGCTCATGGGCTTGATTTTGGCCCTTTAAATTTGGGGTGAACTTGGGCTTGAGTTTGGGTTAGGTTTGGGTCAAAATTTGGGCTAACTGAATGTTAAGTTTGGTTTAGGAAAGTGTTATGAAGAGTTTGGAAAAGATTTGGAGTGATTTTGAATTGAATTGGATGATCAATTTGTTGTGTTTAGACATAGGGTTAATTTTGAGTTTTAAGGGCAAATTTGGATTTTTTAATCAAATTGGGTTAAATTGACAAAATTGAGGTATGTGATAGTTGAACAAAATGATGTGGATAATATTTTGGAATTGTTGGGAATTTTTAGGATTTTTTGGAATTTTCAAAATTTTTGGCTATGAAGAGCATTTTGGTAATTTTGGGGAGTCTGGGGGTAAGTGGTCAAAAGGTTGAATTAAAGGCTCGAGGTGGTTTAGAAAGAAATTTGGAGTCAAACAAAAGTGTCCGGGGTCATTTTTGATTTATGTGGAAGGTTTTATGAATCCCGGAGCATTTTTTAAGTACCGGCTATTTTGGCCGCGAGGGGCCCAAAGGTAGCTTGGAAGTATGTCATGTTTACAGTCAAACTTCTCAATTTGATGAGAGGAATGCTCTCGAGTGATTTTTTTGGGAGCCCGGGTGACTACGAAGTTTTGAGTTTCGGGGCCATTTTCAGGTGCAATTTGGTAATTTTTGGAGAGTTTAGGGGCCGAGAGTCAAAAATTGAAATTTTGAGAATAATGAAGATTGATTGAATGTGAGTAAAATGAAACCATTTTGGTTCAGCCATGAAGCCATATTAAGCTCACAAGAGCCATGAGAGGACTCATTTTAGGCACCCAATATGTTGTTCCTAACCCTCTTAGCCAAGGGCTTAGGGGTTGAGGTCCATCCATATGAGTTTCCTACATGAGTCAGGAAGCCAAGTTGGGTAAGAGTGGTTTTAGGGTTCAGGCATGTTCAACAATGTGGTGTGTGCAAGCTTGACCTCACCAAGACCAGATCACTCAGGGTGATCCTAAGGCTAAAGAATCCTATAGGAAACTCATCCTTTAAACCTCCACATTTGATCTTAACCCTCCAAGTGGCATGGGGGTTTACAATCAAACTTGTGGGGTTTGAAGGGAGCCAAGAAGTGTTTGAATTTCTAAGTGGTGGGTTCCATCTCTAGTCCTCTAGGATAGTCGAAGGGAAAACCTATGGCTAGATCCTAAGCACTAAGCAGAGAGATCAGACCTCACCAAAAATAAGGTCAACAGAACTAAAAAGAAATTTTTTGTTATGGGCTTAAGGGTCTCCCAGAGGAACGTAACCCTCTGGTTAATTACATCATGAAGATACCCAAACATACTCTCTATAAAAGGAGTTTCACTTATATTATCATGAACTGAAGAATAGACCATCAAAAAATGGTTGTTTCTTATGGGAAATGTCTGATGCTTTCAAAGTTCTCGTTGAGCCATAGGGCAGAGAGTGAGTCTCTCACATCCCAAATGGGTAGCTGCTCATTGGCATCAGCACCTACGAAATAACCAAAATCATATTGACGGGGATATTCCTATACATCAGAGCTCATCGAGCCATAAGGTAACCCTAAGGTAAATTGATTGAAACTCTATCCTATGACTATAGGTGGAGCTCTAAGAGGTGCGGTTTGTACCTGTCAAAATGAAAAGGATGTCATAGGAAAGGAAGAGAAAGGGAGGTTCAGCTACAAAGAAGGAAACACTCCCAACAAATGGACTTACACTTGCCTAGGTCTGGAGCTTTCTAACACCCTAAACACACTAGAAAATCACCTAACTAGAAATCTATGCTGGGTCAGTCAGGTTGGAGAAGTTTGGGGGCTTCTCCTCGGGATATGCAGTATGATGTAGTGAACTAATCAAACCTAATATGGAAGCCTTATTAAATATGAAAGGGGTGATAACCATGCATGCAACCCATCTAAAATCTAGCCTGAAGGCCTTGTAAAAAAATAAAATTGTGAATTTTAAAGTACTGAGTATTTTGATCCTAAAATTTTCATTATCTTGAACATTTTATTATAATTTTGTAGCAAATTTTGAATTTTAAATTCTAAATAGTCAATATTTCATTCACAATTACCAGACAAACCACTGAAAGAAAATAATGAAATATATATCAATCATGCAAACATGTAATAGAAATAGAAAAACAAGCCAATTCAAAATAATAAAAAAAGTCGGTGCCACATGTTCGACAAAATATCACAAAAAAGAAATAAGTGGCCTGACTTGCATATACATGACCGATCATAAATTTATACATCAATATCAAGTGCAAAATTAAGATAGGGGACATGAGCTACTGCTCTTGGTTCTCATCCATGTGGTCTGCATGCCAAAATACCTCAGAATCCTTGCTCATATCTT
This sequence comes from Papilionanthe hookeriana x Papilionanthe teres, assembly GCA_022702705.1. Taxonomy (NCBI): domain Eukaryota; kingdom Viridiplantae; phylum Streptophyta; class Magnoliopsida; order Asparagales; family Orchidaceae; genus Papilionanthe; species Papilionanthe hookeriana x Papilionanthe teres. The sequence continues at coordinate 103,540,505 of CM040432.1, forward strand.
ATTTCCACTACAGTACTCTCCTAAGGACTCTAGAGAGTACATAGGAAAATAAATAAAAGAACTCAATCTGCATGAAAATATGTTAGCACAAAAAGCTATCTACGTACAGCGTGCTTGAGCCATGCCTGGTGAGAGAGCTAGAAAACACCTGTAAGCAAAATTTAACATTTAAACATCATATGCTCCCCATTTTATTATACATATGTGTGTGCATATATATGGCATGACTCCCTATAAAAGGTTAACCTAATATAGTACCATGCATACCAAAATACTACCATGCATAACAGAGAACTATAATCAGAGGTGTTGAAAATTTTACATAACATCCTAGTCCTAGCCTAGCACACCAACTAACAAAAAGTTTCTAACCAGTATCTAAGTGTTCAGGGTAAAGTTTTCAGTTACCGTATGATATTGATGGAGTCCCTACAATGGCTCCATACTAAAGATTCAAGGGATCTAAAGCATGTAAAAAAAGTGACAATTTGAAGGAGGTGGCCATATATATGAACAAACATATATAGTTTTAAAGTTGGTGGATAATACTTATAATAATAAATGTATCCATTTTTTTTACTTTAAATAGCAAACCGCTGAGCGAATTCAGAATAATAAAGTGATGTACTTTAGAGTCCTTAGATCTTTAACAAAATCATAATATTTGTTGATCGTGATATAAAAACACGCATTGCACTCCGAGAAGTCATCACAAGAAATTCTCTTTTGATTATCAAAACCAACAAACATGTGACGCCTAAAAAGTACTTAATTATATATATATATATTTTTATGCTTATTTTTAATGGTTTTTAATGAATTTGCATTTTAAAGAAAGGTATTTTGCATGTTTTTGGTTTTAGGTATAAGAAATGGAGATTTTGAGAAAATAAAGCAAAAACGGTGCAAATTGGAGCAAAATCGAGCAGGGATGAAAATTATGTTATGACGCATTTTGATATGTCTTTCTATGCTTAATCTCTTTTACACTTATCACATGTTTTTGAATGAAATGCACTTTAAAGAAATGTTATTTTCATGTTTATCTTGTAGATATAACACTTTGAGTGGTTTGGAGCTGAAAAGAGGTGAAACGGGGACAAAATGTGGTGCTGCCATCACGGTGGCGTCTATGCTCCAGAAAGTGGCCCCTAAGTGCCAGTCTCGATAAATAAATGGTGCCCAGGTGCCACAGGCTAGTGCTTAGGCACCAGAAACCATCTAGGGATGGTTTTGGACAAATTTTGGTGGTTTTGGTATGCTCTTGAAGATTCTGGGTAGTTATGCACACCCCAAGGTGATACTCAATGAATCAAGACATTAGAAAGACACCTGTTGGCATTTCACATCTTTTGGAGTGAAGTGGTGTGTCTTTTGGAGTGAAAAGGTGTGTCTCTTAGAGTGAAGAAGTGTATTTTTTGGAATGAAGAGGTGTTTTGTGCCTCTTTAAAAAGGGAGACTTGGTGCCTCTCATGAGGTGTCTAGAGGGGAGTTTAGGAGAGAATTAGAGAGGAGTTTGGTGTGCCTCTTCAAGGTTGTGCGTGTGTGTTTGTGTAGGAGGAGAATCTCTTGTGGAGTCTTGGTAACTTTTGGGATGTTGGAAGAAGTGTAAGGGATTGCTATTTGTTGTGCAAGGAGGGCATGAATCTTCTATAAACATAAGTCTTGGACTCTTTTATATTTGTTTTTAATTATTGCAATATAGTTGTGTGTTTTTTAATGTCATTTACAATGAAGAATACATGTGTTTTCACCATGGTTAGTGAGTAGTTATTTGTCTTTCTCATTGTGACAATAATTAATCATGTGTAGGATTAGAATGGTTTAAAGATTTCTGTTATTTCAAAATTGTAATGGTATTTTCACAAGTTCCTAATTTAATTTACAAACTGATCACTTTTAATGTTATAATTCGTTGCGAAACATAACGACCTGGGAGGGCTATGATTTCACCCAACTACTGAGTACCACACTAACCTTATGAGACCAAAATCTAAGGTAAGTGCAAAAATATAATGAAATAAGTTTTGATGGGCATAAATTAGTGATTATAAAGTGACAGGCTGGAACCTCAAATTTAATCCAGAAGTTGAGAACTAAATGAGGCTTGAGGCAGATGGGATAATAGGAACCCTAGAGTGAGAGCTAGTATCTTCCCAACCTAGCCAAGGATTTTGGAACTTGACTCTGGATTAGCCAATGTTCTTTATGCACTTGTAAGAGGGTAAATAATAGATATAATCCTATTTATCTCAAAACTATGTTTTAAACTTTAAACATTTGATTCCTTCAATGATTATAATCTCATCGCAAGATGAAAGGGATTTTAATTATATAAGAACTTTCCAAAATTTAACCAGTCTCCTTAGATTAATTTTTTATTTAATTTTGTTAACTTTAATTTTATATTAAATTACTAAATTTAGGAAATTTTTTTTTGAAAATTCCAATTAAGACCTGATAGTAGTAGACTAAAATTAGCATAAGGGATTTCTTACCTCGCTTCTCTGTAGGACTGATACTGAGGTCTTTAAAAAAAACTTTTTATTACTTGAAACGATACGTATAATTGCATAGTACTTCTAGTGTGTAAACTATTTTCTAAATTTTATAACTTTCAATTTTTCACACTAGCCGCTAAATAAAAATTCGGTCAAGTTTTTTGATAACGTTTAGAAGTTAAATTACTGCGTAATTGCAAGTCATGTCAAGTTTTTGACGTCGTTGTTGGGAAAGAAATGGTAAGAACTTTAGGAGAATTTTAGTTAAACCTGTAAGACTTAGATTTGGAAATTTTAGTATTATTATCTCGTGTGATTAATTATTGTGTGTTTATTTTAAATAAAATCCAAATACCAAAATTTTTTTTGATATCTATCCTATTAGTTAAGTCTTTAAATTTGTATGCATAGTTCAGAAGCTGCAGACCTTGAATTTTACTACTCAAATTTGGCTAGAACTTTTAGAAGAATTATCAATCAGAAAAGACTCCATGAATTTATGGTAGAAATGGTGTGTCGACAAAATAAAAAAAATTCAAATTTGGATTATAATGCTAGTCAAAGACCCCCAATTATTGAGGATAATTCATTTAGAGAATTGAATGAAACTAGCCATGAGATACATAATCTGTACTCAGATTATTACAACACAGGTTGAGAAAATCATTCAAAATTTAACTAGAATAATAATTATAGAAGAGAAGACCAATTGTGCGAAGTTAATATATATAATTAGATATATCATTAGAATAATCAGGATGACTTTAATGATGGAATTTCCTTTCCTTATAGATTTAACTTCAACCCACAGAATAAGGAGGAGTTATTGTTCGAAGAGCTTGTTATTCAAATGCAGATTCAGTTAGAAATTCAAGGGGTCATAATAAAAAATTATAGAAAACTAACAGGGGAAAATTTTAAATTTAACTAACAGTTACCCCCTAAAGATTTTACCTAGTGACCTTAAGATAAACCTTAAGAAGAAAAATGATGGGCAATATCAAGCTTTCCAACTAAGAAGTGGAAGAGAATTGGAGGATATGATTTAAATAAAAGATGAGCTGAGAAAAGAGAAAAAAGTAGATTGATAAACCATTGGAAAAAATTCTTAAGTAATTAGAAAAACCTATTTCATTAACCGAGATAAATATAGAAAAAACAACTTGATCCCCGATTACAATATACAAGAGTTTAGCCATTTAATTTTCTTATTTAAATTTATTCCTTTACAACGGTGCCAAAAAATTGACTCCAAATTAAAGTAAGATTTCAATTATATCTTTAAATAGTAGGGATTTTACGCAAGTATACATATCATTATCAAGTAATATAGAGCTTTCTGATTAAGCCCTGAATATCGATCCCAAGGAGAACGCAATAAATCTCAATGGCTTTCAAGAGAAGTTCTAGTTTACAATAACACGCCCTAGCTTGAAAAGTCGATAAACGTTTTGTTTTAACTAAGCCGTACAATTATTACTGCAATAACACTTCTAAACTAAAATAATCTGAAAGTGGGATTTATATATATTAAAAGTACTCTTCCTCATACAATGAAATTAGTAACATGTGTAAAAGTAAAACAAGTAGCGAGAGAGATTGTGACAAATAGGAGCAATTATATTCTTTACCCTTACTTGGTTCTATAAGGAACATATGTTAATATGATGCTTTGAAATCTTGAAGATGAGTTAGGCAGGCAAGCTACTAGCTCTCACTCTAGAGTTCCCTCTTCTCCCTCTACGTGGGGACTAACATCTCATATCAAAACATAAAATATCAAACCAAATTGGGGTCTTTAGCTAGTCACTCTAAAGTACTCTAATTTTACACCCATTAAATTATATCTCCCTATTTATTTACACTCAATTATATGGACTACATTCTCACCAATATAATCTCATGTGATTCGACCAATAGTTGGTTGAGACAATACCACATTGGTTCTTACATGCTCTCACAATAGATTTTAACATGCAAGTTGATCAAGTTTACATGTAAATGAAGAACAAAGTAAAATCATCACAATATATTCTCACTCTACTCAATTCTATATCCTACACATGCATACTAATTCATTGTAAGAGGGAAGAATAAATAAAACTACTCACTACACATGGAGAAATAACAAGAACTTTTCATTGAACAAGTCTTTAAAACCACACATACAAAGCACTAGATTCAAATCAAAATACAATGAAAATACTTATCTGTGATGGAAACCAAACTCTCTTTGTATAGCAAAAGCAATCTCCTTACAATCCACTCCAAGGACAAAGTGAAAAGATAAGAAGAAATTCTCACACTCTCTCTTTCTCTCTCACCTTGTCACACCACTTGGGGCTCATGCCCAAGTGATCTTCTTCTTCTCCAAGCCTTCTTCTCCTCTTCTAATAATTCCTCTTCCTTCTCTAAATCTTTTTCTTCAAGAGTTTCCAAGCCCTAATTATAATTTCCCAAGAGATGCTTAAGTGTCTCTTAAAAAAACAGTCCACATTCAATGAATCTTCCAAAGGGTGCCTTAAGTGCCTCTTCACTCCAAGAGACACATCTCCTTAATAATAACTCCTTATATCCAACCCAAGCTCTTCTAGAAAGTCTACTTTATCATTCCCAATGAATTCCCCAAGAGACACTTCACAATGCTTTAAAAATTGTCAAAATCCGACTTTTCTTATAGAAGTTTTGTTGAAAACCATCACTAACTATTTTTTGGTGCCTAGGAGCCAGTCTGGTGGTGCTTAGGCGCCACCCTGTGCGCAGCTCCACCATTTCACTCTGTTTGGCTCCGTTTCAAATCTGTTTTGCTCCATTTCAGTTGCATTTTTCTCCTGACAGATATACCTATAAGATAAACATGAAATCAAAGTGTACTTTAATTTAAATATATGTGATAAATGTTGATCATATTAAGCATAGAAAGACATCAAAATGTTTCAGGTCATAATTTTCTTCATTGCTCATTTTGGCTCCAAATTACACCATTTTTACTTCATTTTTGTTCCTTTTGCTCCATCACTCCAAATTCTTCAATTTGATGTACCTACAACAAAAAACACAAGAAAGAATACCTTTAATGTGCAATATAATTATAAAATTTAGCATAAAAGTAGTACAATTTTAGGCGGATCAAAATCTCCCAAACTTAAATATTACCTGTCCTCAAGTAATACTACACTTTTAAAATAATATGTGTAGATTAGAGTTAATGGGTCATCCTTTAGAATTGCTAAAATTTTGTTCTAAAAATGTGTTAGTTAAACTTAGAAGAACTTCTAGTGAATTAGACTAGCCCAGGGTCTAAAATATATATCATCAAACTTGGGAATTTGTTTTCCTATCTAATTTTGAAAAATATTCAAAATTTTCAAACTTAAGATCCTATGAACTTTACTTTCTAGGCATAAGAACTTTCTTAAAAATATTTTTTTCTAATATAATTATAAATAGTAAGCTTAAGATTGTTCTAAGTTCTTTACACTAGAAAGACTCAAGTGAAACCAATTTTTGATTAGGACCTCTCCTCAAGCTTCTCCTCATAATTTTTTTTTCAGGATCTTTTTTATCCTTTTTTTCTTTTCTGCTCTTTTATTGTTATATATACGAGGATTACTATATTTGGAGAAGTCCTTAAATAATTTTGAATTCCACTATCCACCTTTAAAGTTTAAACTTATTACTTTCCTTTACTTAAAGAGATGTAAAATTTTTTTAAAATACTTTTTAAAAGAGCCTTAAATGTTTGAAAATAAAAATTCTAAAAATCCTTAATTTTCGAAAAATACATTTCTTCCTACTAAAGATATTTATTCATTTTCCCAAGTTTTCCAATAAATATCCTTAACTCTAGGCTCACCCTTTTCACTGAAAATATCAACTAAGTTTCTCTACTCCATTTATATACTTAAAATTCTAACATTCTTAAAATGACCCCACATAACAAAAATCATTAAAAATAAAATAAAAATTTATTTGTAGTAGTTTTGAAAACAAGTAAGGTTTAAATTTGAAACATTTTTCTTTCCCCCCAAACTTAAGCTCAAACATGTGTAACAATGAAGTACAAAAATATGCAGCAGGGAAAAATCACTTTTACAATTTACTGCACATCTTACAAAAATATCAACAAGTAACACTTGTTAGAATATTGCAGTAGAAAGTAAATGTAGCCTAAACATGTCTGTCATAACACTATAAAGGAATTTTAATTTGTAGAATAAGTACAAACTTAAGATGAAACAGGAACACATTTTAAAGTTTATAAAGGAAATACTGGATGCTAACAAGTTTAAAATATTAAGATAAGTTTTGTTGTCTCCAATGACTTATTCAACTTGAAAAACATAGACATTCAAAATGCAATACATAGACTCACAGATTTCATAAACAAACAACAACTGAGGTTAATTAGATCTCCCTTCTACTCACATTTCCCCTCCTTAATTTCAATTTCTAACGAAAGATATAAAGACTGGTGGTGTAGATGAATTCCTTAAATAGGTAGGCTTTAAAAATTTATGGGGTACATTCATCTTAAGTTCATGAGATTTTTCAACATGAAATTAAAAGTATACTATTTTTGGTAACGTCCATCATTTCTTACCTCTACTGAACATACAAACAGTCTTCTTTAAATAACTTTTTCAACTCATCATGAAAGTCCATTTCGATCTCATCTGTTAACTTACTCTCAAAACTCTCTTAGAAATGGTCTTTACTTAGATAATCAATTTCATCCATAAAAAGACAATCATCATCTTTTCTCTCAGCTAGATATTTCATAGTCTTTAACACATCAAAAGTGACTTCCTAGTCATTAATATTCATAGTTAACTCTCCTTTTTACACATCTATCATAGCCTGTCTAGTAACAAGGAAAGGTCTCCTCAAAATAATTGGATTATTTTTATCGTCTTCTATATATAGAACAATATAGTCCAAAGGAAAGATAAATTTATCCACTTTAACAGATACATATTCTATAACCCCTTTTGGATAAATGATAGATCGATCAGCTAACTGAAGGGTTACAGTAGTGGGAGAAATATCAGCTAAACCTAACCTTTTAAATATAGATAGAGGCATCACATTAATGCTCACTCCTAAATCACATAAAGCTTTTCCACATAATTTTTCTCCAATTGCACAAGGAATTGTAAAGCTACAAGGATCTTAAAGTTTCTGAGGAAGCTTTTCTGAAGTATAGCGCTGCACTCCTCACTTAGTGCAACTGTATCGTAATCCCCAAGTTTCCTTTTCTTGTTTAATATCTCCTTCATAAACTTTTCATAACTTGGCATTTGTTCCAAAGTTTAAGCAAAAGAAATATTTATTGTTAACCTCTTAAGTACTTTCAGGAATTTTGAAAATTGTTTATCCAACTCATGCTGTATAAGTCTTTGAGGAAATGGAGGTGATGGTCTTTCTAATTTGATTTTAGTTGGAGATATTAATTTTTCCAGATCCTTAGAATCATGTTCTTTAGTTCTTTTAGTTTCTTCTGTTTCTCTCACAACTTCTTTCTCTTTTCTAACCACAACCTCTATCTCTCTTCCACTTCTTAATCAAACAACTTCTAATTGTTCATTAGTGTTCTCTTTAGAATTGATCTCAATGTTGCTAGGAAGTGTTCCTTGGGGTCTATTGCTAAATGAGTTAGCAAATTATCCCAGTTGATTTTCTAAGTTTATAATCGCAGCATTTTGACTTTGCAACTAGTTTCCAATTTGCAATACCACTTCTTCTATAAACATCTTCTTATCCTTAAATTGTTAATCATTATTAGAGTCCAGTGAATATGAAGGTCTATGGTTTGTGTTCCTCTGATTATTCCAACTTCCATTAGGATTTACATTATTATTTTCCCATTATTGGTTTCCACCCCCAATAGTATGATTCCCCTTAAAATTAGGATGGTTCTTCCAACTTGGGTTGTAAAAGTTAGAATATGGGTTGTTTATGGTATTTAAAGTCTCATATGATAAGTTAGAATCAATCACATGCCTTAATGAGATTTCCTCATTTACTAGAGTAAATTGAGGCTGGTTCATTCCAAATTGGTCCAACTTCCTTGATATTGCAGCAACCTGAGATGCAGGAATTGAAATTGCATCTGTATCATGAACACTGACTATCTTTTTAGGATTTACCCTTATAGAGGGTCATTCAAATTCATTTGTACCCATTCTTTCAATTAAATCATATGCTTCATCAAATAGTTTTGACATTAACAATCCACTAGCGACAATGTGAATTATAGACCTATGGGATACTGCTAACCCATTGTAAAATGTTTGAATGATTAACCAATATGGCAGAGCATGGTGTGAACACTTTCTTAGGAGTTTCTTAAATCTTTCTCAGGCTTCATATATTGATTCCCCTTCATACAAACAAAATGAGATAATATCATTTCTAAATTTAGTAGTCCTTAAAAGTGCCAAATACTTTGCTAGGAATTTTTGATTTGAACCCTCCCAATTTTTAATAGAGCTAGGTGCTAATGAGTATAACCACATTTTAACCTTATCCCTTAGTGAGAAAGGAAAAAGCCTTAGTCTAACATCACCTTCTGACATGCCGTTATAACGAAATGTAGCACAAAGTTCTATAAAACATGATAAGTGTAAATAAGGATCCTCCGAAAGAGTTCCCCAAAACTAGTTGTTCTACACCAGTTGGATCATCTCTGGATTTAAATCAAATGAGTGACAGGGTTTTGTATACTTGAGTAAATTTCACCTATCCTAGGATTTACATAATCCCTCAATTATTTATGATGATTTTCCAAGTCATTATTTTGAATGTTTTCCATTTTCATTTGTAGTTTTTTAAGTCCTTTTTGTTTTTTGTCTTTTTTATTTTTTTCTAACTCAGGATGATAAGGAAAAAGTCCTACAGATCCTTTAGTTTGCATAGATAACACAACATACAATACATTAACAATTAAACAAAAAATATTTTCAACACAAGAAAATATTTTCATAAACACCTTATTTTTTACACAAATAATTTCTTCACAACACTTTATCATACAAAAAACACTTTTCACACAAAATAGTTTTCACCCTAATTACTTCAACTGAAATCCTCCTAAAAGTCAAGATCAACCATTGCGATCCCCGGCAACAACACCAAAAACTTGATCCCCGATTACAATATATAAGAGTTTAATCCTTTAATTTGCTTGTTTAAGTTTCTTCATTTACAATGGTGCCAAAAACTTGACTCCAAAGCAAAGTAAAATTTCAATTATGTTTTTAAATACTAGAGATTTTACGCAAGTATACGTATCATTATCAAGTAAAATAAAGCTTTTTGATTAAGCCCCAAATATCGATCCCACGAAGATCGTGGTAAATTGAAGTGGCTTTCAAGAGAAGTTATAGTCTACAATTATTACTACAATACTACTTCTAAACTAAAATACTTCGTGAAAATCAGAAAGTGGAGTTTATATATATTAAATGTACTCTTTCTCGTGCAATGAAATTAGTAACATGTGTAAAAGTAAAACAAGTGGCGAGAGAGATTGTGACAAATAGGAGCAATTATGTTCTTTAACTTTACTTGGTTCTATAAAGAACATAGGTTAATCTGATGCTTTGAAATCTTGAAGATGGTTAGGTAAGGAAGATGCTAGCTCTCACTCTAGAGTTCCCTCTTCTCCCTCCATTTGGGGGCTAACATCTCATATCAAAACTTAAAATATCATACCAAATTGGGGGCTTTAGCCTATCACTCTCACGTCCTTTAATTTTACACCATTAAAGTATATCTCCCAATTTATTTACACTCAATTATATGGACTACATTCTCACCCATATAATCTTATGTGATTCTTACCGATAGTTGACTGAGACAATACCACATTGGTTCTTACATGTTCTCACAACAGATTTTAACATGAAAGTTGATCAAGTTTACATGTAAATGAAGAACAAAGTAAAATCATCACAAAATATTCTCACTCTACTCAATTCAATATCCTACACATGCATACTAATTCATTGTAAGAGGAAAGAGTAAAGAAAACTACTCACAACACATAGAGAAATAACAAGAACTTTTCATTAAACAAGTCTTTGAACCCCACATACAAAGTACTAGATTCAAATAAAAATACAATGATAATACTTATCTTTGATGGAAACCAAACTCTCCTTGTATAGCAAAAGCAATCCCCTTACAATCCTCTCCAAGAACAAAGTGAAATGATAAGAAGAAATTCTCACACTTTCTCTTTCTCTCATGCCCAAGTGATCTTCTTCTTCTCTAAGCCTTCTTCTCCTCTTCTAATAGTTCCTCTTCCTTCTCTAAATATTTTTTCTTCAAGAGTTTCCAAGCACTAATTATAATTTCCCAAGATATGCTTAAGTGTCTCTTCAGAAAGAGTCCACATTCAATGAATCTTCTAAAGGGTGCCTTATGTGCCTCTTCACTCCAAGAGACACATCTCTTCAATAATAACTCCTTATAAGCGACCCAAACTCTTCTAGAAAGTCTATTTTATCATTCCCAATGAATTCCCCAAGAGACACACTTCACAACGTTTCAAAAATCATCCAAATCCATTGTTTCTTCTAGAAGTTATCTTGAAAATCGTCACCAACTATTTTCTGGCAACTAGGCGTCAGTCTGAGGTGCCACCCTGCGTACAGCTCCACCATTTCACTCCGTTTAGCTCCGTCTCAGCTCCGTTTTGCCCCATTTCAGTTGCATTTTGCTCCTAACAAATATACCTACAAGATAGATATGAAACAAAGTGTAATTTCATTCAAATATATGTGATAAATGTAAATCATATTAAGCATAGAAAGACATATCAAAATGTGTGAGGTCATAATTTTCTTCCTTGCTCATTTTGGCTCCAAATTACATCTTTTTTACTTCATAATTGTTCCTTTTGTTCCAATCACTCCAAATTATTCAATTTGATGTACATAAAACCAAAAACACAAGAAAACATACATTTAAAGTGCAATATCATTGTAAAATTTAACATAAAAAGTAGTACATTTTTTGGTGGATTACACCTCCACCATTTTCGTAACCCCAAGGGGAAGAATTATAAGATAACTTGAGACAGAAGAGTAACCTATTAGGATTTGATCCAAAATCTGAATCACCTAGAGAGAATCCAATCCAAAATTTAGGAGATCTTGAATTATCATATAAAGTTCCATTTATTATAAATTTTAAGGATGATATTAATATGAAACATGAGAAAATCATTAGAAGAATATTGGATCTAGAATGAAACATGAGGTCTGAATTAATCTGAAAAGGAAGTGCTGAAAGAAAAATTAAAATTTGAGGATTTAGTAGGAATCCCAGGATCTGAAAAAACATTGGGCAATTGATCGAATATTACTTAAATGCAGTTTTGATCCTAGTAAAATTATTTGTCAAGCTGGCGACGTTAATCGAAGCGCTTCGTGGGAGGCACCCCATGGTTATTTTTTTTTGGTGTGCTTGTTAATGAAAGTGTGTTTTTGTTGATTGTACGGATTGATATATGTGTGTTGTATAGTGAACAATGCTTGAATCTTTCTTTTTATGAAATGTATGTTTGTGTTGTTTGTGTTTGATGGGCTTATCTTTATATTCAAGTCTTATTTATTATATAGCAATTTCTTCTATTGCAAATTTAAAAATTATACATGTCTACTTTTATACTTAGTACTTTCTACCAAAGTTTATGCTTCATTTTTAGTTCAATTAAAATTTTATCTTGTATTTATCAATTTCAAATTTTCTTCTTGTCATATTTATTTGTACTTATTGGAAAATATTAAACATTCAAGTTTGGAGGGAAGAAAAACTTTTAAAACTAAAATTTATTTTCCCTCATTAATCCGTATTTAATCTGATATCACTTTTAAATGTCTTGTGGTATGTGGTGTTATCTTTAAGTTACTATAATTTTGCTTTTAGAAATGTTAGAAAAATAACTTAGTTGAGATCCTGTGTGAAGGAACTGTTCTAGAGTTAAGATATTTTGTAGGAAACATTAGGATAATGATTTTTCTATTTATGTTAGAAAGGATTTGAATGTTTGAAAAGCTAATATTCTTAGATGTATACTTTATGAGAATTGAGCCTTTATTGAAACCTTTTTAAACTAATACTTACACTTTTAAAAAGTGAGGGAAAGTTTTGTGTTTGGACTTTAGAAAGAGGATAGTTAAATTTAAAATTATTAAAGTCCTATTCAGATAAAGTAATCCTCACATTTAAAAAGAAAAGAAAAGAAAGTAAGGATTAAAAAGATCCTGAAAGAAAAGAAGAAGAAAAGAAAAAGAAAAGCAGCGAAAAGACAATATGTGAGGATAAGCTTGAGGAGAAGTCTGATAAAAAATTGGTTACATTTGAATCTTTTTAAATGAAAAGACTTAAAAAAAATCCTGAGATTATTCTTACTTCAAAAAAGGTATTAATTAAATTAGTATAGATAAGGTGCTTAAATTTTATTTTTATGCTTTCTATGATCTTTAGTTTGACAAGTTTCAATAACCTTTGAATTAAATAGAAAATCATGATTCCTAAGTTGAATATGAGATATTTTTGCACCCTAGTTCTAGGTTGATTTACTATAATTTCTCCTAAGTTACACTATAATATTTTTGAGATGAAATTATAGGAAACTCTACTGAAACTCGCTGCCTCAGATCAACAAATTTTGTTTTTAAAGTTATAGGGTTACTTGAGGATAAGTAACGTTTAAGTTTGGGGGAATTTGACACGCCTAGAAATTACCTAATTTTTTATATACATTTCATGATCATTTTTAATGGTTTTTAATGATATTGCACTTTAAAGGAATGCATTTTGCATGTTTTTGGTTTTAGGTACAAGAAATAGAGTTTTTGAGAATATGAAGCAAAAATAGTGAAATTTAGATCTAAATTGAGCAAAGAAGAAAATTTTGTTCTAGCGCATATGATATGTCATTTTATGCTTAATCTCCTTGACATATATCACATGTTTTTGAATGAATTGCACTTGAAAGAAATCTTATTTTCATTTTTATCTTGTAGGTATAACACTTGGAGCAATTTAGAGCTGAAATGGAGTGAAATAGGGGCAAAATGAGATGTTTCCAGCATGGTGGTGCCTAAGAGCTAGAAAGTGGTGCCTAGACGCCAGTCTCAATAAAGAAACCATGCTTAAGTACCACAGTCTGGTGCCTAGGAGACAGAAACCGTCCACGGATGGTTTTGGATGGCTTCTGGTGGGTTCAGTATGTTCTAAGCTTCTTAGTTGCTATGCACACCCCAAGGTGATATTCAATGAATCAAAACATTTGGAAAGGCACCTTTTGGCATTTCACGTCTTTTGGAGTGAAAAGGTCTGTCTCTTTGAGTTAAGAGGTGTGTCCCTTGGAATGAAGAGGTGTTTTGTGTCTCTTTAAAAAGGGGGGCTTAGCACCTCTCATGAGGAGTCTAGAGGGAGTTTAGGAGAGAGTTGAAGAGGAGTTTGGTGTGCCTCTTCATGATGGCATGTATGCGTATGTGTGTATAAGGAGAAATTTCTTATGTAATCTTGGTGGCTTTTGGGACATTGGAAGAAGTATAAGAGATTGCTATTTGCTGTGCTAGGAGGGCATGAATCTTTTGTATAAGGAGATAATTCTTGGACTCTTTTGTATTTCTTTCGAATTACAGGAATTTAGTTGTGTGTTTTTCAAGTGATTTACTGATACTCCTTAAATTAAAATATTTTTAGTGTACATTTCATGATCATTTTATGCATATTTCTGATAAAATTACACTTTAAAGGAAGATATTTTGCATGTTTTGTCTTTAAGTTTAAGAAATGGACTTTGGTGAAAATGAAGCAAAAACGGTGCAATTTGGCGCCAAAACGAGCAAGGAAGAAAATTTTGACCTAACACATTTTGATTTTTTTCTATGCTTAATCTCCTTCATATTTATCACATTTTTTTGAATGAAATTATACTTTAAAGAAATGTTGTTTTCATGTCTATCTTGTAGGTATACCAATATGGAGTGCAACGGAGCTGAAACGGGGTGAAACATAACTGAAACAGAGCGAAACAAGGTGAAACGGTGGAGCTGCACGCGTAGGTGGTGCTATAGCACCGAAACTGGTGCTACAAGCACTATAGCTGCAAGAAACAGGTGTTGTAGTGCCAATTCTGTGTTATAGTGGCAATTCTGATGCTATAGGCCCTGAGACAATTTTTAGATAGTATTTAAAAGATTTTGGGCCATTCTGGGATGTTCTTGAAGCTTTTGGACCACTTGCATGTCCCATGGAGTGATTCAATGAATTTAGACACTTGGAAAATCTTTTGGATGAAGATATGTGTCTCTTGGAGTGAAAGGGTGTGTCTCTTGCAGTATAGGGGTGTGTCTCTTATAAAATGGAGGGGTTTGACCTCTTTAAATAGTGGGGCTTGGCACCTCTCATGAAGAGAGGAAGAGGATGATTTTGGCATGTGTGTGTGTAAGTTTATCAGAGAGAAATTTCTCGTGGAGTCTTGGTGGCTTCTGGAAAGTTGGAGGAAGTGTAAGGTTTACTATTTACTTTACAAGAAGAGAATGAATCTTTTCTAAAAGAAAATTCTTGAACACTTTTTGTATTTTCTTTGAATTATTGCAATATAGTTGTGTGTTTTCAAAATCATTGGTAACAAAGTTTTTCTGTTGTGTTTTCTTCATGTTTAGTGAGAAGTTTTCTCTACTCTTTCTCCTAGTGATGAGATTTAATCATGTGTGGGATTATAATGACTTGAAGATTTCTTTTTTTAAAAAATTGTGATGATATTTTCACTAGTTTTTCATTGACTTTGCAAGATGATCACTTATATGGTTAAAATCTGTTGCGATACATAATGACCCCGGTGGCTAATGATTTCACCCAACTTGTGAATGCCATACTTCACTGTAGAAAGAGCAGTTGCGATTGTCTAAAGGGGAGTAAAAATAAATAGGGAGATGAGTTTTGATGGGCGTAGAATTGGTTGTTTCTGTGGTGACAAGCTAGATTTTTATCAATTTGACTTAAGGTTTAGTACCCTAACACCGGGATTCAGCCAATATAGTGGCATAGGCTGTGGGACATTTAGTGGTGAGAGGCTAGATAGTGATGCAGAATCAGGATGTTAAGGAATCAGCTTTATTACAACCAATGTTCTTTGCTAGCACCGTAAGGGGGTAAAGAATAGATATGATTCTAGTTATCACAATACCAAATTTGATTTTTAAACATTCTAATCCTACACTAATTATGATCTCATCGTAAGGGGATAAGGGATTTTAATTTTAAAACAATTTTCCAACATTTAACCAGTCTCCTTAGATTTGGTTTTTATTTAATTTCGTTAATTATATTTTTGGCGTAAATTAGTGAATATAAAAAAAATAAAAAAATTTGAAAATTCCAAACTATGTTCTGATAGTAGTAGACTAGAATTAGCATAAGAGAATTCTTACCTCGCTTCTCTGTGGGATCGATACTCTGGATCTTAACAAAAAATCCTATATTACTTGAAATGATACATATACTTGCGTAGTACCCCTAGTGTGGAAACTATTTTCTAAATTTTATAACATTTTAATTATTCATACTAACCACTAAATATAAATGGGGTCAAGCTTTTTGCCTTCTTTTGGAAGCTAAATTACCATGTAATTGTGTGTCAGATCAAGTTTTTTGTTGTCGTTGCCAGGGAAGCAATGGTAAGAACTTTAGGAGAATTTTAGTTAAATTTGTAGGTCTTAAATTTGGAAATTATAGTCTTATTATCTAGTGTGCTTAAGTTTTGTGTGTTTATTTTAACGAAAAATCTAAAATACAAAAAATATTTTGATATCTGTCATATTAGTTAATTTTTAGCTTTGTGAGCGTAGTTCAGGAGCTGCAGACCTTGAACCTTACAATGGAGAGAAATTTTAAGAGGATTATGAATAAGAAAAGACTCCTTGAATTTATGGTAGAATTGACAAATTAATAAAATAATGAATATTCAGATTTGATTTATAATCAAGGACCCCAAAATACCGAAGAAAATTTATTTGGGCAACGGATTAAAACTAGCCACGAGATACATAATCCTTATTCTGATTATTATAACCTAGGTTGGGAAAATAATCTGAACTTTAATAGGAGTAACAATTTTGGAGGAGAAAACAATTTATGGGAAAATAACCAATTTAATCAGATATGTGATTGGAATAATCAGGACGACTTTAATGATGGACTTACCTTTCCTTATAGATTTGATTCTAACCCATAGGATGAGGAGAAGGAATTACTGTTATAAGAGGTTGTAATCAAATGGCGAGTCAGTTGAAAAGTCAAGAGGTCAATAAGAAATATAGAGAACCACCAGGGGTAGATTATTAATTCAATTAACAGTTGTCTCTAAGAGAATTTACTTAGAGACCCTAAGACAGACCCTAAGGGGAAAATTAGAGGGCCAGAAAAAGCTATCCAACTAAGGGTCTGTTTGGGACAGTTACAGCTTATCCAGCCTTATCTAGATAAGCTGCTTATAATGATAAACTGCTGATAAGTAGCTGATCCAGATTGGCTGTCTAACTGTTTAGTTTATGCGTTTGGAAAATAACTCATTATGAATAAATCACCATTCGACCCTATTTTGGATTAGCTGTTTAGCTGTTTGGTTTGTACATTTTGAAATAACTGATTGTCAAATTTTTGTACATAAATAAACAATCTGACACGCAGAAGTTGTAATCTTTTCAACAAAACTATAATGTCTACCCCTTAGATTTTTTAGAATTAATTAAAATTCTTCAGACTCATTCGTCACATACAGACAACCCAAAAATTGCTATTTACAAATCTACTGATCCACTTTAAAAATACCCATTTTTATGCCTTATTTATGATTCAAGTCTTAAGGATATTATGCTTTAATGAAAGATATTTCTATGTTTTTGGATGTAGGTGATAAAAAAGAGTTCAAGAAGGAAAAAGGAGCAAAAAGGAGCAAAAATGGAGCTAAAAGAGCAAAGTTGTCAAAATTATAGGCCTAGCGCCAAGGCGCCAGAATCCTGCGCCTAAGCACCAGTTCGATACTGTCGCAGACAAGATTTTTGATGAATTTGGGCAGTTATTTTGATAGTCTTAAGAGGTTATTAGAGCTTCTAAAAGATTGGAAGTTACTCCTAATATATATAACATGTGATACAATGCATCTGGACGCAGGGAAACAGTTTTAATCTCGAACAGGTGCTACCCAAGAGAAGAGGTGCGAGGACCTGGTCAAAAGAGTCCGGCGCCTAGGCACCAGATTCCGGCGCATAGGCGCGACTGTTACCTTCTAGAAGATACGTTGTATTTGGACAAATTTTGAAGAGGTGCCTTAAGCAATCCCTGGTCAAATTTAGAGCTCTATAAATAGGAGCCCATTCTACAGAGAAAATGGCCCCTTTTAGCACCCTATAGTCTCTTCCACTCCTTCTTGCATCATTAATCCCCAAGCACTATATTCCATTCAATTATTTTAGGGAGACAACTTCTTTATTATTATTTAGTGAGTTTATTTTGAGTGTTAAGTGTGAGATTATTAGTGTTGTTACTGTTGAAGTCTTTCATCATTGCATTGGAGTCAGTAGGAGTCAGCGGATCGCTTGAAGGAATATTCTAGATAAGTATTTGTAACTTGGTTCAAAGTTTTATAAATATGTTTTGTTGTGTGAATTCAATGTGTTCTGAGTAGTTAAATTTCTTTCTCCTTTCAACTATGAAAAGATAATAAAATAATTAAACTTTAGTGGAGAATTTAACTTAAAATAATTTTAAAAATTATGATGATATTAATACCTGATCTTAGTTTACTTTTTAAACAGGCCATTTTAATTGTTAAAACCTGTTGAAGAATTCTCAGACCTATCCGGAGATGAGTTCTTAACTAGTAGATATCACATGAATCCTTAGGTAATCGCAAGCTATACGCGGGTTATTTAAGGTGAAGTGCAAATAAATAGGAAGATATGATTTACTGGGCGTAGAATTCATTAGTTTTTAGAGTGAAAAACTAAATTCTAAAAATTTGGTTTATAGATAGGGAACGGGTCACTGGTAGGGTCGACCATAGCCACCCTTGGACATCTAGTAGTGTGAGCCTAGATTAACCCATTCTACTAATAAAACATCCTGAACCGATCTATGGATTAGTCAATATTCTTTATGACTGGACCAAAGGGTAAAGAATAGGAATGCTTCTATTTGGCACAATACCATAATCTAAATTCTCCAACAAATGATAATTATTCTAAAAATCTTGGATTAGTTGAAAAGGAGAAAGTTGTTTTGAGAAAGTTATTTTATTTATATCTGAATTAATCTTTATTTTATTATTGCTTACAATTAGTATAAATTTCATTAAATTTAAAATCTAAACTTTGAAAAGAAATAAAAATAATAATTACTTTTAATTTGAAAAGTTATAAAAATATTACTTAGTTTTCTAAAAATCTTCCCTGTGGGATCGATAACCAGGACTCCACTAGAGCCCTGTATTACTTGATACGATACATATACTTGCGTTTGTAATTGTGATTTTTACAAATTATAATCTAAATATAAATTCATAAACTCTTTCATAAGTAAAATCACATCAAGTGTTTGGCACCACCTGTCGTTGATTAAATCTTCTAGCAAGTGGTATCAAATTCTTGCATTTGATAGTATATATATATATATATATATATATATATATATATATATATATATATATATATATATATATATATATATATATATATATATATATATATATATATATATATATATATAGCCCCTTTAAGGCTAAGTCATGCATCAATTTTTTGGTGCGAGTTGCTGAGAAGAAAAGAAAAATAAGTAAGAAAGTTAACGTCATTTTTCAATTTAAATATAATTTATACATTTTTATTTCTTTTAAAGTACCAAAAATATATAAAATAATATATATATATATATATATATATATATATATATATATATATATATATATATATATAAAATAAATATATATATAAATAAAAATACCAAAAAGATTTTAATTTTATGCGTAGTTCTGGATCGGAAGGATTATTACCTTTTGATTCTGAATTAGAAAGAACAGTTAAAAAAATTTAAAAAGGAAAACAAGGAAAACAAATTCAAAAATATCAGGAAATGGCTAACTTACATAACAATAATCAAAATCCAATAGAAATTAATGAACAAAATATTTATAAACCATTAAGGGATTATACAAATCCTACAGCTGATGAACTTCATATTATTATTCAAATGCCAGCTATAGATGCTAATTCTTTTGAGCTTAAACCTTCTATTATTCAAATGCTTCAAAATAATCAATTTGAAGGAACACCTAATGAGGATCCAAATTTACACCTTGCTAGTTTTTAAGAACTTTGTGCTATCTTTAAATATAATAATGTTTCTGATGATGCTATTAGGCTTAGACTCTTTCCTTTTTCCTTAAAAGATAAAGCAAAGAGGGCATAATTCATTAGCAACTTGTTCTATTAAAACATGGGCAAATATGGAACAAAAAATTCCTTGCTAAATATTTTCCTCCTTCTAAAACTTCTAAATTAAGAAATGATATAACTTATTTTGCACAATTTAATGGAGAATTAATTTATGAAGCTTGGGAAAGATTTAAAGAATTATTAAGAAAATGTCCTCATCCTGCTTTGCTATATTGGTTAATTATTCAAATATTTTATAATGGACTTATTGGATCACTTAAATCTATTATTGATGCTGCTTCTGGTGGTTCTTTAATGGCTAAGATATTTGAAGAAGCTTATACCGTAATTGAAGAAATGACTAATAATAATTTTCAATGGCCTTCTGAAAGGGTTAATCCTAAAAAAATGGCAAGTATTCAAGATAATGAAGCCTTTTCTATTTTAGCTTCACAAGTGGCTGCAATATCTAAGAAATTAGTTAATTTTACTATTAATATATCGCATGTAAGTAAGGATAATTCTGCAAATACTGATGATTCTCAAATAATGGAAACTTTGCAAGCTATTACTAGTAAAACTAATAACCCTTATTCTAATTATTATAATCCTGGTTGGAAAAATCATCCTAATTTTAATTGGAATAATGGACATCAACAATGGAGTAATAATCAAGTTAATCCAAATTGGAACAATCTAAGAAATTCAAACTTTAGACCAACTTACCCTATTGGTTTTAATAATCAGCAGAAAAAATTATCTATAAAAGAATTAATCTTGCAACTAAGTAATCATCTACAAAGTCAAAACACTGCTATTCATAATATTGAAAATCAGATGAGTCAAATTGCTAATTTTATTATTTACAGACCTCAAGGAACACTACCTAGCAATGTTGAAATTAATCTTAAAGAAACTAGGAAAGAACATGAACAAGCAAAAGCTAAACAACTTAGAAGTAGAAAGGAATTAAAAGAGAAAATTCAGAATGAAATTGAAAAAGAGAGAGAGGTAGAAGCAATTGAAAAACCTAAAGATACTCTTTCTCCAAGTAAAGATCATACTATAATTCCTATTGAAGTGGAAGTTGAAAGACCACCACGAGCTTTTCTTCAAAGATTAAAACAACAGAAGCTTGACCATCAATTTTCTAAGTTTTTTGAGATATTTAAGAAACTTACCATCAAGTTTCCTTTTGCTGAAGCATTGGAACAAATGCCAAGCTATGAAAAATTTATGAAGTATATTTTAAGGAAGAAAAGAAAGTTTGAATCTTATGAAACTGTTGCATTAAGTGAAGAATGTAGTGCAATAATTCAGAAGAAACTACCTCAAAAACTTAAAGATCCTGGAAATTTCCGTATACCATGTGCTATTGGAGAAAAAATTTATGGAAAAACATCATGTGATTTAGGAGCTAGTATTAATCTCATACCATTTTCAATCTTTGGAAGGTTAGATTTAGGAGAGATTTCTCCCACCACTGTAACCCTTCAGTTAGCTGATCGATCTATCACTTATCCTAAAGAAGTTATAGAGGATGTTCTTGTTAAGGTTGATAAATTTATCTTTCCTGTGGATTTCATTGTGCTAGATCTGGAGAAGATAAAGAAATACCTATTATTTTAGGGAGACCTTTTCTAGCTACCGGACGTGCTATGATTGACGTGCAAAAAGGAGAATTAACAATGAGAGTTAATGATCAAGAGATAACATTTAATGTTCTGAAATCAATGAGGTAACCTGATAAAGAAAATTGCTATCGAATGGATATTTTTGATTATATAATTTAAAAACATTATCAAGAAAAATGTAAGGTTATTTCTGAAGATAAAAATGATGAATCTGTGTTACATAATGAGTCAATAACTGAAGAAATTGAAAAAGTCATGAAGAAATTTTTTTTGAAGAAACTCATTATATTCATGAAAACTGGGAAATTTTAGACATAACTAAAAATGATATACTTTTACCCTCAATTGAAAAAACCCCTGAATTGGAATTAAAAATGTTACCTGCACATTTAAGGTATGCATTTCTTGGAAATTCATTAACTTTACCTGTAATTATATCTTCAGAACTAAGAAAGATCAAGAATAAAAATTAATAGGAATTTTGAAGAATTATAAGAAAGCTTTTGGCTGGACTATTGTAGATATAAAAGGAATAAGTCCTTCAATCTGTATGGATAGGATTTTAAGGGAAGAAAATTGTAAACCCACTATTGAACCTCAAAGAAGATTGAAACCAATTATGAAAGAGGTTGTAAAGAAAGAGATTTTGAAATGGTTAGATGCTGGAATTATTTATCCTATTTTGGATAGCCAATGGGTGAGTTCTATTCATTGTGTTCCAAAGAACGAAGGAGTAACTGTCATTGTTAATGATAAAAATGAATTAATCCCAACAAGACAAGTTACTGGATGACGAATTTGCATCGATTATCAAAAATTAAATAACGCCACTAGAAAGGATCATTTTCCTTTACCTTTCTTGGATCAAATGTTGGATAATTAGTTGGACACTTATATTTCTGTTTTCTGGATGGATATTCTGGTTATCATCAATTACCCGTTGCTCCTGAGGACCAAGAGAAAACAACATTTACAAGTCCTTATGGAACATTTGCCTTTAGAAGAATGCCTTTCAGTTTATGCAATGCACCTGCAACTTTTCAAAGATGTATGATGTCAATATTATGTGATCTAATTGATAAAGGAATTGAAGTATTTATGGACGATTTTTCAGTATTTGGAACTTCTTTTAAATCTTGCTTGGAAAATAATGAAAGTTTTGAAGAGATGTGAAGAAACAAATTTAGTTCTAAACTGAGAAAAATGTCAATTTATGGTTACAGAAGGAATTGTACTTGGACATAAAATTTCAAAAATAGGAATGGAAGTTGATCAGGCAAAAGTGAAAATTATTGCTGAACTTTAACCACCTAATACCGTTACTGATGTGAGAAGTTTTCTGGGTCATGCTGGATTTTATAGGAGATATATAAAGGATTTTTCTAAAATTGCTAAACTTCTTTGCCATTTATTAGAAAAAGAAGCTAAATTTGAATTTAATGAAGATTGTCTGAATGCGTTCAATATTCTAAAAGAAAAATTAATCACTGCACCTGTCATTGTTGCACCTGATTGGAATAAACCTTTTGAATTAATGTGCGATGCAAGTGATTATGCAATTGGAGCTGTATTGGGACAAAAATATGAGAAAATTTTTAAAGTTATATACTATGCTAGCAAAACTCTTAATGAAACTCAAATAAATTACACTGCTACTGAAAAAGAGCTTTTATCAATAGTATATGCCTTTGATAAATTTAGACCATATCTTCTTAGAACAAAATGTATCGTACATATTGATCATTCTGCTATTAAGTATTTAATATCTAAGAAAGATGCTAAACCTAGATTGATCAGATGAGTTTTACTTTTACTTTAATTTGACTTTGAAATTGTAAATAGAAAAGGAACTGACAACCAAATTGCTGATCATTTATCAAGAATCAAAAATAATAATGAGGAGATTTATGAAGAAAATATAAATGAGAAATTTCCAGATGAACAATTATATGTTATTCAAGGATTACAAATGCCTTGGTATGCAGATATAGTTAACTATATGGTTAGAAATATTTTACCATATGAGTTGAATAGCAAATACATTAAGAAATTCAAGAATGATTGTAAATTATATATTTGGGAAGATCCTCATTTATTTAAAATAGGAAGAGATTCTATGATTCGAAGATGTGTACCTTATGAAGAAACTTTTGCAATTATTCAAAAATTTTACGATTCTGAATTTCGAGGACACTTTAAAGTAGAAAAAACTGCATTTAAAATTTTAAATTCTAGATTTTATTATCCTACTTTATTCAAAGATGTTGGACATTATGTGAAAACTTTTGATCGATGTCAAAGAATGGGAAATATATCCAAAAAAGATGAAATGCATCTAAACTTTATATTAGAAATTGAAATTTTTGATGTATGGGGTTTAGACTTTATGGGACCTTTCGTACCATCATATGAAAAGATTTATATTTTAGTAGCAGTTGATTACGTTTTAAAGTGGATTGAAGCTGTAGTTTTACCTAACTGTGATTCCAAAAGTGTTTCGATGTTTCTAAAGAAGATGATTTTTACAAGTTTTGGAATGCCCAGAGTAATTATCACAGATGAGGGAAGTCATTTCAGAAATATAAGAATTCAATCTTTATTAGAAAAATTCAGAATTAAACATAGAATTGCAACTGCTTATCACCCGCAAACAAGTGGAATGGCTGAAGTATCAAACAGAGAAATTAAAAGAATATTAGAGAAGACTGTTAATCCTAAAAGAACTGACTGGGTTAATAGACTTAATTCTGTATTATGGGCTTATAGAACAGCTTATAAGACACCTATCGGAATGTCACTTTATTGGTTAGTTTATGGTAAACAATGTCTCTTACCTGTTGAACTGGAACATAAAACTTATTGGGCGATAAAGGAGTTTAATTACAATTTGAATGCTGCAGGAGATAAACGATTATTACAACTGAATGAGATGGAAGAAATAAGAATTGAGTCTTATGAGAATGCAAAGATTTATAAGGAAAGAATGAAGAAATTGCATGAAAAAAAGATTTCAAGGAAAATGTTTGAGCCTAGACAAGAAGTGTTATTATTTAATGCTCATTTAGAACTTTTTCCAGGAAAATTATGATCTAAATGGATGAGACCATTTATAATTGAGAAAGTGTACCCTTATGGAGCTGTGGATATTATAGATCCCAAAATTGGAAAAGTATTTAAAGTTAACGGATTAAGACTGAAGCCTTATATGGGATAAATGAAACCAAATTACAAAGAGGCTTACGAACTAAGTCTACCATATTAATTTAATTAATTAGGTCAGGCTGACGACGTTAAACCAAGCGCTTTGTGGGAGGCAACCCATTTTGTTATTATTGTGATTGTTTGTGATTTGAATTTATTTTTATCATGTTTGTATGTGGATCACACCCTTTACTAGACCTATTTTTAAGACCGAAACTTTGAAAATTTGACGATAGGCGAATTGGAGTCGATCGAGGTTCCAGCGCTTAGACGCCACAAGTTGGCGACTAAGTGCCAAAATAACCTGTGCGTATCGATGATCCGACACCTAGGTGCCAGATTCCGGCGCTTAAGCGCCAAGGTTACAGATCGTGTAAAAATTGAATTCTTCAGTTTTTCACACGAAATCTCCCTATAAATTAACCTATCTTCATCCCCAATCACATAGAAACCTTAATTTTGACCAGAGCAATCTATTTTGGAGGAGTTAAGAGGAGTTTAGAAGCAATGGATAGAGGAAATCATGGAAATGAGATAAGAGACAAATCTCCCAAAGTTCCTCAACCTTATTTTAATGGTTTTATTGTTGTTAGTATGGAGAAATTGTTTATTCGTCTGGAAAAGATTGAAGCAAAACTTCAAAGCCTTAGAAATCTCTTACATGAAATGTATCATCAAATTGAGCACATGGAATGGCAAATGAAACTTCAATTTGATCATATGGCGGCCTATCAAGACACTCAAATAGCAATGTATGAGAAGAACAAGTGGATCGATGAAAAGGCGGCTTTGGAATTTTCAAGGGTGTTGGTTTTCTATCCATTTGGTCCTAGCAAACTTCATTGCGAAAGAGATGGTAATTGAAGATCGGTATTGAATAGATCTTTTATGTGTTATAGGTGTGATTCAGTCAAGTTCTAGTGTGTTGATTATCTAATTTGTGTGTGTTTGCTTTATTGTTCAATGTGTGTTGTTGGATGTGGAATTTGCTTTGAATTTGTGTTGTTTGTGTTGTTTATAGAATGATGAACCATGATATAGTCTTATTCTAGAATTTATTAAGTTTGGAATGGAAATTATGAATTAAAGTTGAAGAGTTTAGTTAAATCTCGTGTTTGAAATGTGGATCTTAGTTATCATTTTAAATTGATCATGGAAATTTTTGGAGGGTATAGATTGGATTAATACTCTTATAAGAGTAATTAGGAGTCTAATTTGATAAGATTTTATAAAAATATCAAATTTAAATTGAAATTTTGGAAAGGCGAGTCTGGCGCTTAGGCGCCGGTCGGCCAAAACTTGAAACTTCATCTTCTTAAACACCCCCAAGCCATTTTTGATGCCTTAGCTTCTCTTTCCTCTGGTTTTTGCAAAAATAGACCCTAGAGATCCCATTTGAAGCCGAATTTTCAAGTTTTTGAGCTTGAAATCACTCGATTTCTTCATCCCAAGGTCAGATCTACATTCTAAATCAATTATTTTCGATTTTCACCATGGATTTTGCTCACATTGAAGAAAACCAAAATTTTGATTTTTAAAGTTAAATCCATGGAATTTTAAGTTCTTTCAAGTTTAAGAAGCTTAAATTAGTATATTATCTGTGATCCTATGAATTTATTTTGTGTTTTTATTTCACGTTTAGATGTCACCCAAATCTAAACGAGGAAAGGAACGAGAAAATTTTGATCGTAGCAAGTTTGTCACTGTCGTTGGACATTTCCAATATAATGATTTTGTTATGACTCGGAATTTTATCTTAGAGCGAAGTTTTTACAATCCAGGAGGAAGAATTAAGGAAACAATCGTTGCACTCAACTGGCAACGATTTTGCTATTTTACTGCTGTTGTTGTTATCCCTGTGGTTAGGGAATTTTATGCCAATTTCATGGATGCTGAAGAGTACGAGATTTTCATCAGAGCAGTTGGAGTAGGATTCACTCCTAAACGTATCAACATTTTTACGGTCTGCCGCCGAACATAGAGTGTTATTACTCTGAATTATCTCCATCTTAGGGAGATTTAGATATGATTATTACTTACCTAACTGATGGTACTGTAACTTGGAAGATCCGAAATGGAAAAAGGGTAAATTTTTCATCTTCTAAGCTTAATGGTATTTCAAAGGCATGGCACTACTTTATTGCTGCTCGTCTCCTTTCATCCAATCATTTGAGCGAGGTTACCAAGGATAGAGCTATCCTTAATTATTGCATATAAGCAAAGAAGACGATTGATGTAGGAAGTATCATTTATGTTTCTGTAGAGGCGACTGCTCGCTCTAGCACTTCTGTTGGAGCTGGATTTCCATCTTTGGTATATTCTCTGTGTGAAAGTGCTGGAGTAGTTGCTGAGTTTTCTGAGGAAAAGCTTAAGTCTACAAAGCCCATAGGAAGAGAAGCGTCAGTATCTATGATCGACTTCGAGGTAAGAGTTCTACTGCACCTTCTAGTTCATTACCTGCTTCTGGTAGAGCTTCTACTTCAAGAACTTCTACTTCTACTGCTGAGCCACCATCTAGTTTCTGGGAGTCTATGCATGATCAGTTTATGGAGCAGTAGAATGAGTTATTTCTAATTCATTGTAGAGGAGATACGATCGATAAGAAGACCGATCGTCTTTCTGAGTATACCCAAAGGAAGAGTGATTATGATGCTGAGTATTCAGAGTCTTTAGTTAGATTCCTGAAGGGTGAGCATGATGTTCAATTTCCTACCTGTCCTAGATTTTCACTATATGTTGATCCGAAGGATATGTAATTTTCTTTTGGAGATGACGATGACGAGGCTACAGACAGTGATTAGTAGCCAGATTTACCTCTTGAGATGTGTGATTCTGTGTTTAGTTTATTTCTTTTTTGTTATTACTGATTAGTGTGATTGCATTGTTGTTTGTTAGTGTCGATTTGCTTAAGTAACTTTGTGTGAACTTTTTATATTGAGATTGTTATAGAGCATCTGCTGTGATATGTGTTAAAGACTGAAATATGGATAAATTTTTATTGTCTACGATGAATGTTTATTTCCATTTCAGCATACTGTTTAGTTAGTAATTTAGCATGTTCTAATTACTTAAAAATATATATTTTAAAAAATTAACTCCTGCTCTGCAAACTTTTCTATATATGCTTAATTATTTATTTTATATACCTATTAAAGCATGTGTAGGATTAGAAATTAGTTTTTCCTTTCTACATTATCACTGTACCTAAATAAATTCCTGTTTGTTTCTTTCTCTCGTTCTTTAGAAAACTTTATGATTCAGTTATATATTAAAGCTGAAGTTTGGGGGAAGGGAAAAAAATTTTCAAATTTAAATATTATTTGTTCTTAATGTACTGATACTTTCTTTAAAAATATTAACATAACATAAGAAATGAAAAATTTATTTAAGATAACTTAAATTTTTGGAATTTATAAATATTTTAGTAAACTTAACTAAAATTTCAATAATTTTGATTGATTTTAAGAATAGAATTATTTAACTTAAAGAAATAATAAGATTAAGAATTTTTCTATTTATAGTAAAGAGAATAGTATTTTAGAAATACTAAGGAATCAAGATTATTCCCTGAAAAAGAAAAGATTGAAATGATTTTTCAAAAATACATTTTAATAATGTCATATTTATTAAGTAAAAAAAATGTATAAGTTTTTAAATATAAGTGAAGGATAGTGAAGTTCAAAATTATTAACAGGCTATCCAAAAATAGTAGTCCTCACTAAAAAAAAAGAGAGAAAAAGAGAAGTAAGGAGAAACTTGAGGAAATGCCTAATAAAAAATTGGCTTCACTTGAATTATCTTTTAGGAAAAAAACCCATTACATTTTTAACTTAATTTTTATGAACAAATATTTTTACTAGAAAAATGTTTCATGAAAGTCTTTTTCTTGTAAGTATTCCATGTGACCTTAATATAATAAAATACAATTATTCTTGAAATAAATGAAAAATTTAAAGTCTTATAATTTGGTAGTTAAGTATTCTTTAAATTCTTAAAATTAACCTTAATTAGTGAAATTTAGTTAATGATTTGCTAAAGCATTTATAAAACCAAAAATTACAAGGAATCTTAAATATTTAAACTTCATTCCAAATGTTATATATTTTATGTAATTAAAAGGGTTACTTGAGGACAAGTAACATTTAAGTTTGGGGGAATTTGATCCACTTTAAAAATACCCATTTTTATGCCTTATTTATGATTCAATTCTTAAGGATATTATGCTTTAATGAAAGTTATTTTTATGTTTTTGGATGTAGGTGATAAAAAAGAGTTCAAGAAGGAAAGAAGAGCAAAAAGGACCAAAAATGGAGCTAAAAGTGCAAAGTTGTCGAAATTATAGGCCTGGCGCCTAGGCGCCAGAATCCGGCGCCTAAGCGCCAGTTCGATACAGTCACAGACAAGATTTTTGACGACTTTGGGCAATTATTTTGATAGTGCTAAGTGGTTATTGGAGCTTCTATAAAACTGGAAGTTATGAGAAACGGTTTTAATCACGAAGAGGTGTGACCCAAGTGAGGAGGTGCAAAGACCTGGTCAAAAGAGTCCGGGGCCTAGGCGCCAGATTCCGGTGCCTAGGCGCAACAGTTACCTTCTGGAAGATACATTGTATTTAGATAAATTTTGAAGAGGTGCTTTAAGCAACCCCTGGTCAAATTCAGAGCTCTATAAATAGGAGCCCATTCTACAGAGAAAATGGCCCCTTTTAGCACCCTATAGTCTCTTTCACCCCTTCTTGCATCTTTAGTCGCCAAACACTATATTCCATTCAATTATTTTAGTGAGCCACCTTCTTTATTGTTATTTAGTGAGTTTATTTTGAGTGTTAAGTGTGAGATTATTAGTGTTATTACTGTTGAAGTCTTTCATCATTGCATTGGAGTCAGTAGGAGTCAGCTGATCACTTGAAGGAACATTCCAGATAAGTATTTGTAACTTGGTTCAAAGTTTTATAAATATGTTTTGTTGTGTGAATTCAATGTGTTCTGAGTGGAGAATTTAATTAAACTTTGGTGGAGAATTTAACTTAAAATATTTATAAAAATTGTGATGATATTAATTCCTGATCTTAGTTTACCTTTTAAACCGGCCATTTAAATTGTTAAAACCTGTTGAAAAATTCTGAGACCTATCCGGAGATGAGTTCTTAACTAGTAGATATCACATGAATCCTTAGGTAATCGCAGGCTGTACGCGGGTTATTTAAGGTGAAGTGCAGATAAATAGGAAGATATGATTTATTGGGCGTAGAATTCATTAATTTTTAGAGTGACAGACAAAATTCTAATAATTTGGTTTATAAATAGGGAACGGGTCACTGGTAGGGCCGACCATAGCCACCCTTGGACATCTAGTAGTGCGAGCCTAGATTAACCCATTCTACTAATAAAACATCCTGAACCGATCTATAGATTAGTCAATGTTCTTGATGCCTGGACCAAAGGGTAAACAATAGGAATGCTTCTATTTGGCACAATACCATAATCTAAATTATCCAACAAATGATAATTATTCTAAAAGTCTTGGATTAGTTGAAAAGGAGAAAGTTGTTTTGAGAAAATTGTTTTATTTATACTTGAATTAAACTTTATTTTATTATTGTTTACAATTAGTATAAATTTCATTAAATTTAAAATCTAAACTTTGAAAATAAATAAAAATAATTATTATTTTTAATTTAAAAAATTCTAAAAATATTACTTAGTATTCTAAAAATCTTCCCTGTGGGATCGATAACCAGGACTCCACTAGAGCCATGTATTACTTGATACGATACGTATACTTGCATTTGTAATTGTGAGTTTTACAAATTATAATCTAAATATAAATTCATAAACTCTTTCATAAGTAAAATCACATCAAGTGTTTGGCACCGCTGTCAGTGATTAAATCTTCTAGCAGTAGTATCAAATTCTTGCATTTGAAAGTATATATATAGCCCCTTTAGGCTAAGTCATGCATTATCTACCAACATTTTTAATTCAATCATACAGAGGAAAAAAAAACTAAAGATTCATGAATTCATAAAAGTAAAATTTTACTAAAGTAGATGTTCAAAGTTGTCTGACCTTCAAAGTAGGGAACCACTGCAGAATAAAATTGAACTATCTGGTTCAAGATGGTTTAACCTCAAAAGAGAGACTTCATTGTTGGATAACATTGGTCTGTCCAATTCAACCCTAAATTTGAGTTTTCAAGGGTATACATAATTATGTAAAACATTAAGAATAGAAGAATATGTAAAAACATAGGTACACAACTATTTATAGAAATGATTTTGAGTTTTGAATATCACGCACAGCTGTGCACAATCAAGGATGAAGTAGCAAAAGAAAAGGCATGTCTACAAATGAGTGCAACATGACATGTTTTAAAGATTATATAGAGTTTTGTGCAACACCACAATTTGGAGTTGCATAAGTACATCAATAAACGCCAAAACTTGATCTGTTCCAATATTGCAGAAAAAACAAGCAATGCATATTTTAATATTATTAAGCTTATACAACTTGATTTGTTCGAAGTAGCTTGCTTTAATGTATTGTGATTGTGTTGGCATGAAAAATTGATGAAATTGCTGAAAAATACTGAAACACAATTGTGTACATCAACCAATTTGTATATTTAGGTTGCACACAACTGTATATAACAGCAAAGCTTGATGAAGTTGCAAACTTATGAACTTCATTTTAATTGTTCAACCGTTGAAATGCAATAGAACATAATGTCAACATTGATCAAAATTATAGATAACATTTCTCCTTAACACAGGAGCATGCTTCACAGTTAGGAAACAAAAAAATAAAAATAAAAAGTAAAAATCATTTATATGTGATGCCAAAATGAGATAGGGCTCAGTTTAGAAATTAGTGTTCAAATATGTACCAAAATTGGACTTGGATTCCTCACTAGTTCTCCATACAATTTTTTGATATTCCTTCACAACTTACGGATCGAATGATTAAAGCTAGAATTAAAAAAAATAAATAAATAAAAAAATCTTTAAGAAAGCGGCTCTCACACATAGAAGTAAAGAAATTGTTGAATTATAGATGATGCTCTCACATTTAATTGCCTATCAGATTCAAAGTTCTCTTCCTTCTCCTTCTCTTTCAACAGCACAAATAGGCAAGTTGATGCTTCGTTTGTAGATGCAACATTGGGATTAAATTCTGAGTAGCAAACCTTACTAACGCGGGCTCAACTTTGGCTCCATACAAAGAAGCACTTCTTGGGCCTTGAATGACGACCGCCGAACGTGGACAAGAAGAGAGAGAAGGGCTTGGGTAGTCGAGGAAGCAGAATTTTGGCGCTGGAGTAAATATCATTGTCGCTCTGCCCAGCTTCCCCAGGTTGTCTGCGAGAAGAGAGATGATAGAGGCGCAGAGCTACGTGGGGTGAGATCGAAGGGCAGAAGGTAAAACGCTATAAAGGAACGCGGGACGCGGGGTCGATCCCACAGCCTCGATTCTATTAAATTTTCATCCCCCGTTTCAGAATCTGCTGATAGAACACGAAAATCAAACACTTGTTCTAGGTTTTCAAAGCTTCAGACGTGAAATAAGCTGCCCCAAACGGGGCCTAATAAGTGAAAGAGAATTGGAGGATATGGTTCCAATAAACGTTGAAGTGAAAAAAGAGGAACAGGAGATTGAAAGACCATTGGAAGAAATTCTCGAGGAATTAAAAAAACCTATTTCATCAATTAGGATAAATATAGAAAGACCACCTCCACCATTTCCTCGGAGAATATTGATACAAAAATTAGACCAACAATTCTCAAGATTTATAGAAGAATTCAGGAAATTAACTATAAATATTCCTTTTGGAGAGGCATTAAAACAAATGTCCAGTTATCTGAAATTTAAGAAGTTGGTTCTTGACAAAAAAAGAAAGTTTAAGGATAATGTAATGTCTAGCTTTAAGAATGAGATAATTGAGCTAATAATATATCCTATAGTAGTATCGCAAGGGAAGGAACTGAAAGATAACCTAGATTGGAAAGTAACTCAGAAGAATTTGATCCAAAATCTAAAAAACCTAGAGAGAATCTGATCCAAAATTTGGGAGATTTTGAACTATCTTATAGAGATTCATTTCTTATGAATTTTAAGGATGATATTAATATGAAAATTGAAAAAATCATTAGAAGACTATTAGATCTAGAAAGAAACGTGAGGAATTATAATCTTAATAAATCTGAAAATGAAGAGTTGAAAGAAAAAACTGAACTTCAAGCATTTTATAGAACACCTTAGATCTGGAAAATATTAGATGATTGATTTAGGATTACATAAATGGAAATTAATCTGAGAGGATTCATTTGTCGGGCTGACACCGTTAAACCAAGTGCTTTATGGGAGGCAACCCATAGTTATCAGTGTGCTTTGATTTAGTATGCTTGAGTTTCATGATTATTAGTGTTGTATTGTGTTTGCTTTAATGTGGAGTGTTCAGCTTGATTAATGATTGGTGTATGTTTAGATTGTTAGCGGATTGATTTGATCTTTGTATGTCATTGTGAATTAGAAAGTTTCATTGATGTTTGTGTAGTATGGATTGTTTGAGATTTGACTTGATCTTCGTGTTTCATGAGGGAGGTGATTCCTTAACTTCTTATTATGGCTAGATTTGTTTATGTTTTCTTATATTAGTTGGATTGACGAGTCCATTAAGACTCGAGTCTCAACCGGACTTGAGTTTTATAGAAGTTATCTTGAGTATAGACAGTGATAGTTCCATATCAAATTTTGTACTTCCTTTCTCTGACCTTGTCTTCATTTGTTAGGAGTCACTAACCTATTTGACGAGTAACATGTGAATGATCTTACAGTACCCTTATAACTGTTAGAGGTGCATACTTAAAAAGATATGGTGATGCCTAAGTTGTTGCGCACAAGGCAATATGTCAGAGATAATCATATCTACGGGATTATAGTCTATACAATAATTTATGAGTACCTAATATATTAATATAGTGATTCCGCCATAATTCAAAAGTAAGGTGGTGAGATGCGATGCGTTAAAGGAAGAATTAACATCATATGTTTGTGTTTGTGTTTGTGTTACAATAATATAATAATTTTGAGAACGGATAAATATATATATATATATATATATATATATATATATATATATATATATATATATATATATATATATATATATATATATTCCAATGTTGATACCTATTCTGCTTGTTAGACCATACTTTACTTCAATCTTATTCTGGAATGTTTAGTTTAGATTTTACTTTCTATTGCAAATTGTTTTGTCTCGATGAATAATTGTAGATATTTTTTACAAACATTTGTGGTGGATAGAATTTATGAACTATTTTTCTTCCTTCTTATATTTTTTTTGCTGAATGATATACATGTTAAAATCAAGTTTAGGGGTAGGAAGAAAAATAAATTTCATAGTTAGTATGTTTTAGGCTTAATTTACTTTCTTATGTAGTTATTAAATCATGATTGTACATGTATATGAATTTAATAGGATGATGCAGTAGCTGGTAGATTTAGCTTTTACTTTTTCCTCCTTGTTCATTTTATGGAATTGATTGTAAAATATTTAAAAATGTAAGTTTGGGGGAAGGGAGAAATACTTTTTGAAACTGAACCTTATTTGTACTGATAGAACTGTATTTTTAAAATTATTTTAACATAACTTGTGGTATGTTGGGTTAGCTTTAGATAACTATAATTTTGATCTTATTGATGTTATAGAAGACTTGAGCAAAAGTTTTTAATAATAAATGTTAGTTATAGAGTTAAGATAAAGAGTATAAGATTATGCTTTTACTATTTAAAGTAAAGAAAAATGTATTATTGGAAATAATAAGAATATTAAGTTTACACTTTAAAAAAAGAATTGAGACTCTATGAAAAATCTTTATTAATGCTAAATATACATTTATTAAGTAAAGATATGTGAGAAATTATTAAATTTAAGAAGGGGATGGTGAGGTTCAAAAGCATTAAAGGCTATTCAGATATAGTAATCCTCACATGACATGAAAAGAAAATAAAGGATTGAAAAAGATCCTAAAAAACAGAAAAATCAAAATCAAAAGAAAAAGAAAAGCAAAAAAAGAAGAATATGTGAGGAGAAGCTTGAGGAGATGCCTAATCGAAAATTGGCTTCACTTGAATCATCTTAAGGAAAGGGACTTAAGTACATTTCAGAACTTAATTTTAAGCATTAGCATGCTTACTAATAGAGTTCACATGAAATTATTTTTCTTGTAATTCTTCTAAGTATCCTCAGTATGACAAATTACAATTATTATTGAACTAAATAGAAAATCAGAACTCTTAGACTTGACAATTAAATATTCTTCTATTCTAGTTTTAACCCGAGTTATTGAAAATTTTTCTAAACTTTCATTATTGCATTTATAAAATAAAAACTATAGAAATCTTTAAGTAAAACTCACTACCAGAAATTATAATTTTACATAGTAAAAATGGTTACTTATAGACAAGTAACGTTTAAGTTTGGGGAAACTAATCCACCTTAAATTTACCTTTTTTTAGTTCACATTTCACAATCATTTTATGCATACATTTTATGAAATTACACTTTAAAGGAATTTATTTTGCACGTTTTTGTCTTCAGGTACAAGAAATAGAATTTTGGTGAAAATAAAGCAAAAATGGTATAATTTGGGGCCAAAACAAGCAAAGAAGAAAATTATGACCTGACACATTTTGATGTCTTTCTATGCTCAATCTCCTTCATATTTATAACATGCTTTTGAATGTAATTACACATTAAAGAAAGGTTTTTCTTATGTAAATCTTGTAGGTATGCCATTTTAGAGCATAACGGAGCTGAAACGGGGCGAAACAAAGCTGAATAGAGAGAAATGGGGTGAAACGGTGGAGCTGCGCCCAGGGTAGTGTTATAATGCCCAAACTGGTGCTATAGCACCGATTCTGGAGCTATAACGTCCGAGATGATTTTTGGACTACTT
Source organism: Papilionanthe hookeriana x Papilionanthe teres (assembly GCA_022702705.1). Taxonomy (NCBI): domain Eukaryota; kingdom Viridiplantae; phylum Streptophyta; class Magnoliopsida; order Asparagales; family Orchidaceae; genus Papilionanthe; species Papilionanthe hookeriana x Papilionanthe teres. The sequence continues at coordinate 103,576,278 of CM040432.1, forward strand.
TCGGGCGATTATGGGCCATTCTATGGAGTTATTCAATGGATCTAGACACTTGGAAACACTTTTAGATGAAGAGATGTGTCTCTTGGAGTGAAAGGGTATGTTTCTTGGAGTAAAGAGGTGTCTCTTAGAAAATAGAGTAGTTTGGCTTCTCTTTAAATAGAGGGGCTTGGCACTTCTGATGAAGATAAGAAGAGGAGGCTTTTGGAATGTGTGTGTGTGAGAGAGAGTTTGTCAAGGAAAAATTTAGTGTGGAGTCTTGGTGGCATTTGGAACATTGGAGGAAGTGTAATGTTTGCTATTTGTTTTGTAAGGAGGGCATGAATCTTCTGTAAAGATAAGGCTTGAAATCTTTTTATATTTGCATTAAATTATTGCAATATAGTTATGTTTTTTCAAAGTCGAATGCAACAAAGTTTTTGTTGTGTTTTCTCCATCGTTATTGAGAAGTTTTTATTACACTTTCTTCTGGTGATGAGATTTAATCATGTGTGGGATTAGAATGATTTGAAGATTTCTTTTGTTTCAAAATTTTGATGGTATTTTCACTGATTTTTCATTAACGTTGCAATCTAATCACTTGTGAGATTAAAATCCATTGCGAAACATAAAGACCAAGGAGGGCTATAATCTTACCTAACTGTGAATGCCACACTTCACTTTGGAAAGAGCCGTTGCGATCGTCTAAGGGAGGAGTGCAAATAAATAAGGAGATAAGTTTTGATGTGTGTAGAATTAGTTGTTTCTAGGGTGACAGACTATATTTCTATCAAATTGACTTAAGGTTTAGTACCCTAATGCAGGGATTCAACCAATATTGTGGCATAGGCTGTGGGACATTGATGCACCAAAAATATATTTGATTTTTCATATATATGTTGTACTCATTTTTGGTGATATTGTACTTTAATAAAAGGTATTTTTATGTTTGCTGTAGCTATGAAGATTTAGGTAAATGGTGTCAAGAGAAGCAAAAAGGGATGAATTTTGAGTGAAAATGACAAAAATTAGTAATTTGAAGTTCTGAGCAGATGGCGCCAAAATGGGCACCGACGACGTGTTTTTCAGAAGAGTTCAGAATTAATTAGCGCGATATGTTGGTGGAGGCCAAATTCAATGTATTTGGACGACTTTTGGAAGGATTCTTAGGGCAACTCATTAGAAATTCATTCATAGACTATTTTAACTTATTTTAGGCGCCAGAATTAGTGGTGTGTGTGTTTATGTAAATGAAGTAAAATGTGTGTGAGTGAAGAGGAAGTCATTAATGAGATTTTAGAGTCTAGGGTTTGGTGTTAAGTGTTATTTTGTGAGGGATTCTACTCAAAGGAGTTGTAGGAGGAGAGGGAAAGTGAGAGATTGCTTCTTCCCTACTATTACAAGAGAGAATTGTGTGTTGTTGTGAAGAGAGAAGGAGATTCAAAGGAACATCAAGGGATTTTGTTGGGAAAGAAATTAAGGTAAGTTTTATTTAATTTTTATAGTTTTCATGACTTTGCTTTTATATATAAAATCTTTGTTTTAACATATCTTCCTCATGAATTCTGAGTAGATTTCTTTACCTTTCTCCTTACAATGATAAATGGTGAAGTGATGGTTTAGATTGGATGTGTCATATGAAAGATAAGAAATTGTGATGATTTTTCACTTCGTTCTTCTTTTACTTTTTGATATGGCCAATTGAATTTTTAAAATATGTTGTGAAACATACGATCCAAAAGGGCTATGCTTTCTACAATAAAAGTGGAGATTGCATTCAATGTCCATGAATGAGTGATGTAGTTCGTAGGGGTTGGGTGCAAATAAATAGGAAAATATGGTTTGTTGGGCGTAGAATTGGAGATTTTAGGGTGACAGACTAAAGTCCCCAATTTTGTCCTAGTGTTTGGAAACTAAAGCGAGAGTCAGCCTTCAGGTGAAGGGAAGTGGGAGCTCTGGAGTGAGAGCCAGTATCCTCCCAGCCTAACTACTGATTTAGGGACTAAACCTAGAAGTAGCCAAAGTTATTTATAGCAATCGGAAGAGGGTAAAATATAGATATGCTCCTTTTTGGCACAATACAATAATTATACTAATCTATATCATTCACTCACCATAATATCATTGTAATATAGAGGACACTTTATCTAAATTTGAACCTTACATTACAAAACTTAGTGTAGTAATAGTTAACTTTAATTAAAGTTTAGAAAGTACTTTATAGCAATTTTAAATTCTCTAGCATCTTTAAGCTTTAGTAAATTTAGTATTTAATTTTGGTGTTTTTCCAAATTGAATATTGTATTTCTGTGCTACGCTTTAAGGTTTTTTTCCTCCTCGTAGGATCGATAACCAAAACTCCACTAGAGCGCTGTATTACATGTGCGATACGTATACTTGCGTATAGATTGGCCACTTTCTTATTAAACTAATTTTACTTTGTAACTAAATTGACAATACTTCTGAAATATAATTTTAAGTCAACAAGCGTGGTCAAGTTTTTGGCGATGTTGCCGGGGAGGTGATAGTAAAATTTAGTAGCTTTTTGAAAACCTTTAATTCATATTTGTTTATGCATAATTTTGGGTACGAAGTTTTATTACCTTAAAATTTGGAATTAGAATGTACCGTTAGAAAAATTTGAAAAAAAAAAAAGAAAATAAAAGTATGAGAAAAATGGCAAACAACCTAAATAACTAAAGACATGAAAGTGAACATCAACATAGATCTTTAAGCGATTATGCTGAACTTACATCCGATGAAATTCATTTAACTATTCAAAATCCTGATGTAGCTGCTAATTCTTTTGAGCTTAAATCTACTATTATCCAAATGTTACTTTGGTAATTCATTTGTTGCTTTGGTAATTCAGGTGGTAAAATATCACTTACGATATAATTCACAATATCAGCACACCATGGTAAATTCCATTCCTTAATATTGTAAAGTTGTTCATCAGAAAAAACATCTGTAATTTCATTTTCAAAATCAGATAATTCGTGTTTTTCTTGCTTAGATAAATGATCAGCTATTTGGTTTTTAGATCCTTTTCTATCTGAATTTACCGACGACTCCCGATTCAGCGCTGGTGGCTCTTGATTCAGCGCCGACAGTGCCTAATATAGCACCGATGGCGTCCAAAATCTGAAATTTCCAGCTTCCTTAAAAATTGCGATTTTTGAATAGTAACTACCCCATTTATCACCTTCAACCTCCTACCAAGGTCAAGAAACACCCCTAGGGCTTACTTGCATTTGGATTTGAGGCAATTTTGAAGCTTTTTAAGGTTGGATCTCATCTTCTCTTTGTACGAGCTCTACTTTAAGCTAAATTTTTTTAGTTTCACCATGGAAATCTTCTACATTGGACAGATAAAAAAATTTAAGGTTTTTGAAGAAAAAATTGAGATAATCTATGGTGAAATGCGCTTACTTGTTAAATTTGACTTTGGAGTTTATTGCATTATGATTTTGAAATTTAGTGAGATTTATTTTTGAATTTTATAGAAATTTTGATATGGCTCCAAATATGTTTAAGGGAAAGAGAAAGGTTGATTTTTATGAAAGGAAATTTGTAAATGTTAAAGCACAATATTATTTCAAATCTACACTCCAAAGCAAAAGGTGTATACAAGATTGAGGATTTGAAAATCCAGGAGTTGTAGAGCAGGTGATTGCTGACCGGAATTGGGAAACTTTTTGTTATTTTTTTGCTGATAAAATTGCTGACGTAGTCTATGAGTTTTGTGCTAACTTGCGGTATACTGAAGAAGAATATGTCTTGGTTCGAGGATAAATGCTAGAATTCAATCCTGCATGGATCAATGCTTTTGACCAGTTATGAGATAATCCATTCTATGATTACAAATCTTTTGGTACTATGGATGCTGCCTTGAATGAGGTAATTACTTTTCATACTGATGGACAAGGAGAGTGGAAAAGTAAGCAAAGACAAAAGCTAATTTTCTTGCTTCCACTCTTAATGTTTCATCTCAAGCTTGGCATTATTTTATTTCTGCAAGACTACTACCTACTTATCATCATAACAAAGTTTCTAGAGATAGAGAAATTCTGAATTTTTGTATCCAAAACATGAGAATGATTAATATTGGAAGAGTTATTTACAATAGCATTCTGATTATAGCTAAGGGAGAAACCACTAGAGGATTTAGACATCTTGCTCTGATATATACATTATGTATACAATCAGGAGTTGATGTTGATATTAGCTAAGAGTTGATCCATCCTTTGAAGCCTATTAGTAAGGCCAACATTCACACTTATAAATCTCATGTTGGATGGAGATCTGGAGGTAAGAGTAGTGAGATTCCCATTGCTAGTCATGACATATCTTCTACTTTTGGAACTCCTACTATTTCTCATGTTATGGAGCGGCTGATGATACAAGAAGGTGATATTACGAGACTTCATAGAAGGATGGATTGGAAGCAAGAAATAACATCAATGATGATTATCAGAGGAGAAGAGTGGAATATGATATTGCTTATCATGATGTTCAGATGAGATTTATGAGGGGAGAAACTGGAGTGATATTTCCTAATTGCCCCCGTTATATTCCATACCAGCCTGAGGAAGAAGAAGGAGCAGAAGAAGGAAAAGATGATGATTGGTAGTGTAGTACTCTTTATGTTTGTTATTGTTGTGTTGGCTTTGTGTTTGTTATTTGCTTTTGTGAAGTAGTTATGTGTAGTAATTGTACTTTCATTTTAGTTAAGTTGTATTGAAGCTTATTTTGGTATGTATCAGTTGTAGTAAAATTGTAATGGATGTTGTATTAAGTGTTTAAAGTAATGTTTGAAATTTTATTTACCTTGCGAATCTCTGATATATATGTGAACAATGCTTCTAACTATTTTATGCTTGTAGTTAATTTTTTATTTAATATCTTCATGCTTCAGAAGAATCAAAAACACGACACAAAAAAGGTTAGTTTGCTTTTTGTTTTTCTCTCTCATTTTTTAATTTGATATACATTGAAAAACTTAAGTTTAGGGAAGGAAAAATTAACTTTTATTTGTTCTCAATCAAAATATATTTCAAAATTATTTTAACATGATTTAAATTAGATGAGCTTAACTTCAGATAACTAAATTTTTGATCTTATTTAAATATCATAGTAGATTTGAATGAAAGTTTTTAGTAATCAAGGTTAAATTTATGGGGTTAAGATATTTAGTATAAGAGGATTAGACAATAGTTAAATATTTAAAGTAAAGAAAACAATATTTTTGAAATGTTAAGAGTCTTAGAGGTTTATGTAAGGAGAAAAAATTGTGATTCTATGATGAATCATTAAAAAGCTAATATACCTATAAAGTGAAGCAATGTTTGAGTTCCTACATTAGGAAGAGGAGAGTAAAGTTCAAAATTATTAAAGACTATTCATATACAGTAATCCTGACATGAAAAGAAAAAGATAAAAAGAAAAAAAGAAAAGAAGAAGAGGATTGAAAATCAATCTCAAAAATAAAAAGAAAAGAAAAAGAAAAATATATGTGAGGAGAAACTTGAGTAGATGCCTAATCCAAAATTGGCTTCACTCGAATCAACTTAAAGGAAAAGCTTAATTCCATTTCTGAATTTATAGTTAAGTATTAGCATCCTTACTAATAAAGATCTCATGAACTTCATTTTCATATGATACTTCAAAGAATCCTTAATGTGACAAATTATAGTTATTCTTGAAATAAATAGGATTCTAGAACTCTTAAACTTAACAACTAAATGTTTTTATACCTATATTTTTGACCTAAGTTATTGAAAATATTTCTAAAAATCTTGTTATTATATTCATTTAAATAAAAAATCATAGTAATCATTAAGTAAAGTTCACTACTAAGAGCCATATTTTTATGTAGTAAAATGATTACTTGAGGACAAGTAATAGTTAAGTTTGGGGGATTTTGATGCACCAAAAATATGTTTGATTTTTCATATATATTTTGTACTCATTTTTGGTGATATTGTACTTTAATGGAAGATATTTTTCATGTTTTGCTGCAGGTATGATGATTTTAGACAAATGGAGTAAAGAGAAGCAAAAAGAAACATATTTGGAGCGAAAAAAAGGTAAAAACTAGAACTTTGAAGTTCTGGCATCGGTGCGTTTTTCCAGAGATTCTGAATTAAATCGCACGATCGGGTGCCGACGATGCCATATTGGGCACCGAAGGAGCCCAATGTCGGTAAGGCCAAATTTAATGTATTTACACGACTTTTGGAGGGATTCTTAAGGAAACTCTTAGGAAATTGTTCCTATACTATTTTAAATTTTTTTAGGCGCCAGAATTAGTCGTGTGCGTGTTTATGTAAGTGAAGTAAAGTGTGTGTGAGTGAAGAGGAAGTCTTTAGAGAGAGCTTAGAGTCTAGGGTTTAGTGTTAAGTGTTATTTTGTGAGGGATTCTTCTCAAAAGAGTTGTAGGAGGAGAGGGAACGTGAGAGATTGCTTCTTCCTTACTATTCCAAGGGAGAATTGTGTGTTGTTGTGAAGAGAGAAGGAGATTCAAAGGAACATCAAGGGAATTAATTGGGGATGAAATTAGGATAAGTTGTATTTACTTTTTATTGTTTGTATGTCTTTGCTTTTATAAGTAAAATTTTTATTTTGTTGTATCTTCCTCATGAATTCTGAGTAGATTTCTTTATCTTTCTCCTTGTAATGATAAATGGTGAAGTGATGGTTTAGATTGGATGTGCCATATGAAATATAAGAACTTGTGATGATTTTTCACTTCTTTCTTCATTTACTTTTTGATTTTGCTAATTGAATTGTTAAAATATGTTGTGAAATATATGATCCGAAAGGGCTATGCTTTCTACAATAAAAGTGGAGATTACATTCAATGTCCATGAATGAGTGATGTAGTTCATGAGGGTTAGGTGCAAATAAATAGAGAATTATGGTTTGTTGGGCGTAGAATTAAAGATTTTAGGATGACAGACTAAAATCCCTAGTTTGGTCCTAGTGTTTGGAAACTAAAACGAGAGTTAGCCTTCATGTGAAAGGAAGTTGGAGCTCTAGAGTGAGAGCCAGTATCCTCCCAACCTAACCAAAGATTTAGGGACTAAACCTAGTATTAGCCAAAGTACTTTATAACACTCGAAAGAGGGTAAAGAATAGGTATGCTCCTATTTGACATACAATACATATACTAATCTATATCATTCACTCACCATAATATCATTGTAAAGGGGAGGACACTTTCTCTAAATTTGAACCTTACATTACAAAACTTTGTGTAGTAATAGTTAACTTTAATTTGAAGTTTAGAAAGTACATTAGCATATTTAAATTTTCTAGCATCTTTAATCTTTAGTAACTTTAGTATTTACTTTTGGTGTTTTGCAAATTTGAATATTTGATTTCTATGCTACGCTTTAAGTTTTGCTTCCTCCCAGTAGGATCGATAACTAAGACTCTACGCCATGTATTACTTGAGCGATACGTATACTTGCGTATATATTAGCTGCTTTCTTATTAAACTAATTATACCTTGTAACTGAATTGATAATTCTTTTGAAATACAACTTTAATTCAGCAAGCCATGGCCAGACATCTAGTAGGAAGAGGCTAAACAGTTCTGTTGCGAAATCGGGATGTTAAGGATTCGGGTTTAGGTGAGCCAATGTTCTTTGCTAGCACCGAGAGGGGGTAGAGAATATATATGCTCCTATTTGTTACAATACCACATTTATTTTTTAAACATTCTAATCCTACACTAATTATAATCTTATCGCAAGGGGAAAACATATTTTTATTTTATAAAATTTTTCTAAAATTTAACCAGTCTCCTTATGTTTAGTTTTTTTAATTGCATTAATTATAATTTTGGCATAAATTAGTGAATACAAGAAAATCAAACTTTTCAAAAATTCCTAACTAAAGCCTAATATTAGTATACTAGAATTACCCTAAGAGAATTCTTACCTCGCTTCCTTGTGGGATTGATATTTTGGGTCTTAAAAGAAAACCCTATACTACTTGAAACGATACATATACTTGCATAGTTCTCCTAGAGTGTAAAAATTTTCTAAATTTTATAATATTTTGATTTTGCATACTAGTCGCTAATACAAATTGTGTCGAGTTTTTTGCCATCTTTCGGAAGCTAAATTACTACATAATTGCAGGTTGGGTCATTTGCAATGAAAAATCCATGTGTTTTCTCCATGCTTAGTGAGTAGTTTTTCCTTACTCTTTCTCCTTATGATGAGAATTAATGATGTGTAGGATCAAAATGGTTTGAATTCTTTTATTTCAAAATTATGATGGTATTTTCATCGAGTTTTAATTTACTTTGCAAAATGATCACTTGTAATGTTAAAATTCATTGCAACACATAACGACCAAGGAGGGCTACGATTTCACCCAACTACCGAGTACCACACTAACCTTGCGATGAGGGTGACTAAAGTCTAAGATAAGTGTAAATAGAAAGGAAGATAATTTTTGATGGGAATGAATTAGTGATTCTAGAGTGACAGGCTAAAAACTCCAATTTGATCAAGAAGTTGAGAACCTATGGCTTGATGTTAGCCTTCAGAAAGAGGGATAGTGGGAAGTCTAGAGTGAGAGCTAGTAACTTCCCAGCCTAACCAAGGATTTAGGAAGTTGACTCTGGATTAGCCAATATTCTTTATGCACTTGTAAGAAGGTAAATAATAAGTATGCTCATATTTGTCACAAAACCATATTTTTAACTTTAAACATTTTATTCCTTCGCTGATTATATTCTCATCGTAAGGGGAAATGGATTTAATTATATAAGAAATTCCTAAAATTTGACCAGTGTCCTTAGATTTGTTTTTTAATTAATCTAGCTAACTTTAATTTTATAGTAAAATAGTAAATTTAGAAAAACCAATTTTTTTGAAAATTTCAATCTAAGACCTGATTGTAGTAAACTATAATTAGCCTAAGGGATTTCATACCTCGCCTCTCCATGGGATTTATACTAGGGTCTTTAAAGGAAACTCTTTATTACTTGAAATGATACGTATACTAACGTAGTACCCATAGTGTGTAAACTTTCTATTTTAAGTTTTATAACATTTTAATTTTGCACACTAGACGCTAAAGATAAATCAGGTCAAGTTTTTTGCCATCTTTTGGAAGCTAAATTACTGTGTAATTGCGGGTCGAGTCAACGGGTTACTCTTCTAATAAGTAGGACAAGCCATCAAGGCAAATGGAAAAGCATGCAAAAATTCAAAAGACCCACATTATTATTATAAGATGGAAGCATAAAGCAAAATCAATGGTTGCCAAAAGGTGCAACACACATCATGCCAATGAATGCAAGGATAATACATATAACATGACACACGGGAATGGGATGTACTGTAATACAGACTACTTATGGAAAGGAATTACACCTGTCAAGGGACCTTGGGCACCATAAATGAGTGAATTTGCATCAAGTTAAATAATACATATAAAGGGGATTTACACCTTGCTCGAGAAACACTCACCGAGCACATATGAAAACATGCAAGACATGAAACAAGGCAAGTGGGACAAGTCAAGTTTATAAAAATGCAGTATACATATGAGAAATATCAAACATACGACATGATAAAGACACTCAAATGGCAAGCATGCAAAGATGCAAAGCACCAATATACCAAATCGTGTGATTCATAGGAGTGAGAATCAAATGCTTAGGTGGACACACATTATTGCTCACTTGATTTCAGTGGATGTGAAGATAACTCATATTCAACAAGATGTCAAATACCTCACAATAGTTTGGGCGGTGTCATGGGGAACGAGCCGTATGGATATACATGTGAACCATCTCCTCCCAAAGTATGCAAGTGTTCATCCCCGTACAAACAATATTGTATGTGGGGAAGACATATACAAGTGTAGGTGCTTAAAGAGACGCTAGAACCATGACAAAAATATTTTACATGGTAAAAAGGATATTCCTAATCAAGCAAACAAACATGCAAAAAGATGCAAAAACATATAAACATTCAAGTGATTGGTTGATCGGGTCATAGAGGCTGATCAAACTAAAGAGGCGGGTCGATCGTTAAGATCTAGAGGATTGAGTGATCGGCTTGAGACAGTCGATCAGACCCAGAGTGGGTGATTGATGCAATTTTTGGTTGCCATTTGGAATTTGTCGGTTATTTTAATATATATATATATATATATATATATATATATATATATATATATATATATATATATATATATATATATATATATATATATGGCAAAAGGAAAACATTCATTAATAAGATAAGATTAGGTGCATCTAATGAAAGGGAGGTGAAGAGAGTCCCCCAAAAGTATCTGCCTTAAAGGCTTAGCAGGCAAAAAGGAAAAGATTACATTGTGGTTGGAGGAAAAAGTCTTTGCTAACCTGTTGGCAGGTTGATTCCCTTCTCTATGAATGTGAGACCATTTTATAGTAAGATGTAGAGATAAGAGTAAAGTTTTCCTGTATAGATAAACAAGATTCCATGGGGGAGTGAAGTCACCCAACATCATCTTAATAACTTGTTGTGAATCGATTCAATCCATATCTCGTTTTAGATTTAAAGTCTGTAAGCTGTTTTTAAGGCCCGGAGAACGAGCATTCATCTCGGCTTCCGAGTCGAAGAGGAGATTAAAAGAGATTGAAAAAACCATAACAATTGCCCAACATGATTTACGCACACAAGCACCAATCCCAAGACGACAGCAGAGGTGAAGCTTCCATCAACATTAATTTTAACCCAAGGTCGTGAAGGCGGTACCCGATGCACTAAGGAGACTTTTTGTGTAGGAGTTGTAGAACTAGCAGCTGATTTTCCGATATAGTTGAAACGATTGAACACGGCGAGCTTTGGGGGGGGGCAATGTTTATCCTTAAACTTGGCTCGATTTCTAGCCACCCGGACAAACCGATTGATAATTAGAGGGACACAACCCCATATCTGATTTTTCCAATCATTCCAGCAAGTTTCAATGGTAACCCAATTATGTCTTTGGTGCGGGAGATTTAACAGTTGTAGAACATCCTCCCATAGCTGTAAAGTAAAAGGACATTGAAGAAATAGATGAATCAAAGTTTCTTCCTCAGATTTGCATAGCCAACATCTTGAAGCTGTTTTTAACCCTTTTAATTTGAGGATATCATCTAAGGGGATGAATCTGTGAGATAATCTTCAATTAAAGAGGGACATGGAAGGAGAGATTTTGGAAGACCGAATAAAAGTGCCCCAGCTGTTAACAGGCCAGTGATTGAAGGAGTTGTGAATGAATTTATTCACAGATTGAGACGGGGGGTGTTTAATCAACAATTTATCGGGTTTTCCAGGGTCAATGGGGATAGACAAAATTTGATGTACAGTATCCTCATCTACCACTTCTTTCAGTGCATCTACATTCCATTTGTCCTGCAGCCAGAATTCAGAAACTGTGATATGATAGTTAGTATCAGCTAAGGTTGAAAGTGGACCATCAGGGAGCCAACTATCCATCCAGAAACTAATTTAACCAGCACCAACTTCCCAAAAACTTAGCTTATTAGCAGATTCTCTGAACTTTAATAGACTTCTCCAATGCTTGGAGTCACCAATTTTAGTTTGAACTAGATCAGGATGCACCTTTTTGCAATATTTTGCTTTAAGGAACTTAGTCCATATAGTATCTTGTTGTCGAAACTTAAACCATTGTTTACAGTAGAAGAGCTGATTCATTTGCTGAAAACTTTTAAATCCCAATCCCCCAGCTATGGTAGGTTTACAAAGCTTGTTCCACACAACCCAATGGGGTTGTTTATATTGGCCCTCCCACAGAAATTTCTTAAACATGGACTCTAGCATTTTTGGGTACTTTTCTTCATTCTCACCATTTGCATTGTGTAGAGAGGGAAGGTAGATAGAATGCTTTTTTAATAAGTTTAATCTGCCCCCATTTGAAAGAAAGTTGTTAGTCCAACAGTTTATAGTGGAAGAGATCTTGTTAACCACATCATCATATTGAGTTTGCTTCTTCCTACCTTTAATCAAGTGCACACCCAAGTATTTAAAAGGTAAGACAGCTGGGGTGAAGCCAGTGGTATCTTTAATCCAGTTATGATGTTTGTAATGCTTTCCTGCCAAGAATTGGCATTTTTGTTTATTTAGTTCCAGTCCAGAAACTTGTGAGAAATGATTAAGAATTTGCATAGTTTTTCTAATGGCAAGTTTGCTGCCGTTAGAAAATATAATAATGTCGTCAACATAAGCCATGTGGCTAATGACCTGGGAAGAACTATGTTTGTAACATAAATGGTGAGCATTACCCTGGGCTGAGTTAAGAAGTCTGGATAGATAATCAAATGCCAATATAAAAATAGTTGGGGACAAAGGGTCACCTTGTTTGATGCCCCTCCCACCAGAAAAGAAACCCTGGCTCTCCCCATTTACCAACACACTATAAAAAGAGCTGGATAACCATTTTTGAATAAGGTTGCAGAAGGAGGGGTTGAAGCCTCTGGCCTTGAGAACCAAATCAATGAAAGACCAGCTGATAGAATCATATGCTTTTTTGAGATCAAGTTTCAGTATCAGATTATGTCCTCTGCAGGGTTTATCCAACTCCAGAAGTAATTCCTGTGCTAAGAGACAATTGTCGGCAATATTTCTTCCCTGCACAAAAGCAAACTAATTAGCACTGATAAGTTTGTCTAAATGAGGTTGGAGTCTACTAACCAATATCTTACTAATGATTTTAGTAAGAGTGTTAGTGAGACAAATAGGCCTGAAATCACTCCAACTGGATTTTTTTTGTTCTTTAGGGATAAGAACAATGCAAGATGCAGCAAAGTATCTGGGTAACTCAGCACCAGAAAAAAATGCTTGGACAGCATTGCAGAGATCAGCACCAACAATGTCCCAAGCTTTCAAGTAGAAGATGGCACTAAAACCATCAGGCCCTGCAGTCTTGTTCCCATCAATACATTTTAGAGCTGATAAAATTTCATTTACATCTGGTAAAAGAGTTAGGTGAAGTTGAGAAGCATAAGCAGTGTCGATATTGAACACATCAGATAAGAACAAAGAAGGGTAAGTAGAATGAGCAGCCATTTGATCTAGGAAATACTTTACTACACTTTGAGAAATGAGATTTGGTTCATTAATTCTTCTACCATCAGGATCTTTGATGTTGAGAATAGCTTTTATTTGCCTCCTGTATTTAATCATAGCATGGAAGAATTTTGTATTTCTGTCACCAAAAAGTTTTTTGTTAATGGAAGATTTCTGCTGCAAGAACATCTCCTCTCTATCCAAGGCTTGAGTCAACTGATTCTGAGCAATGATCAAATATTGGGCATTATCACCCCCAGGTCTTGAGTAGCTTCCAGTAATTGGACTTTGTTATCAGCCTCTCTAACTTGTTGAAAGATATTACCAAAGCATTGCTTGTTCCATTGTCTTAAATGATAAGCCACATTCTTTTGTAACCTCCATAGATTGAAAAGTGCATTAGTATCAGAAATTATTGGACTAGTCCAGCCATTCTTTACCACATCCAGAAAGGAAGGATGATCAGTCCAAACATTTAGAAATATGAAAGAGGAAGATCTTGTCCTTGGGAAAAGAGATATTTTAATTAATAGAGGGGAATGATCTGAAGTAGTTCTGTGCAAATGATGAACTTTGGTAATAGGAAAGGAATTCATCCAACAGTCATTAGCAAGGATTCTATCAATTCTCTCCACAGATTGCCTCTCTTCCGGGTAAAAGGAGTGCCAAGGAAGCCCAAATCAAAAAGTCCAGCTTTGGTAATATTTTGAGAGAAATTTAACATGGTTTGGAGATCAGGAGTTCTGCCCCCCAGCTTCTCACTAGGATCACTAATGCAATTAAAATCACCTCCCACAATCCAGCTTGTGTGAGCTTGGCTGAGACAAAGAAAAGCATCCCAAAGAGAAGTCCTGTCCTGATGAGTGCAGCCAGCATAGACAAAAGTGGCAAATCCAGAGAAATGTTCCACATCAAATTGCAAGTGTAGAAATTGATAGTTATCACCAATAACTTTACAATTTAACTCTTTCCTGGTGAAGACCCAAATCTTGTTATTGCAGTTCCTATGACGATTGAATCCGTGAAATTGTTTTGTGTGTTTGGAAATATTTTTATGCACCAAAGGTTCTAATAAGGCAAATATTCATAACTTGTTGGTCCCGATTAAGTGTTCGAGTCTATTAAGGGTACCGGGACTAGCAATACCCCTAACATTCCAAGCACAAAAGGTTAATCATGCCGCAATGCCTTACCAGCCCTAGTTAGTCTAGGGGTGGCAGAAGAACTTTCCAATCCAATGACATTTGATTGAGATAAATTTCTGAGTTCTAAAGCATCTTTTCTTTTTCTTCTACTTTTTTGTTGAATCCACTCCTCTTCTTTTTTATTTGCTAATTCAGATAGTATAGGGTGTGCTGACTGATTGCCTGGATCAGGATTAAGTGGAGTGATAAAAGTACCCCCAACTTTAGAGCTGTAGTGTAAGTCTTCTTCTTCTTCTGAACCCCTTTTTTGTACTAGCTTCATCCCAATAAATCTATCTGGTGGGGATGATAAGAGACCTCTCCTGGAAGAACTATGATGTTCCCTGTCTTCATCAGTTATGTCCTTGGTATTCAACTGTATCTGTTGGGCCTGCTCTCCTGCTTCCTGGGAAGTGCAATTATCAATCACTTGATCTTCTAGTTGTCTTATCACAGGAAAGAGAGACTCTATATTTTGGGATTGCCCTTTCTGACTGGATTGTTCTCCATCACCCTAAAAATCTCTGATTTCTATCTCTTGTTCAGCTAATTTTCTAGTCCCAGGAATGATATTATTTGTAATTTGTATGGGCAAATTCTGACTAGAATGAGGTAGTAGCAGATCAACCTGGCTTGTTTCTACACGAGGGCATTGAGGAGGTGGGACAACATTAGGACTTTCTTAAGAAATGAAGGTAGCCTGAGGAGGAGTAATAGTATTAGCTTGGGTAGTATCCTTATTACTTTTATTGGCAGCATTATAAGGCCTTAATTCAGGGTGGATTTTGAAACACTGCTCCATAGTGTGCCCAAAAATGTGGCAATGTTTACAATACAAGGGTTGGTATTCCAACACAATAAGTCGCCAATAACCACAGTTAGCGAGTCCCTAACCAAACACCATCAATGTAGGGAAGAGTAATATCCCTTTCTACTAAGAATCCGATTTTAGAAATTCTAGTAATATTAGCGAGAGGGTATATCTAGCTTTAGAGTTCGACCCATAGAGTCGGCAATGTCATAGATGATCTTATGATTAATAAAGGAAAGTTTCGAGTTGGGCATGCTAAACCAAACAGGTACAATAGGTGGTTCTTTGGAAGGATCAAAATCCAAGGTCCATTTCAATAATTTCATTGGTTTTCCATTAATCATAATCACCTTTTTGGAGAAAACTTGTGCATAATCATCTTCTCTAGTTAATTGGAGCATAATGTGCCTGCTGTCAAAAACTCCAATCTTCCAACTTCCCATAAGTTTAAAATCATCAACAGCCTTTCTCAAAATATCAAGCTTTGGGTGACCAAATTGAAACTTTCCGACTAATGTGAATTTGTAGGGCTCAGATAGTTTGTCCAACTCCTCTTCAGTGAAGATAAGCGTCAGTTTCCCTACTTTCTTTGTACATTTCCTTACGAACTCGCATTCAACCTTCCCGGCAATAGCATCATGATATAGGCGAGGAAATACCGGTTGTCACCCAAAGTAGTTCCACCCTCTCTTCTAACTGTAACTTCTGCAAAGGTTCCTTTACCCATAAAGCTAGGATCAGCCTTAGTAAGCTCCTCAGCCATCCCAATGGAACAGTAACAACCTCCAGAAATTCAAAAATCCCAAGACCCGGGAAGGAGCAAACACCTTAGCCAAGTCAGACCAACCTCATACAAGAACTCGAACAACTAGCCACCACCACCTTTGAACTTCGACTGCCATCGGGAAGTTCACTGTCGCCATAGAAACCCTAGCGAGCTCTAGGGAAGTTTCCCGTTGCCATATTTTATTATATATATATATATATATATATATAATTTTTAATTTTAAAAATAATACTTTCATTTTGAAAAATGAGTCCGAATAAATCTCAAATACATAATAATTTAAGTAATCAAGCATAGCACCACAAGTAATACACTAACATAGGAGATAAGCATAATGCTTGGCGGTGAGCTTTCTTATATAATATAAATAAATCATGACATCCATTTGGTCTGTGAACATTTTGTGTGACTGATACGTCTTAAAATGTACTACTTTTATAAATAATTTTCTACTCATTTTTATGGAATTACATTTTAATGAAAGATATTTTGTGTATTTTTTATTACAAGTACAAAAGATGGAGCTTAAAGAGAAAAAGGAGCAAAACCAGAGCAAAAAGAGGACAAATGGAGCAAAAATTGATCCTAGGCACCAAAATCTAGCCTAAGCGCCGGTAGTTACTAAGGACTTCTAGAAGGTTGGCGCCTAGGCACCCTAGTTGGCGCTTAGGTACCACAGTTGGGTGCCCGAATAATTTTGGACTTTTGCATTGAATTTGGATGAATTTTGAAAAGGTGTCTGAAGTGATTCTTGGTTATTTTCAGAGCTTTATTTAATAGGGCCATCAGTTGGTTGAAAAGAAGAGATTTGAGAGAGAATTGAGAGTCTAGAGAGTCTAAGTTGTTGGAGTGAGAATCTTGTTGTGTCTATTTCGGTGTGTTTTTTGGAGGAAGAAGAAAATAATGAAACTCTAAAGGATTTGTTTTAGGAGAAATCTAAGATAAGTAACTTGTATTTTTGTTTAACTTTTGTTTTATTGTGTAGACTTGGGATTCAATATATATCAAGTTTTGTTGTTTTATCCTCATAATTATTGAGTAGTTTTCTTTATCTTTCTCCTTGCAATATAATCATGTGTGTGATTATAATGGTTTAATGATTTGTTTTATTCCAAATTTATGATGGTATTTTCATCGATTCTTAATTTACTTTACAAATGGGCCACTTGTAATGTTAAAATCTATTGGGAAACATAATGATCCAGGAGGGCTATAATTTCACCCAACTAGTGAATGCCACACTAACCTTAGGATAAAGGGGGACCAAGTTCTATGTGGAGTGCAAATAGATAGGGAGATGAGCTTTGATGGGCATAGAATTGGTATTTCTTGGGTGACAGGTTAGATCCTTAACCAATTTGGTCTAAAGTGTAGAACCCGAGGCCTGATTAGTCCTATAGAGAGGGCTTAATGGGTAATCTGGATGTGAGAGCGTCAGTGATGAAAACTCATCGCTTCCAATCATCATAAATTCCCGGGCATCGTGTCAAATGTCAAGGAGTCACCAGTCTATTTATATTGCCATAGTCTTTAATCCTCTTTTGAAAAGGGTACGAGAAAAGGAACAAAATAGACAATCATAGGAAAAGGTAATGTGATATTGATCAACCTAAAAATGTACTACTTTTTTTGCTATATTTTATAATGATATTGAACTTTAAAGGTATGTTTTCTTTTTTTTTGGTTTTCAGTACATCAAATTGAAGAATTTGGAGTGATTGGAGCAAAAGGAACAAAAATGGACTAAAATGGAGCAAAACGGGTCGAACCGGAGCATACCGGAGTAAAGCGGGTCTTACTGGACACATATGTACTTGTGTCTGGCGCCTAGGTGCCACCAATTGGCGCATAGCCGCCAGGAAATGGCGCCTATGCGCCAAACTGTCGGCGCATAGCCGCTAGTTATGGTTTTGGCCATAACTTCTTCAATATATGTCAGATTTGGATGATTTTTGAAGCATTGCAAAGTGTATCTCATGGGGAATACATTGAGAATGATAAAA
The DNA here is from genome assembly GCA_022702705.1 of Papilionanthe hookeriana x Papilionanthe teres. Classification (NCBI taxonomy): domain Eukaryota; kingdom Viridiplantae; phylum Streptophyta; class Magnoliopsida; order Asparagales; family Orchidaceae; genus Papilionanthe; species Papilionanthe hookeriana x Papilionanthe teres. Next base: position 103,594,124 of record CM040432.1, read on the forward strand.
TGAACTTTTTATAAGATTTTGGTTTGATTATAAGGAGTTATGATGGAAAGGATGTATCTTTTGGAGGGAAAAGGCACTTAAGGCACCCATTGGAAGATTCATTGAATGTGGACTCTTGTGAAGAGACACTTAAGAATCTCTTGCAAAATTATAATTAAGTATTGGAAACTCTTGAAGAATATTTAGGGAAAGGAGGAGAAGATTAGAAGAGGAGAAGAAGGCTTGGAGAATATCACTTAGGCATTAGCCCCAAGTGAGGCGACAAGGTGAGAGAGAAAGAGAGTGTGATAATTTCTTCCTTTCTTTTCACTTTGTTCTTGGAGAGGATTGCAAGGAGATTGCTTTTGATATACAAGGAGAGTTTGATTTTCATCTGAGATAAGTATTTTCATTGTATTTTGATTTGAATCTAGTACTTTGTATGTGTGGTTTCAAAGACTTGTTCAATGAAACGTTCTTGTTGTTTCTCCATGTATAGTGAGTAGTTTTCTTTGCTCTTCCCTCTTACAATGAATTAGTATGTATGAGTAGGATATAGAATTAAGTAGAGTTATAATATATTGTGATTATTTTACTTTGATCTTCATTTACATGTAAACTTGATCAACTTGCATGTTAAATTTTGTTGTGAGAACTTGTACGAACAAATGCGTTATTGTCTCAGTCAACTATTGGAAAAAATCACTTGAAATTATATGGGTAAGAATGTAGTCCATATGGTTAAGTGCAAATAAATAGGGAGATATGCATGTTTCAGAGGTGTAGAATTAGAGGACTTTAGGGTGACAGACTAAAGCCCCTAATTTAGTTTGATGTGAAAAGTTTTGTTATGAGATGTTAGCCCTCAGGTGGAGGAAGAAGAGGGAACTATAAAGTGAGAGCTAGTATCTTTTCTGCCTAACCAATCTACAAGATATTAAATCATCAAATTAACCTATGTTCTTTATAGAACCAAGTAAGGGTAAAGAATATAATTGCTCCTATTTGTCATCAAAATCTTTATAGGCAGAACTCTAGAATGTTCTTATCGTACTAGGAAAAATCAAGTCTGGTAACCAGAGATTTTTAGTTATTTAACCTATTCTGAGTTCTTTTTACTTCTCCTATAGAAGCAAGCTTTGCTTCTATAGTTAATTACATCCTAGACAATTCTAGTTTTGCCTAAGAAAACTCTTGATTAATATTAAAAACTCATTTTTCTGAATATATTTTAGGAAAATAAACATACGAATGTTTTATTCCTAATATTTATCTCATTTTGTCATGAGATAATATATCATGAGGTATCTTTTATAGATATTTTATTATTTTTTTTATGATTTTAATTTTGTCATGTCAAATGTCATATCAATGTCAATGTTTTTGTTTTGTCATTTTTTTAATGTCATTTTGTTATTTCTTCTTCTTTAAGTTTGGTGACTATCCTAAAAGTTCCAGTTTTGTTTTGTTGACAACTATCCTAATAGTCAATTTTGTTTTGTTAATGACTATCCTAATAGTCCAGTTTCATTATTTTTGTTGTTTTTGTTGTCATGTCATTTTTTATGTTTGTTTAGGTTTCGTGACTAAGCTAAAAGTTCAAGTTTTATCTTTATTATTATTATTATTTTTCTTTTTATTGTCGATTTTTATTATATTTTAATGTCATCGATCGTCTTGCAAAACAGAGTTAGCACACCCTATAATATGCAAAGAAAATCTAAACAAAACTTATCATCATCCTGAAAAGAAAATATCATCAGAAATATTGTCATAAAAATATTTAGATTACCTGGTAAAAATTTGGGTTATTTCAGAGTTGTCGGATATCCAATTTTGGTTGAAATGTTGATTTAATATTGAAAATTGAATTTTTGATTTCAATTTATATTGATTTGGGTTTGATAAGAATTTAGATTTAAGATTTAGACTTTTAAATTTACTTGTCATCTGAACTTAATAAGTCAAATGAAATTTTAGACTTAATGTCGTTTAATTCTAAGATTTTGGACTTGATTTAGATTATCACTTGAATAAGATTTTTAGACTTGATGTTATTTGAGCCTAATGGTTTGGATTTTAGATTTTTAGATTCAATTGTCACTCGAATCTAAATAAAATTTTTAGACTCGATGTCATTTAGAGTCTAAACGTTTGGAGTTGAATCTAATAGAATTTAGGCTTTGAAAATTTTTATTCAGTTTTATGTGAATCTAGAATTTCTGAATTTTATGTTAATTTAAGTTTTACTTGTTAGTTTTAAATTAAATTTTGTCGATTTAAGTTTAATTTGTTAATTTATGTCGAATCGGGTTAAGTTATGTCAAATTATGTCAAGTTTGGTTGGATATGTTAATTTATGTTAAATTATGTTATTTTATGTTGATTTATATTATTTTAGATTTCAATTTAAATTGAACTTTAGGTTTTATGTTTAGATATGTCGAGTTAAGTTGAATTTATAATTTATGTCGAATTAAGTTTGATTTAAAATTTATGTTGAATTAAATTTGATTTGAATTTATCTAAATTTAGATTTAACTCAAACATAAGATTTTAAATTAAGTTTGACTTGGGTTTAAGTTAAACCTAAAACTTTAGGTTTGACTTAAGTTTAATACAGTTTGAATTTTAAGTTGGGTTTGGGTTATATTAGGTTCAAGTTGAACCTTGGCTTAAGTTTGACTCAAGTTCATATGGTTTGAACTCAAGTTAAATTTAACTTTGAGTTAGGTTCAAGTTAGGTTAAACCTAGACTTAAAATTGACTCAAGTTCAATATGGGTTCAACTCAAGTTATATTTAAGTTAACTTAGGTTTATGTCATGTTGAGCTTATGTTTAGTTTTGACTTATGTCCGATGTGATTTGGACTTAAATTAGGTTTAACTTAGGTTTAAGTTTGAGTTAAGTTAGGTTCCAGTTAAGTTGAACCAAGACTTAAGATTGACTCAAGTTTAATATTGGTTAAACTTAAGTTTGGTTTAACTTGGGTTCAAGTTAGGTTGAACCTAAGCTATAAGTTTTATTTGATAGGGGTTTGTAGTTAATTGAACCCAATTAGAGTTAAATAGGGTTAAGCCTAATTGGTTTAAAGTTAATTAAACCTAATTTGAGTAAGGTTTTATTGATTAATTAAACTTAATTAGGGTTAAGTCTAATTGGGTTAGGGTTTGATTAAGTCTAATTTAATTAACTTAATGGATTAATTAGGTCTAATGGGTTAGACCTAATTAGAGTTTAGGATTGATTAAGTCTAATTTAATAAAGACTTAATTTAAGGATTAATTTATATTAAACCTAATTTAATTATGGTTTAATGTTTTGATTAAGCTTAAGCCTAATTAAAGTTTGATTTATATTAATCCTAATGATTAATTAAGCTTAATAATGTTTTAGCTCTAATCAGGGTTTATTTTGTATTAAACCTAATATCTTTAAGATTTAATAATGCCTTAGACCTAATTAAAGTTTGTTTATTATTAAACCTAATGTCTTTAAGGTTTAATGATTGTTAATTAAACCTAATGATGTTTTAGACCTAATTAAAGTTTGTTTAATATTAAACCTAATGTCTTTAAGGTTTAATGATGGTTAATTAAGCTTAATGATGTTTTAGACCTAATTAATGTTTATTTATTATTAAACCTAATGTCTTTAAGGTTTAATGATGATTAATTAAGCCTAATGATGTTTTAGACCTAATTAAAGTTTGTTTATTATTAAACCTAATGTTTTTAATGTTTAATGGTGGTTAATTAAGCCTAATGATGTTTTAGACCTAATTAATGTTTGTTTTGTCTTAAACACAACATAGTTAGGGTTTAAATTATTAACTAAGTTTAAAGTGATTAGACTTAATTAGGATTTATAGGATTTTTAGGGTTAATTGAATATAAATTAAATAATTTATATGTATTTACCCTAAGGATTTAAAATGTCATTTTTAAATTTCCTAAAGGCTAAGTTATGTCACTTTAAAGTTTTTATCAGTCACACTAAATTATTTGATCAATTCTCAATTTTATTTCCTTATTTTTCTAATTTTTCTAATTATTTTTAGAAATAATTATGAAGTCATTTAGAAATTAGGAAATGTTACCCTAAAGAGTTTTCCTATCCTTAGAAAAATCAGGAAACATGTCTAATGTGAGAGGATAATTTTGTAAAATTGGAGTTATAATTAATTTTTAATAATTAAATTACTCCAGAGAGTAATCAATTAATTAAAAATTAAATATAATTCAAAAATTAAAAACTTTTTATCCACATTATTCTTTTTATTTTGCTGAATCTAGGGATATTTTTCTTATATTTTTGTGATTTTTGTGTGAAATGTTATGAATCTTTTATTTTTTTATGGTTCTCTGAATTTACATAAATCCAAACTAACCTTAAATCCTCTGGTGAAGACACGCATCCTCGGACCGAAACACGATCGATCCATTGCGGGGAGCTGTACAGCCGAGCGTCTATCATTTAATCTGAGCCGTCTGTCTTTTAAACAGAAGATCAGACGGCTCTCCGTCATCTTCCTCCTTCGGTCTCAACCCGAACACCGTCCATGTTCTAGGCTTAATATCTCGGCCAAATCTTGATGAAATTTCATGAAATTTGTTTCAGAAGCTTCATCAAGAGGAACCGAACACATCCATATGAATTTATATATGTTTTGAATTACTTTATTTCACAATGTGTGAAACTTGAACAAAATTATCTTCCTTTAGTAATCCATACCTTGGCCACAGCGGGTCTAGCTTCAAATTGATTAATCTGGAAGCATAGTGTGGTCTAGAGAAGAATTTCCTGCAGTCCATTTTGAGCTCAAATCAAGTCTTTATATGACTTTGATCAAAGGGAGCTCGGCTTGAGGGAGTTGATCAAAAGATATATTAGAGGCTATAGGGAGGCCTGATTTGGATTTGGCTCCACTTCTTTTAGTCCCTAAATGGATTTGGAAAGGTTATTTTGAAGGTTTGTGGAGTTTGATTTCAAACTTCCAAAATGCCTTGGTTTTAGGCTTTTTGGATGCTCTCGGGTTAGCCAAATTGAATGAATTGAGTGAATTTCATGGCTTAATTTGGGGTGGGATCAATTGTTAAGATCATAGAGAAGAAATTTGATGTTCAAAGTTTCAGAGTTTAGGCATTGTATAAGGTTTTTGGATTTATTCCCCTCTGCTCTCATGTGTTCATGTTTAGCTCTATTTATAGCCATAGGGATGGCTAGGGCTGAGCTTCGGATGGTTTAGATTCACCTAGAGAGGTTCTTAACCATGTTATTAATGCTTTGGATAAAATGGTGGCTGTCAATTAAATGGATTTTGGGATTTAAAAATGATTATCCCATGTAGGGTTTGCTCATGTTACACTTAGGTTATGGATGAATTATAAAATTGAATTCTTCCTATGTGATCCTTTGGGAGGTGGATATGGCATGTTAATTTAGCATGGTATATCCTCCCCTACATCTTTTAATAATTTTTTAATGGTATTAAGGATAGAAAGCCACCTTAGTCCCCTTACTCGTTTCATGCACAAATGGATTATCATGGTATTTAACCAATGAAGAAGCTTATCCTAGGCTTTTCTCCTCTTCTATTGGATGTCCGTGAGGTGTGGTAGGCTGCCCTTTGGATGGCTAGCCACATCACCTTGAAAGGAACGGTGAGTCAAGTTTTGAAATGGTAAGGTTTTGCCACTTCAATTTCCATGTCATCATGTCTTTTAGCCATAGTTAGAAATATTATATTATAAATTATTAATGGGTCAATTAATTTTTGATGGGTCATATGGGTTGTGTCTAACCTATATGAGGTCATCCATGATGTCATTAATGAGCTTAGAATTTTGAAAACCATTTATTATGTCATAAATGGTGTCATGGGTCAAAATGGCTTTTAGAATATAATTTCATTCTTAATTAATTTTGCCATTAATTAAAAAAATTGTAAATTATATTATTGGCCAATAAATTAATCAAAATAATTTTAAAAATTAATTATTTAATTAATTTATATCATTTTAATTCAAACTTAAGCATGGTTTTTTTATTGATTTTAATTATATTTCCTTTTTAATTAATTATGTCATTAATTAAAAATATTGAAAATTGTATTTTAGCCAATAAATTAATCAAAAGTAATTTTGGAATTAATTATTTAATTAATTTTTATTATTTTTTGGTTAGAAATTGGGTATTTTGACCACATTTCACAAATATTGACTAGGGTTGGCCAATTTTAGGGTTTTAGGTCAATCCAATGGTTAATGTAGTGATTTTTGGATTAATTTTTTATCATTCTGATCATTATCAAGTTGATCATGTCAATGTCTGTCCTTTAAGTCAATTTTGTGGTCAAGGGGACATGGGTTAGCTATTTTGACCAAAATTGTCTTTTTGGTCAAAGGTGAATAATGAGGTGAATGTAATGGTCTTTAGGTATTGGGTTTGATGATTTTGATCAATTTTTGACTTTTTTGGGTCAAAAGTTGACTACTTGGGCTAATGGAATGGTTATTGGGTTAAGGATTGACCATTTTGATTAAAATTAACTTTTTGGTCAAAAGTTGACCTATTGGGTCATTGATTGATTAAATCAGGGTTTGTTTTTACTGATTTAATCAATCTAGGTCAGAGAAGGATTTATAGGGTTTTACTCTAATCATTAGAGCTTAGTGATTATTAGTGAGATTTAGGAAGTTAATATTGGTATACTTTCTATCTCCAACTGACTTTGAAATGATCCTTACAAAAGTGAGGTCAACAGAGAGGCTACCTAGCATAACCATATAAATTGAGAATTTACTTTAGATTAGTCAATGTTCTTTATGCATTCAAAAGAGGGTAAAGAAACATGTAAGATCCTATTTGTCACAGTACAACACTTAAATATTTAATATTTTGGGTCTTACACTGATTATGTTCTCTTTGCAAGGGGAAAGATCTTTTCATACTATTCGAACTCCTTTAAACATAATGTTGACCTCATTTTTGATGAGGTCTCCTCTTCTTCTCTTTAGTACTTAGGATCTAGCCTTAGGCTTTTCCTTTGACTAATCTTAGAGGACTAGAAATGGAACCCACCCTTTAGAAATTTCAAACCACTTCTTAACTCCCTGCAAAATCTACAAACTTGACTGTAAACCCCTAATCACCTAGAGGGTTGAAATCAAATGTGGAAGTTTAAAGGATGAGTTCCTATAGGACTCTTTGGCTCAAGGACCGCCTCAGGTGGCCTGGTCTGGTGAAGGGGCTGACTTACACACACACTACACCTATACACTACACTTTCACACATCTCCTAAAACCACACCCATACCCAATTTGACCTCCTGACTCATGAAGGTGATTCACATGGATGGTCCTTAACCCCTAAGCCCTTGGCTAAGAGGGTTAGGAACAACATAGTGAATTCCTCAAATGAGTCCTCTCATGACTCATATAGGCTTAACATGACTTCATGGCTCAACCAAAATGATTTCATTCCACTTACATTCACCTAATCTTCAATTTTGCAAATTTTCAATTTTTGACCCCCGGGACCCTACACCCGCTTAATCTACCCAAAACCCTTGAAACCACCCAAAATTTGCAAAATCACCTAAATTACCCAAAATTACTCAAAATAATCCCAAACATTCCCACATTACTCAAATTGATCATCCATACCCAAAATACCAAAAATACCTCCCAATACCCTCCAAATACCCAAAATGCCCCTCTTAGCCAAAAAATTAAAAAATTCAGAAAATTCCCAGAAAATTCCAGAAAATCCCAAATATTCCCAATTTCATTTTGTTCAACTATATCATGGGCCAATTTTGTCAATTTACCCCAATTTTATCAAAATCCCCAATTTGACCCATTTTTAACCCTAAGTGAACCCAATGTCAAACCAAACCTACCCAATTGACCCAAATTCTGGTCCAATTAAATTCTAAACTTCAATTCAACATTCCCAACACCAATCTAGGCCAAATCCAAGTCCAATTTGATTGACATTTAGATCCAATTTCACTTTTGGCCTTAAAGCCCAATTTGGACCCATGACCCAAACCTAACCCAAACTAACCCAATTCAACTCCAATTAACCCCAAATCTTTTCTAAACCTTCCTTAACATTCCCACAAAAAAAACACTAACATGATTTGCCCAAAATTTAGACCCAAACCCCACTGAAATTCAACCCAAAGCTAAAAGGCCCAATTTTGACCTAAAACCCAAACCTAACCCAAATAAGTCCAAACCCCAAAATCAAAACCCAACCAAAGCCAAAACCTCTTTGAAACACTCCCATAAACATTTCCCAACATTTATTTTACATCAATTTCAACCCTAGCCCAACATTGGCCCAAGTTAGCCCAATTTGACCTTTATTGGCCCATTCACCAAAGAAACCCAAATCCAACCAATTCAAACCCAAACCACCCCAAATTTGCTTTAAATCACTCATGATACACTCTTAAATCAAACCCAACATTTATTTGGCATGGCCCTTTGCAAAAATATCCACCCAAAAGCCTATTTTGAAACTTAAAAGCCCACTTACATGAAACCTTCCTAAAGCCCATCTCCACCAAAATCCAAAAGGCCAAAATCAATCCAAAACCCATATGACATTTGCTCTACACCATATTTTCAATTAAATCAATCCCTAAGTTTCAAAACTCATCATGAAGCCATTCCAAATTAAGCCCCATACAAATTCCCATCAAAATGCCAAAATTTCCTTAAACCCATTTCCATGAAATTGACTTGGCTTTTCCCCAAGCCAAAGGTGAGCCATGAAGCCACTCTTAAGCCACATGTAAGCCATGTGAGTTGTTTGACATGTGACCATTCCACATTGAGTAAGAAGAGGGGGAGCTTTCCTTAATCCCTAAAAATCTTTAACCTCACCCATGATACCCCTTAACCAAGATTTAATCCAAATATTCTTGGATAAGGACATCACCACTCCATCTCAGCTAGCCTATCTGATTCCCCACAACATCCAAAGCCCCTTGGAGGGTGCACCATGCCCAAAACCATGGGTTGACCCAAACTAAGCTAAAATGATCCCTCCCCCCTTCTACTTTGATTCAACACCTTTACACATGGCCAACTGCAATTGATTTCACCATTGCCAAGACCTGACCTCCCTAAGCCTGAGGGTGACTTGACCCTAGCCGGCCAGCCACCACAGTCGCCAGAAACCACCAGGTCGAGAGCTCACATGTGAGCCCAAACTTGGAATTCTCACCTGCTGAGCTGCCCCATCCCCAGTGGCCATTGTAGCTGTTCTTCTCTTGCGAAGAGCAGCTGATCCCAAGCCCTAACTCCCCCTGGGAGGCCCTCCACCCTCTCCTATTTAGACATCACCTCCTCTCGGCCATGAGAGGTGTTGAACCAGACCTTACTGAAACTCTGCCAAAATGGCTCCAGATCACTCTCCATACTTAGAGCAGTTGATCCCCAGTGCCAATTTGCCCTAATCCCCACCAACAGAGCCCAATTTCTCAGCCAAAATTCCACCCAAAACCAGGACACTTCTCCACAATGGATCAATCCTCAAATTGATTGGTCCTACACCTTCACCGGACCAAGGAAGAAGTCCACCAAGCAAAGCCCCCTCTCCGAGCCACCCATCCGTTCCGGACTCCAAGCTTTGTGATCGAACTTGGTCGAAATCATACCTAGACAATTCACCGGACCGAGAGACTTCATCTCGGAGCTTGTCGGGATCCAATCGAAGGTGACACAACCCTCAGATTGAACCACACTTCTCTGAGCAAAGGTATGAGCTAACTCTTTATCCCGAGCTTCTGGAGATTCTCCATTTCAAATGCCTTAATTTCAATGCATGATCACCGTATAGATGTGTTCATCTCTTCAAGACAAATCCATAGAGCACAAGAACACGAAAATCCGTTAAGTATTGAGTGAGATATTAGGGATTTAGTGTGGACGGTTCTCGGGTTAGGAGGCTTGGGGACGATGAACGGATGCCGTTCATTTAATACACGCGCGGACGGACGGCCGAGATCGCGCCGGATGAGGAGACGGAACGATACAGCGGGCCCCGGAGCGCCGAGTCGGATGGCGGCGTCGAATCGAAAGCGCCACGCGGCGCTTCGGAGCCGCCAGGATGAGTCGGCGCCGCCCTTTTAAATAGAAAATTAGGGTATTTTTCTATTTATTTAATTCCCTAAACTTCAAAAATGCATAACTTTGTGTAGAAAAATCGAAAAAATAAAATAAAAATACCCTCTTGCTCAGTGAACGTAGGAGAATAATGTGGAAAAGAAATCATTTAATTTCATCAAGTATTTTATTTTAAATAATTTATTTACCCTCTGCATTGTTTTAATTCTCCATGCATATAGGAAATTCACCATGGCATGAGACCATAGGGCTTTTGAAGCCTCTGAATTTGGGAACATTCCCTGAATTTTCCAAAGTCAGAGGCCATCCCTATGAGAAGTTATTGATTTTTCAAATTCATGTTACTGTTTTGAGTATTTTAAATCCAATAATTAGCATGTTGTGAAATAAATTCTAGGAAAATTTGATGATGTTTCTTATGATCAGAGGACCCTAGGAAAAATAGGTTTTGAATTAATTCACTTGTAATAACCCTAATTGGCTTAAAAACCCAAAATAGGTCCTTAATTAATTAGAGCTAATCATACAGCAAATTGACTTGAAATAAATTCTCCACTGACCGTTAGGATCAAAGGAACCCATCACAAAAATTTGAAGTCAATTGGACTTGGTTAGCCCTACTAAATGGGTTGATTAAGCCATTTAGCCAATTTAAACTTTAAAAATTCATAACTTTCAAAATACTTTTAAAAAATTCACCAAATTGGTTTTGGAGCCTCTCGATATTAGGGGAATTTAAGAAAATTAAAATTTCAATTTTCTAAAAAATTTGATTTTTTGTATTATTTTAATATTTTAATAATTAAAAAATAATAAAAATCACAAAACTAATAAAATTCACCAAAATGTCACATTTTGAATTTTAATCACTTAGGAACAAACCCAATATTTTTCTTAAGTCCCTATGACGAGTTATTAAATTTTAAAGCCCTAGGGTAATTTTAAAATAAAAAAATGTATTTTTTTTAGCATTTCCACTAAAACAATTATAATAAATCAAAGAAAAATCAGAAAATTATAAAATTGATTCTCTGATTTCCTTGATATCAGAGAGATTTTTGAAAAATATAAAATTCATTTTTCAAACTTTATTTTATTTTTAAATTAATTAATACTCCAAAACTCAAAATAATTATAATAAAAATAATATAATTCAAAAAATCACCAAAATTGGTCCAAGTGGTCCTCTGGTCATTAGGAATGTCCCATAATTTTCTTAAGGACAGAAACTTTTCCTTGGTCATGTTATTGAATTTTCCTTGGAAATCCCTATTTTCCACCAAAAATAATTACATAAATAAATTAAATACAGAAAAATCACATTTTCTCCTCTCATGTCTTTATTGACATATGAGTGAAGTCACATAAAAATTTCAAGTTCATTTAAGCTCAATTTAGTGAGTTATGAAATTATTAAGCTTCAAGGGCAAAATGGTAATTAAAATTTTAACCCTTAATTAAAACTTTAGGTTTAATGAAATTAAAGAGTAAAATATTTGATTTTAATCTGATTTGGATGATTGAAATTTAAATAATTAAAGGGTAGAAACCTACTAAACAATTTAAAAATAATTAAAATAAACCTTAATTAAATAATTGATTAAATTTGGAAGAATAATAAAATCGGAATTATTAAAATAGGGATATTATTAGGAAGAGATTTGTTCTTTAATTTAAGAATCCCTAAATTAATCATCTCAATAATATTTAATTCTTAATTAAAATGATAATTCAAATTTAAGATTTAAAATGCTAAAAGACTTAATCATTAAATTGAATTAAAATTAAATTATTTAAATTAAACCCTTTTAAAATAAAATATTAAATTAAAATTAAAAATTAAATTAAATTAAAATTTAAATCAAATTAAATTAAATCAAATTAAATTAAATCAAATTAAATTAAATTAAATTAAATCATATTATATTAAATTAACTTAAATTAAATTAAATTAAATTAAACCACATTAAATTAAATTAAATTAACAACAACAACAACAACAACAAAGCCTTAATCCCACTAAGTGGGGTCGGCTACATGAATCCTTTTTCTCCATTGCGTCCTATTAAGTGTCAAATTTTCGTTTAATTCTAATAAATTAAGATCATTTTTTATGCAATAAGCCCAAGTTTTCCTAGGTCTCGCTTCCTCGCCTTTCTTAACATAAGTTGTATTTAAAACATCTACTCTCCTAATCGGATCATCGGGTGGTCGACGTTTAATGTGACCAAACCATCTAAGGCGACTCTCTCTAATTTTATCCGTCACTCGGTGCAACTCCAACCCTTTTACGGATATATTCATTTCACATTTTGTCTCTAAGTGTAAAGCCACTCATCCACCTAATCATTCTCATCTCGACAACACTTAACTTAACATTATGCTTCTCTTTTAAAGGCCAACATTCAAGCACCATAGAGCATCGAAGGTCTCACCACCATCTTATAAAATTTTCCTTTCGCCCAAGCGGAACTTTTCTATCACACAATAGAGCCGTACGCATTCCTCCACTTCAACCAACCAACCCGAATTCTACTATTAACATCCCCATCTATATCACCATCGCTTTGAACAATGGACCCGAGATATCTAAATCGTTCACACCTTTTAATAATTTGATCACCCAAAGTTACACTGCTTGTCACTAGACCTACTATTACTAAAATTACATTCCATGTATTCGCTTTAGTTCTACTCAAACGAAGACCTTTAGACTCCAATGTAGACCTCCATAATTCAAGTTTTTCCCGGACTTTTTCTCTCGTCTTATCCACAAGGAGGATATCGTCGGCAAAAAGCATACACCAAGGTACATCCTCTTGTAAATGCCCGAGTAAGACCATCCATAAATAAAGCAAAAAGATATGGGCTTAAAGCCGATCCTCGATGTAAACCAACGAAATAGTAAAATACTTGGTCAATCCTCCTTCGGCTCGAACACATGTAACGAACTCTAGTATACATATCTTTAATGACTTGAATATAAGTCATATCAACACCTTTCTTCTCAAGGACTCTCCAAAGAACATCTCTAGGAACCTTATCGTAAGCTTTTTCTAAATCAATAAAAATCAAATGTTGATCCTCCTTATTATCTCTCGTACTTCTCCATCAAACCTCTCAATAAATGTATAGCTTCCATGGTAGACTCGCCCGGCATAAATCCAAATTGATTATGAGAAATCTTCGTAATACGTCTTAACCTATGTTCAATTACCCTCTCCCATAATTTTAAAGTATGACACAACAATTTAATTCCTCTATAATTTGCACACTCTCGTGCATCTCCTTTATTCTTAAAAATGGGGACCAAAATGCTCTTTCTCCACTCCTCGGGCATCCTTCTAGTTTTTAAAATAATATTAAAAAGTTTAGTAAGCCGAGAAACTCCCAAATCACCTAAACATTTCCACACTTCAATTGGGATATCATCGGGTCCTACGTACTTTCCCCCTTGGTTTTCTTTAAAGCCTCATCAACTTCTTTTTACTAATGCGACGGTAAAAATGAAAAGTTTATTATTATTAACGATATTAAGATCACTAAGGTCAATCGTACTTTCAGCATCATCATTAAAAAGTTTATCAAAATAACTCACCCACCTATGATGAATATCTTTTCTAAGAAAAGCACTTTTTGATTTTCATCTTTAATACATTTTACTTGAGTTAAATCTTTACTTTTCTTTTCTCTTTGTTTGGCTAGTTTATACATATATTTTTCACCTTCCTTAGTATCTAACATGTTATAAAGATCACTAAAAGCGAATTTTTAGCGTCACAGATTATTCTTTTACACTTCCCATGCGGCCGTTTTATAATTTTCCCAATTCTCTACGCTTTTACATTTAAACCAATTTTTATAACATAACTTCTTATATTTTATCTTTTCTTGCACATTATTATTCCACCACCAACTATTTTTATTTATAGAAACTTTTTCTTTTGATTCTCCAAGTACATCTTTAGCCACTTGTTTAATAAGTATTAGTTAATTTTTCCCACATAATATTCGCGTCTTCATGAACATCCCAAATATTTAAATCTTGAATTTTACTCATAAAAATAATTTTATTTGTGTCTTTTAGGTGCCCCCATCTTATTCTACGATGTTGAATCCTAGTATTCTTTATTTTACAACTCTTCATCTTAAAATCTAGAACTAATAAACGATGTTGGGTACTTAATCGCTCACTTGGAATAACCTTACAATCCTTACAATCTCGACGATCTCTTCTTCTCATAAGAAAATAATCAATTTGTGTTTTATTAGATCCATTCTTATAAGTAATAAGATGCTCATCTCTTTTCTTGAATAAAGTATTAGTAATAATCATATCGTACGCTAAAGAAAAATCTAAAATGGTTCTACCTTCTTCATTAATCGCTCCATAACCGTAGCCACCATGAATATTTCTGAAATCTTCAACCACTCTACCGACATGCCCATTTAAATCTCCTCCAATAAAAATTTTTTCTTCAAGGGGTATCAAGTGTATTAAGTCTTCTAAATAAATTAAATTAAATTAAATTGAATTAAGTTAAATTAAATTGAATTAAATATAACATCACCTAAGACATAAAGAATTCAAAAATAAATCTAAAACAACTTGAACACTATTCCAAACTTAAGCCCATCAATTGAAATTAAGTTAAATCATAAATCATCTGAACACCAATTTGCCCTCGAAAGCTTTTATTGTCATAACTCCTAAACAGAACGTTAAGTGAAGTGTTACTTCACTTATATGATATTCAAATGTCCTAGTTCACTGAGCAAGATAACAACAAAACTTGAATTCTTAGACGATTAATTCATTTGTGTAATTAAATCCTCTTGGACTTAAAATAATCCTAGAAATATTGAAAAGATGTTTAAGACTCGTCTTAAGCACTTCCTCAATATGATAGGATATTTATAAGAACAATTGAACTTAATTGTTCTTTGATGAAGAAAATCGTCCTCAAACCAAAATAAAAGAACCTAGACGTCATAGGAGATGACTAGCTATAGGATTAGGAACTTGGTAGAAAACCATAACCCTTCCCTTAGCTTTACCTAGGAATCTGCTTTAAATGCTTAAATATTCTAATTGTGTTTTAAGTGCGACTTGGGATGACGGGAAGACCCTCCAAGTACGCTTTTATTTTATTGCAATTTACCTTATTGCAATTTATTTAATCACATCGCGCTTACTTTTCTTTCATGATAAACAACTGTTGCATGAAAACCCACACCTTTAGGATAGTCCCTAAAACTGAAACCAAAACTAAATTAAAAGTCATTACAAGATAAAATTCACCACCACAACATTTCAAAATATAAAACAACTCAAAATTTAATCACAAACAAAACTACAAAACTACAACTACAACTAAATTAAAACGTATTGTTGGATGATCGGGAATACCTCGGATGATGTAACCTACGTGTTGCTAACGGGATTTCACACTGTCTAAATGAAAGTGTGGAACTCATTCAATTGAGTTTAGCAAATTCATCCGGACTAAGTGAATCCGATAAAAATAACGATGCCGGAAGGATGGAACTCGGGATCTTAACCGGTGTTGTTATAATCAACTTTAAGATTTGTTTTAATTAAAACATAAAAAATACTTGGAAATTAAGATTTTCTCTAAACCGAACACTTCTCTCATCTCCCGATTTATGATTTCTAAAACTAAACCTCCGCAACAACAAGGAGCTCGGAGCATGGTGGGCGAAGACGACCATCGTCATCAGCAAAACCCGAGTCTACTTCAAGCAAAACTTTCCTTAGAATTAAATAACCAAGCCATAGGACTTCGAGGTAGCTTGCCTAGTGCAACATAAATCCTCAACTCTTCGTTAGGCATTTGCATGATCGTATCATGTAAATTAAGCCCTAACCGGTCTTAGGATTCCGAGGTAGTTATCCGATACGACATAAAACCTCACATCTTCGAGGCTATTGGTATGATTTTATCATACTAATATAAGTCCTAATTAATTAAAATTGGCAAGATCAAAACATTAAATAAACATTAGGACTTTCTTAAATTCAAGCCAAACAATATGATAGTCGGGAAATTACTGAAGTTCGCTTCGAATCTGTGATTTCTCCTACCTTTCTTCCTTTGAATTCCCAAAATAAAATGTTCTAAATTTGATCCATTCCCTATTGAAATTCTAAAATTCAATCCTCGAAAACTTAAACTTTGAAATTCTTGAGAGCAAAACTACCGATTATTATCGAGAGTTTTCTTAGGTGATTCCCGTCACTTAAGATGTAATTAACTATAGGGGCTTGCCTTTATAGGGAATTTTAAGAACCCGTGTAATATAAACCCCTGTTTAATGTTTTCATATTAAACAGTGGAATTTGTCGGCTTATAAAATTGGTTCGCAGACCAAACGGATGTCACAAGTATCCTAGTTTATTTAATCGAGCCCCATCATCAAGCAGTGTGTCTATTCTTCGGGATAGATACACGGTTTGTGGTGCGGTGCTCATTTATATAAACTATTCGGGATGTGAGACTAGTTTGATTTCATATCTTAAAATCTTCAAAAATTATTTTTCAAAATCAAATACTACTTTTCAAATTATTTATTTAAATTAAATTAAAAATTCGCCGACAATTTCTTTTAGGCGACCCCTTTTCAAAAATACAATATTCAACCTAAAAATAAGCCGTACACATAACTGGTTAGAAAATCCGCATTTACTTTTTGCTTAAATTTAGATTTAGCAAATATTTAGTTTTAAAATTTTGCAAACATTTTGACACCATTATCCTAAAAATTATGTTTAAATTTTAGGTAGAAGTTTTTCTAAATTGCTATAGAGGATCTGTCCCTCTTTGTGGGATTGATACTGGGGTTTTTATGGAAAACTCTTTATTACTTAAAACGATATGTATACTTGTGTAGTATCCCTAGTTTGTAATCCATTAATCAAAATTCTAAATTCTATAACATGTTTATTTTACGCACTAGCCGCTAAATATAAATTAGGACATTAATTTGGTTATCTTTTGCAACTTAATTAAATTGTGTAATTGCGGGTCACAGTTCAGTGACAAACAGGTTCCCCACCTAATATGAAGATTTGGTATGGTTTTTATTACCTGAGTTCCTAATTCTTTATAAGGGCAAGATCTTATAGTTAATTACATTAATGATAGAAGTAATTTAAGAAAACTCTCTATAATGATCAAAGGTTTTATATTCAAGAATTCAAAGTTGAATTTCCTCGATTTCTTATAAGAGGAGTCAAGTGGGGATCGATCAAGTAGGAAAATTTATTATGGAGATCAAAGGAACGAGAAGTAGGGGATGTCACAGATCTTGAGGCAAACCTCAATTACCTCCCAAAATACTTTATTGTTTGGCTTCACATGTTTGAAATAAAATTATTTATTTTTTACTCCTGCTAGTTATTTAAATTTAGGGCTTACACTTGCACAATATACAATCATACAAACAAACTAAAAAGATGGGAGTATTTACATCATACTGAACTAATAACCTCAGAATCCTAAAATTTAGGACTTATACTGCATAACATGATTATGAAGAAGCCTAAAGATAGTGTGAGGATTTACGTCGTACTGACGAACATCCTCAAAGTCCTAAAGAATTGTTTTATTTAAGACTACAAAAAGTATTACTAAAGTAGATCCACTTCATTGTTGAGTGTCGCTCAACATCTAGAGTTATCCTCCATCCACTTGCATCCTCATCCTGTTTCTCGGATATCAAGCTTCAAGGTCCTTACTTGGGGTAGCTTAAGGTTTAGGGTTTATGTTTGTACTTGTGATTATTGTTGGGTCCCAGGGCCTTGTGTAGTGCTTCTCCCAAACAAGTGGCATACCATTTTCTACCATAGGGGTCTTTGCAAGTATATTAAATTATGCATAAATAAAACATGTAATAAAGTACAGCGAAAGGAAGTGCAACAAAAGAAAAGTAGCCATGTGTACTAGTTACTTCCGACGCTGCAACTAATGGGTTAACATTATAAACATAGCTTGTAGATGTACATAAAATAAAATAAAATCACAAGGAAACACAAGCATGCATAATGAGTTAGGTGGCACATATAGGAGATCAGAGCTGGGTGTAAGAATTTCAGTAAAGCGGGAGCTCAGAATCAGGACCGAGGCCCTAACAATATTCAAGGAACATTCGTAGCCAACCATCAACATCATGAACATGAGAACCGACATAGGGTAAAAGGCTACCAATAAAACTATCATGAGAGGGTAACCGTCAATCTGACCTATGTGATTGACACATGAACTTGCCAAAATTAACACTAAAAAAATCTTAATTTTTTTTACTTCCAAATCATTTAAGCTTTCATTTAATATGCAAATTATAGGTTTTTGGAAAGTATCTTTCTACCATATATATATATATATATATATATCCGTGTGTGTGTGTGTGTGTGTGTGTGTCTATATATATATATATATATATATATATATATATATATATATATATATATATATATATATATATATATATATATATATATATAAGTGGCGGCTCTCAGTTTGGTTGCTCTGTTAGGGTTTGAGCACTGATGGACTCCCTAGCAGCACACGGTGGCCAAAGGTGGTGATTTTTGTTGGTGGCTCGACCGAGAAGACTGGAGTTCTGGTATGATCCTTTGAAATTCTTGGCTATAGTTCTTATTCTTAGTTTGATTCTTTTGCATTTGGCTTTCCCTGGGCTCCTTTTGTTTGAATCTTTGTTACTGCTTCATTGGATATGCCTGGACTACTTTAATGGCAAAGACCTTCCCCATAGACATTGGAACAAATGCCCAATGGGCTAAGGCCACATTTGTTAGAGTGGTGGGAAAAGGGTGGACTCCTCATAAGTCCTTTGATCACTTGGTGTTTCCTCAAGCCCTACATGATGCAGCTGCTGAAAAAGGATAGTGCCCCTACATTAGGCCACTTGGTTTAAATGATGGGAAACTTGCTATAATATTCACTATCCAAGAGAAGCAAACTTTTACTGATGCTGTCAAGTTTTACATTGATAGGGAAGTTCCAATTGAGACATCCCAAATGGATTATCTTTGAGGAACTAAATCTCATTGGCTCATGGGAATTAGGTATGCTAGATGGTAGACACTTGCTGATAAAGTTGTTCAATGAGGTGGACTATGCTAGAAGTTTTTCCAAGTAAGCTCTTTTGATTGCAGGAACAACTATGAAACTGATGAAGTGGACCCATGACTTTGATCCTTCCAAGGAGCCTCCAATTGTTCCCACGTGGTTTAAGTTCCATAAAATGCCAATACAATTATATCATCCTAATGCACTATTCAATATAAGTCAGGCACTTGGTACTTCATTAATTGTGGACTCTCCTGCTTATGACATGGCAAGACTAGCTGGAGCTAGAATATTAGTGGAAAGGGATCTAACCTCTCTGATTTGGAAAAAGTGTGGATTTGAACTGAGGAAGATGGATTTTGGCAGAAAATTGAACTGGAGTAGAGGCCACTCTACTGTCAACATTACAAAATGTTTGACCATGTCAAAGACAGCTGTTATAAACTTCACCCCCTTCTAAAAGGAAACTTACTAGACCTCCTAAGGTGATTACTGCTGCAACAATTGCTAGTGAGGTTGTGGCACCAATTTCTCTGGAGGTAGGGGAAGTGTCTGGGGTTAAATCTGCTGTAATTCATTATAGTACTGTTGGGCTTGGTGAGCTGGGGTCTCCAAAGGTAATTCAAATTGAGGACCCAAGGAGTCCTCTTATCCCTACCACCCATCCTCAGCTTAAGGAGAGGGAGGTTCTTCTGAAAGAATTTGTTCCAGATATAGGGGAATCACAGAAGTTAGTTGTGCCCAATCTAATCTAACTAACTGAAGAGATGCATGAAGAATGGCAAGTCCAAAAGAGTAGCATGAGGAAAAAAAGTAGGTCAGAATTACAAAGTTTGTTGGCTCATCAGCCACAAGCTGACCCTCCAAATGGCAATACATCTTCCCCTTACCTTAAAACTAGAGGGAAGGGGCGAAATCTTTCACAATGATTAATTTCATGTGCTGATATCTTGTTAAGCTTCACAGGCTTCGGTGCTTTGCCCTTCTTGAACCCATGGTTTCTAAAAAACCCCACCATATCACCAATAAATTTCCTTATTTTACTCATTTTGCTAGTCTGAATAATAAAATTTGGCTATTTTCTAGATCTAAACTGCAATGGTCAATACTTCAAAATAATTCTCAGTTCATACATATTCAATTCTCCCTTGGGGAGCTACAGGGGTATGCCACCTTTATTTTTGCTAGCTGTAATGTCTTGCAACAGCAGCTTCTTTGGCAGAAATTATTGCAGATTAGCCTCTCCATCAACTTCAACTGCATCACTTCTACATCTGAACAGAGGGAGGCAATCCTCCATTGTCTTCTTCCATGGCTAGATTTATTAAGTTCTTATCTGATGCTGCTCTTTATGACTTGGGATTTCAGTGTCCTCAGTTCACTTGGAGAAGGGGGAACGTCTGGGAAAGGCTTGATAAAATGCTGGTGAACTCCATGTGGCTCTAGAATTTTCCTTATACTCTAATCACTCATCTTGCTATGGTAGGTTTTGATCATAGGCCCCTTCTTTGTTCTTTCAACATTTCTCTTAGTGGTGGCGGCAGTCCTTTTAGATTCCAGAATATGTGGACACTTCATCCTGAATTCTTCTCTGAACTTGACAAAACATGAGTGTCTGATCCAGAGGCAAATCCATGGCTCAATCTTTGGAATTTACATAAGAAGGTTGCTGCTCACTTCAGATTATGGAATTGGATACTTTTGGTAATGTGCAAGATAACCTTAAAGCAGCAGAAGAGGTTGTTTCAACAATGGAAGCTGGTTTTTTTCTGGGTAACAATTCAAAAATTGATTTACACCTAACAAATGAGAAGCTACTCTCCCATATCAGGTACAATAAAATTTTTCTTAAGCAAAAGGCTGCTATTACAAAGTTTACAGATGGGGATAGAAATACCAGCTTCTACCATGTTTGCATTAATTATATGAGGAAATGTAAATCAGTTTCTATTACTAACTCTGCTGGATTAAAGCTTACAACTTCAGGTGAAATAGCTGAGGATGTTGTGGATCATTTTAAAAATCTTTTTACTAACAGGCAGTTCACTAATACTCCTATTCATAATTCTCTTTTCCTGGATCATCATAATTATGTTCAGAGTTTGAACTTAACTCAGGTGCCTTTGGAAAATGAAATCAAATCTTCCTTAGATTCCATTGATGGGAATAAAGCAGTTGGACATAATGGATTTACTTCCTCATTCTATAAAACTAGCTGGTCCAAGATTAACAAGGAAGTGATCAAGGCTGTCCAATTTTTTTTCAAGGTGTTGATCCCCCCAGATATTTTACTGCATCCATAATCATTTTGATCCTAAAAAAAAAGCCGAGACAGACATGGGGAGATTTTAGACCCATTAGCTTAACCACTGTCATCTCCAAGTTGATTAGAAAAATTTTAGTGTGCAGACTTCAACCACACCTACAACATCTTATCAAAGCTAATTAAGTTAAAAAGGAAATTTTAAAATGTTTAGATAATGGTATTATATATCCTATTTCTGACAATGCTTGGGTAAGCCCAATTCACTGTGTACCTAAGAAAGGAGGAGTGACCGTAAAAGTTAATGAAAATAATGATCTTATCCCTATAAGACAAGTTACTGGATGGCGAATATGTATTGATTATAGAAAATTAAACACAGCCACCAGGAAAGATCACTTCCCTTTTCCATTTTTAGACCAGATGTTAGATAGATTAGCTGGACATAAATATTTTTGTTTCTTAGATGGATATACCGGTTATCATCAAATACAAATTTCTCCTGAGGATCAAGAGAAAACTACATTTACTAGTCCTTATGGAACTTTCACTTTTCGAAGGATGCCTTTTGGATTATGTAATGCACCTGCAACATTCCAGAGATGTATGATGTCTATATTTAGTAAATTAATTGATAATGGAATAGAAGTATTTATGGATGATTTCTCTGTATTTGGAACAACATTTGACACATGCTTAAATCATCTTGAAAAAGTATTTGAAGTATGTGAGAAAACTAATTTAGTTCTTAATTGGGAGAAATGTCAATTTATGGTTACATGCGACATTGTATTAGGGCATAAAATTTTGGAAAAGGGCATGGAAGTAGACCCTGCAAAAATTCAAGTTATAGCTAAATTACCACCTCCAACTATAGTGAAAGGGGTAAGAAGTTATCTTGGACATGCTGGATTCTTCAGACGTTATATTAAAGATTTTTCAAAAATTACTAAACCTCTATGCCAACTTCTTGAAAAGGACAAGAAATTTGAATTTACAAATGAATGCCTGAATGCTTTCGAATTATTAAAAGATAAATTAATTACAACACCTATAATAGATTCACCTAATTGGGAGAAACCATTTGAGCTTATGTGTGATGCTAGTGATTATGCTATAAGAGCAGTTCTTGGGCAAAGATATGATAAGATTTTCAAAGTTATATACTATGCTAAGTAAAACTCTAAATGATACTTGAAATAAATTATACGATTATCGAAAGAGAATTATTAGCAGTTGTATATGATTTTAATAAATTTCGGCATTATCTAATAGGAACTAAATGTATTGTACATACTGATCACTCTGCTATAAAGTATTTAATGCAAAGGAAAGATTCTAAACCAAGATTAATTAGATGGATATTATTAATGCAAGAATTTGATTTTGAGATCATTAACAAAAAGGAACCGATAATCAAATTGAGGATCATTTATCAAGATTAGAAAATCATGAATTATCCGATATCGATAATGAAATTTTAGACAGCTTTCTCCGATGAACAACTTTATAATATAAATGAGTGAAAATTACATTGGTATGCCGATATAGTAAATTATATTGTAAGTGATATTTTACCACCTATGTAAACTTTACAACAACGAAAAATTTCATTCATGATACTAAAACATACCTTTGGGATGAACCATACTTATATAAGCAATGTAAGGATCTAATTATTAGAAGATGCGTGTCTTATGAAGAAACTGAACCAATCATTCAAAAATGTCATGATTCTGATTTTGGAGGACATTTTGGGATAGATAAAACTGCGTATAAAATTCTACAATCTGGATTCTACTGGACTACTCTATTTAAAGATGTATATAGATATATAAAAACCTACGATAAATGCCAAAGAGTAGAAAACATATCAAGAAAAAATGAAATGCCTCTGAATTTTATATTAGAAGTTGAAACTTTTGATGTTTGGGGATTAGATTTCATGGGACCTTTTATTCCTTCATTTGGAAACTCATATATATTATTAGTCGTTGATTATGTTTCCAAATGGATCGAAGCACAAGCTTTACCTAGGTGTGATGCTAAAAGTGTTTCAAAATTTTTAATGAAAAATATTTTTACTAGATTTGGAATGCCGAGAGTGATTATCACCGACGGAGGAACTCATTTTAGAAACAAATATATTCACAAACTAGTAGAAAAATATAATATTATGCATAAGATATGAATCGCTTATCATCCACAAACTAGTGGATTAGCTGAAGTTTCTAATCGAGAGATTAAGCGTATATTAGAAAAGTCCGTAAACCCTAATAGATTAGACTGGTCTATAAGACTAGATACTGCATTATGGGCATACAGGACTGCTTATAAAACTCCGATTGGAATGACTCCTTATAGGCTTATATATGGAAAAACTTGCCACTTACCAGTTGAATTAGAACATAAAGCATATTGGGCGATTAAAGAATTTAATTATAATATGAAAGAAGCTGGTGAAAAGAGATTGCTGCAATTAAATGAATTGGAAGAATTAAGGAATGAATCATATGATAACGATAGGATTTATAAATAAAGGATGAAATAATGGTATGATCGGAAGATTAATCAGATAAATTTTGAACCAGGACAAGAAGTTCTACTATATAATACTAGATTGAAATTATTTCCTGGGAAATTGAAATCTCGATGGTTAGGACCTTTCACCATAACTCAAATATTTTCATATGAAACTATAGAAATTGAAGATCAAAAAATAGGACATAGATTTAAGGTAAACGGACATAGATTAATACCATATTTCGAAGGTAGAAGACCAAATTTTAAAGAGGTTTTAATGCTTAGTCAACCTGATTACTAACTGAAATTAGGTCGGGCTGACGACGTTAAATCAAGCAATTTATGGGAGGCAACCCATAGTAGTCTTTTATTTTTAATTATCTACAAATTAGTGAGTCTATATTATTAAAACAAATCTTACTACTCAAATTTTTAATTAGAATCCTCACAAATTCGAACCTATATGATGAGATCAGAAAATATTTGGACCAGAGCGAAAAAGGGCGATTTTTATGAATCTCGCCGACAGCGAGCCCGAGCCCGCTGATAGCGAGATCGTGTGCCATGATTTAATTCGGTTTTATAACTAGCTCACCGACGGCGTGAAACTTCCCGCTGACGGTGAGGCAGTTTAAATTTTAGTTTCTTAAGAATTTTCGTGCGGTTTTAGACGATTCTAAGCCATTTCTTTGTAGGAAATTATCCCAATTCCAATTTTACACTGTTTTCTTCCTTAGAAACGACTAGAGACCAATCCTTTCAATCCAAAATGGCCACCAAACTCTTAGAAACCACAAAAACTGAAGTTTTCAACCGAAGAAAATTCGTCGATTCGGAGGCGCGACAGTATCTTCAACAAAGTCTTGATGAAGAAAAGACTTATTAAAGAAAGGGGATTTGTCAACAGAGGAATAGATAATTCCACCACAAAAATCAATGAAATGATCGACAGCGGCATTGGGAGGTATTTTGTTATACGACATCCGTTGTAGTTATTCCAGTAGTTAAAGAGTTTTACTCTAATCTACATGCGATCAACAATGGAAATGTCTACGTCGGAGGAAGATGGGTAACATTTACTCCTTCAAGGGTAAATGAATTATTTTCTATAGAGAATACCTCGTCCGTCATTATTCCAACTTTGTGCCTTCAAGATACAATATGAACGAGATCTATAGATACTCGACCGACGAACCCGATGATCGGGTGTTACGCGAAGACGGGTATGTCGGCTTTTCCGCATCACTTCTTAACCCTCGTCTCGAAGCATCGGCATTTCTTTATCTCATCAAAATTATTACCTACTATGAGGGTAAATAAAGTTTCAAAGGAATGCGCTATATTAAACTAATGTATTCAAACTGGACTACCTATCGATGTTGGATCAATTATAGTAAAGTCTGCATTGGGATTGATTGTGCATGGGTCAGTTCATGGACTTGGACACCCATCAACTATATTTGCTTTATGCAGTTAGTACCAAGTTTCTTATGAGGCTTAGGAAAAAGTACTTTTGCCATGGAAACCACTTGATCCTACGGATATGTTTCCAACTTTGGATAACAATGATGAGATTACCATTATTTCTGACAGGGCATCAGAGAACAATCCTTTAGCAAGGCCCCTTACTGATAAAACAAATTTCATTCTGAAGAAGATTAAAGGATTGGAGAAAGAATTGCAAAATGTGATGAATTCCTTCGACAATATCTCTAATATGTTTGATCACATTGACTGGAGGATGAAGGAGCACTTTGATCATACTTGGACATCTAGAGGCCAGTTTTATTCATTTACCGAGACGAAAGGGTGGATTAATGAAGAATCTCATCGTGAATTCCCTTTCGGGCCTTTCTACAATTTATTTGTGCACTCGCGTCGCATCGGGAATATCGGAGAGGATGATAGTTCGGACTAATCGAGGAGTAGGAATGATTTCTATTTTATGTCATATATTTGTGTATATATGTGTTGATTTGGATTTAGGTTTTATTATGATTTGAATTTTAATTTGATCATCTCGGATTTGATGAGATTATTTGTAATTGTTATGTCTCGGCATTTAGAGTGTTGTGGTGTGGATTGCGATGTCGAGTATTATGGATTTGAACATTTAAGTTAAGTATGTTGTTAAGTTGTTAGTGTGAAGTTTGTAAGTCTCATGGATTTCATATATAAAGTTATATTGCTTGTGTTGTGTGAACTTTTTGTGAGTATAAGTTTCTAATCTTCATACTATTATTAAATTAAATAATTAGAAGATTAATTAAGGGCAAATCGAGGTTGAAAATGATTGACAAATTTCAAAAATTTAAAAATTTTGGAATCTCACCGAAGGCGAGAATTATCTCGCCGACAGCGAGAAAACCCGCTGACAGCGAGACCGAGCTCGCCGACGGCGGATTTTTCCCGAAACTTTTGCCTTATCAAATTAATTAGCTAGCTGACGGCGAGAAAAATCTCGCCGACAGCGAGATCGCGAAAAGACCTATATTTGACCAGTCAACCGACACTATTCATCATCCCCTTCCTCAAAACTTCAAAAAAACTGTCCTAGGGCATGAGAGATCTTGGATTTGAGGCGATTTCAACACTTTTTGACACCAGATTTCATCTTCCTTTGGTAAGTGTTTTACTCCTGTGCAAAAATTTTTTATTTTCACCATGGATTTCTTCTACATTGGAAATTTTGAAAAGTTTCGAAATGTGGAGAAAATACTTGGAAGAATTTCATGGAAATTGATTTAAATGGATTTTAGATGTTTTAGGAAGCCTCCTTAGTAATATTTGGGAGTTTAGTTAAAATTTTTGCAAATTTCACAGATCGAAAATGGCTCCACGACAAAGCGACGGGTGGATTACGACGAAACTCATTTTGTGAATGCAAGGACACAATCAAGATATTTTCAAAATATACAAGCGTAACATGCATTCAAGATCGAGTTTTCAAAAGTCCTGGAGGAGAAGTTGAACGAATCATTAAGGAACGAGGATGGGAAAATTTATGTTTCGTGACCAACAGAGTCGCTGTAGAAGTGGTAAAGGAATTTTATACGAATTTAACACAGGCTGAAGATGCACCGGTTAAGGTTAGAGGATTTTTTTGTGGAATTCAACGCTGCTAGAATAAACGCTTATTACAAGGTAAGAGACACCTACACCAGTGAGTATGAAACTTATGGAACTATGGAAGGACCACTGGAAGAGGTGATCGACTTTCTCACTGATGGGAAAGGCGTCTGGAAGATAAAGCAGCGAGAACGAGTAAACTTCCATCTTTCTATGTTAAATGCAACATCTAAAGCCTGACACTATTTTATTCGCTCTACTTTGTTACCAACCTACCACCATAGTGAGGTAATAAGAGATAGAGCAGTTCTGAATTTATGTATTCAGAACCAAAAGAGTATTAATGTGGGAAGTGTAATTTATAAGAATATATTAGCCACCTCAAGAAATGAAAGTGGAGGAGGACTAGGACATCCTGGTCTTATCTATGCACTCTGCCAATTATCTGGGGTAGAGGCAAGAGATGATGAGGAATGGGTTGAACCTATGAAACCCATTACTCAGGCTAATATAAAGAAATATGAATCCCACGAAGGATGGAGATCTGGGACAAGGGATTATGTACCTTCTTCAAGTAGAGATATACCCTCTACTAGTTATGAACCCCCTCAGTACACCACTCCTACCCTTCAAGATCTGATGAATGAGCTAACCCTGAGTAGAAAAAGTTTTGAGCAATTTGGAGAAAATATGGAAAGAAGATTTGAGCATATAGACCAAAGGATTGGAGGCTTGGAAAGAAGACACGATTATGATAGCGAATATCTCCAGCGACATTCAGAGTACGAAATTGCATATTATGAGGTTGAACGTCGATATAGGAGTGGTGATTTAGATGTTGTCTTTCCTGAGTGCCCCCACTATACACAGTACCAGCCTGCTCAGCCTTCTCAGCCTGGAGATCAGGGAGATGATATAGTCTGGGATTTTGATGCAGAAGATTAGAGCCTTTGTTTAATTTGTTTAGATTTGTTGTTATTTTGGAAACTTTATTATTCTGTGTGTAATTATTCTGTACTTTCTGTGGACTATGGATGTTGGTATGTTTACTTATGCTGTGATATTAGACTTCTTATGTGTGTTAAAATAGTTTGTAATATTTTTTTAGATAGGATGTTAGTCTTTCTTTAATGTGTTGTTTAAGTTTTTTTTTATAAGTTATGAACTTTTAATATTTTTTAGATTATTTTAATATGTTTTAAAGTAGGTTAATTGATTGTATGTGTAGTAATAGATTAAGTTTTCATTTGATACTTATTTTAAAATTTCATCCCTGCACTTTATTTTAAATACTATATGTGGAAGAATACTAACGAGTACGAGTTCCGTAAGTAATGAAAAAGCTCGCAAAAATTTCAAAGAAAAGAAATACCTAAAGCTCAAAGGTATGATGAACTTTACTATATACTTTCCCTTTTCACTATTTAGTATAGATAGAAAAATTTAAGTTTGGGGGAAGATAAAAATACAAATTTAATTATTAAATTGTTCTCAATTTCTATTTTAAAAAATTATTATCAAATGATTTTCTATAGTAGTTTTTCAATTCAATAAACATGAATTACTTTATTTAATTATTATAGAAAGTTAAATAAAATGTTTCTGGTAATTCAATTAATTAATGGAATAAGATATTTGGTTAAAAGGAATAAGAATGTAGTAAACTATTTAAAGTAAGGGAAACTATATTCTAAAAATTGAAATTCTTAAGTATTTAAGTGAAAAAGAAAGGATTGAAACTCAATGAAGTAAAAGATATGAAATACATATAAGCAAAGAAATATTTTAAGTTTCAAATTTAGGAAGAGAAAGTTGAAGTTCAAAATTATTAACAGATTATCCAGATACAGTAATCCTCACTTGACAAAGAAAAAAAAAAAGAGAAGAATTGAAAGTCAATCCAAAAAGAAGAAAAAAAAGAGAAAAGAAAAGAAAAATATAAGTGAGGAGAAGCTTGAGGAGATGCCTTATCAAAAATTGGCTTCAATGGATTCAACCTAAAGGGTAAAACTTAATTATATTTCTAAACTTATATATATATATATTAGTATTTTACTAAATAGTGTTTTCTTGAACTTCCTATCATTTAAATATCTTAAGTAATTTACTCTTTTAAATATAGTCATTCCTGAAATAAATATAAAGCTAGAAATCTTAGACCTGATAACTAGATAATCTTATATCTATAAAGTTAATTTAATTACTTAGAAATATTTCTATTCAACTTTACTATAATGTTATTTAAATTTAATTCATAGTATATCTGAATTGAAAAATTCTATTATAGAAATCATTATTTTTATTTAGTATTAAAATTACTTGAAGACAAGTAATAATTAAGTTTGGGGATTTTGATCACGAGAAAAATATATTAAGAAATTCATATCTATTTTTGATGAAATTGCACTTTAAAGAAAGGTATTTTCTTTATTTCATCGTAGGAACGAAGATTTATAAGTGATGGAAGCAAAAAGCATGAAATGGAGCGAATTTGGATCAAAAAGGAAGAAATTCATGCAAAATGAACTAAGTCGCCGACGGCGAGATCGAGGCCGCCGACGGCGAGATCATGAGGAGAATTTCTGAAGGAATTACAACTACCTCGCCGACAGCGAGCCCGAGCCCACCAACAGCGAGATCTCGCGGTTTGAAGACCTTCTAGAAGCCCCGTTGACGGCGAGGTCGTTTCTCACAGACGGCGAGACAGTTCAAAATGCAAAATACATTGAACCTGGACGCTTTTTGAAGAAGTGTTTAAGCATCCCTTTGACCTTTGCCTACCTCTATAAATAGAGGCCGAATTATAGTGTATGTGTGTCTCTTGAGTCTTCAGTGTGTCTATTTAGAGAGTCTATTTGTGTTTGTGTGCTAATTTAAGAGTTTTAGAGTATAATTAGTGAGTTAGAAGTGTCTTTGTACTAGAAGGAAAAGTCAAAGGAACTTCAAGGAGTACGCATGGGAGGAAATTAAGATAAGTATCTTTGTTTATTGTTGTTAACTTTAAATGAAATCCATGCTTTGTTTTATTCTCATGCATTCTGAGTAGTTTTCTTAGTCTTTCTCCTTGTTTATGAAAATTATGCGAATCGATGAAATTAAATAGAAGTACCTAATATATTAAAATAAGTTGTGATAATTTTTACTTAAAACTTAATTTACTTTCAATCTGGCCAATTGATTTGTTAAAATATGTTGAATTATCAACTATAGTAAAAATTACATCCAATATTCAGGGAAGTCAAAAGCCTTGGAAGGAAGGTGCAAATAAATAGGGAAATATTACTTATCAGATGTAGAATTGGACATTTTAGTGTGACAGACTAAAATATTCAATTTCGTCCTACTGTTTGAGAGCTGAAGTGTAGATGTTAGCCCTCAGGTGAGGGGAACGTGGGAGCTCTGAAGTGGTCGCCAGTATCCTCCCAGCCTAGCCACAGATTCAGTAATCAAACATAGGATTAGTCATTGTTCTTTGCACCTGGACCAAAGGGTAAAGAATAGGAATGCTCCTATTCGTGACAATACAATTCAAAAATTCTATTTAGATTCATCATTCACTTAATTTTCTAAAACCAAGGAGAATGATACTTTTTCTGAATTATTTAAAACAACTTTATTTCAAGCATTAGTTTACTTTAGTTGCTTTAGTTACTTTAAATTTCCGATTACTATATTAGTAAGTAATTCCTTTAAATTTTAGCTGATACAAATCTGTTAAAAACTTCTCTGTGGGATCGATAACCAGGACTCCACTAGAGCCCTGTATTACTTGATACGATACGTATACTTGCGTAGAATCCACATTAAACATTCCATCATAAAATCAAATATATATATATATATATATATATATATATATATATATATATATATATATATATATTAAATCGGGATCACATTTTTGGTGTCGTTGCTTATTAACATAATTTGCAAATATATAAAAAGTGGGTCACGAGTCAATGATCAAAATGTTACATTCAATATCTCAAAATCAATGAAATTTCCTGTAAGAGGTAAAGATGATGAATGCTACATGATGGATGTTATCAGATATCTAAGTGAATGCCATTTTAAATTCAATTTTGAAGAGAAATATGAAAGTGAAAAATTGGAACATAAGAATTAAGAGGAATTACAACATTCAAATTATGTTCATGAAAATTTTGAATTGTTGGAAATGACTGAAAAAGATGAATCTTTTAGTCCATCAATTGAAAAACCTCCTAAACTTGATTTAAAGATGCTTCCTACTCATTTAAAATATGTCTTTTTAAGTGATTCCTTAACTTTTCCAATTATAATTTCTTCTCAATTAACTGAAAAAGAAGAAGAGAGTCTGATTGAAATTCTAAAGAAATATAAGAAAGCCTTTGGATGGACAATAGCTGATATTAAATGAATCCGTCTTTCAATTTGTATGTATAGAATCCTTTTTGAAGAGAATTGCAAACCTCAGACTGATCCTCAAAGGAGATTGAATCCTAACATGAAAGATGTTGTGAATAAAGAAAATTTAAAGTTTTTGGATGTTGGAATTATCTACCCTATTTAGATAGTGCACGGGTTAGTCTTATTCATTGATTCCTAAGAAAGGAGGAATTAATACGATTGTTAATAAAAAGAATGAATTAATACCAACAAAACAGGTTATAGGGTGGAGAATATGCAGTGATTATAGAAAATTAAAACTTGCCACTAGGGAAAACCATTTTCCACTACCCTTTCAAGATCAGATGTTGGATAGACTGGCTGGGCATAAATACTTTTGTTTTCTGGATGGATATACTAGGTACCACCAAATACAAATTGCTCCTGAGGATCAAGAGAAAACAAAGTTTAAATGTCCTTATGGTACATTTGCTTTTAAAAGAATGTCCTTTGGTTTATGTAATGCTCCGCTACATTTCAGAGATGTATGATGGCAATTTTTTGTGATTTAATTGAAAAAGGAGTTGAAGTTTTTATGGATGACTTTTCATGGTTTGGAATTTCATTTGAATCATGTTTAGAACATCTATTAAGAGTTCTTAAGTGCGGTGATGAAACTAATTTAGTCCTTAATTGAGAAAAATGCCAATTTATGGTAACATGAGGAATTGTTTTGGGACATCATATATCAGAAATCAGAAAAAGGTATGGAGGTAGATCCTGCAAAAATTCAAGTGATCGCTACTTTACCTTGCCCGACCAATGTAAGGAAATTAGAAGTTTTCTGGGACATGCTGGATCTACAAGGATTATATTAAAGACTTTTTAAAAATATCATAGCCTTTATGCCATTTACGGGAAAAAGATGTGGTTTTTTATTTTCATGAGGAATGTCTAAAAGCTTTTGAATCATTAAAAGAAAAATTAATCACTGCACCTGTTGTAGTTTCACCAAACAGAGAAAAACCTTTTGAATTAATGTGTGATGCTAGTGATTATGCTATTAGAGCTATTTTAGGTTAGAAATATGATCAAATTTTCAAAGTAATCTACTATGCCAGTAGAACACTGAATGAAGCTCAAATTAATTATACCACAAATGAGAAAGAGTTACTAGCTATAGTATTTGCCTTTGATAAATTCAGACCATATTTAATTGGAACTAAATGTGTGGTGCATACTGACCATTCTGCTATTAAGTATCTAATGAAGAAGAAAGAAGCAAAACCGAGACTTATAAAGTGGATTCTTCTTTTGCAAGAATTTGATTTTGAAATAGTATATAGGAAGGGTGTTGATAATCAAATTGTTGATCATCTATTCAGGCTTGACTTTAAAAAACCTCTCTTTTCTGATGATAAAATCAATGAACATTTTCTTGATGAAATTTTTTTCAATATTAATAAGTGGCGTATTCCCTGGTATGTCGACATTGTAAACTTTATTGTCAGTGATATTTAGTCTATGCTTTGACATACCAAGAGAGGAAAAAAATTTATCTGAAGCTAAGAATTATTTTTAGGATGACCCGTTTTTATATAAAAAAGGAAAGGATTTGATTATTCAAAGATGTGTGTCTTTAGAAGAAACTTATGAAATTATTCAAAATGTCATAATTTTGATTATGGGGGACATTTTGGTGTTGATAAAATGCATATAAAATCTTACAATCTGGATTTTATTGGCCTACAATTTTTAAGGATGTTAATGCTTATATTAAAAATTGTGATCGATGTCAATGTGTAGGCAATATTTATAGAAGAAACGAGATGTCCCTCAATTATTTATTGGAAGTTGAAATATTTTACATTTGGGGATTAAATTTCATGGGACCATTTATACCATTTTTCGAAAATAAATACATTTTGATAGCAATAGACTATGTATCAAAATGGATAGAAGTTGTTGCTTTACCTCAGAGTGATAATCAAAGTGTTGCAACATTTTTAAGAAAGAATATATTTTGCAGATTTGGAATACCAAGAGTTATCATAACTATTGGGGGAAGTCATTTTAGAAATGTGATTATGGAAAAGTTAGTAAAGAAATATCATATTAACCATCGCATTGCTACTACTTATCATCCGCAGACAAGTGGTTTGGTTAAATTATCCAATCATGAAATTAAAAGAATATTAGAAAGGACTGTTATTCCAAACAGAAAGGATTGGTCAACTAAACTGGATTATGCTTTGTGGGCCTATAGGAATGCATACAAAACTCTTATAGGAATGTCCCCATATAGGCTATTTTTAGAAAAGTTTGTCATTTACCAGTTGAACTTGAGCATAAAGCATATTGGCCTATTATAGAGTTCAATTATAATTTGAATGATGCTGGTGAAAAGAGATTATTGCAATTAAATGAGCTTGAAGAGATAAGGAATGAATTTTATGAAAATGCTAAGATTTATAAAGTAAAATGAAGTTATGACATGATTGGAAGATTCTTACTAAAAAACTTAAGACTGGACAACAACTTTTTTTATATAATGCTAGATTGAAAACATTTGTTGGAAAACCTAAGCTAGGTGAATGGGCCCATTTATTGTGATGAAAGTTTATTCCTATGGAGCTGTGGATATTAAAAAACCTAAGATTAAAAAAATATTTAAAGTTAACGGTCATAGACTTAAACCTTCTTTTTTCAGTAGATCAACCTACTCTTGATGATAATTTAATGTTGGGTCACTCAGAATAAGCTCTGGCTATGTCAGGCTGAAGACGTTAAACCAAGCGCTTTGCGGGAGGCAACCCATATTTATTGGTGTGCTTTGCTTTAAGTTTGCTTTGTGTGATTTTATTTGGTTTAATTTGAGAAATGTGGTCGTATTTTGAAGTTTATACTATAGTGATGTTATTTGGACCTTAATTAATGACTTAAAGGAGTTATAATGAAGATTTGGATGTTTAGCGACATGTGCTAAATTAAGCACTGACACTTATGCGCTAGATGTTGGCGCATAGGCGCTACAGTTAAAAATAGTGATAAATGTGGTTTTAGAAGCCTAAATCATGGATGAGAAATTTTGGGAGTTATTTAGGAGTTAAGACATGACTTGGGTCGGTTTTAAAACTTCCAGTCTATAACAAGGCCAAAATTTAAGAGATACTTGCCCCAGTTTTAAAACTTCCAAAGTCTTCCGAAAGAGTATTTTGAGATAAAAAATGTCTTCTTGGGAGAGCGAATTTAAGAAAAAAGAGGAAGCCAACAAGAAGAAGTTCATTTGTGAGAATGCGCAAGAGTTATTCAACAGATATCTGACCGTTAGTATTCAAGAAATTGTAGAAAAGCTTGCGAAGATCGAGGCTGATGTGGCATCAATCGAAGCAAATGTAAATGTAACTAACACTCATTTAGCGCACATTAGATGGCAACTTAAAATGCAATTAAGTCGCACAATTCATGTGGAAGAAGCAGATAA
The DNA here is from genome assembly GCA_022702705.1 of Papilionanthe hookeriana x Papilionanthe teres. Classification (NCBI taxonomy): domain Eukaryota; kingdom Viridiplantae; phylum Streptophyta; class Magnoliopsida; order Asparagales; family Orchidaceae; genus Papilionanthe; species Papilionanthe hookeriana x Papilionanthe teres. Next base: position 103,629,067 of record CM040432.1, read on the forward strand.
AGCGATGTATTTGAAGAACAAATGGTTAGAAGAAGAAGATGTGAGAGTTTTTAATCATCGCCCATTTTATCAGATTTAAATTGCAGACGGTTCAAATGGAACTAATGGTGGGCAAGATATATCCCACCTAACGGAGAATGAAAATAAATTAAGTGTGGTCTTGTGATCTAGTTATCTTTGTTTAGTGTTTAATGTTTGTCTTGTTGTTATGTTTGTTTTAATGTTTGTGTTTTAAAGTGTGTTGCATTTTCATTATATTGTTCATGTGTTTAATTATATGTGTAAGGAACTTGTGTTTGAAGAATTTCATCCAATGATTTTGGATTGAAATTTTTAGTTTGTATTAAGTGTTTTGAATTTAATGAAATATATGTTTGTTTGTGTGTAAAATTTGCGTGAATCGATGGATATTTAAGTGAAATTTTGGAGAATTAGTTTGTATTTGGGGGACAAAATTGTTATTTAAATCGTATAAGGGTGTTTAACTAGGCGTATTTGTGCGATTTGATTAATCATCAAAATCCGCTAAGTGGCACCTAAGCCCCAAACCCTCGGCGCATAAGCGCCAACAGTCGCGGCTATGAGCCGTAATCTTGTGCATAGGCGTCAGTTCGCGAAAATCAGTTTACAGGTGTTAAAATCCCAAAAATTGACATTTTTTTACCCCCCATCACCTTCATACTCTCAATTTTGCGAGATAAGAGCCCAGGGCATCATTGATTTGGATCATTTTAGAGCCAATTTCAACGAAATTTGTTAGATTTAAACTCTCTAAGGTATGAGCACTTCTCCTCACCAAAAATTTTTTATTTTCACAATGTATTTTGAGTACATTTATGAAAATCTGAAAATCACTATTCATTGTGAAAATTTGAGATTAAGCTTTAGAAATAGCTTGTATTAAGTAGATTATACTTTTAGAAGTTAAGTTTAGCAAGTTTAGTTTGAATTTTGAATTTATGGTGAAAATTTTTGCAATTATTAGAAATGGCTCCAAAATTGAAGTGCTCGAAAGGGAAAGATCGATTCAATTCAGACACGTTTGTGAGTTCTAGAGCTGAGGATCGACACATGAATGCAAAGTCATCACGTAATTTGATTACAGAGAGAGTGTTTAGAAAACCAGCAAGAGATATTGAGAAAATGATTGATCGAAGGAATTGGAGAAGTTACTATTGCTTCTCTGCTGTTGTTGTTGTTTCTATGGTGAGAGAGTTCTATACAAACTCGCCAGCAGCAGAAGAAAATTTGGTGATGGTTCGAGGAAAACAAGTTGATTTTTTGTCGTGGTAAGCAATGCTATTTACTACTGCCTCCTGAAATATTTTGTTATTATGAGAATTATCATCCTACGGAAGGGGAACTTGATGAGATTATGTCTTTTCTGACTGATGGAAGAGGTCTGTGGAAAATCATTAATGACATGAGAGTGAATTTTCCAGCGTCCAAGCTGAATGTCACTTCCGAGGCTTGGCATTATTTTATCTCATCTAAGTTAATACCGACAAATCATGTTAGTGATGTCACGAGAGAAAGAGTTGTTCTAAATTATTGTATTCAGCAGGGAAAACCTATAGATATTGGAGCTATTATTTTTTTATTATTTTCTCAACTGTGTCAGAGCTGTTACTACTGCAGGTATGGGATTTCCTTCCCTGATTCATTCTATTTGTGAGCAATTTGGTGTTAAGGTTAAGACTTGAGAAGAAGCCCTTCAGCCACTTAAACCTATTACCAATGTAAATGTGAACACTTACACTGTGCATTCAGAATTTGGCTGGAAGGGAGGATCTATTAGAGATCCTAGTTCTGCCGCTTCTACTTCTCGTGCTTCTACTTCACATGAATCATGCTTTAGAGGTGAGTTTTCTGGTTTACGGACTAGTTTGTTACAGAAGATTTTAAAGAAGGTAAGTCAAACTAGAGAACATGTTAAGGATATTGATGGAAAGGTAGAAAATATTGAGAGATATATTGTGAAACATGATGAGTATGAGGAGAACTATCAACAATATATGGATAGACTGGTTAGAGGAGATCACAGTGCTGAGATGCCTCCTCATCCTTTTTATATTCCTTATGTGCCTTCCAAAGATTGGAATGAGAGAGATGATGATTAGGATTTTTTTTTGTTGCCAGAGTCTGTAATGTTTCTTTTTATGTTTTGTTATGTTTAAACTTTTTATTATATGTTGTATTTTGATGTGAACTATGATATATGTGGTTTGAAGTTGAACAGTTTCTGTTATGCATATTCAGATATATCTGAGTTGGTTTGATGTTTTGTGATATTTAAGATATATGTGATGTTTTGTTGTGATGTGTTTGTGGTAGTAAATGTTTTGATGTAGTTATAGTGTATTGTGTTTTTAGTAGTGTATTATTTAATTACAAAAACTGTTAGGAAATTTAAAGCACTATTAGAAACCACTATTTAAATTGCATGTTTAAACTTTTCAAAACTTGCTACCATATATTTTCTAGTATGTTTGTGATTTGTATTATGTTATGTTGGTGTGTGTTTGCTTTGAAAACCTCCACTACTGTGGAAGTCCTTTGAAAATTTTATTTTATTAAAAAAAACTGAAAAAAAAAACTAAATTTTATTTATTTTTACTCCTGTTTTTAAATTGTTATACTTTCATGTTTAGGTTATGAAAGTTTTTGATAGCATGTTATTTTATTATTTAATTGTTACCCATGTATCATTTCTTATGCTTAAATGTTTTATCCTAACTAAAATTTTAAAGTTTGGGGGATAATTAAGAACAAATTTTCAAAAACTAAAATTTTATTTGTTCTCAAGAATACTATAAATAAAATTTGATTTTTTATTGAAAATAATTATGTATATGAAGTTATATTAGGGAAACAAAATTTTGAATATAGAAATGAGTAAGAGAATTTAGTTAAAATTGATACTAATGATGAAAAATTTGAAGTTAAAATTTTCTTAGTAAAGAAATGTTAAATGTAGTTAAACTATCTTTAGTAGAAAATATTGTATTTTTGGAAAAATAGAAGATTTGAATTTTATTTTTCAAAAATTAAATTTCTTTTATTGAAAAATAATTTTCAACACTATTATTATAACTTTTAAGTGAGAGATATATATCAGACCTTTATTTTAAATGGAAGGGTGGTTTCAAAATCCTTAAAGGTCTATCCAGATATAGTAATCCTTGCCTTAAAAAAAAAGAAAAAAGGAAAAAGATAAAGAAAAAGAAAAATAAAAAATAAAAAAATAAAAAAAAGAAGAAAAAAGAGAAAAAGGAAGGAGAAGCTTGAGGATTTAAGGGCCTAATCAAAATTGGTTTCATACCTAAAGTTTAAAATATAAGTATCGAAAAAATCTAAAGCTTAAGATTATAATACAGTGAGTAAATTACTTTCAAATAAAAATTTTTAAGTGAGGAAAATAAAATGTTTAAGTCCTATATTTTAAAAAATCTATAAGTATTTCTGAATTAGGTAGGAAATTATATTTTTCATGGTCCTTTACTTAAGAACTTTCTAAACTTTAAGTTGGTCTCATTTACTAAAATCTTTTCTAAATTGGACAATTTCATTTCTAGAAAAAAATTTTGAAACCTTCCTACAGAAACTAATTTACATAATTTGCATGCCTGATTTTTATATGATTATAGTGTCACTTGAGGACAAGTAAAATTTTATGTTTGGGGGATTTTGATACACCTAAAATATATAGTATTTTTAAGCACATTTTTATACCTATTTTTTATGATATTTCACTTTAATGGAAGGTATTTTCATGTTTTTCTTGCAGGAAAGATGAAAATGAGTGATTGTGATGAAAGGAACAAAAAAAGATCAAATTTGGAGCAAAAATTAAAATGTGTGCAAAATTAGCCTTTGGCGCCTAAGCGCCAGATGGTTATGGTGATGAATTTAAATTAATTTTGGCACAAATTTGAAGGGATATTTGAAGCACCCTTTGGTTTAAACTTCAGTAACTTCCCATTAGTGCCAAAATTCATTTAAAATTTGAATGGATGGATGCATCTCTTGATAGATTCATTGAATCTGGACATAATTTGAAGAGACACCAAAGCACCTTTTGGAGAATTATTAAAATGAAGACATAAGATAAGAAAAAGAGAAGAGTTCTAAAGAGAAATTTTGGCAGGAGAAGTTGGAGAAAAGCTTGAAGCGGTTTAAGGGAATAAGGAAGAAAGAGAGTCGTCTTCTCGCTAAATTTTCTTTAATTTTCCACTTTACTTTATCATAGTTTGTATTAGAATTTTGGAGATTCAATCCTTAGAGTTGGGAGCCAACCTCTAAGGAGTTATCTAGTGGAAAGCAAAAGTTTCAGAGGAACTTCAAGAGTCTTGTGGAGAGGATTTTCAGATAAGTTTTTATCTTTATTTTTATATTTGGTTTTTAAGTAAAAATTGTTGTGTTTTCACTATGTTTTCTTCTTTCAAATCAAATTGTGTGTGTTTTTCTCCATGAGTTTTGAGTAGTTTTCTTTATCTTTTTCTTTTCAAATGATGAAGTAATTAAATTATGGAAGGAAGTTGTGTGAAGTATAGATATTAAATGTTGGAAGAAGTTGTCATGATTCCACTACCTTGCACTTCATTTACCTCTTGATTTGGCTAATTGAGATGTTAAAATGTGTTGTGAGAACTTGTAACAACCAATGCGGTATTGTCTCAATCAACAATTTGAGTGAATCACATACATTTATATGGGTGAGAATTGTAGTCCATATATTTGAGTGCAAATAAATAGGGAGATATGCTTTTTAATGGGAGTAAAATTAAAGGACTTTAGAGTGACAGGCTAAAGCCCCTAATCTGTTTTGATGTTTTAAAATTTGTTATGAGATGTTAGCCCTAGGTGGAGGGAGAAGAGGGAACTCTAGAGTGAGAGATAGTATCTTTCTGCCTAACCCATCTACAAGATTTCAAAAGTTCAAATTAACCAATGTTCTTTATTGAACCAAGTAAGGGTAAAGAATATAAATGATCCTATTTAGCACAACATATTTAGATACTTCCACAACAAAATTTCATAATCATTACTGATTCATTGAAAGAGGAAAAAGATTTTTATTCTCATTTGCTTTCATACATATAATTTTATAGTCTTGTTAATTTTAGTTGCTTGCTTTAATTTTTCTTAAAAGAAAATATCAAAAATAAATTTAAAATTTTCTATCTTAAAACATTCTTTACTAAATGATTTTAAAAAATAAAAAGTTGTTTTTCTGCTTTCTTTAAAATTTTAAACATTTCTTTGTGGCTTCAATATCTCGTGGCTTGATCAGAAAGTCATATATTACTTGGTAAATGACATGTATATTTGCGTAGAATCCTATATTATAAAACAAATAAAATATATTTCTTATTTGCTTCAGAGTCAAGTTTTTGACATCCGTTGCAAAGAAAGAGATATTATCACTGAAAAGAAATATAAAGTGAAAAATGTAAGCATAAATATTCGGGGATCAGAATCTTGGGGGATTTTTGGTAAAAATTAGGTGACTTGCTAATTTTGGGAAAATCAAAGTAATTTGGGAATTTTGGTAATTTAGAATTTCTTTGGAGTCTTAAATGATTTTAGTAGTTCTTTGGGTACATGGATGAGGCGTGTGAATAAGACGTGTATGTGGGTGATATGAATATGTAAATAAGGATTATGAGTGAAGTGCATGTGTGAGTGGGGTGAGTGACCAAGTGTTAAGTGTTTAAGACCACTTATGTGAAAATTCATAAAGGAACAAAAAAGTGGCTAGAACTCCTAAAGAGGTGGATCCCATCTTCATGGATAGTCAATAGGGAAGCCCTATGGCTAGAACCTAAGTTCTATGGGAAGAGTTTGGACCTCACCAAAATGAGATAAAAAAAATGGACCGCCAATAGATGTGGTGTGCTAGACAAGCACATCGCACGTATTGGTGTTGACGAAAGTACTCAACAGAATCTGAAGAACTGTCCAAGCAGGCATGCTTAGAACATATCAGTGATTGAACCAAGTTTGACATTGAATTTGAGTTGAATCTTCTGCTTGGGAATTTCGAACTCAAGGAGGGAATTGAGTGGAAATTTTAAGAATTTTCGCTGGGGATTAGCAGGTGTATTTTCAATTTATGTTCTTAATTTTGTTAGTTCATTCATTTTTCTTTAGGAAATTTTTGTCACCATTTTTTTCTTTTGGGATTTTGAGGGTGGAAATTGTCAAAAACTTCTTGGTGAGGATTTGATAGGAAGACTCGATCAAGGAGGAAAGCATAAGGAATCACATCCAAATTGAGACCCAGTCAGGGAAAAGTGTCTGTTACATTAGGGAGGAAAGCACTGGAATTCACATCCAACTTAAGTGGTGACAATGGAATCAATCCTGAGAAGGAAAGCACGGGGACTCACATCCAACTCAAGAGCCGACCGAGGAAATTTTGCTACATTGCCAGGGGGAAGCATAGGGACTCACATCCAATCCATTCAGCAGCGAAGGACCCAGACACCTTGCTCCATTTAAGGGGGCCTTACACCTATCCTAATTGTTGAGTACCTGATCCCTTGCGATATTTATGCTTATGTTTTATATAGGAAATGATATTATAATATGGGATTCTATACAAGTATACGTATTTTTATCAAGTAATAAAGGACTTTCTAATTAAGCCCAGAGATATCGAACTCACGGGGACAGTGATGATCAATGAAAATAGAAAAATTAACTTTTTACTTTTTAAGAAAGATCTTACTCAAACTAAAGATAATATTCTAGGAAATAAAATTTGATTCTTTTTGTTAATTTTTATAATTTGAAATAAAAGTGAACAAATTTAACTAACATTTATAAGATGTAAGCAAATGCTAATAAAATATCTTTTTCCTTCTTATGAATCAGTAATAAGTGATGAATTTTTTTGTGGAAGTATACTAAATGTGTTATGACAAATAGGATAAATTATATTCTTTACCCATACTAGAGATGTTGTAAAGAATATATGTTAATCTATTGTTTCATATCTTGAAGACGGGTTAGGCAGGAAAGATTCTAGCTTTCACTCTAAATTTTCCTTGATTCCCTCCACCTAGGGGCTAACATCTTGTATCAGAACATAAAAATGATAAATCAAATTGGGGGCTTTAGCCTGTCACTCTAAAGTCCTCTAATTCTATACCCATTAAATTATATTTTCCTATTTATTTGCACTCAACTATATGAATTACATTCTCATCCATATCATCTCATGTGATTCTTTCTAATTGTTGACTGAGACAATACCATACCAGTTCTTACAAGTTGTCACAATATATTTTAACATCTTAATTGGTCAAATCAAGAAGTAAATAAAGTGCAAGGTTTTGAATCATCATAAATTCTTCCAACATTGAAATCTTATACTTCACACAACATACTTCCATAACTTTATTACTTCATCATATTAAGGAAAAAGATAAAGAAAACTACTCATAATTCATGGAGAAAATAGATTCATGACTTGGTTTAAAAGATGAAATCGTAGTGAAAACACAAGAAGTCTTAATTAAAAACCAAATGTAATAATAAAGATAAAGACATATCTATAATTTCTCTCCACAATCACTCTTGAAGTTCCTTTGAACCTTGCTTTTTCTTCACAAGACTCCTTAGAGGTTGGCGCCTAACTCTGAAGACTCCAAAACTAATCTAATCCTAATATAAACTAAATTTAAGTAAAAGTGGTGAAGTGGAGTAGTAGTTAATGATATAACTCTCTTACACTACTTACACACCATACAACAACCACACTAAAACAACTCTTACAACACTCTAACTAGACTCTCTAAAACTTGTAAACACACACACTTGACCCCCTCTTTACATGATCTTCAAGTCTTCTTTTAAGACTTTTTCAACAGGTGCCTTCGTACTCTTCAAATTATGTCCAGATTCAACGTATGTTCCAAAATATATATCCATAGAAGAGTATTTTGAATGAAATTTGGGGCCAATAGATAGTTACCCACGTTCTCACCAAGAGATGCCTCAAAAACCTCTTTGAAATCACGCCAAAAAATTAAATGACTCCTCTTTTGTAACTGCCTCGCTTAAGCACGAGGTTCCGGAGCTTAGTCGTGGTTCATCTGGCGTGTAAGCCCCAACTCTAGGCGCATAGCCGTGGGGCCTTGTCGCGTAAGCGCTGGTTCCAGCTCTTAGTCACCACAGATCACTTCTTTAATTTTCTTCGTTTTTGCTCCAATTTTGATACTTATTCTCTCCTTTCATCATAATCATCCAATTAATCATACATGCAAGAAAAATACATAAAATATCTTCCATTAAAATGCAATATCATCAAAAATAGGTATAAAAGCGTGTACAAAAATACTATATATTTTTGGTGTATCAAAATTCCCCCAAACTTGAAATTTTTGTTCTCCTCAAGTGACACTATGATCATATAAAATCGTACAAGTAAATTATGTGGATGAGTTTGTTTAGAAGTTTTTAAAGTTTTTTTCTATAAATGTAATAGTCCAATTTAGAAAAAAATTTTAGTAAATGAGACCAACTTAAAGTTTGGAAATCTCTTATGTAATGGTTTATAAAAAATATGAGTTCCTATCTTATTCAGAAATGCTTGTAAATTTTTCAAAATATAAGGTTTAGGCATTTTATTTTCTTTACTTAAAATCTTTACTAAAAATATATATATACTAAAAAATAATTATACTAAATTTATTATATTTTTAAGGTTCAAGATTTTTTCAAATCTTATACTCTAAAAAGATCAGGTGTGAAACCAATTTTTGATTATGCCCTTAAATCCTCAAGCTTCTCCTTCCTTTATACTATTTTTCACATTTTCTTTTTATTATTATTTTTTTTTATTTTCTTTTTCTTCTTTTTTTTTTAATAAGGCAAGGATTACTATATTTGGATAAGCCTTTAAGAACTTTGAATTCCACCCTACCTTTCCTAAGGCATAAGGTAGATATATATCTTTAACTTAGAAATATAATAAAAGTTTTGAAAATTATTTTCAACAAAAGAATATTAAGTATAAAAAACAAAAGTTTAATCCTTCTATTTTTCCAAAAATACAACTTTTCTGACTAAATATAATTACAAAATATTCATCATTTCTCCATCAAGAAATTTTTAACTTTAATTTTTTCATAATTACTATAGATTTTAACAAAATTTTCTTACTCATTTCTATATTCAAAATTTTACTTCTCTAGTATAACTTCTAATCAAAATTCAAAATTTATTTCTGGCACATTTGAGAACAAATAAAATTTTATGTTTCTTTTTGAAAATTTTTTTTCATTCCCCCCCCCCTAAAACTTTAAAATTTTCGTTATGATGAAACATTTAAGCATAGTGAAATGTTACATGGGTAGGAATTAAAAACTATAAATATCATACTTGAAGGAATTCTTATATCCTAAATATGCAGGTATAAAAATTAAAAATAGGAATGTGAATAACTAGATCAAATTTTTAACTTCTCATTTTAATAAAATTAAAAAGACTTCTAAAGTAGTGGAGGACATAAAAGCAAATTCAGAGACATTTAAATATAAATCATAACTAAAACATATGTATGGTAGTAAATTGAATAGTTAAGTATGAAATTTATATAGTGGATTTTTATAAGGTTTTAAACTTCTTAAACAGACTCTGGAATATGTTCTAAACTAACAAATAAAATTCACTATAAACTCACTTACACAATTACTCTGACAAATCTACTAAACATTCACATATCATAAACATTCAACATCCATAACAAACATAAAAACAAACTAAAGTTGCTTACTAACTATTAAATCAATAAAGTCTACATAGCAACTATACTAAAAAGCTCACAACATAAAAAAAACCACAAAATCCAACATAAATAACATAAAACAATCCAAAACATAAATGTCCACACATATATCAAATATCATAACACAATAGAAAATAAAATCCTAACCACTATCCTCCTCCTCATCATCTCCTTCATTCCATGTACGATTAGGCACATATGGGGTAAATTGTTGATGAGTGGGTAACACAACACTAAAATCACCTCTGATCAGTCTATCTATGTAACTATGGAAGTTCATTTCATACTCACTATGTTGTTGAAGATATTTTCCCATATGATCTACTTTCCCCTCTATATTATGAACTCGATCCGTAGTGTAATTTAAATTATCTTTTATCTTATTCAAAAGCTCAGTCCGCGAATCAGAACATGTGATGTAGAAGCTCGATAAGTAGATGCAGTGGATGCTCTAGAAAATCCTTCTCTCCAACCAAATAATGAACGCTCAGCATAGGTCTTAATATTTTTGCTGGTAATAGGTTTCAGAGGCTGAAGTACCTCTTCCCAATTCTCAGATTTCACACCAGCTAGCTCACACAATGAGTATATAAGGGAAGCAAATCCCATACCTACAGTGGTGGCAGCTCTAGCAGACATCCAAATACAATCATAGATGATCTTTCCAATATCTATAGCTTTCCTCTACTGAATACAGTAATTTAAGGCGGCCCTTTCTCTAGTCACCTCACTCAAATGATTTTTAGGAAGCAACTTAGATGATATAAAATAATGCCAAGCCTTAGAGGTGGCATTTAACTTTGAAGCGGGGAAATTTAATCTTCTCTCATTAGGGATTTTCCATAATCCCCTCTCATCAATCAAAGTAGAAATAATCTCATACAGTTCTACTTCTGTAGGATTATAATTCAAATAGAAACAAAATGTACTCGACGACTGTAAATAAAATTCATTTATTACTTTGAGAGTAAAGTGTACCAACTGTCCTCATACAAAAATGAAGTATTCTTCTGATTCCGGGAGATTTGCATAGAACTCTCGTACGACAGAAGAAACAGCTACGACAGTAAAACAATAGAATCTGTCCCACAAGCGACTAACTATCATATCTTCAATAACTCTGTTAGGTTTATCAAAACCACATTCTTGAATCAGTTTTTGTGACTGTAATGCTTGTACATAACGATCTTGAGCTTTGGAGCTAACAAACTTGTCAGTACTGAAAGTGCCTTTCGACATGCTCCTCTTCGGTTCTATTTCTAAAATTTGTATAAAAATCACTATAAATCCAACATTCAACTTAAAATTATTAAAATTAACTACTAAAGGCTTAAATCTCTAAATCCAAGTAATTTCCAAAGCAATTTCTTAAATTTTCACCATTAATAGTGATTATTGGATTTCTCCAAAATATACTCAAAATTTATTGTGAAAATCAAAAATTTTTTCTTAGGAGTAGTGCTCCTACCTCAAGAAGATTGAATCTAACAATTTTCACTTGAAACCGCTCAAGAATCACAAAGCTTGGAGATGCCCTGGTATCCTATATCGCGAATGCCGAAGGTTGAAGATGAAGGGGTGAAAAATTTTGTGATTTTTTAGGATTTTAAAACCTGAAAACTGAATTTCATGAACCAGCGTCTAAGCACTAAAGTACAGTGCTTAGCCGCGGAGCTCTGGCTCGTAAGTGCGGGGGTTTGGTTCTTAGCCACTAACTCACAGTTTTCGATTTTTTTTGTTAAATACATATTTTCGCTCACTTCATCAACCTTAATTATTTTTATAAGTATATTATCACCATATAATCTTCTTATCTCCATAATTACACTTCTATACAATTAAAAATGATTCAACACAAGTTTTACACAAAACGTAAACTTTTTCTTAATAAAACACATATGAATTACGATAACAAATTATAAGACTTTAATCCAATATCCTTGGATAAGATCTCATATTTTCTACTCATTTTTAACACTTAAACAAAACACTAAACACAAACTAAAAATACAAACACATTTATAACACTTAACAAACACAAAACATTGAACACTAACACTTAACACGATTGATGTAACACACACACACATAATTAACATATAACATAATATAGAACTTAATTCCAATCTTCATTAGATGGAATATACCCTCCATTAGTTCCATATGAACCATTTGGTATACAGATTTAGTAGAACTGGTGATGGTTGAATACTCTTGATGAATCTTCTTCTATCTACTTGTTCTTCAGAAATATTGCTTTATCTGCTTCTTCAACATGACTAGTATGGCTAAATTTCATTTTCAATTGCCATCCAATATGTGTTAAGTGTGCATTAGTCTCATATACCTTTGCTTCAATTGATGCAACATCAGCCTTGATCTTTACAATCTTTTCTGAAATTACTTGAATACTAACGACCAGAAATCTATTAATAACTCTTGCACACTTTCAGAAATAAACTTCTTCTTTTTTGCATCCTCCTTCTTCTTAATTTCTCTCTCCTAAGAAGTCATTTCTCTAATTTTAACTCTTCTTTAAGGTTCTTAGGATAGAAAGTTGGAATGGGATGTAATTCCCTTAAATTGGTCCCTTTTTATAGAGTTTAGATGGCCTAAAACCATCCTTCCATGTTCACGAACCTTCTATAAACGTGCCATGTAACTCCTCATGATAATGGCTTCTAGAAACATATTTTTCACATTTTTAATAACTCTGGCGCCTAAGCACCAACTGCTGGTGCTTAGCCGCCAGTGCCCATTTTAACACAGGTCTGCTAAATGCCTGAATACTCATTTTAACTCATCCAAATTATCAATTAAGTTCTTATTGATTTCCAATAACATAATATAATCAAAATACTACCATATAATTCTTAATTCAATCCAAACAAAGCACAAAAAACAAACTTAAAGTAAAGCACACTAATAACTATGGGTTGCCTCCCACAAAGCTCTTGGTTTAACGTCGTTAGCCTGACATACCCAATGCTTATTCTGGGTGACCCAACACCAAATTCTCATCATGTTTAAGTTGATAACCTATGAAATAAGGTTTCAGTCTATGACCATTTACTTTGAATATTTTCTCAGTTTTAGGATCTTTAATTTCCACAGCTCCATAGGGATAAAACTTTATTACAATAAATGGGCCCTTTCACCTGGCAAATAATCTTAATCTGGCATTATATAGTAAAACTTGTTGTCCTGGCTTAATATTTTTATTTAGAATCTTCCGATCATGCCACATTTTCATCATTTCTTAATATATCTTAGCACTTTCATATGATTCAATCCTTATCTCTTCAAGCTCATTTTATTACAATAATATTTTCTCTCCAGCATCCTTCAAATTATAATTGAACTCTTTAATAACCCAATATGCTTTATGCTCAAGTTCAACTAATAAATGTCAAGCATTCCAAAAAATCAGCCTATATGGGGACATTCTTATAGGAGTCCTATATGCAGTCCTATAAGCTAACAAAACAAAATCTAGTTTGATTGACCGATCCTTTCTGTTTGGATTAACAGATTTTTTTCAAAATTCTTTTAATTTCACAATTAAATAATTCAACCAAACCACTTGTCTAAGGATGATAAGCAGTAGAAATTTTATGGATGATATGATATTTCTTTACTAGCTTCTCCACACTTACATTTCTAAAACGACTTCCTCCATCAGTTATGTTTACACTCGTCATTCTAAACCTAAAAAATATGTTCTTTCTTAAAAATTTTGCAACACCTCGAGTATCACATCGAGGTAAATCAACAACTTCTATCTATTTGGATAAATAATCTACTGCTAACAATATGTATAAATTTCCAAAAGATGGTATAAATGGTCCCATGAAATCTAATCCCCAAACATCAAATATCTCAACTTCCAACATATAATTGAGGGGCAACTCATTTCTTCTAGAAATATTACCTGCACTTTGACATCAATCACAATTTTTAATATAAGCATTAACATCCTTAAAAATTGTAGGCCAATAAAATCAAGATTGTAAGATTTTATGTGCAGTTTTATCAACACCAAAATGTCCCCCATAATCAGAATTATGACATTTTTGAATAATTTTATAAGTTTCTTCCAAAGGCACACATCTTCAAATAATCAAATCCTTTCCTTGTTTAATAAGAACGGGTCATCCAAAAGATAAGTCTTAGCTTCAGATAAAAGTTTCTTCCTCTCTTAGTATGTCAAACCATATGGTAAAATATCACTGTCAATAAAGTTTATAATGTCGGCATACTATAGAACACACCACTCATTAATAGTGAATAATTTTTTGTCAGGAAAATGTTCATTGATTTCATCATCAGAAAAGAGAGGTTTTTCAAAGTCAAGCCTGGATAGATGATCAGCAATTTGATTATCAGCACCTTCCTATCTACTATTTCAAAATCAAATTCTTGCAAAAGAAGAATCCATCTTATCAGTCTTAGTTTTGCATCCTTCTTTTTCATTAGATACTTAATAGCAGAATGGTTAGTATGCACCACACATTTAGTTCCAATTAAATATGATTTGAATTTATCAAAGGCAAATACTATAGCTAGTAACTCTTTCTCAGTTGTGGTATAATTAATTTGAGCTTCATTTAGAGTTCTACTAGCATAGTAGATTACTTTGAAAATCTTATCATATTTCTGACCTAAAATAGCTCCAATAGCATAATCACTGGCATCACACATAAATTCAAAAGGTTTTACCCAATTTGGTGAAACTATAACAGGTGTAGTGATTAATTTTTCTTTCAATGATTTAAAAGCTCATTAGGAAAATAATCATTAATCTCTTCATTAGAAAAGAGAGATTTTTCATTTTCAAGCCTGGAAAATTGATCAACAATTTGATTATCAGCACCCTTCCTATCTACTATCTTAAAATCAAATTCTTACAGAAGAAGAATCCATCTTATCAGTCTTGGTTTAACATCATTCTTTTTCATTAAATATTTAATAGCAGAATGATCAGTATGCACCACACATTTAGTTCTAATTAAATATGATCTGAATTTGTTAAAAGCAAATACTATAACTAATAACTCTTTCTCAGTTGTGGTATGATTAATTTGAGTTTCATTAAGAGTTATACTAATATAGTAGATTACTTTGAAAATTTTATTATGTTTTTGTGGTAAATTAGCTCTAATAGCATAATCATTTGGATCAAACATTAATTAAAAAGGTTTTCCCAATCTAGTGAAACAATAACTGGTGCAGTGATTAATTTTTCTTTTAATAACTTAAAAGCTCGTAGGCATTCTTCATCAAAATTAAAAATTACATCTTTTTTCCAATAAATGGCATAACGGCTTAGCAAATTTTGATAATTCTTTAATATAACGCCTATAGAATCCAGCATGTCCCAAAAAATCCTAATCTCCCTTACGTTTATTGGGTCTACTTCCATACCTTTTTCTGAAATACGATGTCCCAACACAATTCCTCCTGCTACCATAAATGGGTATTTTTCCCAATTAAGAATTAGAATTATTTCTTCACAACGTTTAAGATATTTAGATAAATGTTCTAAACATGATTCAAATGAAATTCAAAACACTAAAAAATAATCCATAAATATTTCAATTCCTTTTTCAATTAGATCACATAAAATTGCCATGATACATCTTTGAAATGTAGCAGGGGGATTACATAAACCAAAGGGCATTCTTCTAAAAGCAAATGTACCATAGGGACTGCTAAACGTTGTTTTCTCTTGATCCTCAGGAGCAATTTGTATTTGGTGATAACTAGTATATCCATCCTGAAAACAAAAGTATTTATGCCCAACTAGTCTATCCAACATTTGATCAAGAAAGGGAAGTGGAAAATGATCTTCCTGGTGGCAAGATTTAATTTTCTATAATCAATACATATTCACCATCCTGCAACTTACATTGTTGGTATTAATTCATTCTTTTCATTAACAGTGATAGTTACTCCCCTTCCTTAGGAACACAGTGAATAGGACTAACTCATGCTCTATCTGAAATAGGGTAGATAATTCCAGCATCTAACCACTTTAAATTTCTTTCTTAACAACTTCTTTCATAATAAGATTTAGTCTCCTTTAAGGATCACCCCTGTGCAGTTTTCTTCGATAAGGATTCTATGCATACAAATTGAAGGACTGGTTCCATTAATATCAGCTATGGTCCATCCAAAAGATTTCTTATATCTCTTTAAAGTTTCAAGCAAACTCTCTTCTTCTTCAGTAGTTAATTTTAAGGAAATGATAACAATTAAAGTTGAGGAATCGCCTAAAAGCCATATTTTAAATGTTCAGGAAGTAACTTTAATTCTAGTTCAGGGGGTTTTTCAATTGATGGACAAAAGGATTAATCTTTCTTTAACATATTCAAAATTTTAAAACTTTCTTGAACATAATTTAAATCTTGCTCATTAAATTCATCAGAATATTGTGTTTCCTCTTCTTGCTCGTGTTCCAAATTTTCTCTTTCAAATTTTTCTTCATAATTTTCTTTGAAATAACATTCACTCAGATATTTCATTACATCCATCCTAAAACATTCATCATCTTTACCTTTTGCAGGATATTTTATTGATTTTGAAATATTAAATGTGACAATTTGATCATTGCCACTCATAGTTAATTCCTCTTTCTCCACATCTATCATTGCTTTTCCTGTATCTAGGAAAGGTCTCCCCAAAACAATGGGTATCTCCTTATCTTCTTCTATATCTTGGACAATGAAATCAACAGGAAAGATAAATTGATCCAATTTTAGTAAAACGTCTTTTATAACTCTTTTAGGATAGGTTATCAAACGATCTGCTAACTGCAGAGTTACAGTAGTCGGGGTTATTTCTCCTAATCCCAATCTTTTAAATATAGAGAATGACATAAGGTTAATTCATGCACCTAAATTACATAAAGCTTTCCTATAAAATCTGTCTCCGATTACAAATGGAATTGTGAAGCTACCAGGATCTTTAAACTTTTCAGGAAGCTTCTTTTGAATTATTGCTCTTCATTCTTCACTAAGTGCAACAGTCTCATGATCTTTAAACATCTTTCTTCTGTTTAGAATATCCTTCATAAACTTCACATAGCTTGGCATTTGTTCTAAGGCTTCAGTAAATGGAATATTTATTGTAAATTTTTTAAAAATTTCCAAGAACTTTAAAAATTGCTTATCCAACTTTTGTTGTCAAAGTCTCTGAGGAAATGGTGGTGGAGGTTTTCCTAAATCAATTTTTTGTGGAGAAATTGGTCTTTCCAAACCTTTCTGAGCGTCCTCTTTTGGTTCTTCAATCTCTTCTTTGTCTACTTCAATCTCTTTATGAACTCTACCTTCCAACTCTCTTCCACTTCTTAATTAAATAGCTTTCACATGCTCTTTATTTTTATTTCTTGGATTTATCACTTTATTACTAGGAAGTGTTCTTTGGGATATATTACTTAATTAATTGGCTATCTATCCTAATTGATTCTCAATATTTCTAATTGTATCTCCTTGACTTTACAATTGATTTCCCATATGTACCACCACTTCTTCTATAGAAAACTTTTTCTCCTTAAATTGTGAAGTACTGTTAAAACCCGGAGGATAAATAGGTCTAAAATAATGATCTCCCTTGGTTTTTACAATTCTCCAATGGGTTTACTTGAGTGTTCCCCCATTGTCGACTATTACCACCCTGATTATTGTTGTTCCAATTAATGTTTGAATGGCTTTTCCAACCTGGGTTATGATAATTGGAATATGGGTTATTAGACTTGTTTATATCATTCAAAGTTTTTTAAAGATGTTTGAGAATCTACCATTTGGCCTGATAAATTTTCTTCAATCATTGAAACTGGTTGAGAAAAAATCATTCCAAATTGGTCTATCTTCCTTGAAATTGCAGCAACTTGATTTTATAATATTGCAAAAGCAGCAGATTCATGAATATTGGCTACCTTTTTATGATTTATCCTCTCAGAAGGCCAGTGAAAATTATTTGTAGCCATTCCTTCAAATAAAGCATAAGCACATTTAACTGTTTAAACATTAATGAACCACCAACATCGATAATAGATCTAAGAGATCCAACTAATCAATTATAAAAAGTTTGAATTATTAACCAATCTAGTATTTAATGATGTAGACACTTTCTTAGGAGATCTTTAAAACATTCCCATGCTTCATAAATAGATTACCTTTCAAACTGTCAAAACGATGTAATATCATTTCTAAGCTTTGTAGTCATTGATGGTGGAAATTATATAGCAATAAACTTTTATGCTAAATCACACAAAGTTCTGATAGATCCAGTTGTTAACAAATTTAATCACATCTTAGCTTTATCCCTTAATGAGAAAGCAAAAATTTTAAGTCTAATTGCATCATCTGAAATACCATCATATTTAACTGTAGCACATAATTATAGAAAATTTGCAAGATGTAAATTTGAATCTTCAGTTGGTGCTCCCTCAAATTGATTATTAGATACCATTTGGATAATAGCAGGTTTAAGTTCAATGAATTAGCAGCTACAACAAGTTTTTTAATACTACCATGAAATTCATCCACTGTAGGGTTAGCATAATCTCTTAAAGGTCTAAATTCTTGATGGATTTCAGCATTATGATTATTTTGATTTTCCATTTCTTAAATATTTTTATCTTTTTCTGTATTTTTAATTTTTCTAATTTTTCTTATAGTTCTTTCTAATTCATAATTGTAAGGTACAAGTCTTTTAGAACTTGAACTATGCATATACAATTATAAAACACAATTAAAAGAAAAATAACTTCATAAAATAAATCTAACAAGTTTAAATAAGACTTAAAATTAATTTTTATTTTAAAAATTTTCTATATTTAATTCTGGCCCTGGCAACGACGCTAAAAACTTGGTCCGTAGATATATTTATGCTTACATTTTGTATATGAATTAATATTATAATATGGGGTTATACGCAATTATACGTATCGTTATCAAGTAATAAAGGACTTTCTCACTAAGCCCCAAGAAATCGAACCCATAGAAAAAAAGAAAAAAATAACTTTGTAATTTTTAAGAAAGATCTAATTCAAACTAAGGATAATATTTTAGAAATTAAAATTTGATTCTTTTTGTTAATTTTTATAATTTGAAATAAAAGTAAACAACTTTAACTAAATTTTATAAGATGTAAGCATATGCCAATAAAATATCTTTTTCCATCTTTGGAATCAGTAACAAGTAATGAAATTTGGTTGTGGAAGTATACTAAATGTGTTGTGCTAAATAGGAGCAATTATGTTATTTACCCTTACTAGAAATGTTATAAAAACACATGTTAATCTAATGTATCATAAATTTTGAAGACGGGTTAGGCAGGAAAGATACTAGCTCTCACTCTAGAGTTTCCTCGATTCCCTTCACCTAGGAGCTAACATCTCATATCAAAACATAAAACAACAATCGAATTGGGGGCTTTACCCTCTCACTCTAAAGTCCTCTAATTCTACACCCATCAATGTATATCTCCCTATTTATTTACACTCAACTATATGAATTACACTCTCATCCATTTAATATCATGTGATTCTTTCTAATTGTTGTTTGAGACAGTACCATACCGGTTCTTACATGTTCTCACAATATATTTTAACATCTAAATTGGCCAAATCAAGAAGTAAAAGAAGTGCAAGGTTTTGAATCATTACAACTTCCTCAAACATGGAAATCCTATACTTCACACAACATACTTCCATAAATTTATTACTTCATCATATTAAGGAATAAGATAAAGAAAACCACTCAGAATTCATGGAGAAAATATAATCACAACTTGGTTTAAAAGAAGAATCATAGTGATAACACAATAAGTCTTAATTAAAAATCAAATGTAATAACAAAGATAAATACTTATCTGTAAATCCTCTCCACAATCACTCTTGAAGTTCCTTTGAAATCTTGCTTTTCATTGTAAGACTCATTAGAGGTTGGCGTCAAACTCGGAAGACTCCAGATCTCTAATCTAATCCTAATACAAACTAAATTTAAGTAGAAGTGGTGAAGTGGAGTTGTTGTTAATGATAGAACTCTCTTACACTACTTACACACTATACAACAACCACACTAAAAAAATTCTTACAACACTCTAACTAGACTCTCTAAAACCTCCAAATAGACACACTTGACCCTCTCTTTAACTGATCTTTAAGTCTTCTTTTAATACTTTTTCAACTGGCGTCTTCGTATCTCTTCAAATTGTGTTTAGATTCAACAAACCTTCCAAAAGATGCATCCATTCAAGAGTATTTTGAATGAAATTTGGCGCCATTAGGTAGTTACCCACGTTCTCACCAAGAGATGCCTCAAAAACCTCTTCAAAATTATGCCAAAAATTAAATAACTCCTATTTTGTAACTTCCACACTTAAGCGTGAGGTTCCAGTGCTTAGCCACGGTTCATCTGGCATGTAAGCTCCAACTATGGGCACATAGCCGTGGGGCCTTAGCACATAAGCGTGGGTTTCGGCGCTTTGCTGCCAAAGATCACTTCTTCAATTTTCTTCATTTTTGCTCCAATTTTGATAATTTTTCCTCCTTTCATCATATTCATCCATTTAATCATACCTGCAAGAAAATAAACAAAATACCTTCCATTAAAGTGCAATATCATCAAAAATAGATATAAAATGTGTACAAAAATACTATATATTTTAGGTGTATCAGTACCGAGATAAAGAATGAGATGCTTTACTCCATTTAAGGGGTCCTTATACCTATCCCGATTGCTGAGTGGTGACTAAAGGAACAGATGTCTTTTGATCCATTTAAAGAGGCTTTATACATATCCCGATTGATGAGTGCTGAGATAAGGAATTAGATGCCTTGCTCAATTTAAAGGGGCCTTAAAGCTATTTTGATTGGCGAGTGCTGAGATAAGGAATCATATGCCATTCTCTGTTTAAGGGGGCCTTATAACGAACTGGAATGCTGAGTGCAGAAATAAGTAATCAGATGCCTTGCTCCATTTAACAGGGCTTTATATCGATCTCGAATGCTGAATGTTGAGATAAGGGTTCGGATGCCTTGCTCCATTTATGGGGGCCTTATGCCTATCCCGATTGTTGAGTGCTGAGATAAAGATTCAGATGCCTTGAACCATTTAAAGGAACCTTATACCAATGCTGATTGCTGAGTGATGTGATAAGGATTTAGATGCCTTACTCCATTTAAGGGAGCCTTATACCGATACCGAATGTTGAGTATTGAGATAAGGATTCAAATTCCATGCTCTATTTAAGAGGGCCTTATACCAATCCTGAATACTGAGTGTTGAGATGAGGATTCAGATACTTTGCTCCATTTAAGGGACCTTATACTGATCTCGAATGCTGAGTTTATGGATTTTTGGAATGCAGGATTTTACAAAATTATGGGAACTGTAGAGCCTTGTGAAGACCTCATGAGATTTGTGAGAGTGCGGTGGTGTTGTGGAATTGTGAAGGTTTGTGGGGAATTGTGAAGTTGTGAGGTTTATGGAGTTGGTAGAATTTTCAGAATTTGTCAAAGTGCAGAGACTTGTAGATTTAATGTGCGCAGTGTTTGATGTTGAATTTTATGGAGAATGATGTGGAATTTTTGGAGGTGTATGAGATTTATGCTATTGGTGAAGATTGTAGAAAGTGTGGAATTGTGTGTTGTTTTGTTATTTGCTTGTTTTATAAAATTTTCTTATCATTACATTTTTTATCTCCTTGGGTTTGAAAAATTTTTCATCATATTCCTTCTCTTTTTTTGTTTTTGATTGACTTTTCTTGGTTTTATATTTTTGTTATCACTACTTCATGTGTTATTTATTACACATTTTGTATCGTTCGTTGTTCATTGTTAAGTTGAATCAATGATTAGCTCAATGGATTTAATCAATCACACTATAAGGCAATTTAGAAACAAAAGTTGTTGATCTTCTAAAATTTGATGCATTGAGGCATAATCTGAGCATACTATCTCCGTGTACATCAAGAAATACATATCAGTGATATCCATCTATGGACTACAACCTTTGCATCCAAGTAATCTTTGCTTTACCATGACATGTCTCCCTGGCTCTCTAGAGTTATGTAGAGACTAACCCTTCCTCCTAAGGTATACTCGGGACATAAGTCCTTTGGTATACGCTTAGAGGCGTGCTGTCTTACAACTTCAGGGTTTGCAATCCTTCAAGCTCTAGGACAGGCTGTTAACCAAACGACATTTTTTTATCATCCATTTTTTGAAGCTAATTGTTACTCTCCTTCACGGAACTGCTGAGATGCAGTGCTTTGCTAAATCTACCTCGCTCCCCTTGAGAACCAAAACTGATCCAACTGGTAGAGAATTTTGATTTGTCCTCAGAATTCTTTTCTGCCAAAAATTTGCAGTTCTTTACCGTACATGATGTTGCATTCACTAAACAATTAAATTGTGCTGAACGACATAAGAAAGTCATGATGGTCAATGTGAGGTGGAATATAATCCCCTTCCTCAAAAAGATTGATTATAGGACTGTTGGCACACAATTCGCTGGCAGGACGTGCCATGACACCAACCTCTTTATCATCTTCTTTATAACTAGTAGTATCAAATCCACTTCATCATGTCTGATAATTCCTGGAGGATTCCCTTCATTATCACGTGCAATGTTGTAGGAACAACCACACTGGATAGTAATTCTTCCTTTGCCCCCTCATCCATTTATATCGCTTTGAGTATGTTCTTTTCCTCAAGTGGCCTGCTCGGCCCTTGTCCCTTAACTAAAAAATGTAGTCGATTATCTTCTTTCGTTCATACTTAGAAAACACGTCTATGTGCAACTCTAATCCGTCCATGATATTGACATATTTTCCTTGTATTCTTTCAAAATGTTAAATTTTTTGTTTAGACCCTTTGAAACTTTTCCAGCTCATTCTCAAAAGTAATTTGCAGCTGTCTTGACTTAACGAATTGTAGATTATAAGGATCCACATCCAGGCGTTCTTCGATACTTTGTATCGCAAGGGGAATAGTACGTTATGTTAGGGGATGTCGCAACCTGCACATCTTTTGTTGGGCTTAGCTGGCATATATTCCAGAATAGCATGTTCTTCGGTGGAATCCATCTTTACTTGTCATGTGGAAAACTAGGGAAGAGCGTCCCCCCACTGATTGTTCAGGCATTTCTTCTTCTTGAACTATCAAGACACGCTCTAAAACTACTTCTTTGGCCCGTCTCTCTAACCGGATAAGCATTTGTCTCACACAGTGATTAACGTTTCTGCATTGTGTGCGCATGAAGGGCATCTTTTTTTCAGATGGAACTTCTGTTGATTCCCTCAACGAGGCATTGATGAGTTCGCCTTCTGTGTTCATCAGCATAGACTGTATCTGGTGAGTTTCCTTTGGTGGGACTTCTCTCTTGATTTCTTCCAATTTCCTCTTTTTTGCTGGTTTTTCCTCTTTCTTGCTTTATAATCTGATTACAGGTTCTAGCCCTTCCATCTCCTCCCAACTAACCACATTTAACAGATGCCCCTCATATTCCATCTCGACCTGCTCGAATTCTAGGTAAAAATCTATGATGACTCTCGATGCTGCTCTCCGTTCATCCAGTATGAGATTTATGACATTTTTTAAAGACAAAATTAGCCTCTTGCTAGTCATTTTTCTGCAAATACAAGAAAACAATCAATGTACCAAAATTCAAAACCAAATAACAACAATAAATGATTATTATTAATTATTTGAATTTAAATTACATATATTTTTGTCTTAATTAATTTCATGACATTTGAGATTCGAACGAATGAGTTTGTTATTATTTATAAAAATTTATTTTATTTCATCAATTTTATTACAAGTTTCTTTTTTAGACCCAGTCTCTAACAATCGTTGCATCGATTTTTGTAGGGAGTAAGTCTTGTCTTTGGAGCTCATCCCTTAAAACATCGCAACGCGTAATAATTTTTTAAGTATATTCCATTGATCAGAAGCACAGGTCTTTCACCATGATGGTCTATTAGCTGGTAAGATCCTCCTTAATAGAATTTTTCAACCACGAGTGGTCCTCCCGAAGTTGGCTCAAAATGGTATCCTACCTTGTGGTGTGCAAGTTAGGTCTCTTAAGAACGAGGACCAGATCACCAACTTTAAACATCTTTGGGCGGACCGACTTTCTTATGGGCCTGCATCTTCTTGGCTTAGTGGGATTTCAAGTTTTGCTACGCTGCCAGTCACTTTTATTCGAGGAATTTTATTCGAGTCAAAGTATGGTGCTCTCTTCTGATGTGATCTTGTTGGCTTTGACGATCCTGAGGGAAGGTAGCTACACCTCTAAGGGAATCACGGACTAGGACCTATACACAAGCTAATACAGTGTACACCGAGTCAGAATTCTGAATTTTATCTTGTATATCAACAGAGTTTCTCATAGCTACCTGTGTCATCCTCTTTTGTTTTCATCCAATGTCTTTTTCACAGTTTTCATGAGGGTCTTGTTAAAGGCTACTGCCAAACTATTAGCTCTGGAGTAGTAATGTAGAGTATCTCCGATCTATTTTGTGTCATTGACAAAATTGTTGTTCTTCATTTTTTTGAAAGTTGTGCCATTATCTAAGATGATTCTTCATTGGACACCAAAATGGTACACAATCTAAGTCTTGAAGAACTAAAGAACAATTGATGCCTTGACTTTTCTTAACGACACTACTTCTGCCCATTTTTAGAAGTAATCCATAGCTGCAAGAATGAATCAGTATCCCTTTGAAAACAGAGGGTCTATAAAAACCACTATATTTGTGCCCCAACACTCGAACGACCATGACACAATTTTCGGGTGTAGTAAATTTGGAAGTTTATGTAGAACTACTTCGTCTATTTAACACTGTGACAACTTCTGGCAGTCTCCATATAGTCAGTCATCATTTTTAGCCAATAGTACCCTAGTCTCTTGATCTTCATTTTCATCTTCAAGCCAGACTGATGGGCACGTCATAATTTTGTATGCACTTCCTTGATGTTCTCTTGCGCTTGCGACTTGTTTAGGAATCTCAGCCACATCTGGTCAAAGGATCTTCATGTATAAGACACTATACACCAAGGCATATGATAGTGCTTTTTTATTTATCTGGTGCACTGCTGACCTATCTTTTGGCAGTTTCCTGGTCTTCAGGTGTTTAATGAATGAATGGCACCAATCCTCGGTATCATCAGCCACCACTGCTAATATCTCTTCATTTCCCAACTTATGTAAGGTGTCCTTGTTGATTTGTTATATCAGCTGACATCCTTGCATCGTGATGTTGATGGAGTCTTCTGGTGGACATGCAAATAATTTAGCGAACTTGGCTAATTGCATAGGCATTGACTCTTCTCAGGATTCAATAAAACATTACATTGGGAATTTGTTTCAATAACTTTATCAAATATCGGTGGTATTATTTGAATTTTAGTTTCAAAATTTTGTAATGTCTGACCACTTGATGAATAATGAGTTGCGAGTCACTGTAGATGTCGATGTACGTTATTTCCATTAGTATTGCCAACCTTAACCCGTTATTAGATCTTCATATTTAGCTTCATTATTCAAACACGGTTCCATCAGATGGTAGGAATACCTTAACATCCTTCACTCAGGCGTAATGTAGATCAGACCAATTCCTACCTTTATGGGCATTATCGTATGTGATTCTTTGTCTTTACATGCTGATAAAGCATCATCGAAGTACATCTCGCAACGTCAAGTATTGGGCTTTTTTATGTTTATCACTTTCTCATCTGGTAGGTCATCACTGAGGGGAGTGTCAGTCGGCAATAGGTATGCCACGATAAAATCCGCTAAGATTTGTCCCTTAATAATGCAAAGTGGCATGAAGGTTATATCAAATTGTAATATTATCATTGATCACCTTGCTAACCTACAAAAAGCGCTGGTCGGGTCATCAAGTATTATAATAGATTAAACTTCGAGATAAGTATAACTTTATGAGAGAGCATGTAGTGTCCGAGCTTTTGGGCAGTGAAGATTAAAGCTATGCTTCTCAATGGGAGGATACTTTAGCTCTGTCGATATCAGACAATGACTTAATTAGTTGTCGTCGGAATTTCAAAAATAATTTAAGTTTATATATATATATATATATATATATATATATATATATATATATATATAATTTTGAAGTTGAAAACACTCGTTTTAATTTTGAACAAAATGAGACCAAATAGATCTCATATATTTATTTAGTGGTTTAAATAACTGAGCATAACACCCCAAGTGATACACTATCTCAAAAGATAAGCACATCACGCGATAGTAGGCTCAATCATTTAAACTAGGAAATCTATGACATCCATTTGCTCTGTAAACCTTTTTATGTGTGACCGATAAGTTCCCCTACATAATATAAAGATTAGATGGGGTTTATTTTACCTGGCTTCCAAGTTCCCTATAAGGGTAAGCCCCTATAGTTAATTACATCTTAGATAATTGAAATTACCTAAGAAAACTTTTGATTTCATAGAAAAATTCTTCAAGAATTACATCAGAGGTCTTTGTCTTCAAGAACTCAACTTTTAGATTTTCAAGGTAGGACGTAATAAGTCAAGTGGGAGTGGCTAAAGTAGGAACATTTATTTTTAGAATTCAAAAGAATGAAAGGTAAGGGATGCCACGGATTATAAGGAGAACCTCAGTTTATCCTACACTTTGGCTTTAATTTTTAAGATAATGTAATTTGATGTTTCAATAATACCAACTTTATTATTTAGGGCTTACACTTGTAAGATACCCAATCATGCAAACCGCCTATGAAGATAGGAGGGTTTACGTCATACCAAATGACAACCTCAGAACCTAAAGAGAGTTAGGGCTTATGTTGAACAACATGATTGCGTAGGAGCCTAAAGATAATGTGAGATTTATGTCATGCTAGATGGACAACCTCGAATTCCTATGAGTTTATTTTGTTTTAAACTAAGGAAAGTTTAGTTGAAGTAGTTCCTCTTTACTGTAGAATGTTGACCACTTTTCAAAGTAGATCCTTGCATCTTGCTCCAAGCTCCTCGCTATAGTGGCAGTTCCAGGGTTTATGTGTTGTGTTTATACATGTAATTATGTGTTGAGCCAATTGCCCTTATTATTGTTAAAGTTAAAGCATGTGTTTGTTCTCGTGTTATAGTGTTCCATTCTATGAAACCAAACTACTATTCTCTATCCTAAAGGTCTTGCAGGTATATAGGTAAAAATGCATATGAGTAAAGCATGATGTAAAATGTAATAAAAAAAATAAGAAATAAACTAACACAGTGTGTACCTATCATTCCCACTACTGTTGCAAGGTTAGGACAATAAACATGGAGTAATAATATGTAAGAAATCTAAAGAGAATCATAGGAAAACATGAATGAGTAAAGCTTAAACAAATAATAAGAAAAACCTGAATGAGTAATACAAAATATAATATCACATATAGTAGATTGAGATTGGTTATAAGAATGAAGTTATGGGGAAGCTCAGAACCAAGACCGAAGCCCTAAAAATTCTTCCCAAAGGAACTTCGTGGGCAACTTGTATGTATCATGTCTGTGAGACTCAACATAGGATAAAAGGCTACCAGCCAGGTAATCATAGAAGGGTGATTCTTAACCTCGCCTGTGTGATTAACACATGAATTAGTCTAAAATGACATCTTAAAGTCAAATTTTAATTTATCATGCCAATGTGGTTTGAATTTTGTAATCATTTAACAAATAAAATACAAGTTTTCATTCAAAATTATATGTTTTTATTGTAATTTGAAAAATTAGACATTCATTAGTCAATCACACCGACGGGCTAGGGCTACCGTTCACCCATGAGAACGAGAGGTAACTCTTTACTAAATGTTTGGGGGCAGTAATCCCAATCCATGACCCACTCACGAGTCTACGAGATACGTTACTCCTAACACACCTAGATATTGTTCTCATCAGCGCTCTTACCACTAGAACCTTCAACTTATACCAGACTCGATGATCCATATGTGGCATCAAAATATCCTCAACTGACATAAAGGTTTGAATACCATATCCAATACTCATACCTTTGAGCATTTGGCTTGATTATAAGTTAAGTTATAATGAGGATTTTCATTGGCAATTTAATTAATTGGACAGGTTCTGAACCACATCTTGGTGTATCTTTGTGTTTTGTGGATGCTTTTCCTCAAAAATTGGTAATAAGTTCACATTTCCTGTAAAATATCCAAAATCTTGCAAGAGTATCCAAAGAGTGACTCCAAACAACCTTGGAATCTTTTGGATTATCCCAAGTTCATTGGGCCTTATCACATTAGTTGGATTAATCACCCATGTTGAGTTAAATTTGTGTTGTTGTGTTTAATATTGTGCTCAATGTCTTAACTAATTCATAAAAGGTCAAGTAATTAATTTAAACATTGAATTGAGGGTTAAATGATCCGTTTGGGGTATGCTTATAGTACCTAGGGAATTCACACTTGAAATTGAGCTTGTAGTGTAAGTGTTTCATTATCAATTATATGCTTGTAATTAAACATCAAATGCATTTTGCTCAAAACTAATTCACTAACAAGCCCTTGAGGAGTTTAAGGGAAAATTTGTAATTTTTGCAATAGGTTTATGAGGTTTGCATTAATCTTAACTAAAAGGATTGGACTTTAGTTTAACCAATGATTAGGGGTCCTAATTGATAGCCTACTGATCTTCTAATTCGTAGCCCTTGATCTTGAATCTTCTACGTTCTTATTTTCATCCTACTCTTAACAATTATCATAATTACAATTTTACCCTTTTATAGAAATTATTGCAAATTGGTTATTACCCAATTTCCCTTTCGGTTTCAATCATTTTAGTGGACTAATTATCATTTTTTTATTCCCTCCCATTCGATTAATCCCAAAAATAAGGGTAAAGTGTAAACTCCTAAAAAATTACAATCCTAACCCAAGGTTTAAAAACTAAAACTCTCAAATTATAAGTCCAATGAACATGAGATTTCATTAACCTCCCATTCATAGATTAATTAAGTCAACAGAGAAGAAATTACACTTTTTTTTTATTTTTAATAATTATTTATACTCAAAATAGTGAATTTAACTTAGTAATTAATTTAACTATTCAAAATAGGTTCTCTATCCTTAAGAAATTTATCTGATGTTTCTCAAAGTCAGAGGACTAACAAAATTATATTTGATGATTTTTCAAAATATATTTTAATTTTTATAATTTTTTGAAGGATTTTTAAAAGAAAGTTAAATAGAAAATACAGTTTCATTTTAAATTAAACTTAGTTTTTCCTGATTCCCCTCACTATAGAGAACTCACCAAACTTGATTTTATTTATTTATATATATTTTATTTTTAATAATTATTTTACTAAAATAGTGACATTTTCATTAAACATAGTGATTTTAAACTTAGTGGTATTCTCTTAGGAAAAAACAGGGAACACTTCTAACAACAGGGCTAACAAACCCGCAAAAGTTCTAGTTGTGGAGATACATAATTAATTTTCGATATTTAAAATAAGATTTAGATAAATAATTAAGTCAAAAATATTAATTAAATATTTTTAATTTTTGTATTAGTAATTTCTCCTCCGTTTAGTGAGCATTAGGATATTTTTATTTAATTTGTTGGATTTTTCTACACCAAAATGTAAATTTTCAATATTTAAGTCAATTTATGGAATTAATTAAACCATAAAATCCCAATTTTTAAGTTAACCACATGACGCTGACTCATAGTAGGCCACTCTGAAAGACGGCGTGAACAAAACTACGGGAAAACTCTAATAAAACCGGAATAACACCGGAATTGAACCAAAGTAACACATGAATACTACTAGAATAACACGTGAATAACAAGGGGATAAATATAAACAGTGGAACAATGTTAAAACTACCTGAATACTACCACAATAACACATGAATAACACAGATACTATTCATCTTCCCCAAATTCGCGTAAGCTATAAACCGTCCAATTTAAAACGTCAAGATCTCGCTTGATACTTAATAAGATTAAAAACAGTTTGATCCTACACCATCATATAAGCACGATGAACATATCCATACAACTAGATTATCATAGCATGTAAATTCTTTTCGCAAAGGTCCAAAACTGAGCAAAAAAATAACGTTTTTGGATCCATACCTTGGTTTGGGAGGTGTAGCCTTGATCAGATGGTTGTAAAAGCTTTGTTGATGTCCCAAGAACTTGCTCCAAGCATCAGATTCATCCACAAATAGGTCAAAGTAGAAACTTGATCAAATGGGTGGTCAGCCTTGGTCTTGAGCTATGGTGGAGGGCTAGGGAAGGGCAAGGCTTGGAATAGAATGATGTTTTGGTGAAGTCAAACTCACGAGCCAAAAATTACGTTTTGCTTTAAGGTGGAGAATCGGGGCTTGGTGAGTGGTTGAAAGGGGTTAAAGGTTGCAATGAGGTCTAGAGAAAATTCGGCAGGCCTTCACCTTAGCTCCCTTGGTGTTGTATTTTTTCAAACTCGAAGGGGTGGCCTTATATAGGCTCGGCTATGGGGTGGAGACATGAGAGAATTTCCCAAATAAAAGCTTCAAGAGAAGAATGGTGACTTGGGCCCTTCAAATGATTCATGAAGAAAAGTTCAAAGCATGCATCTTCACCAAAACGGAAATTCTCATTTTCCCACTGGAATGAACCATTCAAGAGCCTTGGGAAGAGAATGTCTCAGGTAGAGGGTGATGGATAGGGTCAACATGTCCTTTGTCGTGTACGATTGAGCCGAACCATGAGAGGAGAAGCCATGTTTTTGTCTATCTAAGTGCTCTTCAGGTTGTATTTTGGTCGTATGCCGGTTATTTTGAAAATTAAAACACATCAAAAGCCTTTCATGTGGTGTTATTTGAGGTATTTGGGTTTATGGAAGCATATAGAAATGTTTGGGAGACTTTGTAAGGTTGGTGTTATGGAGGAGTTATTTAGGTGTTATTAGAATTATTTGAAAGATTATTTGGCGGAGGAGTTTAGAAAGAAACATATATATATATATATATATATATATATATTATTTTATTTTATTTTTATTGGCGAAAAAAAATACCGATCTAGTGTTATTGTGGTCGTATAGCAGGAGTAAATTGGTATTATTTCCACAGAATTGACAAAAGTGGGTGTATCCCGTAGCGATCTGCTGTTATTGCGCGGTTTACTGCGGCGGTGCGGGGATGGTGTTATTCATGGTAGTATTTTGGGTTATGGCGGGATTGCGGTGTTGTAGGTGGGGCGATAGTTTTACCGTATTGTTTCGTGCCCACATTTTGTACTTCCTTGACCTCCAAACCCTCAACTTTAGGAGGATGAACAGGGTTGAATTAGTAGTTAATCTTATCATATATTCACTCATTCTCAGTTTTCTCTTCATCCTTTAAAGAGATCTTGAACTGAGGCTTTCCTTGATTTGTTGCAATCGTGTTATTATCAATATCTTCATTCTCAAAACTCACTTCTAAGTTAATACTGGTGGTCGGATTTCTATGTTCAACAATCTTGATAACTCTTCCTCGCTCTCGTCTCCGACCTTCATCTCAGATGCAAGGGCTAAAAGAGTTTCCACTCTCTTATTGCAAATGAGCAGTGGTATGTCGTTGAATCAGAGCCAGGTCATGTTCTTGTAATCCTTTTGAAGCTTCAGCGTTATTTAGCATAACATCTCTGGAGAAGATTGTCTTTTTTGGGGGAGCATAATAGGCGACGTCTTCATGAATGCCTATTTCATGTATTGAGAACAGTTGTAAATCTACCTTTATGCAACGTTCTTAACCTTCTTCGTAGTATTTTATGCACTGATTTGGAGCCGAAGAGACACTCTTGTACTCTTGAATCCAAGGTTGAGCCAGTAGGGCATTAAACGAAGTATGATTATTTTGGCATTTTAGCATTGAACGAAGTAGAGACGAAGGAACCTTCTTCATAGTATTTTTGCAATTTAGCATGACTTTTTCAAAAATTGTAATGTACCCTTACACCATCATTTTTTTTAAAGAATGTGAAGTTTTAAGAACATTACAACAATGATCTAATAAGTTTCTTTCTTATTTTTACACACATTATTATCTTTCTCTGGCCCTTTCAATTTTGTGTTTTCTTCATGTTTTCCAACCATAAAGATTAATTTTCCTTCAATTTGATTGTGAACATCTTTACAATGTGTTGTCGTGAAAATTTTCTGTATTCATCATCTAGTTATATTGTATGAAACCAATTAATGAAACACCAAGATCAAACTTCCCTTCAAAATCAGGTATATCAATCATGATTCTGAAGTTTGTTGTGGGCTTTCAAGCATCTCAGGAAGGGTTTGCCATACTGATTCATCATCATTGAAATCTTCCATGGTAGAACATCTAAATTTTATTGTCTAGCCCTTCAACAAGTTTGTTTTTCCATCCAAAGGCTACCTCGGTTCTCTATGCTCGAAAGTGATGAGGCATCGTTGAAACTGTTAAATTTTAAACTGTGAACTCTTTATTATGAATTCTTGCACTTGTCACAAATTGTTCCCCAATTTTTGTACAACAAAAACTAATAAAAGATAAAAATCTTTTGAGGGTATATTGTTTTCCAATTTATTTGTGAGTAGGACTGTGAATTTAATTCAAAAATCCTTAATCACTAGAAAATCAATTTGACAGAGATTGTATCAAATGAATGAGCCAAGCTATGAGCTGAAAATTTGGGTAGAATTATTTTTAGTCGATTTCGAGCCATAAATAGATCAGCCTTAAATATTTTTTATTTATAAAAACTATACATACAATGCTAGGCAAAATTAAATATAACGAGTCACGAGCCAATTTCGAGGTGGAACAGTCCAAATAACTCAATTTGAGCTGGTTAGTAGAAATTTTGAGTCGGATCAAGCCAATTTTGAGCTAAAATGGATCCAAATAAATCAATTTGAGTTAGCTCGTTTCAATTTCGTAACTGATCGAGCTCGATTCATATTTGAGCCGACCCAACTCAAAATTGAATATAACTAGCCACGAGCCGATTTCAAGTCAAATTAAATCTACTCAAGCTGATTTCGAGCCAAACTGGTTAGCTCATATATGTGGGCACTACTTAGGCTTGAACAATAGGAGAGAGAGAGAGAGAGAGGGAGAGAGAGGGAGAGAGAACCTTCAGGAGAATCATGGAACAATAATACACCATTCCTTCCAAGGTCTGTAAGATAAAAAAGGAGCCCCTTTTTATCCATCTATTTATACCAAAAAATGACGGGAAATTAGCTTTATGTGGGATACCCCTTCATGTGTCAGAACTAACAGAAAGAGCATCGGGTAGCACCTCCTGCAACTAGGGGTGTAAACGAACTAAACACGAACGAACAGAGCTAGTGTTCGTGTTTGAAATGTTCAAACACAACACTGTTCGTGTTTGGTTTGTTTGCTTATCGAACGAACACGAACTTCGTGGCGAACCGAACGAGAACCGTTCGCGAACAACGAGCTTTTTGACAAACTTCAACTTTGATAGGATACTTCATCAAAATGAAGAAATCGATCAGTATTCCGTACATATCGTAACCCATACTTCCTCAAAATGAATGCAAACCGAATTAGGCGTTTAGGTTTTGATTAGTGTTTTATTTTAATATATAAGATAAGTATATTAATTATAATATTATAATATTTATATTAATATAACTAATACTATAATATTATTATCATTATTAATAATTTATCATATATTATAATTTATGAAGTTTAATTATTTAAAATATGATAAATTTTTATAATATATAATTATTTTTAAAATATCATAAATTTTTTATATATAATTATTTTAAATTATTTTATATTTCGAACAATAACGAACCGAACACGAACGAACACATCACTGTTCGTGTTTGGTTCGTTTAACAAACTGAACGAAAAAACTTGTTCTTATTTGTCTCGTTTGCTTATCGAACGAATCAAACACGAACTTTTTGGGGAACCAAACAAGAACTGTTCGCGAACAACGAGCTTTTTTAACAGCTCTACCTGCAACGGCTAGCTAGCATGCTGCCTTGCGCAATTCGCCTTGCCAAATTAAGGGCCCGGCAACATCTTCTTTTCCACACGTGGGTAAGTTTGCCCAGAGTCGGTTCAAAAGGGCTCAGTCGAGCAATTCAAATAGGACAACTTCTACCGACATTAATAATTGTCCTAATAATATCACTCCAGAATACCAAAAACGTTTATCAAGATTAATGCCCTTTTACAAGTGTAAAACTTATTTACGAATGTTTACTTGTTTGTGAATACTTGCTTATTGAATATGCGTTTGTTCATTTAGCATTTGTCTTTACAGTTTCAAATGCTTCAATATCTACTTGTGTGATTGTTAAATTTATTTGTTATTGATATTAATTATTCAATTTTTTTAGGTCCATTTATATACATAGCCCATGCATTTACGTATATAACTGCTAAACTATGTTTGCTTTTCTACATCTGTACCACCCAAATATTTCATATCACTTCAGAATATTACCATTGAATCTTTTAAACAGTAAAATGCATGTTTTCATACATATTGATATGTGCCCCAAGATTTGCGGCAATAGAGTTATGAATCATTATTTCATCATTGAACAAATACAACACAAACTGAGGTAGTTAAAGAGAAATAAACAAGAGGAAACATCTTTATTTTTTACATGGAAAATTCTAGGAAGGGCTAAAAAACACAGGATCAAGCCTTGCTGAAATAATCGACTATGATTGGTGAGTACATATGTCCACTATTCTCTTATATTAGAGAATATGTGGTTACAAATTTGATTATTGTAAATGTACAATAGTAGTTCATCGATAATAGTCGTAGTCCGGCTGTAGTTCTAGGTGATAACAGGCTTCAAGAGCCAAATCAATTCTTATGGAAGTAGTAGTCCGTTGTAAATGTTGAGGCCAAATTAAAAGCTATGGAGTTGTGAGCCACATAAGTCGTACTTGGTCATAGAGACTGTAATCATGAGTTGAGATAATGTTGGTAGGCGACAAAGGCCGGAATTGGGAGTTGCACAAGCGGTGAATCATGTAGGCTGAAGTTAGCCATATAGGCTGTAGTGGTGAGCCATAATGAGGATTGTAGGTCGCAGAGGCTAGACTCGGAAGCTGCACTAGCTGTGAAACACATAGGTCCTAGCTAGTCACGCCACAGGGGTTTGAGTCGGGAGCTACACGAGTTGCGAAAAAGTTTATAGGTCATGAGAGCCAGAATCAGGAGTTGGATGAACCGTGAACCATGTAGGCTATAGTTGGTCACATTGGTTGTAAAGGTGAGCTACAATGATATTCATAGGCTGCCAAGGCTAGAGTCTTGTGTTGCACGAGCTGTGAACCATGTAGTCTGTAGCAAACTACTGCAAGGTGAGAGCTTTAGGAGTACAGAGAAAGTCACAATCTTTGGGGTGTGTTGTTACACCACCGTTTAGAGGTATTCTTGCACTGTACATGTGTTGGGTTCTTACATCATCTTTGGGATGTATCATTGCATTGTACGTGGAGTGCATTATTAAACAATATTTGGGAGGCATCGTTGCATGGTACGTGCGGTGCATAATTATACTATATTTGGGAGGCGGCATTGCACTGTATGTGGGTGCATTTATTGCACTGTCATAAAGGTATGTTGTTGCGCTATATTTATGGCGTATTGTTACATGAACCCCACTAGTTTTTAAATATACTTATATATCTAAGAATTCAACACCACTATTAAAACATATAAATCCTCAGCTACAGTGCCAAAAACTTGATCAGGAGCGTAATTTTAAATTTAGTAACAATTAAATATTATAATCTTTTGATCACATAGTTACCTTTAAACGCAAGTATACGTATCGCTCAAGTAATACAGGGCTCTAGTGGAGTTCTGGATATCGATCCCACAAAGAATATATTAAAGCCTACGGACTAGGATTATATAAACCAATTAAGAATCACAACTAAATCGAATTGCCTATCTGTCACTAATACGCAATCGACAACAATATAAAATTTTTATTTAAACTAGTTTTACTAACAATTTACTAATACTACTAAAGTTAAGTTCAAATATATAATAGCAAGATTCTTTCTCCTTTGTTAAGATATTTAAGTGAAGTGATAATTAGAATTAGTTTTTATATGTGTTGTGCCAAATAGGAGCATACCTATTCTTTACCCTTTCGGTCCGTATAAAGAACATCGACTAATCCTATGTTCGGTTACCGAATCGGCAACTAGGTGCGGAGGATACCGGCTCTCACTTCGGAGCTCCCACTTTCCCCTCGCCTGAGGGCTAACAATCTACACTTCAGCACCCAAACGATAGAACCAAATTGAGGATTTTAGCCTGTCATTCTAAAATCTCCAATTCTATGCCCAATTAATATTATTTCCCTATTTATTTGAACTTCTCCTTTCAAGTATTTACCCGTCTACCTTTCAAAGAGAAATGTGATACATACTAGTTAAGAATTCTTAGCCCGCGGTCAGATCTTAAGAATTCTTCACAGATTTTAACAATACAAATGGCCAATTCGTATAGTAAATTAAGTTTAGGTATAGTATCCTCACAACATCTTTATAATTTGTTTAATATACTAATTCATATAATCATTTCACAAAAACATCAAAATAAGGAGAAAGACAGAACAACTACTCAGAATTCATGGAAATGATGCAATAAAACTTGGATTTCATATAATAAAGTAAAGTTCTACACACTATAGTAAATAAACACAACTTATCCCAAATTCCTCCTCAAGAAAACTCCTTGAAGTTACTCTGAATCTCTTCCTTTCTTTACAGCACGCGAAATTCTTTTTCGAAACGACAATGCAGAAGAGATCTCTCACTTCCCTTCAACTCTTATAATCCCTCGAACAATTCCTCACAAAATCTCTATTTGAACTCACTACTCACTAAATAACAACACTAATTACACAATAATAGACTCTTTAGAACACTTTGGACTCACTAGTAATTACGTAGGTGATCCATGAAAAAAATACCCATTTTTATGCCTTGATTTTCATCAAATTTTTTAGGATATTATGCTTTAATGAAATGTATTTTTGTGTTTTTGGATATAGGTGATGAAAAAATGTTCAAGATGGAAAAAAGTGAAAAAGGAGCAAAAAGGAGCAAAAAGGAGAAAAATGGAGCTAAAATGCAAAATTGTCAAAATTATTGGTCTGGCGCCTAGGCGCCAGAGTCCGGCTCCTAAGCGCTAGGTCGATACGGGATCTGTCAAGATTTTTAACGACTTTTGGATGGTTATTTTGACGGTGTTAGCGGTTATTGGATCTTCTAGAAGATTGACAGTTATTCCTGGTTTATCGGACATGTGATACAATGTATTTGGACGCTTGGAAATGGTTTTAATCGTGAAGAGGTGCGATCCAAAGTGAAGAGGT
Organism: Papilionanthe hookeriana x Papilionanthe teres; assembly: GCA_022702705.1. Lineage (NCBI taxonomy): Eukaryota > Viridiplantae > Streptophyta > Magnoliopsida > Asparagales > Orchidaceae > Papilionanthe > Papilionanthe hookeriana x Papilionanthe teres. The sequence continues at coordinate 103,666,279 of CM040432.1, forward strand.
GCAATGAACTGGACGCAGAGTCCGGCGCCTAGGCGCCAGATTCCGGCGCCTAGGCGCCCGACACACCTTCTAGAAGATTCATTGAATGTGTACACATTTTGAAGAGGTACCTTGAGGCAACCCTTGAAGCCTATAAATAGGAGGCTACTCCTTTAGAGAAAAAGGCCCAACTTAGCCCCTCTATCTAGAGCCCCATCTAGAGAGAGAATTAGAGAGATACTTAAGGGCCACATTTTACTATCCTTCATAAATTAGTTAGTTATTTTATTTAAATTTTGTATTGAGAGTTGAAAGAGTTGGTGCTTTTGAAGATTATTTGCTTTGGAGTCGAAGAATTCAGTAGGTTCAAGAAGAGAAACACTTGAGATAAGTATTTGTAATTTTATTCAAAGTTTTATTATCATGTTTTGTTGTTTAAATTCAATGTATTCTGAGTAGTTAGTTTACTTTCTCCTTTCAATTATGAAAAGATAAATAAGATAATATAAAATTCGTTGGAGAATTAGAAACTATTTATATTTTAAAACATTGTGATGATATTAATACCTGATCTTAATTTACTATTTAAATTGGCCATTTAAATTGTTAAAATCTATTGAAGAGTTCTGATACCTAGAAGGAGATGAATTCTTAACTAGTAGATATCACATGAATCCTTGGGTAATCGAAGGCCTTGTGCGGGTTATTCAATGTGAAGTGCGCGTAGAATTGATAAGTTTTTAGAGTGACAGACTAAATTCATGTAATTTGGTTTATAGAGAAGGAAAGAGTCACTAGTAGAGCTGACCATAGCCACCCTTGGACATCTAGTAGTGTGAGCCTAGATTAACCCATTCTACTAACAATTCATCCGGACCTGATCTATAGGCTAGCCAATGTTCTTTATACCTGGATCAAAGGGTAAAGAATATGAATGCTTCTATTTCACACAATAAAATAAATTTATATTCTCCACGAATACTATCATTATCTTAGAAAATCTTGGATTAATTGAAAGGAAGAAAGTTGTTGTTTTATTGCTATTTACATTAATTATTTTATTACTACTTTATTATTGCATCTAGTAAATTAAAAATATCAAATTTATAACTATAAAAGAAATACTTAAAAATAAAATTAAAATATTTAAAAATCCATAACTCACTCCTCGTGGATCAATACTCGGGTCTTTGTTTCAAAGCCCTATATTACTTCGATACGATACGTATACTTGCGTAGTACCCCTAGTGTGTAAAATATTTTTGATAAAATTATATTTATATACACTAGCCGCTATTATTATCTATTACATTTAAAAGCATTAATTATTATATTTGTCATCAGCGGATTGCGGGTCAAGTTATTGGCACCGTTGCCGGGGATTGAATTTTTAGTACGCATATATTTAGCGTGGGTCAAGTTTTTGGCGTCGTTGCCCGATGAGGAGCAGGGGCAAATTTTTAGATTTTTAAATATTTTTATTTTATTTTATTAATTTTCTTTTATTATCAAAAATATAAAATACAAAAAAAATAATAAAAAATAAAAAAAATTAATTTTTAATAATTAGAGATTTTATTTCTTGTTAATTTACTTTTTATGCGTAGTGCTGGATCTGAAGGATTATTACCTTTAGATTCTGAATTAGAAAGAACTATTAAAAGAATTAAAAAAGGAAAACAAACTCAAAAAATCCAAAAGATGGCTAATTTACATAACAATTTACAAAATCCTATCGAAATTAATGAACAAAATGTTTACAAACCATTAAGGCATTATGCTAACCCTACAAGCTGATGAACTTCATAAGTAGTATTCAAATACCTGCTGTAGATGCTAATTCTTTTAAGCTTAAACCATCTATCATTCAAATGGTTCAAAATAATCAATTTGGAGGAACACCAAATCAGGATCCAAATTTACACCTTGCTAGTTTTTTAGAACTTTGTGCTACCTTTAAATATAACAATGTTTCTGATGATGCTATTAGACTTGGACTCTTTCCTTTTTCTTTAAGATAAAGAGCAAAGATGTGCTTGAACTCATTAGCAACAGGTTCTATTAAAACATGGGCTGAAATGGCACAAAAATTCCTTGCTAAATATTCTCATTCTTCTAAAACTGCTAAATTAAGAAATGATATTACTTCATTTAGTCAATTTGACGGGGAGACAATTTATGAAACTTAGGAAAGATTCAAAGAACTATTAAGAAAATGTCCTCATCATGCTTTACCTGATTGGTTAATTATTCAAACATTTTATAATGGTTTAATTGGATCACTAAAATCAATTATTGATGTCATTGCATCGGAGTTTCTTTAATGTCTAATTCATTTGAAGAAGCTTATACTTTAATTGAAGAAATGACTAACAATAGTTTTCAATGGCCTTCTGAAAGGATTAATTCTAAAAGAATGTCAAGTATTCAAGATAACGAAGCCTTTTCTATCTTAGCTTCACAAGTAGTTTCAATATCTAAGAAATTAGATAATTTTGCCATCAACATATCACATAACAACTCATCTAATATTGAAGATTCTCAAACTATTGAAACTTTACAAGCTATTGCTAGTAAAAATAATCCGTATTCAAATTATTATAATCCTAGATGGAAAAATCACCCTAATTTTAACTGGAATAACCAACAACAACAATGGGGTAATAATCAATCCCATCCAACTGGAAATTGGAATAATCAAGTAAATTCAAATTATAAACCACCTGGATTTAATAATCAACGAAAAAGTTATCAATAGAAGAATTAATTTTATAAATGAGTAATCAATTACAAAATCAAAATACTGCTATTAGTAATATTGAGAATCAATTGGGACAAATTGCTCATTTAATTAATTACAGACCTCCAGGAACACTTCCTAGTAATGTTGAAATTAATCCAAAAGAAACTAGAAAAGAACATGAATATGTTAAAGCTGTACAACTTAGAAGTGGAAAGGAATTAAAAGAAAGAATGTAGAATGAAATTGAAAAAGAGATTGAGGTCGAAGAGATTGAAAAACCTAAAGAAACTCCTTCTCCTAATCAAGATCAAACTAATATTTCTAATAATGTGGAAGTTGAAAAACCACTACCACCTTTTCCTCAAAGATCAAAATAGCAGAAGCTTGATCAACAATCTTCTAAGTTCTTTGAAATTTTTAAGAAACTTACTATAAACATACCTTTTGCTGAAGCTTTGGAACATATGCCAACTTATGCAAAACTTATGAAGGATATATTAAGTAAGAAACGAAAATTTGAAGCTTTTAAAACTGTTGCATTAAGTGAAGAATGTAGTGCAATAATTCAAAAGAAATTACCTCAGAAACTTAAAGATCCTGGAAGTTTTACTATACCTTGTGCTATTGGAGAAAAATTTTGTGGAAAAACTTTATGTGATTTAGGAGTAACTATTAATCTCATGCCATTTTCTATTTATCGAAGGTTGAATTTAGGAGAGATTACTCCCACCACTGTAACCCTTCAGTTAGCTGATAGATCTATCACTTACCCTAAAGGAGTTATAGAGGATGTACTTGTTAAAGTAGATAAATTTATCTTCCCTGTGGATTTCATTGTACTTGATATGGAAGAAGATAAAGAAATACCAATTATTTTAGAGAGACCATTTCTAGCTACTTGACGAGCTATGATTGATGTGCAAAAAGGAGAATTAACTATGAGAGTTAATGATCAAGAGATTAAATTCAATGTTCTTAAATCGATGAAGTATCCTGACAAAGAAAAATGTTATCGTATGGATATTTTTGATTTTATAATTGAAAAACACTATCGAGAAAAATGTAAAATCTTTCCTGAAGAAGAAATTGAATTTTTAACTAATGAAAATGAAGAACTAAAAGAAGAAGAATTACTTAAAGAAACTCATTATATTAAAGATAACTGGGAAACTTTAGACATAACTCAAAATGATATACTTTTAACCTCAATTAAAAAAGCCCTTGAAATGGAATTAAAAATGTTACCTTCACATTTAAAGTATGCATTTCTTGGAAATTCATTAACTTTACCTGTTATTATTTCTTCTGAGCTAAGTTTAGATCAAGAAGAAAAATTAATAGGAGTGATAAAGAATTATAAGAAAGCTTTTGGTTGGACTATTGCTGATATAAGAGGAATAAGCCCTTCCATTTGTATGCATAGAATTTTAATGGAAGAAAATTTTAAACCTACTATTGAACCGCAAAGAAAATTAAATCCTATCATGAAAGAGGTTTATTAAAAAAGAAATTTTAAAATGGTTAGATGCTGAAATTATTTATCCTATTTCAGATAGCAAATGGGTAAGTCCTATTCATTGTGTTCCGAAGAAATGAGGAGTAACTGTCACTCTCAATGATAAAAATGAACTAATTCCTACAAGACAAGTTATTGGATGGTGAATTTGCATTGATTATCAGAAGTTAAATGACGCCACTAGAAAGGATCATTTTCCTTTACCTTTCTTGGATCAAATGCTTGACAAATTAACTGGACACTCATATTTCTATTTTCTAGATGGATATTCTGGTTATCATCAATTACTTATCACTCCTGAGGACCAAGAGAAAACAACATTTACAAGTCTTTATGGAACATTTGCCTTTAGAATAATGTCTTTTGGTTTATGTAATGCACCTACAACTTTTCAAAGATGTATGATGTCAATATTTTGTGATTTTATTGACAAAGGAATTGTAGTATTCATGAATGATTTTTTTCAATTTTTGGAACTTCTTTTGAGTCTTGTTTGGAAAATATTTCTAAAGTTCTGAAAGATGTGAAGAAACAAATTTAGTTCTTAACTTGGAAAAATGTCAATTTATGGTCACAGAAAGCATTGTACTTGGTCACAAAGTTTCACAAAAAGGGATGGAAGTTAATCAAGCAAAAGTGAAAATTATTGCTGAACTGCAACCCCCCTATTACTGTTACTAATGTGAGAAGTTTTCTGGGTCATGCTGGATTTTATAGAAGATATATAAAGGATTTTTCTAAAATTGCTAAATCTCTTTGTAATTTATTGGAAAAAGAAGCTAAATTTGAATTTAATGAAGACTGTGTTAAAGCTTTCAATATTTTAAAAGAAAAATTAATAACTGCACCTATAATTATTGCACCTAATTGGAATAAACCTTTTGAATTAATGTGCAATGCAAGTGATTTTGCAATTGGAGCTGTATTTGGACAAAAATATGAGAAAATTTTCAAAGTTATATATTATGCTAGTAAAACTCTTACTGAAATGCAAAGAAATTACACTACTACTGAGAAAGAGCTTTTAGCTATAGTATATGCCTTTGATAAATTTAGACCTTATCTTCTTGGTACCAAATGCATAGTTCATACTGATCATTCCACTATTAAATATTTAATGTTAAAAAAAGATGCTAAACCTAGACTGATAAGATGTGTTTTACTTCTACAAGAATTTGATTTTCAAATAGTGGATAGAAAAGGAACGAACAACCAAATTGCTGATCATTTATCTAGAATTAAGAATGATGTTATTACTGAAGAAAATATAAATAATAAATTTTTTGATGAACATTTGTATGTTATTCAAAGATGCCAAACACCTTGGTATGCAGATATAGTTAACTATTTAGTTAGCAATATTTTACCTTATGGATTGGATAACAAATTTATTAAGAAATTTAAAAATGATGCTAAATCTTATATTTGGGAAATCCTTATTTATTTAAAATAGGAAGAGATTTTGTAATTCGTAGATGCGTACCTTATGAAGAAACCTATGCTATTGTTCAAAAATGTCATGATTCCGAATTTGGAGGACACTTTGGAATAGATAAAACTGCATTTAAAATTTTAAATTCAGGATTTTATTGGCCAACCTTATTTAAAGATGTGAGACATTATGTGAAAACATGTGATCAATGTCAAAGGATGGGAAATATATCCAAGAAAGATGAAATGCCTTTAAACTATATATTGGAAGTTGAAATTTTTGATATATGGGGTTTAGGCTTTATGGGACCATTTGTACCATCATCTGGAAAAATTTATATTCTATTAGCGGTTAATTATGTTTCAAAGTGGATCGAAGTCATAGCTTTACCTAAATTGTGATTCCAAAAGTGTTTCAAAATTTTTAAAGAAGATGATTTTTTCAAGATTTTGAATGCCTAAGGTAATTATCACGTATGGTGGAAGTCATTTTAGAAATATAAGAATTCAATCATTATTGGAAAATTTTGGAATCAAACACGTAATCGCAATCGCATATCACCCACAAACAAGTGGAATGATCGAAGTATCAAATAGAGAAATTAAAAGAATTTTATAGAAGACTCGTTAATCATAAAAGGACTGATTAGGTTGATAGACTTGATTCTCGCATTATGGGCTTATAGAACGGCTTATAAGACACCAATCGAATGTCACCTTACCGGTTAGTTTATGGTAAACATTGTCACTAACTCGTTGAACTTGAACATAAAGCTTATTGGGCGATAAAGGAGTTTAATTTTGATTTAAATACTGCAGGAGAAAAACAATTATTGCAATTAAATGAGATGGATGAAATAAGAAATGAATCATATGAAAATGTAAGGATTTATAAAGAGAAAATGAAAATATTACATAATAAAAAGATTTCAGGAAAAATATTTGAGCCTGGACAAGAAGTACTATTATTTAATACTCGATTAAGACTTTTTCCTGGAAAATTAAGATCAAAATGGATAGGACCGTATATAATTGAAAAAGTATACCATTATGGAGCTGTGGATATTAAAGATCCCAAAACGGGAAAAAATTTTAAAGTTAATGGATTAAGACTGATGCCTTATTTGAGAGATATTAAAAAGACTTATAAAGAGGCTTATGAGTTGAGTCTACCTGATTAAAAATTTAATTAGGTTGAGCTGACGATGTTAAACCAAGAACTTTGTGGGAGGCAACCCATAGTTATTCGTTGTTTTGTGTGTTTTTACATTTTTAATGTAAGGTTATGCCTCGGTCTTGTTTAATTTTATATTAATTTAGAAAATTTGATTCTAACAAGACTCTATTGACTTAAGCTGAAAATTATCTCGAAGTATATAAAGTTTAGACATTGGATCACTCTATTTCATATATGAGTAAAAAGGAGATCAAGTTAATCTTCATTATGATTGCTTATAATTTGTGTTACTGAGTCTATATTGATCTTACCACTCTAAATTACCTATTTTGGAGAACAAAACTTTGAAATTTGACGTTAGGCGAAACGGAGTTAAACATAGTTCTGGTGCCTAGGCGCCAGATTTTGCGCCTAAGCGCCAGAGTAAACTATGTGTCGATGGGTCCGGCGCCGAGGCGCCAGATTTGGCGCATAAGCGCCACAGTTACTGGATCGTGTCAAAACCAAAAATCTTCAGTTTTTGACACGATTTTCTCTTTAAAATGACCCTATCTTCGTCCCCAATCCCCATGCAATCATTATTTCGACCCATACACTCCATTCTTGAGAGATTAGAGAGGATTTTTGAAGAAACAGACAGGAGAAATCATGGAGAAGAGGCTAGAGACAAGGTCTCAAAGGATCCTCAACCCTACTTCAATGGTTTCATCGCTGTAAGTTTGGAGAAAATTTCAAGTCGTCTAGATAAGTTTGAAGCAGAATTTAAAAGCATTGGAGATCGCCTCCATGCGATGTATCATCAAATTGAACATCTGGAATGACAGGAGAAACTTCAATTTGATCATTTAGCGGCTTATCAAGATGCTCAAGTGGAAATGTATGCAAAGAACAATTGGATCGACGAGAAAACAGCTACAGATTTTCCGAGAGCGTTAGCATTCCTTCCAAGTGGGCTGAATAATTTTCCTTGCCAAGATAATGGGAATTAGATAGTGATATGGTGAGATTGTGATATATCTAGTGTGTCGTTGTATCGATTTAGTGAGTCGATTGTGTTTGTTTGTGTGTTTGCTTTCATGTTCAATGTGTGTTGTATTTGCTTTCAAATTTGTGTTGTTTGATCGTTGTTAGAACTTGAATCATGTTATGATACTTATCTGAATTATATTAAGCCCGAAATTGAAAATCATGAATGGAATTAGAAGAGTTTGATTTAAACTTGTGTTTAATTGGTGGATTTAATTTTTAATTTTTAATATTTTTGGAAAATATTTTAGAAGATGGAAGCTGAAGCAATACTCTTATATGAGTAATTAGAAGTTTAAATTATGAATTTTGGTGGAAAATAAAATTTTTAAAGTGATTTTTTTGAAAGGCGAGTCCGGCGCCTAGGCACCGTACTCGGCGCCTAGGCACTGAATCGGCGCCAGGCGCCGGTTCGACCTCGCTACCCGAAAATCACCATTTAAACCCCCATTAGCCATTTTTGACGCCTAAGCTTCATCCCCTTCCTCTTTTTTGCGAAAAACCACCTTGTAAATCCATTTTGAGGTCAAAACATCAAGATTCTGAGCCCAAAATCACTTGATTTCTTCATCTCAAGGTCAGATCTACACTATAATCCATTTGTTTTTTATTTTCACCATAGTTTTTCCTATTTTCGACTAAAAACTGAAATTTTGAGAAAAATTTTGATTTTTATTGTTTCTCCATGAATTTCTAAACTCATTATAAGTTTCTTAAGCTTAAAAAGAGTTTAAACCTTTGATTCCTTAATTTATTTGTGCTGTCTTTCACGTTTAGATGGCACCAAAATCTAAGCGAGGAAAGGCACGAGAAAATTTTGACAGTAGCAAGTTCGTGACTGCGGCAGCGCATTTTCGATATCACGAATTTGCGACGTCCAGAAAATTTATCTCAGAGCGAAGCTTTTACAATCCCGGTGAAATGATCGAGAACACGATCGTTGCACACAACCGGCAACGATTCTCGTTATTTCACCGTCGTTGCTGTTATTCCAGTCGTGCGCAAATTTTATGCTAACTTTTTGGATGCGTAAGACTACGAAGTCTTCGTCAGAGGTGTTGGAGTAGGATTTACACCGGAATAATCAATGTTTTTTATGGACTGCCACCTACCATCGAGTGCCACTATTCTAGATTATCTCCATCTGATGGAGATCTTGAGATGATTATTGCTTATTTGAGTGACGACACTGGAGCTTGGAAGATCCAAAACGATAAACAGGTAAATTTCAAATCTTCTAAGTTAAATGGTATTTCTAAGGCATGGCATTACTTTATTTCTGCAATACTTATACCTTCTAACCACCTGAGCGAAGTGACTAGAGATCGAGCTATCTTAAACTACTGCATTCAGGAGAGGAAGCCGATAGATATCGGCAGTATTATTTATGATTCTTTAGAGTCTACTGCTAGATCCAGTACTTATGTAGGACTAGGATTCCCATCCCTGATTTATACTTTATGTGTGAACAATGGAGTCACTGCTGATATTTCTGAGGAGAAGTTGAAGTCTTCTAAGCCAATTGGGCAGGAGAGTGTTAGTATCTATGATCGTCTTCGTGGGAAGAGATCTACATCTCCTTCTACTTCTGCACCTACTCCAGGTAGAGCTTCTACTTCCAAACCTTCTACTTCTACTGCTGAGCCACCGTTTAGTTTTTGGGAATCGATGCGTGATCAATTTCTGGAGCAGCAGAATGAGTTATTTCTAACTCACTGCAGAGTTGATACTATGGATAAGGAAATTGATCATCTATCTGATTACACCTAGAGGAAGAGTGAGTATTATGTTGAGTATTCAGAGTCTTTAGTTAGATTCTTGAAGGGTGAGCATGATATTCAGTTTCCCACCTGTCCTAGATTTTCACCATATGTTGATCCTAAGGATGTGGAGTTTTCTTTTGGTGATGATGATGACGAGGCTACATACAGTGATTAGTAGCCTGATTTACCTCTGAGATGTGCTGAGTCTGTTGTTAGTTTAGTTTTTGTTTGCTAGTACTGATTGTTGTTTGTTGTTTGCTAGTTTAGATTTGTTTATTAGAATTTGTATGAATTGTTTGATGTTGAGACTGTTTTAGATATTTAGTTGCAGACTGAAATTTGAATGAATTTGTGTTTATTTTTATTTCATCCTACTGTTTAGTATTCTAGAATAGTTAGTAATGTTATTCTATTTCTATTAGTTATGTAATTATTTAATTCAACTACTGCTATAAAAAAATTTTGAGCCTACTTACTTTTATATGCCTCATTATTTCTGTAATATTCAAAAAAGCATGTGTAGAAGTAAATTATATTTCTTTCTAGAATTTTTTTTTTACATGCTTATAAAATTTCTTTTTAAATTATACTTTTCTTTCTCTCATACTATATTTTTTTTATGATATACCAAAACTTAAGTTTAGGGAAGGGAAAATACATGCAAATTTAAATTTTATTTGTCTTTAATAAACTAATATTTTCTAAAAAAAATCTTAACATAAAAAGAATGAAGAATCTATTTAAGATCACATAAATTTTTGAAATTATAAATAATTTAGTGGACTTAAGCAAAATTTTAATAACTTTGATTGATTTTAAGAATAGAATTATTTAACTTAAAGAAGAATAAGATTAAGAAAATTTTCTATTCATAATAGAAATAATTGAATTTTAGAAGTATTAAGAAATCAAAAATTATAACTTGAAAAATAAAAGATTGAATGTCTTTTTGAAATTCTATTCATGTTATAATAATTAAGTGAAAATGTAAAAGTTTGAAAATATAAGTTAAAGGATAGTGAAGTTCAAAATCATTAACAAAGCTATCCCGATACAAGTAATCCTCACCGTAAAAAAAACAGAAAAAAGAGGAGAAGCTTCGAGGATATGCCTAATCAAAAATTGGCTTCACTTGAATTATCTTATATGAAGAAAACTAGTCACATACTTTACTTAATTTTTATGCATGAATCTTTATTTAGGAAAGATTTTTCATGAAAATCTTTTTCTTGTAAATAATCTATGTGATCTTAATATAATAAACTTCTATTATTTTTAAAATGAATGAAAAATTTTTGAAGTCTTATGATTTGGTAGTTGAATATTCTTTAAATTCTTAAAATTAAACTTAGTTAGTGAAATTTGGTTAATGATTTACTAAAGCCTTTATAAGATCAAAAATTACAAGGAGTCTTAAATATTTATTTTTCATTCCAAATGTTATACATTTTATATAGTAAAAAGGGTTACTTGAGGACAAGTAACGCTTAAGTTTGGGGGATTTTGATCCATGAAAAAAATACCCATTTTTATGCCTTGATTTTTATCAAATTTTTAAGGATATTATGCTTTAATGAAAGGTATTTTTTGTTTTTAGATATAGGTGATGAAAAAATGTTCAACAAGGAAAAAAAGTGAAAAAGGAGAAAAAAGGAGCAAAAATGGAGCTAAAATGCAAAATTGTCAAAATTATTGGTCCGGCGCCTACGCGCCAGGTCGATACGGGATCTGTCAAGATTTTTGATGACTTTTGGACGGTTATTTTGACGGTGTTAGCGGTTATTGGACCTTCTAGAAGACTGGCAGTTGTTTCTGGTTTATAGGACATGTGATACAATGTATTTGGACGCTTGGAAATAGTTTAATCGCGAAGAGGTGTGATCCAAAGTGAAGAGGTACAAAGAACTGGACGCAGAGTCCGGCGCCTAGGCGCCAGACACACCTTCTAGAAGATTCATTGAATGTGGACACATTTTGAAGAGGTGCCTTGAGGCAACTCTTGAAGCCTATAAATAGGAGGCTACTCCTTCAGAGAAAAAGGCCCAACTTAGCCCCCCTATCTAGACCCCATCTAGAGAGAGATTTAGAGAGATACTTTAGGGCCACATTTTACTATCCTTCATAAATTAGTTAGTTATTTTATTTAGAGTTTGTTTTGAGAGTTTAAAGAGTTGGTGCTTTTGAAGATTATTTTCTTTGGAGTCAGAAGAATTCAGAGGTTCAGTAGAAGAAACACTTGAGATAAGTATTTGTAAATTTATTCAAAGTTTTATTATCATGTTTTGTTGTTTAAATTCAATGTGTTCTGAGTAGTTAGTTTACTTTCTCCTTTCAATTATGAAAAGATAAATAAGATAATATAAAATTCGTTGGAGAATTAGAAACTATTTATATTTTAAAACATTGTGATGATATTAATACCAGATCTTAATTTATTATTTAAATTGGCCATTTAAATTGTTAAAATCAGTTTAAGAGTTTTGATACCTAGAAGGAGATGAATTCTTAACTAGTAGATATCACATGAATCCTTGGGTAGTCGAAGGCCTTGTGCGGGTTATTCAAGGTGAATTGCAAATAAATAGGAAGATATTATATAATGGGCGTACAATTGATAAGTTTTTAGAGTGACAGACTAAATTCTTGTAATTTGGTTTATAGAGAAGGAAAGGGTCACTAGTAGGGCCGACCATAGCCACCCTTGGACATCTATTAGTGTTAGCCTAGATTAACCCATTCTACTAACAATACATCCGGACTCGATCTATAAGGCTAGCAATGTTCTTTACACCTGGATCAAAGGGTAAAGAATATGAATGCTTCTATTTGGCACAATACCATAAATTTATATTCTCCACAAATACTATCATTATCTTAGAAAATCTTGGATTAATTGAAAGGAAGAAAGTTGTTGTGTTATAGTTATTTACATTAATTATTTCATTACTGCTTTATTATTGCATCTAGTAAATTAAAAATATCAAATTTATAACTATAAAAGAAATACTTAAAAATAAAATTAAAATATTTAAAAATACATAACTCACTCCTCGTTGGATTGATACTGGGGTCTTTGTTTCAAAGCCCTATATTACTTGATATGATACTTATACTTGCGTAGTACCCCTAGTGTGTAAAATATTTTTGATAAAATTATATTTATATACACTAGCTGCTATTATTATCTATTACATTTAAAAGCATTAATTATTATATTTGTCATCAGCAGATTGCAGGTCAAGTTATTGGCACCGTTGCCGGGGATTGAATTTTTAGTACGCATATATTTAGCGTGGGTCAGTAGGAGACCCCTTTTTCAGCCTACTTTGGTTCTTTTTAAAGTTGTAGAAGAGTCTCTAAGGGTTTTGCAGGCACCCATTCAAAAATCGTCCACATTCGACGTATTTCTGGAAAGAACCGTCGATCCCGCCGTCGGCGGCCTTCTAGAAATAGTACTTTTAAACAGGCCCCGCCGTCGGCCTCGATCTCTGCCATCGACGGCCTTCCTCGGAATTAATTATGAACTTTTGGGAAAATCACGCCGTCGGTGCCATCGACCTCGCCGTCGGTGCCCTAGGTTAATTTTTCATAATTTGGTCCTTTTTGCTCCAAATTCGCTCATTTTAAAAAAATTTCATTTCTTTGTCCTTAAATCTTCATACCTGTAGAAAAACACCAAAAATACCTTTCTTTAAAGTGAAATATCATCAAAATCAGTATAAAATAGGCATGAAAATCTTAACATTTTTTCCTTGGGTCAAAATCCCCCAAACTTAACTATTACGTGCCCTCAAGTAATCCTTAGTACTACATAAAAGTTATGATTCATTGTGGTAAAATTTTAATTCAGAAATACTATAATTTTGATTTAAATAAATATTATAGTAAGAATTCTCAAAAAGATTTTCAAATAATTAGATTAATTCTACAAGTATAAGGCTATCTAGTCATCAAGTTTAAGAGTTTTAGTTTTCTATTCATTTCAAGAATGACTATATGTTGCAATATTAATTCACTCAGAGTATTCAGAAGATAGGAAATTTATGAAGAGACTATAAGTAAGATACTAATCATAAATATAAGTTCAGAAATGCTTTTCGTTTTCCTTTTAGGTTAATCCAAGTGAAGCCAATTTTTTATAAGACATATCTTCAAGCTTCTCCTCACTTATTTTCTTTTCTTTTTTTTTTCTAGTGAGGATGACTATATCTGGATAGCCTGTTAATAATTTTGAACTTCACTCTTCTTTTCCTAAATTTGAAACTTTCAAACATTCTTTACCTTATATGTACTTCATAGTTTTTATATTATTGAATCTCAATCTTTTCTTTCTCAACTAAATTCCTAAGATTCTTAATATCTCAAAATATAGTTTTCTTTTCTTTAAATAGTTAACTATAGTCTTATCCCCTTATACTAAATATCTTAATCTACAAAATTAATTTTCATTATCAAAAATATTTTTTTGAATCTTTTATAATATTTAGATAGAATCTAAATATAGTTATCAAAATTAAATTTTATCACAAATATATTATTAATAATTTTTGAAAATATGTTATTTGAGAACATATAATAGTTAAGATTTTTCTTCCCTCCCCCAAACATAAAGTTTTCTATAAATAGAAATTGTACATGTTGGAAAGAAAAATTCTAAATACAAAATTCATACCTTTGCACTTTAAGCATTTTTGTCTTTTTGAAATTTGCAGGTTCTTTTCAAAATTTCTAACTTCAACTGACCTGTAATATTAAAATCCTTTCTACACACATAACAGTTTAGAATTTGCTTGGATAATGAAATGTTAAAATAAGTATTTAAAACTAACATCAAACAAAAACAACTAACTACACTACACAGGACATTTTCATTTCACAACACAGAACAAACAGTTTACTAATTTAAACTAAACAATTCACAATTACAAACATTCATCACAGATATCACAAACATCCTGAAATAAAAATGCAAACTCCCAAACTAACACATATCACAAAAAATAAAGCATAGTCGACAGTATACAATACATATCACAGTTCATCAAACAAAACTAGAGACAAACAAATACATCACATCACATCTAAAATCTGAATCATCAAATTCCCATACAACGTCCTCATCACCCTGGTCAGCAGGAAGATTAGGCTGATATTGAGTATATTTGGGGCACTTTGGAAAAGTCACATCTAGCTCTCCTCGGTAGTATCTAGCCTGAGCATCGTAATAAGTCATCTCAAAATCTGAATGCCTCTGAAGATACTCACTATTATGGTCATGTCTTCTCTCTAGCCCTTCAATCCTGTGATCAATTCTCACCAGTTTTTCATCTAACTGTTCAAAACTTTTCCTCGCGTAGGTCATGGCTAGTAGAAGGAATATCTCTACCAGTTGAAGGTTCTTTGCTCCTACTCCCCGATCTCCATTCCTCATAAGATGCATAAGTCTTTATATTTCGTTTACTAATGGGTCTCATAGGATAAACCCATTCCTCATCATCTCTTGCTCTAACTCCAGATAGTTAATAAAGTGTATAAATGAGGCCAGGATGCCCTAAATATCCACTTGTCTCACTCTTTGTGGTGGCCATAATATTCTTATAGATTATTCTCCCCACATTAATGCTTCTATTGTTTTGAATACACAAATTCAGAACAGCTCTCTCTCTCTCTAGAGATTTCACTATGATGGTAAGTAGGTAGTAGAGTCGGACAGATCAAATAATGCCATGCCTTAGCAGTGGCATTCATCATGGACAATGGAAAGTTAATCCGTTCACGATTTTTAATTTTCCAAACATCTTTCCCATCAGTGAGAAAGTCGATAACATCGTTCAACAGACCTTCCATTGTTCCAAATGTTTCAAACTCGCTAGAAAAATTGTCGTGAAGGTCTTAAAAAGTGTTAATGCGATTAGCACTAAATTCGACAAAAAATCCCCTTACTTGGATAGGCTCGTCCTCAAGTTGAGTAAGATTGGAGTAGAACTCTCTAACAACTTCAACAGCAGCCTTGTTGGTTGTATAGCAGAAGTTATCCCATCCTCTCTCTTTGATTACTCTTTCTGCCTCTCCTCTAGGATTCTCGAAAACTCTATCTTGTATACACTTTTTACTTTGGTAGACTGAATTGTACCTCCATTGTGCCTTCGCATTAACGAATCGAGTTTTGTCAAATTTGAGTCTTCTCTTTTATTTTGGAGCCATAGTTCGATCTATCAAATCACAAAAATTCCAAAGTAATCTCCAAAATAACAATACAATGACTTCTAAAGGGGGTTTAAAACAATATAAATCACTTTCCATCAATTCCTTCTAAGTCTTTTCTCCACATATTCAGTTTTTCCAAAATTTCTTAATGTGGAAGAAATTCATAGTGAATATCAAAATTTTTTACATAGGAGTGAAGCTCTTACCAAGGGAAGATGAAATTCGGTGTTAGATTTTGTTGAAATCGCTCCAAATCCAAGATCACTCAAGCCCTAGGTCGACTTTTCGGGTAAAAAGGGGAAGAAGATGATGAATAGTGGCATTTGATCGGTCAAAATCGCGGTAAATAGGTAATTTTCGTGATCGCGCCGTCGGCTAGCTAGTTCGCGCCATCGGAGGGCTCTATTGAATTAATTCCTATTCTTCTCGGCAAAATTGTGCCGTCGGCAGCCTTGAGCGCGCCATCGACGAGATTCTCAAAAATTGATCATTTTTAAATTTTTGCAATTTCGATCAATTTTAAGCCTCGTCGTCATCCATTCGAACTTTTTTATCATATATTTTAAGTGATTAAATGATGTAATAACACAAATAAATGATCACACAACAAAACTTCCCATTTATATATTAAATCCAAGTGTTTGCAACACACAATACATAACACACATAAGTAGGTATTCTTTCAACCTAAATCCATCTAATCAGCGTTGCAATCCAAACCACAACACTCAAAACGCTGAAAACAAACATTTCAAACTTAATCTCATCTATACTGAGATTAAAAAGCAAACTAAAGAAGTCAAACCCACACACAAACATATAAACATTGTTCAAATCAAACACAACATAATCAAATCTACTACTCTTTAGAACTAGTGTTGTTCTCTCCTCTGATATCTCCCATTGTTTGAACATGGACGAACAGGTTGAAAAAAGACCGGAGTGGGAATTCATCAGTTAAATCTTCATCGATCAATCCCATCTTTTTCATCAATCGTACCAAACTCACTTCGAATTGCCCAGTATGATCAAAATGTTCTTTCATTCTCTAGTCGATATGATCGAAGAAATCAGACATGTTGCTAACTATACTCATTAAGTTTTGTACCTGATTCTCCAGATTCTTGATTTTATGCAAGAGCATCGGTGTCTTGTCTGCTACTAAAGGTTGAAATGGAACAGAATTCTACGATGCTTGATCAATAATCAAGCCTACATCACTCTCTCCATCATTGGCTAAGAATATCTGAGTTGGGTCTAATGGTTTCCAGCGTAGCAGTATCTTCTCCCAAACTTTTGTACGACACTTGAAACAAGCTGCAAATCGAGAAAATTGTGGAAGGATATCCAAGCCCTTGGGATGATCCTTGAACGATCAGGCCAAAAACAGACTTCACAATAATCGATCCAATATTAATGGGCCATCCCATTTAAATGCATTATTTCAAAATTACACTTTTTTTCGTGACTTTGCCAATTTTCATCGTCAGCAATAACTTCGCAAAGATGAAAAGGTGCCAATGTTTCGAAACAGGATTTAAAAGTGTTGCAGAGAAACTGACATACTTGTTCTCTCTAACTTCCCAGCCATCAGTTTCGTCCGTTAAATATTGGTATATTTCATTCATCTTTTCTCTTGTTGGCACGAAATTCGAATAATAACAGACTGGAACATTCTCAAGAATATATAACTCATTAATTCTTCTAGAATTGAATGTAATCTACCTACCTCGCACATAGACGCTTCCGTGGTTGATTCCATGTAAATTGGTGTAGAATTCTTTAACCACTGGAACGACTACTGCAGATGTAGTCTAGCAAAAAACTTCTCATCTTCTCCGCACAATCATTTCTTCAATTGGTGATGAAGGATTGCTTTGTCCTCTATTGACAAATCGTCTTTTTTTTAATCAATCTTTTCTTCGAGATTATCTTGTTGAGAAGTCGCTGCGCTTCCGCACTGACAACCTTTCTCCGGTTGTACACTCGAAATCTTGGGTTATCAATCAAATTGAATGTCATTTTAGAAGGATTTAAGAAGGTATCCATTCATTTTTGGGAGTTTGGAGTGTTTAGAAACCGTCCATAGGAGTTTATAGAAGACGAATTCACTAAAAACTGACAAAAACCATCGTTTTGAACACGAAAAAATTTCCCGCTTGCCGATCCCACTGTCGGCGGCCTCGAAGGCACTGTCGGCGAGCCTTATGCAATTAAATACTAGAGCTCTTGGGAAAAACCCACCGTCGGCGGCGTCGAGCGCGCCGTCGGCGCCCTAGGTAAAAATTTGTATAAAAAACGCCGTGGTCCAATACGTTCCAAATTTTCTCTATGGATTCAAATTCTATGAATATCAAAGGGTAAATATAAGTAATAGGACTTAATATTACTACAAATTAACAATAATTTCAAACAAACACACAACTATTAAAGATGACTATGGGTTGCCTCCCATAAAGCGCTTGGTTTAACGTCGTCAGCCTGACCTATTTAGGTGTTATTCACGTTGACTGAGCATTAAAACCTCTTTAAAATTTGGTTTTTTACCTTCAAAATATGGTTTTAATCTATGTCCATTTACTTTAAATCTATTCGAAGTCTTAGGATCTTCAATTTCAACTGCTCCATCAGTATAAACTTGAGTCACAGTAAAGGGTCCTAACCAACGAGACTTCAACTTCCCAGGAAATAATTCCAGCCTTGTATTGTAGAGCAAAACTTCTTGCCCTGGTTAATCTTCTGATCATGTCTTAACTTCAGTTTTTCTAAATTATGTTGTTATTGTAAGATTCATTTCTTAATTCTTCTAATTCATTCAATTGCAGCATTCTCTTCTCACCAGTATTTTTCAAATTATAATTGAATTCTTTAATTGCACAAAATGCTTTATGCTCCAATTCTACTGGTAAGTGACAAGCTTTATATGCAGTTTTATCAATCCTTGTCGGCATATTTTTAGGTTATGTGTTGTATTTTGAAAAGGGGTTGCCTAACAGAAATTGTCGGTGAATCTTAAATTTAATTTAAATATATATATATAATTTAGAAAGTAGTATTTGATTTTGAAAATAATTTTTAAATTTGAAAATTTTAAGATATGGAATCAAACCGATCTCACATCTCGAATAGTTTATATAAACGAGCACCGCACCACAAACCGTGTATTTATCCCGAGGAATAGACACACTGCTTGATGATGGGGCTCGATTAAATAAACTAAAAGATTTGTGACATCCGTTTGGTCTGCGAACCAATTTTATAAGCCGACAAGTTCCCCTGCTTAATATAAATGAATTAAGCAGGGTTTATATTACCTAGGTTCTTATAGTTTCCTATAAGGGCAAGCCCCTATAGTTAATTACATCTTAAATGATAGGAATCATTTAAGAAAACTCTTGATAATGATCAGTTGTTTTGATCTCAAGAATTTCAAAGTTTAAGGTTTTTCAAATGATTGAATTTTGGAAATTTCAATAGAGAATGAATCAAATTTGGAACAGTTATTTTCAGGAGTCCAATGGAAGAAAAGTAGGAGAAGTTGAGGATCCAAGAAGAATCTTGGCAACTTCTCAAACTATCCTAATGTTTGGCTTCAATTTGAGAGAATTATTCAATGTTTCCGTCCTGCCAATTTTTAATTAATTAGGACCTATATTCGTATGACATGATCATACAAATAGCCTTGAAGATATGAGGATTTATGTCGTATCGAACGACTACCTCGGAGTCCTAAGACCGATTAGGGCTTAATTTACATAATATGATTATGCAAATGCCTAACGAAGAGTTGAGGATTTATGCCGCACTAGGCAAACTACCTCGAAGTCCTATGGCTTTGTTATTTAATTCTAGGAAAGTTTTGCTGAAGTAGATCCGAGTTTTGCTGATGACGATGGCCATGCTGCCCACCATGCTCCGAGCTCCTTGTTATTGCAGAGGTTTAGTTTTTAGAAGGTGAAAATCAAGAGATGAGAAAAGTGTTTTGGGTTAACTCAAAATCCAAGTGTTTTTAATATTTTAATTAAAACAAATCTTAAAGTTGTTTAAACAGAAACGATTAAGATCCCACGGTTCCATCATCCCGGCACAGTTATTTTCATCGAATTCACTTAGTCCAGATGAATTTACTAAACTCAACTGAATGAGTTCCACACTTTCATTTAGACCGTGGGAAATCCCGTTAGCAAGACGTGGGTTACATCATCCAAGGTATTCCCGATGATTCAACGAGACGTTTTAATTTAGTTACAATTGTAGTTTTGTTGTTATGTTTGTGATTAAATTTTGAGTTGTTTTATATTTTGAAATGTTGTGGCAGTGATTTTTTTATCTTGTAATGACTTTTAATTTAGTTTTGGTTTCAGTTCAGGGACTATCCTAAAGGTTTTGGTTTTCATGCAACAGTTTTATTTAACATGCAAGAAAAGTAAAGTGCATTGCAATAAAGTAAATTGCAATAAAATAAAAGCGTACCCGGAGGGTCTTCCCGTCATCCCAAGCTGCACTTAAAACACATGTTAAGGCATTTAAATATTTCAACAAGTACCTAGGTAAAGCTAAGGGAAAGGTTTCGGTTGTCTACCAAAGTCCTAATCCTATAGCCTAATCATCTCCTATGACGTCTAGGTTCTTGTGTTTTGGTTTAAGGATGACTTTCTTCACCCAAGAACAATTAAATTCGGTTGTTCTTATAAACATCCTATCATATTGAGGAAGTGCTTAAGACGAGTCTTAAACATCTTTTCAATACCTCTAGGATTGTTTTAAGTCCAAGAGAATTTAATTATACAAGTGAATTAATCATCCAGGAGTTTAAGTTTTGTTATCTTGCTCAGTGAACTAGGACATTTGAATATCCTATAAGTGAAGTAACACTTCACTTGATGCCTCATTTAAGAGTTATAATAATAAAAGCTTTAAAAGGGCAAATCAACTTATTAAGTATTTTAATGATTTAAACTTAATGATTTAATTTTAATTTTGACTTAATTATAAAAAGTTAGTTTAAGTTTGGAATAGTGTTCAAGTTATTTTAGATTTAATTCTTAATGATTTCATTTAGTTTTGTTGTTAAATGATTTTAATTTAATTTAATTCAATTTAACTTTAATTCAATTTAATTTAATTTTAATTTAATTTGATTTGATTTAATTTTAATTTAATTTAATTTAACTTGATTTGATTTAATTTTAATTTAATTTAATTTAATTTAATTTTAATTTAATTTAATTTAATTTAATTTTAATTTAATTTCAATTTAATTTTAATTTAATTTCAATTTAATTTTAATTTAATTTAGTTTTAATTTAATTTTAATTTTAATTTAATTTAATTTTAGTTTAATTTTAATCTTAATTTGATTTAGTTTTAGTTTAATTTTAATCTTTATTCTTTAACTTTAAGAAGAGAGAGTTCATACCTTTGCTCAGAGAAGTGAAGCTTCGATCCGAGAGTTTTGTCACGTTCAATTGGGTCCAAGCAAGCTCCGGATGAAGTCCTCGTGGCTCGGTGAATCGCTTAGGTACAAAAGTGACCACAGCCGATCACAAAGCTTGGAGGCTGGAAGCAATGGCTGGCCTGGTGAAGGGGCTTTTACTGGGAAACTTCTCCTCTTGGTCTGGTGAAGGTGTAGAGTCAATCAATTTGGGGATTGACTCACTATGGTGAAGTGTCCTGGTTTTAGGCTTGGATTTTGACTCTGAAATTGAGCTCACAGAGAGGAAATGGCAGGGGGATTTTAGTGGGGATTAAGTTCTCCAGGTGTGGAGGAGAGTCTGGAATGATTTTGGCAGAGTTTCTGTATGGTTTCTTTTTAGCACACTTCATGGCCGAGAGAGGTGGGGTTTAAATAGGAGAGGCTGGAGGTCCTCCCAGGGGGGTTTGAAGGCTTAGATCAGCTGCTCAGCGGAAGAGAAGAACAGCCATGGTGGCCATTGGGCATGGGGCAGCTCAGCAGGGGAGAATTTCAATGTTAGGCTCACATGGTGCTCTCGGGTGTGGTGTTTTCCGGCGATCTAGGTGGTTGGTTGGCAGGCATGGGTCACCCTCAGGTTCAGGTGAGTCAGGGCTAGGGTTTTGTGTATTCAATTGGTAGTTGCCAAGTGTAAAGTGGTTGGATCAAAATGGAATGGGGCCATGGCTAATTTTGGCTCAATTTGGTCAACTCATGCATTTTGGTTGGGTTCACCTTCCCATGACTTGGTTTTAGGCTGAGTGAATGAGTTAGGTTACTAGGTCAAAGGTGGTGAGGTCCCTTTCTTAAGAATATTTAAATTAGATTTGGGTTTAAGGGAGACATGATTAAGGCTAATGACTTTTAGGAATTATGGAAAGAGCCTCCCTCCTTTCCTATCTTGGGTATGGTGAGGTGCCCAAAGCCCTCATGGCTCCCATGTGGCTCATGCATGGCTTCATGGCTCACCTTTGGCTTGGAAGAAGCTAAGTCAACTTTCATGAAAGAGGTTTTTTTTAGGAATTTTGGTAATTTAGGGGTGATTTGACAGGATTTGGCATATGGCTTAATTTAGAAAAATTTGATGGCTTAATTAGAACTTAGGGATGATTTCAATTAAGGGTATGATGAGAAGAATTTGTCATATGGGCTTTAGCATGAAGTTTGGGCTTTTGGAATCATTTTGGAGTGGGCTTATTAGGAAGGCTTAAGGAAGTGGGCCTTAGGTTTTAAAAATAAATTTATGGATGGGAATTTTGTAAAAGGTTGGGCCAAATAATTGTTGGGTTTGGTTTAGAGATGTGTCATGAGTAATTTGAATTAAATTTGAGGTGGTTTGGGTTTGAATTGGGTTGGATTTGGGCTTCTTTGGTAAAGGGGCCAATATAGGTCAAATTGGGCTAATTTGGGCCAATGTTGGGCTAGGGTTGAAATTGATGTAAAATTAATGTTGGTAAATGTTTATGGGGTACTAAAAAGAGTTTTCAACTTTGGTTGGGCTTTAATTTTGGGATTTGGGCCCATTTTGGTTAGGTTTGGGTTTAGGTAAAAAGTGGGAATTTTGGCTTTGAGTTTGATTTGGGTGGAGTTTAGGTTCAAATTTTGGGAAAATCATGTTAGTGTTTTGTTTGTGGGGATGTTAGGGAAAGTTTAGAAAAGGTTTGGGGTCAATTGGAGTTAAATTGGGTTAGTTTGGGCTAAGTTTGGGTCATGGGTCCAAATAGGGCTTTAAGGTCAAAAGTGAAATTGGATTCAAATGTCAATCAAATTGGGCTTGGATTTGGTCTAGATTGACATTAGGGATATTTAATTGAAGTTTACGATTGTATTGGACCAAAATTGGGGTCAATTGGGTTGATTTGGTTTGACATTGGGTTCATTTTAGGTTAAAAATTGGTCAAATTGGGGGTTTTGGTAAAAGTGGGGTAAATTGGCAAAAGTGGCCCATGGTGTAGTTGAACAAAATGAAATTGCAAATATTTGGGATTTTCTAGAATTTTTTGGGAATTTTTGGAATTTATAAAAGTTTGGCCAAAAGTGTATTTTTGGAAATTTTGGTATATTTGGCTATGGATGATCAATTTGAGTGATGTGGAAATGTTTGGGATTGGTTTTGAGGAATTTTGGGTGATTTGGAGATTTTGGAAATTTTGGGCAATTTCAAGGGCTTTTGGTAGGTTTGATGGGTGTAGGGTCCCCGGGGTTTGAAATTTTGGAAGAATGAAGATTGATCAAATGTGAGTGAAATGGAATCACTTTGATTGAGCCATGAAGCCATATTAAGCTCATATGAGCCATGAGAGGACTCATTGGAGGCATTCACTATGTTGTTTCTAACCCTCTTAGCTAGGGGCTTAGGGTTAAGGTCCATCCACATGAATTACCTACATGAGTCAGGGAGTCAAGTTGGGTATAGGTGTGGTTTTAGGATTTGGATTGTGTGTGTGAGAGTGTAGTGTGTGGGTGTAGTGAGTGTGGAAGTCAACCCTCACCAGACCAGGCCACTCAAGATAGTCCTAAGGCCAAAGAGTCCTATAGGGAACTCATCATTTAAACTTCCACATTTGTTCTCAACCCTCTAGGTGATTAGGGGTCTATAATCAAGCTTGTGGGGTTTGCAGGGAGACAAGAAGTGGTTTAAATTTCTAATGGATGGGTCCCAATTCTAGTCCTCTAAGATAGTCAAAGGAAAAGCCTAAGGCTAGATCCTAAACACTAAAGAGGGAAGAGAAGACCTCATCAAAAATGAGGTCAACAATCCCAAAACGTCCTCCAAAATCAGAATCATGACATTTCTGAATGATCTGTTCAGTTTCTTAATAAGGCACACATCTTCTAATAATAAGGTCATTAGATTGTTTATATAAATATGGTTCATACCTAAAATATGATTTTGAATCATGAACAAATTTTCCTTGTTGCTGCAATGTTAGCATGGGTGGCAAAATATCACTTACTAAATAATTTACTAAATTTGCATACCAAGGAAGTTTCCACTCATTAATATTATAAGGTTGTTCATCAGGGAAACTGTCTATTATTTCTTTGTCGATGTCAGATAATTCATTATATTCTAGTCTCGATAAATGATCAGCAATTTGATTTTCAGTTCCTTTTCTATCAATCACCACAAAATCGAATTATTGCATTAAAAGTACTCATTTAATTAATCTTAGTTTAGTATCCTTCTTTTGCATCAGATATTTAATAGTAGAATGATCGGTATGCACAATACATTTAGTTTCATCTAAATATGATCTAAATTTATCAAAAGCATACACATTAGCCAGTAACACTTTTTCAGTAACTGTATAGTTAATTTGAGCATCATTAGAGTTCTACTAGCGTAGTATATAACTTTAAAAATTTTGTCATATTTTTTACCAAGAACAACACCTATAGCATAATCACTAGCATCACACATTAGTTCGAAGGGTTTCTCTCAGTCAGGTGAAACTATTATAGGAGCTGTGATTAGTTTTTCGTTTAATAATTCAAAGGCATTCAAGCATTCTTCAGTAAATTCAAATTTCTTATCTTTTTCTAAAAGTTAGCAATGAGGAGTTGTAATTTTTGAAAAATCTTTAATATAGCGCCTGTCGAAACCAGCATGTCCAAGAAAACTTCTTACCCCTCTCACTGTAGTAGGAGGGGGTAATTTATCTATTACTTGAATTTTTGTAGGTCTACTTCCATGCCATTTTCTGAAATTTTATGCCTTAATATAATTCCTTCTGCAACCATAAATTGACATTTCTCCCAATTTAGAACTAAGTTAATTTTTTCGCATAGCTCCAAAACTTTTTCAAGATGATTTAAACATGCATCAAATGATGTTACAAACACAGAGAAATCATCCATAAATACTTCTATTCCATTGTCTATTAATTTACTAAAAATAGACATCATACATCTCTGGAATGTTGCAGGTGCATTACATAGTCCAAAAGACATCCTTCTAAAAGCAAAAGTTCCATAAGAACTAGTAAAAGTTGTTTTCTCTTGATCCTCAGGAGCAATAGGTATCTGATGGTAACCAGTATATCCATCCAGAAAACTGTAGTAATTGTGTCCAGCAAGTCTATCCAACATTTGGTCTAGGAAAGGAAGAGGAAAATGATCTTTTCGAGTGGCGGCATTTAATTTTCTATAGTCAATAAAAATACGCCATTCAGAAACTTGTCTGATAGGTATTAATTCATTATTTTCATTTTATTCAACAGTTATTCCTCCTTTCTTGGGAACACAATGAATTGGACCTACCCAAGTACTATCCGAAATAGGATATATAATTCCAACATCTAACCATTTTAAAATCTCTTTTTAACTACTTCTTTCATTATAGGGTTCAGTCTCCTTTGAGGGTCAATTCATGGTTTATGTTCTTCATTTAATAAAATTTTGTGCATACAAATCGAATGAATAATTCCTTTAATATTAGCTAAAGTCCAACCAAAAGCTCTTTTGTATTTTTTTAATGTATCCATTAATTTTTGTTCTTGAATTTCATTTAAGTCTGAGGATACAATTACTGGTAATGTTGAAAATTTTCATAAAAATTCATACTTTAAATGATTTGGAAGTTTTTTTAATTCAAGTTCAGGGGGTTTTACAGCTGATGGAATTAATATTTGATTTTATGGTGCAGTTGAATTGAGAGTTTCATATTTTTCCTGAATATAATCAACATCTTCACTTTCAATTTCTTCAAAATTATCTTTTTCTATATCTTCTTTTTCTTTATAATTTTCTGGGAAATATTCTTTTCTTAAATAATCACATATATCCATTCTAAAACATTCATCTTTTTCTATTGATGGATATTTCATAGACTTTGAGATGTTAAAGGTTGCTTCTTGATCATTTACTCTCATAGTCAATTCTCCTTTTTGAACGTCTATCATGGCTCTTCCTGTAGCTAGGAATGGTCTTCCTAAAATGATTGGAATTTTTTTATCTTCTTCCATATCTAGAATGATAAAGTCCACAGGAAAAATAAACTTATCAACCTTGACCAAAACATCTTCTACAACTCTATTAGGATGTGTAATAGATTGATTAGCTAACTGTAGAGTTACAGAAGTTGGTGATATCTCTTCAATTTCTAATCTTTTAAAAGTTAATAGAGGCATCTAATTTATGCTAGCTCCAAAATCACATAATGCTCGCCCATAAAATTTTTCACCATTAGCACACGGGATAGTGAAACTAACAGGATCTTTTAAGTTTTTCATGAAGTTTTCTTCAAATTATAGTACTACACACTTCACTGAGTGCAACAGTCTCAGGATCTAGTAACTTCCTCTTTATTTTAGTATATCCTTCATAAGTTTAACATATTCAGACATTTGTTCTAAAGCTTCAACAAAAGGAATATTTAGTGAAAATTTTTTTAAAATGTATAAGAATTTAGCAAATCATTTTCTTTTATCTTATTGTTTTAGTCTTTGAGGAAATGGTTCAATAGTAAATTTCATAGGTTTCAGAGGAAAATCAAGATACAAACTTTTGTTTTGTCCTTCAGTTTCTTCTTTTTCCTTTTCAACTACAGTTTCTTTTTGAACTCTTGTTTCCAACTCTTTCTATTTCTTAATTAAATAGCTTTGATTTGTTCTTTTCCTTGATCTTTAGGATTTACTTCAACATTGCTAGGTAAAGTTCCAACAGGTCTATTGCTTATTGCAGAAGCAATTTGCCCTAATTGGTTTTCTATTTTTTTTATAGCATTGCCTTGATTTTGTAATTGATTACCCATATTCAATACTAATTCTTCCATAGACAACTTCTTTTCCTTGAATTGTGAAAGATTATAATAACCTGATAGATTAGAAGGTCTATAATTGGAATGACCTTG
The DNA here is from genome assembly GCA_022702705.1 of Papilionanthe hookeriana x Papilionanthe teres. NCBI lineage: Eukaryota > Viridiplantae > Streptophyta > Magnoliopsida > Asparagales > Orchidaceae > Papilionanthe > Papilionanthe hookeriana x Papilionanthe teres. Next base: position 103,693,427 of record CM040432.1, read on the forward strand.
ATTGTTTATATTTCCTAATGAGTTTACAGGATTCTTCCCCCACTGAGGATTAACATTATTATTTTGATTATTCCAAATAAAGTTTGGATGATTCTTCCAACCTGGATTATAATAGTTTGAATAAGGATTATTTTGACTATAATTTATAGCATTTATAGCTTCATATGAAGATTGAGCATCTACTATTTGTCCTAATGATTTTTCTTCTAACACTGGAGGTGTTTAAGAACGATTCATTCCATATTGATCTATTTTCTTTGAAAGAGTAGCAATTTGGGAAACTATCATAGTTAAAGCATCAGAGTCATGAATACTGGCTACTCTCTTAGGATTTACCCTTTCAGCAGGCCATTGAAAATTATTAGTAGTCATTTCTTCTATTAACGCATAGGCTTCTTCAAAAAGTTTAGACATTAGTGATCCACAGCAGCAGCATCAATTATAGATCTAAGAGATCCTACTAATCCATTATAAAATGTTTGAATAATTAACCGATCAGGTAAATCATGATGTGGAAATTTTCTAAGAAGTTTATTAAATCTTTCCCAAGATTAATATATTGATTCTCCCTAATACTGACTGAAAGATATGATATCATTTCTAAGCTTAGCAGTCTTATATGGTGGAAAATATTTCAATAAGAATTTTTTTGAAAGTTCTCCCCAAGTTCTAATAGATCCAGGTGCTAACGAATTTAACCAAGCCTTAGCCTTATCCCTTAACAAAAAAGGAAAGAGTCTAAGTCTGACAACATCATCAGACACTCTGTCGTACTTAAAAGTAGCACAAAGTTCTAACAAACTTGCAAGATGAGAATTAGGATCTTCATTTGAAGTTCAACCAAATTGATCATTTTGTACCTTTTAGATGATTACAGGTTTAAGCTCAAATTAATTAGCGGCTACATCAAGATTTTGGATAGTTAAGTGAATTTCATCTAATGTAGGGTTAGCATAATCTCTTAAAGATCTAGATTGATGTTCATTTTCTATTCTTTAGTTGTTTACATTGTTTTCCATTGTTTAAGAATTTAAAGTTTCTTTTCTCAGTTTTCTAATTCTCTTAACAGTGCGTTCTAATTTCGAATCGTAGGGTATAAGATTTTTAGAACCAAATTTAAGCATACAATCGAAATCAGTACACAACAAAACAGTTAACTAAATAAGTTGCAATTCTATAAAGGTTTTCTAACTGTCATAAATTGTTGTCCGTTACTCTAATTATGTTATATTTTTATAACAAATAAAATATTCCCCGGCAACGGTGCCCAAAAAATCTTGAACCCCATTTGTTTTTAAATATACTTATATCTAAGAATTCGACACCACTATTAAAAGCTATAAATCCTCAGCTACAGTGCCAAAAACTTGATCAGGAGCGTAATTTTAATTTTAGTAACAATTAAATATTATAATCCTTTGATCACACAGTTACGTTTAAACGCAAGTATACGTATCGCTCAAGTAATACAGAGCTCTAGTGGAGTCCTGGATATTGATCCCACAGGGAATATATTAAAGCTTACATACTAGAATTATATAAACCAATTCAGAATCACAACTAAATCGAATTGTCTATCTGTCACTAATACGCAATCGACGACAATATAAAATTTGTATTTAAACTAGTTTTACTAACAATTTACTAATACTACTAAAGCTAAGTTCAAATATATAATAACAAGATTCTTTCTCCTTTGTTAAGATATTTAAGTGAAGCAATAATTAGAATTAGGTTTTATGTGTGTTGTGCCAAATAGGAGCATACCTATTATTTACCCTTTGGTCCAGGTATAAAGAACATTGACAAATCCTTTGTTTGATTACTGAATCTGCGGCTAAGCTGGGAGGATACCGGCTCTCACTTCGGATCTCCCACTTTCTTCTTGCCCGAGAGCTAACAATCTACACTTCAGCACCCAAATGATAGGACCGAATTGAGGATTTTAGCATGTCACTCTAAAATCTCCAATTCTACGCCCGGTTAATATTATTTCCCTCTTTATTTACACTTCTCCTTTCAAGGATTTACCCGTCTACCTTTCAAAGAGAAATGTGATGCATACTAGTTAAGAATTCTTAGCCCACGGTCAGATCTTAAGAATTCTTCACAGATTTTAACAATACAAATGGCCAATTCGTATAGTAAATTAAGTTTAGGTAAAGTATCATCACAACTTCTTTATAATTTCTTTAATAGACTAATTCATATAATCATTTCACAAAAACATCAAAACAAGGAGAAAGACAGAACAACTACTCAGAATTCATGGAAAGGATACAATAAAACTTGGATTTCATATTATAAAGTAAAGTTCTACACACTATAGTAAATAAACACAACTTATCTCAAAATACTCCCTAAGCAAACTCCTTGAAATTACTCTGAATCTCTTCCTTTCTTTACAACACGTGAAATTCTCCTTTGAAACGGCAATGCAGAAGAGATCTCTCACTTCCCTTCAACTCTTACAATCCCTCGAAGAATTCCTCATAAAATCTCTATTTGAACTCACTACTCACTAAATAACAACACTAACTACTCACTAATATACTCTTTAGAACACTTTGAACTCACTAGTAATTACGTAGGAGACCCCTTTTTTGGCCTCATTTGGTTCTTATTAAAGTTGTATAAGAGTCTCTAAGGGTTTTGCAGGCACCCCTTCAAAAATCATCCACATTTAACGCATTTCTGGAAAGAACCGTCGATCCTGCCTTTGGCGGCCTCGAGCTCACCTTCGGCGGCCTTCTAGAAACAGTACTTTTAAACATGCCCCGTCGTCGGCGGTCTCGATCTCCGCCGTCGACTGCCTTCCTTGGAATTAATTCTAAAATCCTGGGAAAATCACGTCATCAGCGCCATCGACCTCGCCGTCGGCGCCCTAGGTCAATTTTTCATAATTTGGTCCTTTTTTCTCCAAATTAGCTCCTTTTTGCATATTTTGGTTGCTTTGTCCTTAAATCTTCATACCTGTAAAAAAAATACCAAAAATACCTTTCTTTAAAGTGAAATATCATCAAAATCAGTATAAAATAGACATGAAAATTTTAACCTTTTTTCCTTGGATCATTACACAATCTTCGGGGTGGAACATTGCACAGTGTTCTGAGAAACGTGCAGATGCTTAACTAATCCGCAAAGTATGCTGAGATTCTATAGTGCACATTGTGACAACGCAAGAAGCTTTACTATAAGGAGCAAGTGGCAGTCGATAGTGATCGATGTAGCCAGTATGTGGTGATCGAGAGTGGTAGATGATGGCCGAGAGGTGGTGGTTGACGATGAATGATAAGCATGTAGATTGTAGGGGCAGGAAGCAACAATGATCAAAGGTAACTGGCGGTGGTGACAACTAGAGGTGGTCAGAGCAGGTGACGGCCTGAGGTACCGGAGGCTGCAACAACCAGAATTTTACTAAAGGTGACTGTAGTGTCCGGAGTTGGCCAAAGGCATTAGCCGGAGTTGGTGTGTGTTGTTCAGCAGTGGTGGCTAGAGTTGGCCGACGGTGGTGGTCGGAGTTGGCCAAAGGTATTGGTGGATGTCAGAGTTGGCGGTGACTGTTACTGGAGTGGGAGGAATTAGCTAGATCTGTAATGTAGAAATGATGTTGAGCGTTAGCTCCTTCCTCAGTTCTTTTGGCTCCCAATTTAGCTCCATTTGACCATCCTATTTATAGAATCTAGGTTACAAATAAAGAAGGAATTATAACCACTTTGGTCGAATGGCCTAGGGAGGTTTCCTCAATAAGAATATATTATGTAGATGTTTAAGCAGCATAATGATGTCAAAATTGAGTGATCTATGTTGATCTCACTTTTGTTTAGGTCTAGTCTTTCTTTAGAATAGCCTAGGGTCTAGCCATAAGACTCTCTTGGTGACTATATTAGAAGACTAGTGATGGCACCCTTGCCCCATAGAGATTCAAAACTATTCTTTGCTACATTTAGAGTGTCAAATGCTTAAAGTCTAACCTCTAAGTACGTAGGAGGATGAGACCAAGCATCATGAAGTTCAAGAGGAGTTCCCTATAGGATGGTCAAGCCTTAAGACTCATTCTGAGAAGTATGGTCTCGGTAGGCTTATACATATACTCACACACTCTCTACATTTACACTCACTACCTCACAACCTTAAACAAAGTATGCCTATACTTAACCCTAATCTTATGGAAACTCATGTGGGTGGTGCCCTAAGCTCTTAGCCCCAAGCTAGGGTTGGGTTAGAACCAACACGTGGAGGAGCCAACGTGGGATTTCTCTTGGTCCATGGTTCAAAAAGGTTAAAATTCTCATTTAACCAAATTTTTGCCAAAATACCAACCTTTGACCCTTTTACCCCTAAACTCCACCAAATTAGCAGATTGCCCCTAAACCCTAATTTTGACCAAAATCCCAAAAATGCCCAAATTAGACAATTTTCTCCAAAAATCATCCTAAAGCATTCCTCACCACTCAAAATACCTAAAACAACTCAAATTTAACAAAATTCCCAAAATACCCCCAAAATACCCAAAATGACCAAATTGCCCCTCCAAATTCAAAAATTCCAAAAAATCCAAAAAATTCCAAAACAATCCCAAATTTCCCCAAAATCAATTTGAACCACTTCACTAGACCCAATTTGACCAAATTAACCCATTTTGACCAAAAGCCCCAAATTGCTCCTTTAAACCTAAAATGCCCAAATCACCTTCAATGTCCACTCAATTGATCTCAATCTCCCCCAATTTCAATTCTAAACTCAAATTCACCATGCTTAAACTCAATTAAAACCAAATCTATGTTCAATTGATCCAATTTCCAAACCTAATTTCATTCCAAATAAAAAAGCCTCAATATTGACTATATGCCTAAATCCCCGAATTTGAACCCCTTAGCCAAGTTGATTTCCTCATATTTGAATTATAAACTCTTCATAACGTTCTCACACACCAAATTGATCCATAAATTGACCAAAATTTGAGTGCAAACCTCACCCAAATCCAACCAATGTTAAAATCCCTAAATTTGCCCCAAATGTGTCACATGCCTAAATTCACCTAATTGAATGCCCTAAACCTAACATTTCCACCCAATTTCTTTCTAAAACCCTTCACAAAGATAACATACATCAATTTTAACCACCAATTGAACCCTAGCCAAGATTTAGCCTAGCTTAAACCCAAGTCTAACATATGTTAACCCAAATTGACCAAGTGCCCAAATCCCACCAAATCTACCTCCTAAACCAGCTCAAAATCACTCCAATTCTCTTCTAAAACATTTGTGACAATCATGCACATCATTTTGAATAATAAATTGGTTCTAACCCAAGATTGAACCAAACTTAGCCCAATTTGAACCTAACTGACCCAAATTGAACCTATGACTCAATGTAACCAAATCAATCCAAATGTGATCAACCCAAGTCCACCATAACCATCAAATGAACCCTAGGGACTGGTTTAAGTCCACCTAGCCCAACCTAGTTGAGCCATAAATCAAGGGTCCCCTAAATTAGGGGGTTTCTTTTCTTAGATGCTTAAACCAAAGAGATATTTGCCAAAACCCATCACCACTAAAATTAATTACCTGACTCACCTGACCACTGGCTCACCTGACCTCTGGCCACCTCCCTCTGGCTTGGCCTAAACACCGAAGGAGCCAAAACTGAGAGCTGCCTCCCATGGAAAAACCCAAGTTTACCCATCCAAGCTGTTTAACCCTAATTGGTCATTGGTGCCTTATTTCCTTCCACCTAAGCAATTGATTCCACCCATCAGCAAGCCCTGAGCTCCAACATAGCCATGGCTATTTAAGGCACCCCCTCTCATGACCAAAAGGAGGAGATACACTAAACATAGGGGAAACTTTGTCCAACTGCTTCCAGAGCTTCTCTCAGCCTTCCTAAACTCAGCCCAACAATTTCTCAGCTATCTCCTCCACTGTCTGAGCTCAATTTTTGAGCTCAAAATCAGCCAAAATTATGGTACTCATTGTCACAACCCTACACTACACCAAACTCCTAATTGATTTCACCATCCCCTCACCAAACGAAGAATTCCCTATAGAAGCCCCATCCCAGAGCCTCTCCAACCTTCACTTCCCTCATACCCAAATTTCCCCTATGATTGATCTCTGGTGTAGACCCAACAATTGCTCAAATTTCTATTAGAAGGAACTTCGTGAGGTCACTACGAAGGTGTAGAACTATTCTGATTGAGGCCTCCCCTCTCACACCAAGGTATAGAGCTCTCACTTAAATCCGAGCCTATATTCATTTCCGTGCATGAATATTGTATTTTATACTATATGGACTGTATGAATATGTTTGCTAGATTAGATTAATATAGAGGATAAAATTTGATGTGATTTGATTGAGTCTAGGTCGAGATCTTAGGCTTAGAAGGTGGGTGATTTTTGGGTTAGGTCACTTGGGGACGATGATGTAAAGCCGTTGGATCGAGTGTGTATTGCTTAGATGGCCAAGAGGATTGATTTCTGATGCATAAGCGTGTAGCTGACTCAGATGGCGGCATCCAACCAGAAGGCGACACGTGGTTTCGACGCGTATGAGCCTAACTCGGTGCTGCATGTTTAAGTGAAAAAATATGGATTAAATGTATTTATTTAATTCAGAAACCTTTAAAAATCCATAACTTGGTGTAGAAAAATCCTAAAAATAAAAGAAAAATACCCTCTTGCTCAGTGAACAGAGAAGAACAATGTGGAAATGGTTTGGTGTTTATTTGATGTATATTATAATTTTAATTAATTAAATACAATATTACATATTTTAAATATATTTTGGCATAGAAATTTTACCATGACTTATGCTTTAAAGCTTTTTGTTCTCTCTGACTTGAGGGATCTTCCTTGTTTTTTTCCAAGGATTGGGGAGATCTCTAATTTTTAAGTTAATCACCCCTATTTTCATGAAATAATTATAATAACTAAAATATTAATAAAAAAATACAAAGTAAATTTTGTTAGGTTCACTATGACCAGAGAACCAGAAGAAAAATATAAATTTGGTTTAACTCATTAAATATGCCTCTAATGGTAATTAAACCTCTTAGATGAAAGAAAATTAAAATGGAATAAATATAAATGTAAATAACTTAATTCTGATTTTTCACTGTGTATTAAGGTCAGAGGAGCTCCTATAAAAAATTTCAAGTCATTTAGAGTTAATTTTACCACCTAATGTGATTTTCTAAGTTACAATTTTAGAATTAAAATAATTATAATAATTAAAATATAAGTTGTAAAACTATGAAATTGGTTTTGAGAGTTCCTTATGACCAGGAGAATTTAATAAAAATAAAATAGTAATTAAAATGAACACTTCATTTTTAGGTTTATTTTGAATTTTAAAAATTATTAAAAACTACTAAAATTAATTAATAATTAAAAAAATCACTAAAATATTAAAATCCACAAAAATGTCCTAATTAACCTCCTGATCATTTGTGAATAATTAAAATAATTTTCCTAATTTCCTAAGTAAAGATAATTTTAAAAGGCTCAATATAATTTTTAAGCTTAAAAATGAATTTTTCCTAATTTCTCACTAAAATAATTCTAATAATTAAAATTTAAATCACAAAAATAAAAAATTTGTTTCTCTAGGTTCCCTAACCTCATAGAGATTTAGAAAAATACCAAACTTAATTTTCAACCAAAATAATATTTTATATTTAATTAATACACCGAAATTTAAAATAAGCATAATAATTAAACTGAAGTTCAATTATGAAAATTGGTCTAAGTGGTCCACTGATTTAAATGAACCTCCAGTAATTTTCTTAAAAATAAATATTATGTTTTGATTAAGTTATTGAATCAACTTTAAAAATTCCCGTTTTGCATGTAAATAGTTATATAAGTTAAGTTAAATTAGAAAAATTATATTTTTCTCCTCTGATGTTTTAATTGACCCATGAGTGGGGCAACATAAAATTCCAATGTCATTTGAGTTAAATTTAATGAATTATGAGGTGATAGGCCTTAAAAGGCAAAGTTGTAATTAAAGAGCTTAAGCCTTAATTAATATTTAGGCCTAATCAAAAGGTAAAATGGGCAATGAATAATCTTAATTGACATTCTTAGATGATTGAAATAGAAGGGATTTAAATGGTAGAACTAACATCACTCTTGTCATAAAAAAGATAAATTTGCAATTTCTTTAATTATTTTAATTTGGAAGATAATCAAAATTAAATGATTCCAAGGTTAGGGTTTGACTTTGGAAGTTAATAATTCATCAATATAGTACCCCTAGTTAGTGTTTAATTATAATTCTAAACTTTGATAAGAATCATGAACATATAAGCTAACATTTCCTAAAATTGTAAAAATACCCATTAAGTCATAAGGGCTTGGTAGTGAGCTAAGCTTAAATCAAACTTAACTAATATATATTAGAAAAGATGATAAAATTAACTGTGAACATATTTGAAACACTACAATCTCAACTTTAAAATCAAAATCTGATAAGCTTCTTGATTAAGTCAAATGTGTTCCCTAAAGGCCCCACTCACATAATTTATAAATAAAATATCAAGTGATAATTACCCCATTCTTAGAGATGATCAAAACATCAGTTCATTGAGCATAAGGGTATGATATGGAAGAATGATTAGACAACATAATAAATTTGAATGAACTCGATATGTTTCAGAGGATTGTGAGATGTCCGGGCTCAGCCCCTAGACCTTTCTCATACTCTTCTGGATGCCTTGGAAGAAGATTAAACTTATTATGTCTTGGTTAAGGAAACATCTATACATTTAAGATAGGACCCACCAAGTAATGACATGAGATTTGATGGATACACTTCCAACCTGTTTTCCTGCTTTCTAGCATGCTTCAATTCCCACAAAAATTATATATATGCATTGTAAGGATAAACTTTCAGGGGAAGGAGAGAAAAGAAATGTCAGGTAAGCTTTTATTTTATTGTGCTGAAATTTACATTCATTACTTTCTCGTACCTTTTCTTCTTATGAAATTGCATGATAAACAACGAGGTCACCCTGCATGTCAAAACCAAAACTTTTAGGATAGCCACGAAAACAAAACCAAAATTAAGATTAAAACAAAACAAAGATAAAATTCACTGCCACAACAATCAAAATATAAGACAACTCAAAATTTAATCATAAATAAAACAAAATCACAATTGAAACTAAATTAAAACGTCTCTTTGGATGTTCGGGAATCCCTCGGAGAAGGAAACCTACAACTGCTAACAATATTTCCCACAGTCTGAAAGAAAGTATTGAATGCATTTTATTGAATTTGTTAAATTCATCTGGACTAAGTGAATCTAAAGAAAATAGCGGTACAGGAACGAGTGAACCGTGGGATCTTAACCAGTGTCACCATAATCAACTTAAATATTCCCCTAATAAGACATTAATACCTCAATTTAAACATTTCTAAAACAAGATACTTCTCTTATCTCCTTCATTTGACACTTCTAAAACTAAACCTGCTACGAAGAGGCTCTTGGAGTAAACAAAAGTAGGTAACATGTCCATCTTCAATAGTATAACTCTTTAGAAATAAATAACAAGTCGTAGGACTTTGAGGTAGTTTGCCTAGCACAGAATAAATCCTCACTTTATCTCTTTAGTCTTTTGCATCTCGTGCAATATAAGGCCTAACTCGTCTTAGGATTCTGAGATTGTCATCAGATACGACATAAATTTTCCTATCTTCCACACTATTCACATGATTTGTATCAGGTGAATGTAAGTTCAAAATAATAAAATTGGCAAGAAAAAATATCAAATAATTATCTTAAATTGAAGCCAAACAATATAATAGTTTGGGAAATCACCAAGATTCTTCTTGGAGCTGTGTTTTCCCTAGCCTTCTCTTACTTTGGATTATTATAATAACTGTTCCAAACTTGAACCACTCACATATTGGATTTCCTATTACCACATTTTCTTGAAGATCATACCTTTTGGAAGTCATGAAAATAATATTTCCTGATATAAATCAAGAGTTTTCTTAGGTGACCTCGATTATCTAAGATGTAATTAACTATAGGTGAAGTTAACAGTTAACATAAAATTTCACAGACCAAACGGATGTCATAAGTCTTTAGCTTATTTAATCAGGCCTCATTAGTAAGCAATGTGTATATTCTTTGGGGTAGTTGCACAACCTGCAACATAGTTCTCGCTTGTTTAAACTATCATTTATATGAGATTGGTTTTGAATCTCATATTTTCAAATTAAAATGATATTTTACAAATTATATATATATATATATATATATATATATATATATATATTAAATTAAAAATTTTAGGCTGGGCATTGGGATACTCTTTCCGGTGACTGACAATTTCTAATTTGGCAACCGACAATCTATAGCTCATTAACTTTTTCTTGTCAAGATGATTGATTTGACTATAAGCATGTCAGATCATTTGGAATCCATTTGACCTTCCTACTATGTATTGAAAGCTTTCAAATGAGGTTAAATGGCTAAAAATAAAGCGTTCCGAATTTTGATATTTTTGGACGATGAAGTTATACTCTCCAAATATTGGAGGCAACTACACCATAAATAAAATTTAATCATCCAAGATGAATTTCAAGGCATGATATAAATCTCGAGGTAATTTTTTTAGCAAGTAATGATCATAATGCAATTAAAAATCATCAAGAACACTGATTTATTCAAACTTATAGTCAAACTAACATACTTGATGAGACAGACCTAGAGATACAAGAATTGATCTAATCCAAGGAAAACTAAGCACAGGTTGAGCCATTAAACTGCTTTTATAATCTTTCAATGCATAATTGGAAGGCTGAATGAATTCCAAATCTAACATGCTTATATTCAAATCGAACCCCTTGATAAACCAAGTCCAACGAGCCCCATATGAGTTTATTTTAACATCATTAATGCACATAAATGTTCACAGAACACCTTCTGATCGAGGGAGCCTCCCAAGGCCATCTAATCAGAGTGGCTCACATGCCTTATTTATTTGTAACCTAAAACCTATAAATAGAGCCCTACTTCCTCTTGAAAAAAGAGTTAGAAGAAGAGAGGAAGGAGTTGAAGCTCAACATCAATTTCGCACCACATAATGGAGAATATCTTTCACTCCAGCTAGCATCGGCCACCGCAACTGACTTACATTGACCAACTGTGGGAACAACAATTGCCAACTCCAGCAGTAGTTGCCGCCTCTGGCTAACTTTAGTCAATGCCACTGGCTCAATCCAGCCATTTCCATCACCTCTGACCAACTCCCTCCACTGCCTCCTTCAACTATATCTAACTACGACTACCAACATCCACCTCAATTTTCGCTACCTCCTAGCCTTGTGACCTACAGTACCATCAGTGATTGTCTACCACCACCTACTGGTCACTGTCTACCACCGTCACCCACCACCCATCATCCATTGCCAACAACCATCGACCATGACCTATTTCTTGCAGTAAAGACTCTTGTGGAGTCATAATGTGTGTTATAAAATCCTAGTATACTTTACAAAACAAGTAAAGCATCTGGAGGAACAATACATCGTCCATTACACCATACAATGACACACCTCAATGATGGTGTAACAACACGCCTCAAATAGGTTGTTGCGACACACCTTAAAGATGATGTAATTATAATTAAACTCGAATACAATTCAATGATGCCTCCCAAAGACATATATGGTGTAGCTTCAGCCTACGAACGTGTATGGTGTAGCTTCAGTAAAGTCTCTTGTCCATTGAAGACTGTGTTTTCTCTAGACAATTAAAGCTATCTGCTTGCAGTTCTCAGTTATGACCTACATGGTGTAGCTTCTGACTCTAACTCCTGTAGCCTAATAACATCTGTACATTTCATCACTATAGCCTACGGACCAACTATGACCTATATTGCTCATGGTCATACTACTCTTGACCCTGTCCCCAACAACGTACAAACATTATCACAGCTTATGCACCTTCTAATTATGACCTATGTGACTAGCTACTACCTATGTGGGTCACAGCTTAGTACAACTCTCGACTCCGGCCCCTGCAGCCTACAAACGTCATTGCAGCTTCTCCCTATGACTTACGTGACCAACTATGGCCTAAGCTATTCATGGCTCATTCAACTCCTGACTCTGGCTCTTATAACTTGTAGAAATCATCACATCTCACCACTATGTCCTATGTTACCAACTACGACTTATGTGATTCACAGCTCATGTAACTCCCAACTTTCTGCTTTGCTGCCTACCTATGTTATCACAACTCACCCTACATGACTCACGGCTGCATGGCTATCAACTATGACCTATATGACAAGCTGGTATTAAAATCATCATCTACAAAATTCACGATGAACTACTACCTCCATAACAATTAACAATGACACCCACTATCACTAAGAACTACAACTAAACCATGGTTATTATTGATTAGCTACTATTGTACATTTGCAATGATCAACTTTGTAACTCAATCTTCCTTAATTTAAGAGAAGAGTGGATATGTGTACTCATCATTCATAGTTGATTACTTCAACAGGTCAAGCCCCATGGTTTTTACCCCTATCTTAGATTTTCCACATAAACATATAGGTGTCTCCGGTTTATTTTTCTTTAACTACTTGAGTTTGTACTAGATTTTTATGCAATGCCAATGTGATGACTCATTACTCTAGCACTGCACAACTTTGAGCAAGAATTATTTTTTGGCATAGTATGTAAGAAATAAAGTATCATTTGACACTCTCTTCAAGTTTAACAAGCTGAGTCTTTACTTAGTTTTCTAATGATACTCATCATCCAAATAGTAAAGGAACCTTCTATGTGCTTTTTGAAGATAATTTCTAAAGCTTACTTTGATTTGGGGGGCAACATTGGCTGTAGTCTCAAATTGTCATTCACCTTCAACACCCCAAGTACAATTCTAGTGGGTTAATCTTTCTGCATCTTATTCAACCACAAATTTTATGGCAACTTCTTTCAAGATGGGGCAACCTTCACGACAGGTTCAAAAGGTCATTCATGTTAATGTTTTGGGCATAAATGTGGTGGGATATTTATCTCACATTTAATTCATACATTAAGTCTTTGAGAACTGATTCCTAACTGAGGGAAACTAAATAAATTAGGCTTCCTTAACACCCCCACAAAACTAAAGTTCTTTCTTAGTTGTATCAGAAAGCTTATATCTTCAAATATTGATACAGGGTTTGTTTTATAATGCTGAATGGTAAACACTTCTGCAAGAAGATGAAAGCAAGTTTCAAAAATTATTCTTGAGTATAGCTACAATCATATTTCCAAGCAAAAGACAACTCATTGAGATATATGCCCTAATCTCAAGAAAGCCAACACATCTCCAACACCTAATTCTAGGCTTACATAATTATCGGATGACTTGATTCGAACTTATCCATTACATGATACAGTAGTCAAGAAAAATTTTCCTTAATAACCTTAGATAGGTCAAAATTCTTGTTGGATTCCCTCCAACTTCTTCTATAACAAGTTACGACATCAAGCAAATGTTTTGACTAACAACTTTAAATAGGTCAACCATCCTTATTTCATATGACTTTTTCCATTACAAGTTAATGCCATCGAATATCTCTAGTTATACAACTAAAGATGGGTCTTACAACCATAATGGACTATCCTGTAAACTCTGTTCCAACACAGCTTAACGTTGTCAAACATCTCCGACTATACAACCTAAGATGAGTTTTACATACTTCGTGTATTTTACCTAGCTTCTTCCACTACATGTTGTGGTCATCGAGTGGACACCCACTGATTAAGCAACCTAAGAAAAGTTGAACATTATAAACAACAACGCATAAGTCAACAACTTTGAATTAGAAGTTCGGCAGCATCAACTTGTAACCACCCTAAAGGCAAATTAATCACAGTTCAGAAGGAAAGACAAAAGAAACCTCATAAGCAACATAAAAATTTTTATTGCATCAAGAAAGATAAATATTTTCAGACAAAGATATTATCACCATGTAAAAATGCTACGCCAAGTGATCTAAAGGCTACAAAATAAGAATCCAGTTCAACATTTTTCTTATTCTCAAGAGTACGCTTATACTAGAAACCTTCTACTTCTCTACAGTTCAAGCCAGAAGGGGGATCGTTGGGCTTTTGGTTTAAAAACGACCCTTGAGGATCACAAATTTCTATTCTTATCTTCAAGGTTCAACATCCTAACATGGATAGCCTACAATATCTTTATGCTCTAATCAAGGTTAGTTCGCATCTCCTTCAATTCTTCTTGAGCCTCCAGCAGTTCTTGGTTTTGTTTGAGTGAACAATCATTATGAAGGATAAATCATCTTAGCACTTTTCTTTCTGATTCACCAATAATAATTTTTTAATTTCACATGAGTTATTAATTTTCTTAAGCTCATAAAAGATATGGCTAATCTTTACAAGATCTTTACAAGCTCAGTCTTCCATGCCTTTAATGAAAGGGCCAACTCATCTTCAAATGTTGTCGGCATTACCTCCTAAAAATATTGATATTTCAAATGATTTTTAGGGGGACAAAATTCTCCGGATGTCAGCATCTCAACAACGTGAAAATATCCTCCACAACTCACTGCAGCCTGCCAACTAGAGCTGGCTGGGGCCATGACCCAGTCTCAGCCTGCCAACCCTTTAGTGGACTCGGCCTGATTCGCAACCTAGTGACCTGCTTGGGCTTGCCTATTAAAAAAGAAGCTAGATCAAGAGGCTGAAGATCACTGAATTCTGACATCATTAATTCAGTTAAATGACCATAGATCACTATCATGTTTAGGGAACCTCCCTAGGCTGTCCAACCAGAGTAGTTTGGATTTCTTTCTTATTTGCAACCAAGATTCTATAATGCTACCTACCTCTTAAAAAAGAAACTAGACAAGAATACTAAAGAAGTGAGGTAGAAGCTGAACTAAACATAGTTTCTGCATCACAGAGCTGGCAAATACCTCTCACTCGGAAGCCGCCACTGCTAACTCTAATTATCTCCACATCTAACTTTGTCAGCCGCCATCACCTCCGGCCAACTCTAGACATTACCACCAGCCAAATCCTTTTTAAGAGGGGGTAGTATTTTGTTTATATAATCCAGGATACAAATAAGGAAGGATACTAAACCACAATGATCACATGATCTAGGAATTTTCCCTCAATAGGATAGTGCTCTGTAGACATTTAAGTAGCTTAATGATGTCAAAATTGAGCCCACCACCCTTATGAAAAAAGGAGCAATATTAAGATCTAGAAGAAGAGACGATGAAGCTGAAGCTCAAGATCATTTATGCACTACTGATCTGTCAACTCTGTTAGGGGCCGCCACTAAAACATTAGCTGTCACTAACTCAATAGTTGTCATCGCATCTGGACAACTCCACTTACCACCGGCAATTAACCAAGCCAACTTCAACGGCCAACTTCGACCACCACCATAACCTTTAGCTAACTCTGATCATCGTCACCGCCTGCCACCTTCGGTCACTACAACCTCCAATCAGTTCTGATTGTCACCTCTGGATCTTGCAGACTATAATCCTTCATCCACCATTGAACACATCCAGTCGACCATCACCTAACACTATCAACCACCACTTTCCAACCACTATTAACAAACATTGGCCACCACCTGCTCCTTACAATGAATTCTCTTATAAATTCACAATGTGCATTGCAGAATCACGACAAACATTGCGTAATAGTGAAGCATATGTGGAGCACTACATCATCTGGTACACTATGCAACAAAGTTTCTCAAAGATAGTGTAACGAGACACCATTCATAATGGTATTTCAAACCATTATTAAAGGGAAAAAATTATGCATATGTTGGCAGCTTAGAATTGTAAAAAAATAAACTCCAAAACTCACCACAATAGAGTATGAAATATCTTTCAAAAAGTTTGACAGTAATGAAAAATAATCTTCTTCAATAATTGACCCGACCGCAATTACGCAAGTAAAATAGCTTATAAAGTTATGGCCAAACTTAACCCCAAATCAAATTAAGCGGCTAATGTACGATAATTAAAAATTAAAGTTTTGAAATAAGAATATAAATCGTGCACTAGGGGTACTACACAAGTATACGTATCATTTCAAGTAATAAAGGGCTTTCTTTTTGAAAACCCCATATATCGATCCCACAGGGAAGGCTAAGTAAAATTAAGAAAGAAAGAAGAAAATCTATTTAAAAACTAACCAGCTAAAAGTAATAATATGCAAGTTATTAAAGTAGCAATTGTAAATAAGATTGTAATTTAAATGCTTTAACACAATAAACAAAGATTCTTTCCCCATACGAAATATTTCATGATTAGTAAACATCTAAATTAGTTTGAGAACTTTGAGAATGAGGTATTGTGACAAATTGGAGCATATATATTATTTAATCTCTGGTCAAGTGTATAAAGAACATTGGCTAGTTCTAGAAGATTGGATCAGGATGTACTGTTAGTAGTAAGGGACGAATTTCTAGCTCTCACTTCTAATTTCCCCCCCAAGGTGCCTATGATCGGGCCTACTATTGACCCGTCACCTCCTCTTAAACCAAATTGATAGAATTTAGCTTATCACTCAAAAAACATATTCAATTCTACACCCTTCAAAGATTTTCTCTCTACCTCCCCCTTCAAGGATTTACCATCTACCTTTCCAAGGGAAATGTGATACTTACAAGTTAAGAACTTTTAGCCCATGGTCAGATCTTAAGAATTTCTCCACAGATTTTAACATTACAAGTGATCAAGTTATAGTGTAAATGAAGATCAGGTAAAGTATCATCACAAATTATGGATGAAGAAAAATAAGTTCTCAAAACTAAATTAAATCCTTATCTAAATCATTTCATATTCGTAGGGAGAAAGAGAAGAAGACTACTCAGAAAGCATAGGATTCACAGCACAAACCATATTTATATAATTTAAATTCAAAGTTCAAACTTAATAACCAAATTATAAATACTTATCTGGAATGCTATCCAAGCAATCCTTTGTAGTTTCTCTGACTCCGACTGACTTTTACAAAACTCCAACTCCAGCAATCACACTAAACACACTCTGTACTCTCACTAAAGAAAGGTAAATAACACTACACACTCTTTAACTAAATGAGAATAAACACCTCTTTCACTCTTATAACACATACACACTCCAAACGACCACAATTTATTGTAGAATTGTCCTCTATTTATAGAGCTTCGAAAAAGACCAGGGGTTGCTTCAAGGACCTCTTCAAAATTCATCCAAATTCGTTGAATATTCTAGAAAAGTAACTGTGGTGCCTAGGCGCCAGTCTCCTGTGCTAATGGATGCGTCCTTTCAGGTTTTGAGTCGCACCTCTTCGTTGAATAACTGATTCCCAGTGTCTATATTAATTGTATCATGTTTATAACATATGGGAATTTATCCAGAGACTTCTAGATTGCTTCTGAGTCATCAATAACTGTCACAAAACCTTCTAAGAATTATCTAGGTTTCCCTGCCTAGTTTGGCACCTGGGCACCAGATCTGGCGCCTAGGCGCCAGTATCAGCCCTTTGTTTCTTCTTTTCTTCACTTGACTCGTTTTTGCTCCTTTAACACCTTTATTGACTCTTAATCTTCATAAACTCATTTTCTTGTACCTTCAACCAAAAAGATAAAAAATACATTTCATTAAAGCGTAATATCCTTAAAATATTAGTTAAAAATGATATAAAAATTTAGGTAATTTTAAGGTGGATCAATTCCCCCAAACTTAAACTTTGCTTGTCCTTAAGTAACTCTTTACTACTAAAAATAATAATCTATGGAGAAAATATTTCTTTAAGACTTCTATAACTAGAATAATGAAATTTAAAAGCTTTTTAAATAACTTAGGTTAAAACCAATATATGTAAAATATTTAATAGTTAAATGTTAAAAACTCTCTTCTCCTATCTATTTCAAAAAATAATTACAATTTGTCATATTAAGAACATGTAGATAATTTAAAAGAAAAAGATTTTTATGATAACTCTACTAGTAAGGATGCTTATACATAAGTCTTAAGTAAAAATAAATGTAATTAAGACTCTTCTTATAAGTTAATTCAAGTTAAGCCAATTTTTGATTAAGCATCTTCTCAAGCTTCTCCTCACTTATTCTTTTTCTGCTTTTTTTTCTTTTCTTTTTTGGATTGCTTTCAATCCTTTCTCTCTCTTTTTTTTAAGTGAGGATTACTATATCTGGATAGCTTGTTAATGATTTCGAACTTCACTATCCTTAACATATATTTAAAGACTTAACACATTTTTCACTTAATGAATATGTGTTTAACAAAAATATTTTTCATAGAGTTTCAATTCTATCTTCTCAAGTAAACATCTAGATTTCTTAATACTTTCAAAAATACAACAATTTTTTAATTTCGATATTTGAATCAAAATTCTTACACTCTTTTATTAAATAATTACAATTTTTAGAATTATCCCTTGTTATATAAAAATACTTTTGTAAGTTTATTATAGTATTCATAAAAACTGACCCAAGGAAAAAATGTTAAGATTTTCATGCCTATTTTATACTGATTTTGATGATATTGCACTTTAAAGAAGGGTATTTTTGGTGTTTTTCTGCAGGTATGAAGATTTATGGATAATGGAGTGAAAATATGCAAAAAAAACGAATTTGGAGCAAAAAGGACCAAATTATGAAAATTTGACCTAGGGCACCGACGGCGAGGTCGATGGCATCGACAGCGTGATTTTCGTGAGAGTTCATAATATATCTAAAGGGAGGCTGCCGATGATGGAGGTCGAGGCCGTCGACAACGGGGTCGGTTCAAGGTAGTGTTTCTAAAAGGCCCCCGATGGTGGAGCTCAGCGAGATCGACGTTTCTTTCACAAAATCCGTCAAATGTGGATGATTTACGAATGGATGCTTGGAAAACCCCTGGAGACTCTTCAACAACTTTAAAAAGAACAATTCTAGGCCGAAAAAGTGTCCTATTTGGGTCCTCTAAAATTCACTAAGAGTCCTTAAAAAGTCCTATTGAGATCTTCTAAAAGTCACTAAGTGTCAAATAGAGAGTCCACTAGTGTCCATTGTTGTTTTTTGTGAGTGTTAAATAGTGAGTTCAGATAGAGATATTGGTGAGGAATTCTTTGGAGGATTGTAAGAGTGGAAGGGAAGTGAGAGATTTCTTCTTCATTACCGTTTCGAAGGAGAATTCCGTGTACTGTAAAGAAAGGAAGAGATTCAGAGGAACTTCAAGGAGTTTTCTTGGCGAGGAATTTAAGATAAGTTGTGTGTATTTACTTTAGTTTGTAGAGCTTTAATTTTATATATGAAATCCAAGTTTTATTGTATCATCTCCATGAAATCTGAGTAGTTTTTCTGTCTTTCTCCTTATTTTGATATTTTTGTGAAATAGTAAATTGAATTAGTGTGCCATAAAAATTTAAGGAAGTTGTGATAAACTTTTACTTAGATCTTAATTTACTTTCAATCTGGCCAATTGAATAGTCAAAATATGTTGAGTTTAACAGCTTTAGTAAAGATTACATCTGAGATTCATGGAGCTCAAAGTCCTTGGAAGTAGGGTGCAAATAAATAAGGAAATAATATTCATTGGGCATAGAATTGGAGATTTTAGAATGAAAAGATAAAGTCCTCAATTCGTTCATATCGTTTGGGTGCTGAAGTGTAGATGTTAGCCCTCAGGCGAGGGGAACGTGAGAGCGCCAAAGTGAGAGTCGGTATCATCCCAGCCTAGCCGCAGATTTAGTAACCAAGCATAGGATTAGTCAATGTTCTTTATGCGTGGACCAAATGGTAAAGAATAGGTATGCTCCTATTTGGCGTAGCACCGTTTTAAACTAATTCTAATTATTTATTCACTCAAATATCTTAACCAAGGAGAAAGATTCTTGCTTATATATTTGAACTTCACTTTAGTAGAATTAGTTATCTGTTAGCAGAACTAGTATAATTTAAATTTAATATTATTGTCGATTTCAAATTAGTGAAAGATAAGAAATTTCGATTTAATTGTGATTCTGAATTGATTTCTATAATCCTATTCTGTAGCCTCTAAAATATTCCCTGTGGGATCGGTATTCAGGACTCCACTAAAACTCTGTATTAATTGAGTGATATGTATACTTGCGTTAAAGAGTAACTCTGCAATTAAAGAATATATTATATAATTGTTACAAAAAGAATTAAAATTACGCTAAGCATCTGCCGCACCGAGTTTATGCTCCCCCAAGTCATTTGGCGTCGTTGTCAGGGAATATAACATAATTAGAGTAACAGACGATTTAGGATAGTTAGAAAACTTTTTAATAGAATTGCAACTTATTTAGTTAACTATTTTACTGTGTACTGATTTCGATTGTATGCATAAATTTGGTTTTGATAATCTTATACCCTACGATTCAGAATTAGAACGCACTGTTAGGAGAATCAAAAAACTGAGAAAAGAACCTATAAATTCTGAAATAATGGAAAACAATGTAAACAATTAAAGAATAGAAAATGAACATCAATCTAGACCACTAAGAGATTATGCTAACCCTACATTAGATGAAATTCACTTAACTATCCAAAATCCAGATGTAGCTGCTAATTCATTTGAGCTTAAACCTGCAATTATCCAAATGGTACAAAACAATCAATTCGGTGGAACTTCAAATGAAGATCCTAATTTACATCTTGCAAGTTTCTTAGAACTTTGTGCTACTTTTAAGTACGACAAAGTGTCTGATGATGGTGTTAGACTTTGACTTTTTTCTTTTTTGCTAAGGGATAAGGCTAAGTCTTGGTTAAATTCGTTAGC
Source organism: Papilionanthe hookeriana x Papilionanthe teres (assembly GCA_022702705.1). Classification (NCBI taxonomy): domain Eukaryota; kingdom Viridiplantae; phylum Streptophyta; class Magnoliopsida; order Asparagales; family Orchidaceae; genus Papilionanthe; species Papilionanthe hookeriana x Papilionanthe teres. The sequence goes on from CM040432.1 coordinate 103,714,236, forward strand.
ACCTGGATCTATTAGAACTTGGGGAGAACATTCAAAAAAGTTCTTATCGAAATATTTTTCACCATCTAAGACTGCTAAGCTTAGAGATGATATCACATCTTTCAGTTAGTATGATGGAGAATCGATATATGATTCTTGGGAAAGATTTAAATAACTTCTTAGGAAATGTCCACATCATGCTTTACTAGATTGGTTAATTATTCAAACATTTTATAATGGATTAGTAGGATCTCTTAGATCTTTTATTGCCGCTGCTGCTGGTGGATCATTAATGTCTAAAACTTTTGAAGAAGCTTATGCGTTAATAGAAGAAATAGCTACCAATAATTTTCAATGGCCTGCTGAAAGGGTAAATCCTAAGAGAGTAGCCAGTATTCATGATTTTGATGCTTTAACTATGATAGTTTCTCAAATTGCTGCTCTTTCAAAGAAAATAGATCAATACGGAATGAATCGTTCTCAAACACTTCCAGTGTTAGAAGAAAATTCATTAGGACAAATTGCAGATGCTTAATCTTCATATGAAACAATAAATTTAATAAATTATAGACAAAATAACCCTTATTCAAACTATTATAATCCAGGTTGGAAGAATTATCCAAACTTTAATTGGAATAACCAAGGTAATTCAAATCATGTAAATCCTCAGTGGGGGAACTATCCTGTAAACCCATTAAGAAATATAAAAAACCAGGGTAATTCTAATTATAGACCTTCTAATCCACTAGGTTTTTATAATAATTCACAATTCAATGAGAAGAAGTTATCTATGGAAGAATTAGTTTTGAATATGGGTAATCAATTACAAAGTCAAGGAGCTGCTATTAAAAACATAGAAAACCAATTTGGACAAATTGCTACTGCACTGAGCAATAGACCTGTTAGAACTTCACCTAGCAATGTTGAAGTAAATCCTAAAGATCAAGGAAAAGAACAAATTAAGACTATTCAGTTAAGAAGTGGAAAAGAATTGGAAACAAGAGTCCAAAAAGAAACTGTAGTTGAAAAGGAAAAAGAAGAAACTGAAGGAGAAAATGAAAGTTTATATCCTAATTTTCCTCTGAAACCTATGAAAATTACTGTTGAACGACCACCACCACCATTTTCACAAAGACTAAAGCAACAAGATAAAGGAAAAAAGATTTGCTAAATTCTTAGACATTTTAAAAAAATTGTTAATAAATATTCCTTTTGTTGAAGCTTTGGAAATGTCTGATTATGTTAACTTTATGAAGGATATACTCAACAAAAAGAGGAAGTTACTAGATCATGAGATTGTTACACTCAGTGAAGAGTGTAGTGCTATAATTCAAAGAAAACTTCCTGAAAAACTTAAAGATCCTGGTAGTTTCACTATCTCGTGTGCTATTGGTGAAAAATTTTATGGGCGAGCATTATGTGACTTGGGAGCTAGCATAAATTTGATGCCTCTATCAACTTTTAAAAGGTTAGGAATTAGAGAGATTGCACCAACTTCTGTACCTCTACATTTAGCTGATCAATCTATTACACATCCTAAAGGAGTTGCAGAAGATGTTGTGGTCAAGGTTGATAAATTTATCTTTTCTGTGGACTATCATTTTAGATATGGAAGAAGATAAGGAAATTCCAATCATTTTAAGAAGATCATTCCTAGCTACAGGAAGAGCCATGATATATGTTCAAAAAGGAGAATTGACTATGAGAGTAAATGATCAAAAAGTAACATTTAACAACTCAAAGTTAATGAAATATCCTTCATTAGAAAAAGATGATGAATGTTTCAGAATGGATATATGTGATTATCTGAAAAGAGAATCTTTCAAAGAAAATTATGAAGTAAAATAAGATATAACAAAAGATATACATAATGAAAATGATTGCGAAGAAGTTGATTATATTCAGGAGAAATTTGAAACGCTTAATTCAACAGCACCAGAAAAACGAAACATTAATTCTATCTATTGAAAAACCCCTTGAATTTGAACTAAAAATATTCCAAATTATTTGAAGTATGTATTTTTAGGAGACTTTTCAACATTACCAGTAATTGTATCCTTAGACTTAAAAAAATTCAGGAACAAAAATTAATGGATACATTAAAAAAATATAAAAAAGCTTTTGGATGGACTCTAGCTGATATTAAAGGAATTAGTCCTTTGATTTGTATGCACAAAATTTTATTAAATGAAGAAAAAAACCAAGAATTGATCCACAAATGAGACTGAATCCTATTATGAAAGAAGTAGTTAAGAAAGAGATTTTAAAATGGTTAGATGCTGGAATTATATATCCTATTTTGGATAGTACTTGGGTAAGTCCAATTCATTGTGTTCCCGTAAAGGAAGAGTAACTGTTGAAGCAAATGTAAATAAAGAATTAATACCTTTCAGACGAGTTTCTAGATGGCGTATTTGTATTGATTAAAGAAAATTAAATGCCGCCACCCAAAAAGATCACTTTCCTCTTCCTTTTTTAGATCAAATGGTGGATAGACTTTCTGGACATAAGTATTATTGATTTCTGGATGGATATACCGGTTACCATCAAATACCTATTGCACCTGAGGATCAAGAGAAAAAAACTTTTACTAGTTTTTATGGAACTTTTGCTTTTCAAAGAATGCCTTTCGGACTATGTAATGCACCTGCAACATTCCAAAGATGTATGATGTTTATCTTTAGTAAGTTAATTGATAATGGAATAAAAGTATTTATGGATGATTTCTCTGTGTTTGGAACATCATTTAACGCATTCTTAAATCATCTTGAAAAAGTTTCGGAGCTATGTGAAAGAACTAATTTAGTTCTAAATTGGGAGAAATGTCAATTTATGGTTGCAGGAGGAATTGTATTATGGCTTAAAATTTTAGAAAATGGCATGAAAGTAGACCCTGCAAAAATTGAAGTAATAGCTAAATTGTCACCTCCTACTATAGTGAGAGGAGTAAGAAGTTTTCTTGGACATGCTGGTTTCTACAGGTGATATATTAAAGATTTTTCAAAAATTACCAAACCTCTATGCCAATTTTTAGAAAGAGACAAGAAATTTGAATTTACCAAAGACTGTTCAAATGCCTTTGTGTTATTAAAGGAAAAACTAATCCAGCACTTGTAATAGTTTCACCTGATTGGGAGAAACCATTTGAATTAATATGTGATGCTAGTGATTATGCTATTGGAGTTGTTCTTGGTCAAAGATATGATAAAATTTTTAAAATTATATACTATGCTAGTAGAACTCTTAACGATGTTCAAATTAACTACACGGTTACTGAAAAAGAGGTACTGGCTATTGTGTATGCTTTTGATAAATTTAGATCATATTTAATTGGGACTAAATGTATTGTGCATACTGATCACTCTACTATTAAATATTTGATGCAGAAGAAGGATACTAAACCAATATTAATTAGATGGGTACTTTTAATGCAAGAATTCAATTTTATGGTGATTGATAGAAAGGAACTGACAATCAAATTGCTGATCATTTGTTGAGACTAGAATATCATGAATTATCTGATACCAAAAATGAAATTACTGACAGTTTCCCTGATGAAAAACTTTATAATATTAATGAGTAGTAAATACCTTTGTATGTTGATATAGTTAACTATATAGTAAACGATATTTTGCCACCTATGCTAACTCTGCAGTAACAAAAAAATTCATTGATGATGCAAAAGCATATTTTTGGGATGAACCATATTTATATAAGCAATGTAACAATCTTATTATTAGGAGATGTGTGCCTTATGAAGAAACTGAACAGATTATTTAAAAATGCCACGATTCTGAATTTAGAGGACATTTTTGGATTGACAAAACTGTGCATACAATTTTACAAGCTGGATTTTATTGGCCTACTCTTTTTAGAGATGTTTACAAATATATCAAAACTTGTGATAGATGCCAACGAGCAGGTAATATATCTAGAAGAAATGAAATGCCTTTGAATTTCATGTTAGAAGTTGAGATTTTTGATGTTTGGGAATTAGATTTCATGGGACCATTTATTCCTTCATATGGGAACTTATATATTTTAATTACAGTTGATTATGTATCAAAGTGGATTGAAGCACAAGCTTTACCTCGTTGTGATGCTAAAAGTGTTTCAAGATTCTTAATGAAAAACATTTTCACAAGATACAGAATGCCGAGAGTGATTATCACTGATGAAGGATCCCATTTTAGGAATAAATACATTCAAATATTATTAGAAAAGTTTAATATTGTTCATAGATTTTCTACTACTTATCATACTCAAACCAGTGGTTTAGCTGAAGTTTCTAATTGTGGGATCAAACAAATTTTAGAAAATACTGTAAATCCTAATAAAGTACATTAGTCTATGAGACTGGATACTGCATTATGGGCATACAGAACTGCTTATAAACCTCCTATTGGTATGACTCCTTACAGACTTATTTATGGAAAAACTTGTCATTTACCAGTAGAATTGGAGCATAAAGTATATTGGGCGATTAAATAATTCAATTATAATTTGAAAAATGTTGATGAGAAGAGATTGTTGCAATTGAATGAATTAGAAGAATTATGAAATAAATCTTATGATAACGACAGAATTTATAAGGAAAAACTGAAGTTAATGCATGATAAGAAGATTAACCAGAAGATATTTGAACCAGGAGAAGAAGTTTTGCTTTACAATACAAGGTTAAATTATTTGCTGGGAAATTGAAGTCTCGTTGGTTAAGACCCTTTACTGTGACTCAGGTTTACACTTATGGAGCTTTTGAAATTGAATATTAGAAGACTGGGAATAGATTTAAAGTAAATGGACATAGATTAAAACCATTTTTTGAGGGTAAAAGACTAAATTTTAAAGAAGTTTTAATGCTCAGTCAACCTGAAGAACACTTGAATAGTTCGGGCTGACGATATTAAACCAAGCCTTTATGGGAGGCAACCCATAGTTATGTTTATTTGTTTGAGTGTTTTTTTGAATTTATCCTTAGTTTATAGTAATATTTAATTCTACTACTTGTATTTGGCCTTTGATTGTCAAGAATTTGGATCCATAGAGAAAATTTGGAACGTATTTGACCACGACGTAAATGTATAAATTTTTTCCAAGGGCACCGACGGCGCGCTCGACGCCACCGATGGCGGGTTTTTCTCGAGATCCCTGGAATTTAATTCACAAGGCTTGTCGACGGCACCATCAAGGCCGCCGACAGCGGGATCGGCGAGTGGGCAGTTTTCGAGTTTGAAATGTCAATTTTTTTAAGGTTTTTAGCGAATTCGTCCCTTATAAACTCCCATGGAAGGATCCTAAACACTCCAACTCCCATAAACAAATGGAAACTACTTTTAATTCCTCTCTAATGGCTTCAAATTCAGTAGATTACCCTATATTTCAAGTGTACAACCGAGAAAGTTCGTCAGTAGCGAGGCGCAGCGACTTTTCAACAAGGTGATATCCAAGAGAAGGCTAATCAAGGAAAGAGGATTCATCAATTGAGGATCACGTAATTCTTCAACATCAATTGAAGAAATGATTGTGCAGCGAAGATGAGAAGTGTTTTGCTATACTACTGCCGCAGTAGTCATTCCAGAGGTTAAGGAATTCTACGCCAATTTACATGGAATCAACCAAGGAAGCATCTATGTGCGAGGTAGGTGGATAACATTTAATTCTTGAAGGATTAATGAGTTATACATGCTTGAGAATGTTCATGTCTTCCATTATTCAAATGTTGTGCTGATGAAAGATAAGATGAATGAAATTTACCAATATTTGACAGACGAAACTGATGACTGGGAAGTTAGAGAAAACGGGTACATCAGTTTTTCTGCTACACTTTTAAACCTGGTTTCGAGAAATTGGCATGTTTTCATATCTGTGAAGTTATTGCCGACGATGAAAATCAGTAAAGTCACTAAAAAAAGTGCAATTTTGAACTATTGCATTCAAATGGAATGGCCCATTGATATTGGATTAATTATTGTGAAGTCTATGTTTGGCCTGATCGTTTAAGGATCATCTCAAGGGCTTGGACATCCTTCAACAATTTTCTCAATATACAGTTTTTTTCAAGTATCGTACGAGATTTGGGAGAAATTACTGCTACCTTGGAAACCTTTAGACCCAACGCATATGTTCCTAGCCAATGATGAGGAGAATGACACGGGCGTGATCATGGATCAAGCATCACAAAATTTTGTTCCTATTCAACCTCTAGTAGCGAACAAGACATCGATGATCTTACACCAAATTAAGAATCTGGAGAAGCAGGTACAAAATTTAATGAGTACGGTTAATAATATGTCTGATTTCTTTGATTATATCGATTGGAGGATGAAAGAACATTTTGATCATACTGGGCAATTTGAAGCGAGTTTGATACGCTTAATGAAGAAGATGTGATGGATTGATGAAGATTCAACTGAAGAATTCCTATTCCAACATTTCTATAACTTGTTCGTCCATGTTCAAGCAATGGGTGATATCAGAGAAGAAACCAGTACTAATTCAAAAGAGTAGTAGAATTGATTTATTTTGTTTCCTAATGTTGTGTTTGATTTGAACTATGTTTGTGTGATTGCATTCTTAGTTAGCTTTTTAATCTCAGTATAGTTAAGATTATGATTGAAATGTTTGTTTTCAGCGTTTTGAGTGTTGTGGTATGGATTGCGATGCAGATTAGATGGATTTAGGTTGAGAAAATATCTGTTTATGTGTGTTATGTATTGTGGATTGTAAACACTTGGATTTAATATATAATTATGAAGTTTTGTTGTGTGTATGTTTATTTTTGTTAATACATCACTTAATCACTTAAAATATATGATTAAAATGATCGAACGGATGATGATGAGGCTTAAAATTGATCGAAATCGCAAAAATTTGAAAAATGATCAATATTTGAGAATCTCGCCGATGGCGCGCTCGAGGCCGCCAACGGTGTGATTTTCCAGAGGGAATTGGAATTTAATTCAATTGAGCCCGCCGACGGCGCGAACGACCCCACCGACGGTGAGATCCAGAAAATTACCTTTTATTTTGACAGATCAAATGTCACTATTCATCGTCTTCTTCCCCGATTTACACAAAATTTCGACCTAGGGCTTGATAGATCTCTGATTTGGAGCGATATCAACACATTCTAACATCGGATTTCATCTTCCTTGGGTAAGAGATTCACTCCTATGTAAAAATTTTTCATTTTCACAATGTATTTCTTCCTCATTAAGAAATTTTGGAGAATTTGAAAATGTGGAGAAAAGACTTGGAAGGAATTCATGGAAGTTGATTTAGAATGCTTTAACCCAACTTTAGAAGCCATTGTATTATTATTTTGAAGATTAGTTTGGATTTTTGTGATTTTGATATAACAAACAATGGCTCCACTACAAAAGAGAAGACTCGAATACGACGAGACTCGATTTGTAAAAGCGAAAGCACAATCGAGATACACTTCAATCTTTCAAAGTAAGAAGTGCATACAAGATCGAGTTTTTGATAATCCCGGAAGAGAGATGAAACGAGTTATCAGAGAGAGAGAATGGGAGAACTTTTGTTACACAACAAATAAAGCTGTTGTCGAAGTTGTGACAGAGTTCTACTCTAATCTGACTCAACTTAAGGACGAGCCTGTCCAAGTAAGAGGATTCTCTGTTGATTTTAATGCTAACCGTATTAATTCTTTTTACAAGCTTCACAATTACTTTTCTAGCGAGTTGAAACATTTGAAACAATGGAGGGTCTGTTAAACAATGTTATTAACTTTCTCACTGACGGGAAAGGCACTTGGAAAATTAAAAATCGTGAACGGATTAACTTTCCACTTTTCATGATGAATGCCACTGCTAAGGCATGGCAATATTTCATTTGTTCGGCTTTGCTATACACCAATCATCATAGTGAAGTCTCGAGAGACAGAGCTATTTTGAATTTCTGTATTCAGAACAACAGAAGTATAAATGTGGGGAGAATAATTTACAAGAATATTATGGCCATTACAAAGAGTGAGTCAAGTGAATATTTAGGACATCCTGGCCTAATTTATGCACTTTGCCAATTATCTGGAGTTGAAGCAAGAGATGATGAAGAATGAGTGTATCCGATGAAACTCATTAGTAAAGTAAATCTGAAAACTTATAAATCCCATGAGGAATGGAGATCTGGGAGTAGGAGCAAGGCACCTTCTACTAGCAGAGACATCCCTTCTACTAGCAATGACCCTCTTACCTCTAGTTCCCCTACCTTATATGATTTGATGAATGCCATGACTCTGCAGCGGAAAAGTTTTGAGAAGTTAGATGAAAAATTGGAAAGAATTGATCACAGGATAGAAGGTTTAGAGCGAAGACATGATTACGATAGTGAGTATCTTCAGAGGCACTCTGATTTTGAGATGGCTTATTATGATGCTCAGGCTAGGTACTATAGAGGAGAGCTTGATGTCATTTTTCCAGAATGCCCCCTTTATACTCATTATCAGCCCAATCCATCTGTTGATCAGGGTGATGAAGACATTGTATGGGATTTTGATGCCTGATTTGATTGTGATGTGATGTACGTGTTTGTTTTAGTTTTGTTGCAGTACTTTATTTTTTATTAATTGTAGTCTGTGGATTATATTGTGTTTCTGAGATATGTGTTTAGTTTTGTAGTTTGTATTTTCGTTTCTGAATATTTGTTATGGTTTGTAATTGTAATTGTAATTGTAAACTGTTAAGTCTAAATAGTAAACGACTTATTCTGTGTTGTGAAATACATATGTCCTGTGTGGTGTAGTTAATTGTTGTTAATGTTTTAGTTTTGTATACTTGTTTTAAAATTTAATTACCCCAGCAAATTTTCTAAACTGTTGTGTGTGTAGAAAGATTTTTAATATTACAGGTCAGTTGAATTTAAAAATTTTGAGAAGAACCTGCAAATTTCAAAAAGAAAAAAATGCCTAAAGTGCAAAGGTACACTTTTTTATATTTAGAATTTTTCTTTTCACCCTGTATTATTTCTATTTATGGAAAATTTTAAATTTGGGGGGGGGAAGAAAAACATATTAACAACTATATGTTCTCAATTAACATATTTTCAAAAATTATAAATATAATTTTTGTGATAAAATTTAATTCAGATAACTATATTTAGATTTTATCTAAATATTACAGAAGATTCAAAGAAATATTTTTGGTAATGAAAAATATTTTTGTAGGTTAAGATATTTAGTATAAGAGGATAAGGTTAAAGTAAAGAAAACTATATTTTGAACTATTAAGAATCTTAGGAATTTAGCCGAGAAAGAAAAGATTGGGATTCAATGATGTAAAAACTACGAATTAAATATAATGTAAAAAATGTTTTAAAGTTTCAAATTTAGGAAAAGAAGAGTGAAGTTCAAAATTATTAACAGGCTATACAGATGTAGTAATCCTCACTTGAAGAAGAAAAAAAAACAAAAAGAAAAGGATTGAAAAACAATCCCTGAAAAGAAAAGAAAAATATATAGGATTGAAAAACAGTCCAACAGAAAAAATTAAGTGAGGAGAAGCTTGAGGAGATGCCTTATAAAAAATTGGCTTCACTTGGATTAACCTAAAGGGAAAACTAAAAAACATTTCTGAACTTATATTTATGACTAGTTTCTTTACTAATAGTATCCTCAGGAAGTTCCTATCTTCTGAATATTCTAAGTGAATTGATATTGCAACATATAGTCATTCTTGAAATAAATAGAAGACTAGAACTCTTAGACTTGATGACTAGATAGCCTTACACCTGCAGAATTAATCTAATTACTTGAAAATCTTTCTAAGAATTCTTGCTATGATATTTATTTAAATCAAAATTATAGTACTTCTGAATTAAAACTTTACCACAATAAATCATAATTTTTCTGTAGTACAAAAGATAACTTGAGAACAAGTAATAGTTAAGTTTAGGGGATTTTGACCCAGAAAAAAATGTGAAGATTTTCATGCCATTTTATACTGATTTTGATGATATAGCACTTTAAAGAAGGGTATTTTTGGTGTTTTTCTGCAATATGAAGATTTATGGACAATGGAGCAAAAATATGTAAAAAGGAGAGAATTTGGAGCATAAAGGACCAAATTCTGAAAATTTGACCTAAGGCACCGACGGTGAGGTCGATGGTGCCTACGGCGTGAATTTCCCGAGAGTTCAGAATATATTTCAAGGGAGGCCATCGATGGCGGAGGTCGAGGCCGCCGACAGCGGGGCTGGTTCAAGGCAGTGTTTCTAAAAGGCCGCCGACGGTGGAGCTCAAGACCGCCGATGACGGGATCGACGGTTCTTTCACAAAATACATCGAATGTGGACAATTTTCAAAGGGATGCTTGGAAAACCCTTGAAGACTCTTCAACAACTTTAAAATGAGCAATTCTATACTGAAAAAGTGTCCTATTTGGGTCCTCTAAAAGTCATTAAGAGTCCTTAAAAAGTACTATTGAGGTCTTCTAAAAATCACTCAGTGTCAAATAGAGAGTCCACTAGTGTCTATTGTTGTTATTTGTAAGTGTTAAATAGTGAGCTCAGATAGAGATAATGGTGAGGAATTCTTTGAAGGATTGTAAGAGTGGAAGGGAAGTGAGAGATCTCTTCTTCATTACCGTTTCGAAGGAGAATTCCGCGTACTGTAAACAAAGGAAGAAATTCAGAGGAACTTCAAGGAGTTTGCTTGGGGAGGAATTTAAGATAAGTTGTGTTTATTTACTTTATTTTATAGAACTTTACTTTAATATATGAAATCCAAGTTTTATTGTATCCTCTTCATGAAATCTGAATAGTTTTTCTCTCTTTCTCCTTGTTTTGATATTTTTGTGAAATGGTAAATTGAATTAGTGTGCCATAAAAATTTAAAGAAGTTGTGATAATCTTTTACTTAGATCTTAATTTACTTTCAATTTGGCCAATTGAATAGTTAAAATATGTTGAGTTTAACAACTATAGTAAAGATTACATCCGAGATTCAGGGAGGTCAAAGTCCTTGAAAGTAGGGTGCAAATAAATAGGGAAATAATATTCATCGAGTGTAGAATTGGAGATTTTAGAGTGACAAGCTAAAATCCTCAATTCGGTCCTATCGTTTGGGTGCTGAAGTGTAGATGTTAGCCTTCAGGCGAGGGGGATGTGGGAGCTCCGAAGTGAGAGTCAGTATCCTTCCAGCCTAGCCGCAGATTTAGTAGCCAAGCATAGGATTAGTCAATGTTCTTTATGCCTGGACCAAATGTAAAGAATAGGTATGCTCATATTTAGCGTAGCACCATTTTAAACTAATTCTAATTATCTATTCACTTAAATATATTAACAAAGGAGAAAGATTATTCTTATATATTTGACCTTCACTTAGTAGAATTAGTTATCTGTTAGTAGAACTAGTTTAATTTAAATTTAATATTTCTGTCGATTGCATATTAGTGACAGATAGGCAATTTCGATTTAGTTGTGATTCTAAATTGATTTCTATAATCCTAGTCTGTAGCCTCTAAAATATTCCCTATGGGATTGATATCCAGGACTCCACTAGAGCCCTGTATTGGTTGAGCAATACATATACTTGCGTTAAAGTATAACTCTGCGATTAAAGAATATATTATATACTTGTTACAAAAAGAATTAAAACTACGCTAAGTGTCCGCTGCACGAATTTTATGCTCCCTTAAGTCAAAAACAACATCATATCTATCTTAAATTAACTTTTCTTCCATAGGTTATGTTATTAATTTTGAAAATATTGTTTACTAAGGACAAGTAAAGTTTAAATTTAAGTTCTTTTCCCTCCCCCAAACTTAGTTCTTTTAATAAGGTTTAAACATTTTGCAATATGAAATTTTAAACTAAGCAGGAAGAAAAAGATACATTAACTAAGGTATTTAAAACTGTAGAGTAATACAGGTATAAGCAGTAATAGAAAAGAGTAACAAAGTAAATAACATAAAGAAAACTAACACTCTTTTAAATTTTTAACATTTAAAAATAATAGGAGCATAAATAGGACTAAATTATTAAGCAATCTGACAACAGAAATATAATTGAGTTACTACAGAGTACTCAATCAGTACAATAATACATGAATAAGGTAAAAACACCCATAACATGCACATAAGCAAAGCAAAGCAAAAATAAAGTCTAATCATCCTCAATCTCCACTTCATCATCAGAAGAATCTTCAGGAATAGAACTTCTGGGTTAATCCCTGGGGTGAATTTAGGGCAAGTAGGAAATTTGATATTCTTATCACCCTTCAAAATTTTTACAAGCGCTTCATTATATTCCCCATCATAGTCACTCTTCCTCTGTATATACTCAGAAACATGATCAATCTTACTATCCATCTCATCTACTCTGCATTGCATCAATAATATGTTTTTAAGCTTCGAAACTTCACGAATCAAGGACAAAATGGAACCCTATGACCAATTTTTGTGAGTTTTGGGGGAGAAGATGAAGCTTAGGCGTGATAATGGTGATGGGTTCGCTTTTAAGGTTGAAATTTTGGTTCAAGTGAACTGGCGCCTAGACGCCAAATCTGGCGCCTAAGCGCCAGAATAGCCAAAAATTTCGAAAAATTCACAAATTTTTACATTTTGTAATTTAGGTGTTCTAACCTTTATAAACTTAAAATTACATAATAAACTTCATCAATCATATCCCAGAAAATATTGAAGTCCAAAATAGATTCCAAATTTAAGATACATTCCAAACATAATTTGATACATTCCAAACTCAATTTTATTTCATTCCATTTCAATTCATCAAGATAAGGTTCAAAAAAATATAAAAAATACACATAAACAACTTTTCACATCTCTCAACAACATAACAATCACACAAATCACTTACACAAAACATCAAGCAAATCACTTAACACTTCATAATTACAATCACTTTCTCCACATAAATTCACACTAGATTTAAGGATTCACACCAGAACATTCGTTATTTCCACAAGGTCACTACGAACAAAGGAGTGGGAAAAAGGGATACGAGGAATGTCCAAGGCCTTCTTTTCATCAATCCATTTGTTTTGAGCATACATGGTTACCTGATAGTCTTTAAATGCAGCCAATTGATCATATTGTACCATCATTTGCCATTCCATATGCTCATATTGATGGTGCATTTCATGCATGCTTTCTCCAATATGCTCTAATTCTCCTTCAATCTTCTCAAGTTGACCAAATAGCTTCTCCAATGTCATGGCTAAGTAGCCATTAAAGTAAGTTAGTGAATCTTTGTGCACAAACTTGGCTTTCCCTCCATTCTCTATATTAAGTCTCTCCATGGAAGTAATCAAATCTCTTTTCTCTCTCAAAAATATAGTTTTAGGTCGGAAATTTGATGGCTTGACGTTTATGGATGAAGAAGTAGTGATTTATAAGGATTTGAGTGGGTAAAAACTGCAATTGGGCAGTTTTCCACGATACAGAATTGTGGCGCCTAGGCGCCAATTTTGGCGTGTAGGCGTCCGGATTTTGGATGTCTGACGCGTAGGTGCCAGTTTTGACGTGTAGGCACCAGAATCCTGAAATTCACAGGTTCTCCCTTTGTCAAATTTTCATAGGTTTCATACTAAATTAGGGTCTAAAAATGTGGATCATAAGATATGTAACTAAGTGAAGTCACATATAAAGCACTCTCAATATCAAAACAAATCAAATCATACTATGGGTTACCTCCCACAAAGCGCTTGGTTTAACGTCATCAGTCTGACATAACCAATTGTTTACTCCAAATGGGTTAAATATAGCACATCTTTAAAAGATGGCGAACTTCCTCCAATATAGGGCTTCAATCTTTGTCCATTTACTTTAATTACAGAATTTGTTTTCTGATCTATTATATCCACTACTCCATAAGGATAAACTTTCTTAACAATAAAAGGCCCTATCCATTTGGATCTAAATTTTCTTGGAAATAATTTAAATCTGGAATTGTATAATAAAACTTCTTGTCCAGGCTCAAAAGTCTTTCTTAATATTATTTTATCATGCAGCTTCTTCATTTTCTCTTTATAGATTCTATCACTTTCATATGAATCATTTCTAATTTCTTCAAGCTCATTCACTTGCAATAATTGTTTATCTCCAACATCACTTAATTTATAGTTAAACTCTTTAATTGCCCAGTAAGCTTTATGCTCCAATTCAACAGGTAAGTGACAAGGTTTTCCATAGATGAGCCTATATGGTGACATCCCAATAGGAGTTTTATAAGCAGTCCTATAAGCCCATAAAGTATCATCGAGTCTATCAGCCTAATTAGTTCGTTTTGGGTTCATTGTTTTCTCTAAAATTCTTTTGATCTCCCGATTTGAAACTTTAGCTAATCCACTAGTTTGGAGATGATAATTTGTTGAAATTTTACGTTTAATCTCAAATTTACTCAGTAATCTCTGAATCATAAAATTCTTGAAGTGACTTCTCCCATCTGTGATAATTATTTGTGGCATTCCGAATCTAGTAAAAATATTTTCAGTTAAAAATTTTTCAACACTTTTGGCATCCCAATGAGGTAAAACTTTTGCTTCAATCCATTTTGAAACATAATCAACAGTCAATAGTATATAAATATTTCTTGAAGAAGGCACAAATGGTCCCATGAAATGTAAACCCCATACATCAAAAAATTCCACTTCCAAACTAAAATTTAGAGGCATTTCATCTTTCCTAGAAATATTACCTTTATGTTGACATCGATTACAGGATTTAACAAAACTGTTAACATACTTAACTAATGTAGGCCAATAAATTCTAGATTTTAAACTTTTAAAAACAGTTTTATAAATTCTAAAATGCCACCAAATTCAGAGTTGTGGCATTTTTGAATAATCTCGTAATTTTCTTCATAAGGAACACATATTCGTATAATAGAATCCTTAAAGTGTTTAAACAATAAAGGGTTCTCCCAAAAATAAAATTTCACATCATTTAAGAATTTCTTTTTCTGTTGATGATCTAATCCATATGGTAAAATGTTACTAGCTAAATAATTAACTACATCAGCATACCATGGGATTAATCCATCAGAAACAGTATAAAGTTGTTCATCAGGAAAACAATCATTTATTTCTTCCTTATCACTTATTTCCTTATTATTTTCAATTCTTGATAGATGATCGGCGATTTGATTATGAGACCCTTTTCTATCAACTATTTGAAAGCCAAATTCTTGCAAAAGAAGGATCCATCTAATCAATCTCGGTTTAGCTTCTTTTTTTGTCATCAAATATTTAATAGCAGAATGATCTGTATGCACTATATATTTATTCCCAAGTAAATATGATATAAATTTTTCAAAAGCATATACTATAGCCAATAGCTCTTTTTCAGTATTAGTGTAATTGATTTGAGCTTCATTAAAAGTTTTACTAGCATAATATATAACCTTAAACATCTTATCATATCTTTGTCCTAAAGTTGCCCTTATAGCGTAATCACTCGCATTGCATATTAATTCAAATGGTTTTTCCCAATTAGGTGTAACTTTGACTGGTGTTGTGATTAACTTTTGTTTTTATAGATTAAAGGCATTTAGGCAATTTTCATCAAATTCAAATTTTATATCTTTTTCTAAAAGATGGCATAAAGGTTTAGCAATCTTGAAAAAATCTTTAATATATCTTCTATAAAATCCAGCATGTCCAAGAAAACTTCTTATACCCATTATATTAGTTGGGGCTTGTAATCCAACAATAATTTGGATTTTTACTTGATCAACTTCCATTCCATTTTTAGAAATTTTATGACCCAGTACAGTTCCTTCTGTGACCATAAACTGACACTTATCCCAATTCAGAACTAAATTAGTTTCTTGACAGTGCTTTAACACTTTAGTCAAATTATGTATGCAAGAGTCAAAAGAAGTTCCAAATACAGAGAAATCGTCCATAAAAATTTCAATTCCTTTTTCTATTTAGTCAGAAAAAATAGCCATCATACGCCTTCGAAAAGTAGCAGGTGCATTACATAACCCAAAAGGCATTCTTCGAAAAGCAAATGTTCCATAAGGAATTGAAAACGTAGTCTTTTCTTGATCCTCAGGAGTTATAGGTATTTGATGATAAACAGAATATCCATTCAAAAAGCAAAAATATGAATGTCCTGCTAATCTATCCATCATTTGATCTAAGAATGAAAGAGGAAAATGATCTTTTCTGGTGGCAGCATTTAGTTTTCTGTAATCAATACAGATTCGCCAACCCGTCACTAGTCTTGTAGGAATTAATTCATTATTTTCATTTCCAACAACAGTCACTCCTCGTTTCTTTATAACACAATGAATGGGATTAACCCAAGGACTATCAAATTTTGGATAAATAATTCCAGCATCCAACCATTTCAACATTTCTTTCTTAACAACATCTTTCATAACTGAGTTTAATCTCTTTTGAGGTTCAATACTGGGTTTACTGTCATCTTCCAATAATATTCTGTGCATACATATTGATGGGTTAATTCCTTTAAAATCTGTTATTGTCCATCCAAAAGCTTTTTGATAAACTTTTAACACTTCAATCAATTTCATCTCTTGTTCTGTAGTTAATTCAGAAGACATAACAACAGGTAAAGTTAATGATTTCCCTATAAAGGCATACTTTAAATGAGAGGGTAATTTCTTCAATTCCAATTTAGGAGCCTTTTCAATTGATGGTTTGAATTCATTACTTTCAGTTGTATCCAATATTTCCCAATTTCATTAACATAATCTATATCTTTTACATCTTCTTCAGAATCATTTTCAACAGTTAAATCTTCAGGGTCTAAAAACTCTTCTTCTTTAGAAATGATCTAACATTTTTCTTGATAATGTTGTGTTATCATATTGTCAAATATATCCATTCTGTAACACTTCTCTTTGTTAGGATACCTCGTTGATTTAAGAACATTGAATGTTACTTCTTGATGATTAACTGCTCATGGTTAACTCCCCTTTTTGTACATCTATCATAGCACGTCCAATAGCAAGGAAATGTATTCCTAAAATACTAGAAATATCTTCATCTTCTTCCATATCCAGAATTATAAAATCTACAGGAAAAATGAATTTATCTACCTTTACCAATACGTCTTCTATCATTCCACTTAGGTGAGTAGTAGATCAATCTGCTAATTGTAAGGTTACAGTTGAAGGATATATTTCTCCTAAATCTAACCTCTTAAAGATGGATAAAGGCAAGAGGTTAATACTTGCTCCTAAATCGCATAAGGCTTTCCCATGAAATCTGTCTCATATAGCACAAGGTATAGTGAAACTTCCAAGATCTTTAAGCTTTTGAGGGAGCTTTTTCTGAATAATTGCACTACATTCTTTGCTTAGTGCAACAGTTTCAAACGCTTTAAAATTTCTTTTCTTATTAAGGATATCTTTTATAAATTTAGCATACTTAGGCATTTGTTCCAAAGCTTCAGCAAATGGGATATTAATGGTAAGCTTTTTAAATACCTCAAAAAGTTTCAAAAATTGTTGATCCAATTTCTGTTGTTTCAGTCGTTGTGGAAATGGGGGTACAGGTTTTTCAAATTCATCTTGAGATAGAAATTATTTTTGTTCTTCATAGAATATTTCCTTAGGTTTCTTAACTTCTATCACTTCAGTCTCTTTTTTAATTTTATTTTCCTTTCCATCCCTTAGTTCTTTTCCACTTCTAAGTAATACAGTTTTAATTTGCTTTTGATCTTTTTCATTTTCTCTTGGATTTACTTCAATAGTACTTGGAAGTGTTCCTTTTGGTCTATTGTTAATTGCATTTACAATTTGCCCCATTTGATTCTCAATATTTATTATTGCAGCATTTTGATTTTGCAGCTAACTACCCATTTGTAAAATTAATTCTTCTATAGACAATTTCTTTTCCTCCAATTGCTGGTTATTAAAACCAAGATGATAAGAAGTTTGATAGTTAGAATTACCTTGATTATTCTAATTTCCAATTGGGGTAGGTTTGCATCATTCCAATTTAAGTTAGGGTGATTTTTCTAACCTGGATTATAGTAATTGGAATATGGTTATTAGTTTTGCTAGCCATCGCTTGCAATGTCTCTAAAGTTTGAGATTCATAAGTACTTCCTGAATTATCATTACTTAAATGCAATAAGTGAGCCAAATTATCCAATTTCTTAGATATTGCAGCAACTTGAGATACTAAAATAAAAAATGCTTCATTTTCTTGAATACCAGCCACTCTTTTAGTATTTACTCTATCAGAAGGACATTAAAAATTATTAGTTGTCATTTCTTATATTAAAACATAAGTTTCATAAATGAATTAGCCATTAAGGAACCACCACCAGCAGCATCTACTATAGATCTAAGAGAACCTATTAATCCATTATAAAATGTTTGTATAATTAACCAATCTGGTTAAGCATGATGTGGGCACTTCTTAAGAAGTTCTTTAAATCGTTCTCATGCTTCATAAATATTTTCTCCATCAAATTGAGTAAACGAGGCTATATCATTTCTAAGTTTCACAGTTTTAGATGGCGGAAAATACTTAGCTAGAAATTTTTGATCCATTTCTCCCCAAGTTTTAATAGATCTTGTTGCTAATGATTTAAGCCACATCTTAGCCTATTCCCTTAAATAAATAGGAAAAAGTGTAAGCCTAATAGCATCATCATAAACATTATCATACTTGCAGGTAGCACAAAGTTCTAGAAAACTATCAAGGTGTAAATTAGGATCGTCAGTAGGAGATCCTCCAAATCGATTATTTTGGACCATTTGTATAATTGCATGTTAAGTTCAAATGAGTTTGTTGCTACAGCAGGGATTTGAATGTTTAACTGAATTTCATCAGCTGTAGGGTTAGCATAATCTCTTAAGGGTCTTTATAAATCTTGATGTTCATTTTCTGCAATATTTTGTTTCATATTACTTCGAGGTATATTAGCCATTTCTTGCAAATTATGAATTCGCTTTTATTTTCTAATTTTTCTTACAGTGCATTCTAATTTAGAATTATAAGGTATTAATCTTTCACATCCTAAAATTCGTATAAAAGAAATTATAAAATATTTTTAATTAATATTAAAACAAAAATAGACTTTAAAATATATATATTATAAAAAAAAAAGTTATCTTTCTTTTTAATCAATTTTTAGTGCAGTCCCCGACAACGGCGAAAAAAACTTGACTTGACCACAATTACGTAAGTAAAATAGCTTATAAAATTATGACCAAACTTGACCCCAAATCAGATTAAGCGGCTAATGTACCGTAATTAATTATTAAAGTTTTGATATATAAATATAAATCGTGCACTAGGGGTACTACACAAGTATACGTATCATTTCAAGTAATATAGGGATTTTTTTTTTAAACCCCAGATATCGATCTCACAGGGAAGGCTAAGAAAAATTAAGAAAGAAAGAAGAAAGTCTATTTAAAAACTAACCAAATAAAAAGTAATAATATGCAAGTTATTAAAGTAGCAATGGTAAATAAGATCGTAATTTAAATGCTTTAACATAATAAACAAAGATTCTTTCACCATACGAAATATTTCATGATTAGTAAACATCTAAATTAGTTTGAGAACTTTGAGAATAAGGCATTATGACAAATAGGAGCATATATATTTTTTACTCTCTGGTCAAGTGTATAAAGAACATTGGCTAGTTTTAGACGATTGGATTAGGATGTATTGTTAGTAGTAAGGGACGAATTTCTAGGCTCTCACTTATAGTTTCCCCCCAAGGGTGCCTATGGTCAGGCCTAATTGTGATCTGTCACCTCCTCTTAAACCAAATTGATAGAATTTAGCTTATCACTCTAAAAAAATATTCAATTCTACGCCCTTTAAAGATTATCTCCCCATCTATTCGCACCTTCCCCTTCAAGGATTTACCATCTAGCTTTCCAAGGGAAATATGATACTTATAAGTTAAGAACTCTTAGCCCACAGTCAGATCTTAAGAATTTCTCCACAGATTTTAACATTACAAGTGATCAAGTTGTAGTGTAAATGAAGATCAGGTAAAGTATCATCACAAATTATGGATTAAGAAAAATAAGTTCTCAAAACTAAATTACATCCTTATCTAAATCATTTCGTATTCATAGAGAGAAAGAGAAGAAGACTACACAGAAAGCATAGAATTCACACCACAAACCATATTTATATAATTTAAATTCAAAGTACAAAACTTAAGAACCAAATTATAAATACTTATCTGGAATGATATCCAAGCAATCCTTTGAAGTTTCTCTGACTCCGACTGACTTTTACTCCAACTCCAGCAATCAAAATAAACACACTCTGAACTCTCACTAAAGAAAGGTAAATAACACTGCACACTCTTTTACTAAATGAGAATAAAACCTCTTTCACTCTTATAACACCTACACACTCCAAATGACCACACTTTGTTGAAGAATTATCCTCTATTTATAGAGCTTCGAAAATGACCAGGGGTTGCTTCAGGCACCTTTTCAAAATTCATCCAAATCCATTGAATATTCTAGAAAGTAACTGTGGTGCCTAGGCGCCAGTCTCCTGCACGAATGGATGTGTCCCTTCAGGTTTTGAGTTTAACCTTTTTGTTGAATAACTGATTCCCTGTGTTTATATTCATTGTATCTTGTTTATAACATATTGGAATTTGTTCAGAGACTTCTAGATTGCTTCTAAGTCATCAATAACCATCACAAAACTGTCCAAGAATTCTCTAGATTTCCCTGCTAATTCTGGTGCCTGGGCACCAGATCTGGCGCCTAGGCGCTAGTATCAGCCCTTTTTTTCTTCTTTCCTTCACTTGACTCATTTTTGCTCCTTTTATTCCTTTTTTGACTCGTTTTCTTCATAAACTCATTTTCTTGTACCTGCAACAAAAAACATAAGAAATACCTTTCATTAAAGCGTAATATCCTTAAAATGATATAAAAATTTAGGTAATTTTCAGGTGGATCAATAATCACCACAGCAACATGAAAAAAATCTTCTCCATAATAATCGTAGTATTGCAGGAAATTTTCCCTAAAATCATTATAACAGTATAGAAATTCTCTATAAAAAGGGTAACAACTGTAAGAAAGGAGATCCTATTGATGGTTTGCTAGGAAAATCAGGAAAAACTTTTTTCTTCATCTGAAAAATGCAACAGCAATGTTCCAAAAAACACAACAACAAAAGGAAAGGAGTTCCCTTTGATCCTGTGCTAGGTAGGCCAGAGACACCATTTCCATCCTCTAAACAGCACAGTAGCGACATGAAAGGAGATTGCTGACCTCATTTTTGGTGAGGTCTTTCTCTCTTCTTAGTGTATAGGATCTAGCCATAGGATTTCCCCTTTGATTATCCTAGAGATGGATGCTACCACTTGGAAATCCAAACCACTTCCTAGCTCTTCTTAGAATTCTACAGTGATGGTCATGAACCTCCATGCTGCTTGGAAGGTTAAGACCAATGCTTGGGAGGTCAAGGATGAGCCCCCATGAGATGGTCAAGCCTTAGGACTAACCCTGGGTGGCCTGATCTTGTTTAGTTCAGCTTACACACACTAAACTTTGGCACACACCTTAAATCCTAAGCCCACTTACACTTAATTTGACCTCATGACTCTTTAGAAAGTTCATATGGGTGGAACCAAACCCCTAGCCCTTAGCTAAGAGGGTTAGGAACAACTTATTGAGTGACCAAAATGAGTCCTCATATGGCTCCTATGAGTTTAAAATGGCATCATGGCTTACATACCCACCTTAGCCCAAATACCCCAAAAATACCCCAAAAATACCCTAAGAATACCCTAAATTCCAAAAATTTTAAAAATTCTAAAAAATTCTCAAAACTTTCCAAACATTCCTAATTTCAGTTCGGAACCATCAAATTAACCCAAGTTGACCCAATTTGACCTATTTTACCTCATTTTTCCAAATACCCCAAGAATACCCTGAATTTCAAAAATTCCAAAAATTTCCAAAACCCTTCAAATATCCCCAATTCTGACTTAAACCACTTTATTTGACCCAGTTTGAACAATTTGACCCCAATTTACCAAAAGCCCTAATTTGCCCTTAAAGGCCCAATTTCCCCAAGTCCATGCCCAACCTTGGCCCAATTAACCTCAATCTTTCCTAAATTTCAAGTCCTAATCAAAATTAAACATGTCTAAACCCAATTTCAACCAAAGCTAATTCAATTTGATCATCCCATGATTAATTTCAAAAATCCAAAAATCACCTCCTACATGTTAAAGGCCCATACCCATGTGCATTTTAAAAGCCCATCTCATGAAATTTAAAAGCCCAAATTGAGCCCACATGACATAATTCCCTTCTATTATCATCTCATGACATTTAATTCATCATTTCATGGCACCATCCCAACATTTATCATGCATACATGGCACTTTGGACATTTTTGCTTGAAAATTGATCAAATCCATGACCCCATGCATATCATGGCATGCCACATACATCATCCCATGGCCATCCAAGTGTCAACTTTTCCAAAAATGGCAAAGGGAGGTGACTCTTCCCTCTCCCTCACTCACTTGGATTTTCCCCTCAATGAAACATTTAAATCCCCTTTTCCCAAGTCCCAACCAGCCATTTGACTTCACTAAAACCTTCTAAAATGTCTTAGGAGTTGTTTTAACCACTTAAGGACTAGGTTTAGCCAAGTGACCAATGGACCCAACTCAAGCTAGCCAACTTACCCAAAATCCCAAATATCCTTTTGAAAATCCACCATAGAGCCACCCAATGTCCAAATTGATGCTGCCACACAACCTCTCTGACTTCACCAAACCCTGACCTGACTTGAACCTGGCCGGTCGGCCACCACAGCCATTGGAAAACACCAGGTCGAGAGCACCCAAATTGGCTTTAATCCAAAATTGGAGCCTGCTGACTTGGCTCAACCTTAGTGGCCACTGCAACTCTTCTTCACTCCCCCAAGGAAGCTAATCCCAACCCCTGGCTTGCTCTGATAACCCCCATAGCCTTTGCTATTTAAAAAACCCTCCTCCATGGCTTGAAGTGTTGTTGCACCAAATCTAAGCAAAGCTCTACCTAATTCACTCCAAACTCTTCTCATATATCAGAGAAGCCAATCCCCACTGCATTCCTGCCCTAAGCCCCATTGATTGAGCTCAATTTTTTAGTCCAATTTCAGGCCAGAATAAGGACACTTCTCTACACTCCACCAAACCCAAATTAACTTTACACACACCTTCACCAAAGCTTAAGAAGAAGCTTTCCACTGAAAGCCCCATCACCAGACCACCCTAGCAGTGACTTCCATCAGACCCCCAAATCGATTCTGACCACTTTCATACCTAGGCATTTCACCACGGCTAGAGGCTTCATCCGCTGGCTCCTTGGACCTTTACGAACGTGCTGAGCACATCTGATTGAGGCATCCCTTGTCTGATCAAGGTATAAGCTCTTCTCTTCTTCCTAAGCTTGATTCAATTCCCCATTTATGTACGCTTAATTTCATATAATGTTCACTGTATGGATGTGTTCGCCTCACTTAGATGAGTCCACAGGATCAAACCACACCTGATTTGGTTAAGTATCGAGTGAGAAATTAAGATTAGAAGGTTGACGGCTCTCGGTGCACACCTGACAGGGACGAAGGCGGGCAGCTGATAGATCATGTGGTTCGTGAATGGACGGATGAGATGGAGTCGGATGAGGCTACGGTTCGTGAATGCACCACCAGCCAGGGGGAAAGCGCCTAATCCAACAGCACCGCATAGCCACTTCTGACGTGTTTAAGTAGAAAATTAGGGATTTTATGATTTATTTAAATCAACCAACCTTTAAAATTGCATATCTTTGTGTAGAAAATTCCTAAATATAAAATAAAAATACACTATTGTTCAGTGAACAGAGGAAAATAATGTGGAATAAAAATTAAAATATTTTGTTGAGTCTGTGTTTTTTAATTAATTAATTATTATATTCCTTATTTCAATTCTCCACTGCCATAAACATTTCACCATGGCATGGGACCATAGGGCTTTTGTTCCCTCTGTTGTTAGGGACATCTTCTGATTTTTTCAAGGTCAGAGAACATCCCTAGAGAGAGAACCCTAATTTTCAAGTTAATGGTCCCTATTTTAGTTTTAAAATTCTAATAATTTAAATATCCATAAGAACAATATAAAATTAGTCTTGATAGGTTCACTATGACTAGAGGATCTAGGAAAAATATAAACTTGATTTAAATCACTAAGAATAACCCTAATTAGCCCAAAACAATAAAATGAAATTTACTTAAATTACATTAAATATGACATTAAATGACATGAATACAATTCTCCACTATAATTTAAAGTTAAGGGAACCCCCCATAAAAATTTCGAACCAATTGGAATTAATTTGACCCCTAAATTGGATTTTCTAAGCAAAATGGTATTTTTGGCATAAATTAATTATAATAATTAAATTAAAACTCTAAAAATCATGAAAATTGATCCTAGTGGTCCTCTAGTCTATAGGAACCTCCAGTAATTTTCTTAAGGACAGATCTTTTACCTTAGTTAAGTTAGTGAGTTTACTCTGAAAATCCTTATTTTCCATTAAAATAATTTTTCAAAATAAATAAGAACTAGGAAAATCACATTTTCTCCTCTGATGTCTTAATTGACCCATGAATAAAAATTCTAAACTCATTTGAGATTAATTTGATGAGTTATGAGGTGAACAAGCCTAGGAGGGCATAATGGTAATTAGGGAACCTTAACCTTAATTAACACTTAGGCTCAACCAAGGGTAAATGGGCAATGAACAATCTTAACTAACCTCCTTAGAAGATTGAAACATGGGAGTTAAGAGGTAGAAACCCACTAATCACTGTTAGCATTAAGAAGAAAATCTTAATTTGATTAATTTATTAAAATTTGGAAGTTAGGTAAAATGGAAGATATTAAGGTGAGGGGGTTGGATTTATGGAGATTTTAAATTTTTTTTCCTTTTCAACATTAAACCAGCAATTAATGAGTTGATCAAATTGTAATTAAATGTCATAAAAGAAGATTTAAAATAAATATAATATATATATATGTGAATAAAGAAATCTTAAAATAATGAAATCAACATAACCAATTAAAAGTATCATAATTAATTTCAAAAATTTCTAAAAAATATTATAATTAAACCAAAGCAATTTAAAGTAATATTATTAATCTAAAATGATTTAAAACAACATCATTAAAATAGTTTAAAATGATATAATCAATTTAAAAAAAATTAAAATATTATAATTGATTTGGAATATTTTAAAATGTTACAAATCTAACCTTAAGTAAAAGGATTAAGTTCCTTAATGAACTAACTTGTCCCCCCCCCTAAAGGCTCTCTCTCACATAACTCATGAATGAAATATCAAAGGAATGCTACCACACTCGAGGGATAATTAAAACACTCAGTTCAACGAGTAAGAGCTAAGTCACTCTTAAACCTTAATTAAAATTGGATGATTGATTGATCGGCACGATGAAATTCATTTAGACTCAAAATGACCCCAGAAGCATTGAAAATATGTTCAGGATACATCCTAGGCACTTCCTCTATCTGATGGGAGATTTTAGAAGAACAATTGGATTTCATGGTTCTTTAATGAAAAAAATCATCCTTAACACACCTTAAGAGCTCACTAGGTGATGCGGGCGGACTTTAATATTGCAGAACTTATGAACTCAAATATATATATATATACTGATTTTGTAAAGTCCACTCATTCAACCCAAGTATATGTATCGTATCAAGTAATACAGGGCTCTAATGGAGTCCTGGTTATCGATCCCACAGGGAAGGAACAAGTCTTACAGTAGATAATGTAATACTGAATTCCAATACTCAAATTGCAATTAAAGTGTAATGTTTACTTCTACTACCAAGATGCAGAAAATAGTAACAATTAAGCAAACTACAATTACTTCTAATATCTTTAAAACAGAATTAACTAATAGACACACACTAAGCTTTATATTTGAAAGGTTTTGACATATAAGAAAAATATCTTTCCTCTTGCAATGAGAATATGATGTGTGAATGATATGTAATGATTATCTATGGTTTTGTGCCAAATAGGAGCATAATTGTTTCTTTACCCTTAAAAGAGTACCCCCTCTTCCAAGCATGAAAAGAACATTGTCATATCCTAAGTTTAGTCACTAAATCTAAGGCTAGGATGGGAGGATACCGGCTGTCACTACGGAGCTCCCATTCACCCTTCACTTGAAGGCTAACCTTCGAGTTTAGTTACTAATCTTAGAACCAAATTGGGAATCTCAGCCTGTCACCCTGAAACCTCCAATTTGACATCCATCGAAACACATTTCCCTATTTATTTACACTCAATACCCATGAACTATGCAATTCATCCATGGAAATTAAATGGATTCTTCATTATTGTTGTAGTACATTAAATCCTTTCAGAGTTAATGTTCAACAACATATTTTAACAATTCACTTGGTCAGATCGAAAAGTAAATTAAATTCTAAATGAAAAACCTTCACAATTTCTTCAATACTTTAAAAGCACTTCAAATCCACATCAACACATCATCACTTCTCTATGCAAAAAGAAAGACAATGGAGACTACTCAGAATTCATGAAGAAGATACAATTAAAACACGGATTTTATATATAAAAGAAAAGTCATACAAACCACAAAAGAAAATACAACTTATCTCTTTCTCTTCTCCAATGCATTTCCCTTGAAGTTCCTTTGAATCCTCTTCTCTCTTCTTTGTGATACTCAATTCCCTCTTTAGAATGGAAAGCAAGAAGAAATCTCTCACTTTACTCCTTTTCATTCACTCCTTAGAGAAGAATTCCTCTCAAATTCTCACTTCTACACTCTTCTCTCCTAAGCCCTAACACTCAAAACACACTAGACTCTCTAAAACACACAGGACACACACTATTTTTCGTCCAAAAATAGTTACTTATAAGTTAGAGACGAAATCCCAAGAGTTTCCATTGGCATCCCTTCAAAAAGTCACCAAAACTCTTCAAATTTGAAGTCCACTGACATTGGGCGCCGGCGGCGCTCTATCATCTAAATAATTGCTGAGCGGGCGCCGACGGCACTCTATCATCCAAATAATTGCTGAGCTCTCGGGAAAATGGCGCCGCCAGCGCCAGAAACTGTTTTCCTCCTTTTTGCTCCTTTTTGCTCCAAATTCATTCCTTTTCACTTATTTTTGCTTCAATCACCTAAAATCATCATACCTGCAACAAATCATAAAAAATACCTTTCTTTAACGTGCAACATCACCAAAAATGAGAAAAATTGTATAGCAAAAATAGTATTTATTTTTTGTTCATCACAAAGATAGGGTTAAGATATGGTAGATAACCAGAACCCCCGTTCCCTTTGCTTTACATAAATGCTTCTTCAACATATAAATGCTCTAAAGTGAATTTAGAGTTTTCAGTTGCAGATGACGGGAGGATCCCTCGGGCACACATTTAAGTTTATGGTAATTTATATTGCTTTATTAAATGCTTTACTTTCTCCTGCACGATATAAACAACCCAGCATGTTTAAACTACTCAAAATTTAATCACAAAAAAAATAAAACCTGCAACTACAACTAAATTAGGATGTCTCATTGGATTACTAAGAATCCCTCGGAGAACATGTTTTCCTACAAAGTAAGCACATTTCCCTCTCATACAAACTCTCTCACAACTCAAAAAGCAAAGAAAAACTCTCTCTTAAAGGTTTCCACCCAAGGAACATAACAACCCTCAAGATATTCCTCAAAATGTGTCCCAAACTCTCTTCTTTCATCCTCCAAGCCTTTTCTGATGTAGAAGTCCCTCTAAAAAGCCCTAAGATTTGATTTTATACAAGAACCATCAAAATTTCTTCCTAAAGTGTTTCCAACTAATCGAACTGGTCGCACCTAATCATGGCGTGTTCACGACGCCCTGCAGCATCATAAGTCATGGTCACTCCAATATTTGCATGTTCACACTGGCCATGTTTGATAAGTGGAGGGGAGGCATGGTCATGTCACTTCGGGGCACTTTTCCATTAGATTTTGCCTTCTAACTTTTTGATATTCTATTCTTGCATTCTACACAAATGAACAAAATACCTCTCTCTAGTGTAAATATGTGATAAATTAATAAAATTAACATGTGAAATATAAGGAAAATAGCAGGTAAAATCACATAAAATTAACGCATGTAAATACCCCAAACTTACTCTATTACATGCTCTCAAGAAATCACATGGCTCAGTTGGGATTTTTTATGAAATTAGTACTTCTGCAAAGTTAGTCTTTTCAAACAGTTTTATCAATTCTAAGTTAGGAAGTATTAAAAGTTATTTAGATTGATTATCTTTAATGAATAATGATTTGACTTTTTCTTAATTCCTTTCTTTTTTTCTTAAGAAGAATCCAATAGATCTATAATTGGTGTTATTTAAAATCTATTTCACAAACCTTAAATATCTTTAGAACAATTTTAGTGTATTTTACCCAAATTAAATTTCAGTTAACTCTTATCCTTAAACTTAACTTATACTATGGTTTTAATTGAGAAGATCAAGAGCCATTTTATTATTTAAGTCTTATTGAACCTCCTTCAACTTTCCTTTTTTAAACTTTTGTTGTGCCATCCACAACCTTTTCCTCAAGAATTTTTTAAATTTTTTACTTTTCTTCTTTCTTCTTTCCCTTCTTTTCTTTTTTTTTTCTTTTTTCTCCTTTATATCTGGTTGCAATTTTTTCTTTTCTTGCTTTTCTTTTAATATGTGAAGAAGAGTTATGTTTCTTAGGCAATAAAACTGAACATTTGATTATTTTAATCTTCCACCTCAAGTTATCTCTTCTAATTAAGACTTAAGGTCTTATTAATGTGGTTAAAATGAAGTTGACGATATTTTTGGTTGGCTACTAAATTTCTAAATTGCCCATTTTTAAAAGTTTTTTGGGTTTATCTTAAATGAAGTATGAAGTTGTTAAGTTATAAAATCCTCTCATTACTCAATAAAGTTATAATTTTCTAAACAGCATTTGTCAACTTTAATTAGACAATGATAAGCTGTTTAAATAAATCAAAAACTAAAAACAAAAGTTATAAAATGAAGTAAATAATCTTTTCTGAGCTATGCGATCTACATATCTAGTTTATAATAAAGTAGAGTGTTCCCCACAAACTTGTTTTTTTCAATACATGCATTTTAGAAAAGTAATAATAAAGATATCATCAAGTAAGTGCAGCAAAAGTGAAGAAATGCTACATCACAGCTAATTACTTTATTGTCTACATGAAGACATGCTATATTACTTTTCTAAAATGCACTTACATGATTCTTAAAAAGTGAAGTACCAAAGCACAACAGTTAATTCATCCAAAAAAGGTAATACAACAAAGCAATGCAACAATAAAATATCAATATATATATATATATATATATAGAAAAAGAAGCCCTAGGGCCTATATTAATTTAAAAGCAATTACAGACGCTTGAGGAGAGGGCCCATGGAGCCCTTCCCTTGCGATACAATGCTATCAAAAAATTTCCAAAATATTCAAAATATACAGAACAAAGTCAAGAGCGAGAACGTGATACTCTCGCTCTGTTTCTTAGAGATCCATGGAGTAATTTCTTTAATGCTACTCCATTGCCCTGAGTTACCGAGGTATCATCAAATAGGAGTGTAACCACAAGCTTCTTCTTCCCTCGAGAATGATAAACCTACCAGTCTTCTCCATCATATTCTTCTTCTACTTCTTCTTCTTCCATAGAGTCCTGCTGATTCTTGCCGGTGGGTTCGACAATTGGTAGGGGAATTCTTCTTTTTCTGCTAAAAGTTTAGATGTATCTGTTGGAGCAGACGACTGAAGTTGCCCCTGGACGGCTTGCGGCACAGGAAGAAGTGCCGCACTTCCAGCTTGTCCAGTACGACTGTAGTCTCTGGAGTGGCAATTTTTATAACTGACTGAGACTTCTCCCCGACAGCCATGTCAGCTGAGTTTAAACTTTTATCAGCATCAGATGCTACCCTATTCTCCTGAGCCAGGGTAGCATCAACTCTATGTTGGGAATTTCCAACAACAGCAGAAGGCCCAGTAGCCCTTTTCCTCGAGGGAGGATGCAGTCTATAGCAGGTGTCTCTAATGTGCCCGAACATTTTGCAATGCTGGCAAAAGAGAGGCCTGCTCTCCACCACAGCCTCCTGCCAAAACCCATCCGCACCATCAGTGATCCAAAAACGATCCACATCAATGAGAGTGAAATCCCTCTCCACTTGAACCCTGGCACCATTTTGAGAGACCCTATCAAAAGTAGGAGCATCAACTCTGAGAGGAGTACCGAGAGCTTAGCTAATGTTGTACAAAGCACGTGGATAGCACAAATGAAAGGGAAGCCTCGGAAGTTTGAACCACATAGAACGATAGGAGCTTCCTTAGATGGGTCAAAATCAGGAGTCCATTTGATAAGCTTCATGTGAGTGCCAGCAATAAAAATTGATTGTTGATTAAAGAGTCTAGCATAGTCTTCTTCATTTTCTATCCGAATGAGTAAGTTTCTGACATCTAACACTCCCAATTTCCATCCACTAATAAGTTTCAGATTCTCAAAAAATTTTCTAACTAAATCCATCTTGGGGTGACAAAATTGGAATTTCCCAACTAAAGTAAATTTAACATCATCAGAGAGAACCTTCATTTCCAGTGTGGTGAAGGTAACAGCTGGTTACCCATCTTTAGTACCAATCAGCCTGATAAAATCGCCCTGTATTTTGCCAGCTGCAGTGTCATGAAGTTCTTGTGGAAAAAAGAGGTGATCATTGTGGGAATTGCTGCCCACAGCTCTAGCATAGGAAGCCTTAGTTACCATCAGAAAAAATTCGTTGAGCGGCCTCTAGATTCAGTGAACTGCGCAACAAGCACGCACACGAAAAAAGGCTCCACTGTGCGATGGAAGTGCGACTGGAAATGCCTCGAATTCGTCGAGCTCCCACAACAGAAAAAATTGTCGAGCTCGCATAGTGCGGCTGGAGGGGAGCCGAGCTTGTCAATAGGGACGAGCTGTGCAGAGAAACAACGACATAACTTGCTTCGTTCTGTCGGCTGAAGAACGACGGAAGAGATAAAAGCAGGCCACTGGAGCTCACTTCTCGCACAGAGCTGAGGCGCCGAGCTCCCAGATTGTGAGTCATTCGTGAGGAAGCAGTCGGCTTCGAGCAGGATTAGTCATCGCAATAAACTGTGAGGTTCACGCGAGCCAGTGAGGCGACATCTTCATAGTAGGAGACAACGAAGGATTGAGCAGACGATGCAGCGCTCGACGAGATCGAAGCAGCGAGACACATCACCGTAGCAACACCGCAGATCCCCTTCGTTGACGAAAATTATCGATGAAACCATAGGACGAAGACTACGCTAGGGTTCACTATTATGGTGAAACCCTTGCGGAGCGACGAAGAAGAAGACGTGCCGCATCTTTCTATATATATATATATATATATATATATATATATATATATATATATATATATATATATATATATATATATATAATGGAATCAAAATGGTACAAGGTATGATTGAGGCACTTAAAAGAGACAACAACGCTAAAAAAGAAATCAACACTCACTATTGCGGCCAAACAACAATGTAGTAGCTACCTCAGAGAAACTGGCCCTATAGGAGCAAATGAAAAATTGTTCAATATTAATGAATGTCGTGTTCCATGGTATGCAGACATTGTGAACTTTCTTATTAGTAACATTTTACCTTATGGTCTGACACACTAACAAAAAAAGGAAATTTTTATCTGAAGCCGAGACTTATTTTTAGGACGATCCTTTTTCGTATAAACAGGGGATGGATCTAATTATTCAAAGATGTGTGCCTTTAGAATAGACTTTTGAAATTATCTAAAAATTTCATGATTCTAATTTTAAGGGACATTTTGGTGTTGATAAAACAGCATACAAAATCTTGTAATCTGGGTTTTATTGGCCTACTATCTTCAGAGATGTTAATACTTATATTAAAAATTGTGATCAGTGTCAACATGCAGATAATATTTCTAGAATAAATAAGAAGCCCCTCAATTATATTTTAGAAGTTGAAATATTTGACATTTGCGGATTAGATTTCATGGGACCATTTAAACCATTTTTCGGAAATTTATATATACTGTTACCAGTAGACTATGTGTCTAAATGGATAGAAGTTGTTGATTTTCCTCGATGTGATGCTCAAAGTGTTGCAAAGTTTTTAAAAATGCATATTTTACAGATTTAGAATTCCAAGAGTTATCATAACTAATGGAGGATGTCAGATCAAGAATGCATTAATTGAAAAATTATTAAAGAAATATCATATCTATCATTAAATTTATACTTCTTATCATCCCAAGATAAGCGTTTTGGTTGAATTATCCAATCAAGAAATCAAAAGAATTCTGGAAAAATCGACAAATCCAATAAATATGTATTGGTTAGTCAAACTTGATTTTGTTTTGTGGGCTCATAGGTCTGCATACATAACTCCTATAAGAATGTCACTATTCAGGTTAATATATAGGAAAGCATGTCATTTATCAGTGGAACTTGAGCATAAATCTTATTGAGCTTTTAAAAAATTTAACTATAATTTGAAGGATGCTGGTAAGAAGAGATTGTTGCATTGAAATGAGCTGGAAGAGATAAGGAATGAGTCTTATGAGAATGTTGAGATTTATAAAGATAAGATGAAAAAGTGGCATGATCGGAAGATTCTTACTAAAAATTTTGATTCAGGACAACAAATTTTTGCTTTATAATGTAAGATTGAGGTTATTTTCAGGTAACATAAGTCCAACTGGTTGGGCTCATTTATTGTGATAAAAGTTTATTCCTATGGAGCTATGGATATTAAGGATCCTAAAACCCTAAAAACTTTTAAAGTGAATGTGAATAGGCTTAAACCATTTTTTTAGGGGATCAGATTAAATTGCATGATGTTTTTATGTTGGGTCACCCAGAATAAGCACGAGGTATGTCGGGCTGATGATGTAAAACTAAGCGCTCTGTGGGGAGGTAACCAATCGTTATCGGTGTGACTTTGTTTTGATGTTGTTGTTGTGTTTGTTTTAGATAATTGTAATAGTATTTTTGAACTTATTGTGATAATTTTAAGACTTTATATGGTGTATTAGACATGTAAGAATGACTATTTGGACGTTAAGCTGACCAGTGCTAAATTGAGCACTGGCGCCTAAGCGCCCAAAACTAGCGCTTAAGCGTCGAAGTTATAAAAATGTGCCTAAATGATGTTCTAGAAGAATTAAACATGGGAAAGTTTCCTTGAACGTTATTTGGTGGTTTTTAAACTTGGGAAGTGGGTATAGGCTTTACTAAAGTTTATAAATAGCATGGAAATGAAGAGAGAATTTGCCCATTTCAAAAATTTTCATTCTTAAGTCTAAGTGAAGAAAGATTTGAGTTGTTATAACTAAGATAGAAAAGATGTCTTCTTGGGAGAATGATTTGAAGAAAAAGGAGGAACCCGTCAAGAAGAATTTTGAAAGTCAAAGTGCGCAAGAGTTATATAACGGATTCCTAGCCATTAGTATTGAATGAATAGTGGAGAAAATTGCAAAAATTGAGGCTGATGTGGCTTTAATTGAAGAAAAGGTAAATGAAACTAATGCACATTTAGTGCATATTGGTTGGTAGCTCAAAATGCAATCCAGTCATTCAAGTTATATTGAAGAAGCGAAAAAAGCGTTGTTTCTGAACAAAGTGAATTGAAGAGGATTCTATCCAAGTTCTTCATCATCATCCGCTTTATCAAATCTATGTGCCAAATGGTTCAGAAGGAACAACTGAAGGATAAGGATATGTTCTACTTAATGGAGAATGTAATTGAACTCTTTATTTTGTTTTGTTTGTTTAGTTTGTTTGTGTTTGTTTCCTTATTTTATTGGGTGTCTTTTTGTTATGTGTTTATGTAAGTTTGTCTTGTATTATGATGAATTTAGAGGGTATCTCATCCAAAAAATTTTGGAGTGGAGATTAGACATGTGAAGTGTTTACTTGTTGAATATATGTTAATGAAAGTGTTGTGTTCGTGTGAAAATATTCGTGTTATTATGATCGAATCTATGTTGTGAAAAATTGAGAATTTTTTAGAAAGAAGAGAGAAGGGAAGAAATTTTCATTATGACTTATTTAAGACAATGTGAGGATGGTTAACTTGGAAAACAGCACATTTGAATCAAAATAAGGAAATATTAAAATTTGTGCATTGGCGCCTAAGCGCCAAAACCCGTGCTTAAGCACTTGCATACTCGAGAGCATGGCGCCTAAGCTTCGAACAAGTTGTGCTTAAGCATTGGTTTACGAAAACTGTTTTATGATTATTTTAAGTGCCAAAAACCACCATTTTCTTCTTATTTCATCATCTTCTTCCTCAAGCTTTCACATTTTTGCACCTAGGGCGTCCCTATAAATGAAGATTTCATGGTGGATTAGAGGCAAATTCGTTGGATTTCATCTTCTCAAGGTTTGAGCTTCTCTTTTATGTAAAAATTTTTTATTTTCACCATGTATTTGGAGTTCAATATGGAAAATTCAAAAATTTTCTATTCATGGTGAAAATTTGATGAAAATTAATGGACTTTACATGGAAAAGTGAGTATAAGCTTTCAGAAGTAGATCTAGTCAGTTAGGGTTGATTTTGGAATTTATTATGATTTTTTTTGTAATTTTTAGAATGAAACCATGGATGAAAAGAAGCAAGGGGAAGGCTACATTCAATTCAAACAATTTTGTGAGTTATAAGGCTCAGGATCGTTATATCAATGCACTGCAATCAAGGAAGTTAATACTTAAGCGTTGTTTTAAAAATCCGAGCATATAAGCGGAAGACATAATTGCTCGTCGATAGTGGGATCGAATCTACTATTTCTCTACTGTTGTGGTGATTTATGTGGTTAGGGAGTTTTATGCAAATCTCTTTGAATCAGGAGACGATCTGGTGATGGTGAGAGGAAGACAGTAGCATTTTAACCAGAGGTAATCAATTCATTTTACCAACTGCCTACGGATATGTTATATTTTTATTATAATTACAATACTACTGAGGAGAAGTTAGATGATATTATTTCTTCGTTAACTACTGGAAGAGGTCTCTGGAAGACTACCAGTGGTAGAAGGGTAAACATTCCTACATCGAAGATCGATGCCACAGTGAAAGCATGGCATTATTTTATTTCTGCTCGTCTACTCCCAACAAATCAAGTTAGAGAGGTGAGCAAAGAGAGGGCTACACTGAACTACTGCATTCATCAATACAAGGCGATCAATATTGGATCTCTCATTTATCAGGTTATCACCAGTTCTGCCAGAGCCGCTACTACTGCAGGTTTGGGATTCCCCTCCTTAATCTTTTTTTTTTTATGTGAGCAAGTTGGTGTTAGATTTGATAGTTGGGAGGAGTTTCTTCAACCTCTGAAGACTATTACTAGTGTGAATGTGAAGACTTGTTTTGAACATTCAATTTTTGGCTGGAGAGGGAGATTTTCTAGAAGTTATGGTGCTTCTACATCCACATCTCGTGGCAGATCCAGTCCTGATTCTCAAACTAAAATGCTGCAAACAATGATGGAAGACATTGATTATGCTATGGACAAGGTATCAAATCTTGAATGCTATGTTGATCATATTGATTTCTACTTAGGGAGACATGATGATTATGAAGAGAAATACAACACTTCTTTGGAGAGACTTGTTAGTGTTGATCAAAGTGTGGTATTTCCTCCATATCCATGGTGCACTCATTTTGATTCTGCTAGTTTTTGGAATGATGATGATGACGATGATGAAGATGACGATGGTGACAATGATGAGTAGAGTAGTTATGTTGATGTCTAGACTACTATATGTGTGCTTGTGGTGAACATTGTTGTTATTGTTTGTTGTGATGTGTATCTATGTTATGTTGATGTGGTAGTATGGATGTGAACTTTTTTATTTTAATTGTGTTTTGTTAGTTTTGTTGAAATTATTCTTGTTACTTTAGAAATTTTAGATAGAGCTAACCTTCATTTAAAATTTATGTTTAAATTTCAATTTGCTACCATTACTTTTCTGTTGTGGTTGTGATATTATGTTAGTTTGTGTGATTTGATTTTATATTTGCCTCCACTGGGTAGAGATCTTTTGAATCTCATAAATACTAAAATCAAAATGAAATTTAATCATTTTTACTCCTCCTTTTAATTTTTTTGGTACCTGTATAATTAGGATATGAAAATTCCTATAAGCATAAGTTTTATTTTTCATTCATGCCTTTATCTATTATATGCTAAAATTTTTAATCTTTGTAAAAATTTAAGTCTGGGGGGATGAAAAATCAATTTTCAAAAATTAAAATTTATTTGTTCTCAAATATACTACAAATAAATTTGATTTTTTATTTGAAAAATGATTATGTGTATGAATTTATATTAGGGTAATAAAATTTTGAATATAGAAATGTGTAAAAAAATTTTATTAAAACTTTATAGTGATAAAGAAAAATTTCAAGTTAAAACTTCTCTTAGTGAAGAGATTTTAAATATGGTGTAACTATCTTTAGTAAGAGATATTGTATTTTTAAAAAATATAAAAGAATTACACTTTTATTTTCAATACTTAAATTTTTTTTATTAAAAATAATTTTTAAAAACTGTTATTATATTTTTTAAGTAAAGGATATATATCAGACATTTGCTTTAGGAAAGGAAGAGTGGAATTCAAATTTATTAAAGGCCTATCCAGATATAGTAATCCTTCACCAAAAAAAAAAGAAGAAAAAAAAAAGAAAATGAAAAAAAAAAGGAGAAGAGAAGAAAAAGAAAAGAAAAAAAAGTGAAGCATAGTATGGGAGGAGAAGCTTGAGGCTTAGTGCCTAATCAAGAATTGGTTCCACATCTGATCTTTTTAATGAATAAGTTTTGAGAAACTCCTAAGCCTAAGGATATAATATACTGAGTAGAACTATTTTTAATGAAAATTTTAAGAAAAGAAGATAGAATGCCTAAACACTATATTTGGAAAATCTATAAATATTTATGAATTAGATAAGAGCTCATATTTTCATACCATTTCACTAAAGTTGTTTCTAAATTGGAATACTACATTTTTAGAACAAAATTTTATAATCTCCTAAAGAAACTCATTCACATAATTTGCTTATGCTAGTTTTGAAAGATTGTAGTGTCACTTGAGGATGAGTAACATTTTAAGTTTGGGGGAATTTGATATACCTAAAATATATAATATTTTTATGAACATTTTTGTACCTATTTTTGATGATATTATATTTTAATGGAAGGTATTTGTGTGTTTTCTTTCAAGTACACTTAGATGGACCAAATATGCCAAAAGGAGTGAAAAAATATCAAATTTTGAGCAAAAATGAATAATGTGTTAAAATGAACTGGGGTGACTAAGCGCCCAGATCTGACACCTAAACGCCAATGACAGAGATGGTCAAGCATAAGTACCAGAACCTGTGCTTAAGCGCCAGGTAGTTACTTTGCAAGGTAAATTTTAAAGAGGTGTCTGCGGCATCATTTGGTACGAACGTGGGTAACTGATCAAGGGCGCTAAAAGACATTCAAATTTCACTTGAAAGGATGCATCTCCTGGGTAAATTCATTGCATATAGATACATATTGAAGAGACACCAAAGCACTTTTTGACAAAGTTTAAAAGAAAGGACTTGAAAGAGAGAATAGAGTTCTTTTTGTGAGATCTTTTAGAAAGGTTTTAAAGATTAGTTATAGTAAGAAGTTGTAGGATTCTTACATAGGGTTTCTTTACACTTTTCTCATTTCTAGTGAAAGAGAAGGTGAGTAGGGATTCCTAAGTAAAAATCCATTGTTGTAGAGAGATTAAACTATCTTAGGTTGGGCGACTACTCCAAGGGAGTCTTGTAAGAGAAAGGAAGAGTTTCAAAGGAACTTCAAGAGTTTGGTAGAGAGGAACTTGAGATAAGTTTTATCTTTATACTTCATTTAGTTTTAATTGAGACTTCTTATGTTTTCTGCATGGTTTCTACTAGTTGTTGTGTTTTCTCCATGGATTCTGAGTTGTCTTCTTTATCTTTTTCTTTTAAATGAAAAGTGATTAAATGTTGGATGAAAGTTGTGGAAGTATTGATCTTTAATGTTGGAAGAAGTTGTCTTGATTTAATCCTTGCACTTCATTTACTTTTTAATTTGGCCAATTAAGATGTTAACATTTGTTTTGAGAACATGTAAGATCCTAGTAGGTATTGTCTCAATCAACAATAGGCAGAAATCACATGAGATAATATGGATAATAAAGTAATTCATATAATTTTGTGAAAATAAATAGGAAAATATACTTTGATGGGTGTAGAATTAGAGGACTTTAGGTTGACAGACTAAGGCCCCTAGTTTGGATTATTGTTTACAGTTTTTATGCGAGATATTAGCCCCCAAATGGAGGTAAAGGAGGGAACTCTAGAGTGAGAGCTAGTATCTTCCCTACCTAACCCATCTTCAAAACTATTAAAACTTTAAACTAACCAATGTTCTTTTTAGCATCTCTAGTAAAGGAAAAGAATAAAATTGCTCCTATTTGACACAAGAAATTTTAAATACTTCCACAACATATTTTTTGTACTCATTTCTCATTCATGATAAAGAAAAAAATATTTTCATCTATACTTCTTTAATCTTACAAAAATCTAGTTATAGTTAGTAAATTGTTTACTTCATTTCACAATTTAAGAAAATACCAAGAAGAATCGCATTTTAAAGTTTTTTATATCCAAAACTGTTTAAGTAAGTGTCTTTTTCTAAATAGGATTTGTGATATAAAAACCTTTTATCTTTTAATTTCCAATTTTTCCCCGTGGGATCGATATTTTGGGGCTTAATTAGAAAGTCCTATATTACTTGATAACGATACGTATACTTGCGTAGAATCCCTAAATTTAAATATCACTGTTGCATTCTTATTTACATCGGAATCAAGTTTTTTGTACTTTTCTAAAGAATGAACTTTTATAATAAAAATATAAGTATAATCTGATTACCACAAGTACAAATATACCAGTATTCATCGGGTAGTAAAAAGAATTCAGAATCATCTTCCAAATTGTTTGAAAATATTCAAGGGCATAAGATCCACACTGGCAGCTAGATCACACAGTGTTGTCTAGAACCTTAACCAATTCAATCTAGAGTTTTGAACCTAAGGCCTGGTTAATCTTATAGAGATGGCATCGTGGGTGATCTGGATGTGAGAGGCTAGAACCTACCCAGCATAATCATATCAATTAGGAACTTGACTTTAGATTAGCCAATTGTCATTATACACTCGAAAGAGGGTAAAAAATATGTATGCTCCTATTTGTCATAAAAATGCATTTTAATCATTAAAGACTTGATTCCTACCCTAATTATGATCTCTTTGCAAGGGGAAAAACTTTTCATATTATTCAGACTGCTTTAAACATAACTATTTTAAAAAATTTGCATGTACTTATAGTTTTAACTTAGGATTAGTAAAATTTAGTCTTTAACCTTTTACAAACATTTTCAACATTATTTTTTCCTACAAATTTTGTTTGCAATTTAAGTAGAAATTTTTCTAAATTGATATAAAAAAATCTATCCTTCTCTACTAATTTAATACTAGATCTTTCACTCTATAGTACTTGAAACGTCACATATATTTGCATAGTACCCATACTGTGTAAACCATTAACTAAATTCTAAATTCTATAACATATTAATTATAGTCAAGTTTGATCGGAGTTAAGCCTAGGTTATTAAGTGTGGCTTCATGATTAAAGGGGTCATATGATGTCAATCCTTTAAAACCTTCATTAGGTAAAGTCCCTAAGGTTCATTGGTGTTTTCAGTCAAATTTAGGGGACAATTTGGGCCAAGATGTAAAATTTCGACTCTACATACCCCCCTAGCTCCCTAAATTCCATTTTAGACTTTTTAAGGGTGAAAATTGTCATTTTAATGTTTAGGTTCCCTGTCCTAAATTTCATTGTTAATTTCCATTTTAATTTGTAATTTTTTTATTTTTTATAATTATTTTTTAATATAATTATAAATTTTGTAGAAAATTAGTCATTTTAATATCAGGGAAGTCCACTGACCATGGAAAAATCAGGAGATATCCCCAAGGATGAAAGGAAGAATCCCTGAAAATTTCATCTTTTTTTCCATTTATTTAATTTTCAATAATTAAAATACTCCTTGGAGTATTTAATTAATTAAAAATTCAATACAATTTAATTATTTTAAATTTTGCTTTTTTATTTTCTTCTCTTTTTTTTGAGTCCAAAGGTTATTTTATTTTATTTTGTGAATTTCCTAATTTAAGTTATGTATTTTAAAAATTTTATTTAATTTTCTAGATTTATTTTATTCAGAAAAACTTGAATTTTCTATTTAGCTCAGTCAGCGCCACGTCATCCTCATCTGCTTTGAAGCTCCATGTATTGTCGCTTGATTCCCAACACAATATGTGGGTGCTTAGTGTTTATCTTATTCAATTTCAGTTACCCGACAACGACGACAAAAACTTGACCCAACCTGCAATTTCGCAGTTATTTAGTTTCCTGGCCAAAAAGCTTGAACCAATTTATTTAGGTGGCTAGTGTGAAAATGGATATGTTATAGACTTTAGAATATGATTTATAGTTTACACACTAGGGGTTTTATGCAAG
The DNA here is from genome assembly GCA_022702705.1 of Papilionanthe hookeriana x Papilionanthe teres. Classification (NCBI taxonomy): domain Eukaryota; kingdom Viridiplantae; phylum Streptophyta; class Magnoliopsida; order Asparagales; family Orchidaceae; genus Papilionanthe; species Papilionanthe hookeriana x Papilionanthe teres. The sequence goes on from CM040432.1 coordinate 103,754,890, forward strand.
TGTACCTATCGTTCAAGTAATATAGAATTTTCTTTATACCTAGAATATCAATCCCACAGAGCGGCGATGCAAGAAATCCCTTGGGATAAGTTCTAGTCTACAACTATTAGTTCATAGTTTGGAATGTCCATTAAGGGTGTTTTGCTAACAATTACTCCTACAAACCTAAACCAAAGTTAAACTTAAATAGATCAATTGGTTTGGTAAATTTTGGGATGTAAAAACTACCTTTCTCTTGTGGGACTTAGCTAATGTGTAGGAATGGGATGCATAAAATCTAATGTAGCCAGTGACAATAGGCTCTTCTGAGTGTATATCATAGATTAGTTAACCTAGGGTTGATTCCTTAAAATAACTAGGTTGTCATGGTGAAAATTCTAGCCTCTCACCTAGTGTCTCATTTTCCTAATAACACTCTAATTCGCTCAATCTTAGATTTAAGGTATGAAGTCCAAGATCACATTGGTAGGAATCTAGATTGTCACCCTAGAAACATTAATTTACACCCAATTAATGAATACTTCCCTAGCATTGCATTAAATCTTTGGACTACTTTTCCTTCACCCATAAGTTCATTGTGGTTCTTCCCAGTTGTTCATGCCATAGCTCTCCTGAGTCTTTATGATAAACATAGAATTTTAACAATTCATTTGGCCAGTACAAAAAGTAAATGAAGCACGAAAAGACAACTATTATATTAAAATTTAAAAATAAATTCTAAAAGCATTTTATATCCTACACATTCCACATATGCATCACAAGAGAATGAAGTCTACTTACAAACTATGTTTAATAAAACAGAAAAATTTATAAAATCAAATCAAATCCACCAGATATATGTTTATAACAAGTAAAAAATACTGAAGAACACAATAATTCACTTTTCCCCTTTGAAATAAAGATGAAAATCCCTCCAACAAAGTCTCATGTTGATCCATGCAATGCTAATACCATCCCTTACAGACAACTCTCAAAATTCCCTTCAATCTCTCGAAAAGAGGTAAAAATCTACATTCCTACTCCTATCTCTGACCTCTTAGCCTTTATAGAGAATTCCAGGACTTAGAAGAGTCCCCTCTATTGGCCAAGAGAGAGAGAGAGTCACTCTAAGAGACACACCCTTAAAATAACCCTCAAAATCCCCAAGGGTCCACCTCAGATGACACTTCAAAATTCAAAATTACTTTTAAGTTATTTCAAAATCATTTTTAAATGTAGTCTATTGAAATCAAATAAAGCTAAGTTTTAAAAATTTTGCTTCCTCCCCCAAACTTAAATTTTAACGTGTATAACATTCAGTACAAAAAATATATGCAGGAAAAAAATAGTTAAGAAATTTTATCTACCACAAATTTTTATCAGAACATTAGCAATTATACTTAGGACAGAACAGTGTGCAGCAGACAGCAAAATCTAAACTAAACATGTCAGAATCAAATTGAACTAAAGAAGGGTCTAACTAGCATAACAGGTATCAGCATATGAATATATATTTAATTGTTCCCAAAGTGCTCTATATTGTTTTAACTCAAACACAAATACACTTGATAACTGAGGTTAATTCTGCCACCATTTTATCACACCTCATTTCCTTACTTCCAATTCTAACAGAATCACTTCACTGATTCATTGGGTACTTTTAAATGTTTTTATAGAATCTAATTCCATGGACACGGTTATCCTCGATATATTGGCTCGTGAGAGCCAACCTCTAGCATCACCTTATCCATTTAAGTAAGCAACACTAGCAGTTCTAAGGGTAGTGTAAGATCATCGTCAGGTTATTCTTCAACTGGTTTATTGAACCATATTAAAGAAAACAAACTTAGATAAAGGAAGTAACAAAACTTAGATGGACTTTTTCTATGTCCGAACTCATCATGTCTCTAGTTAATCCTCAAGTATGCAATGTACTTGTCAATCTAACTACTATAAGAGAGCATATATAAGTTTAGCCATAACGACAAGTTAAGAAATCACCTCTCTTATGATACACAATAATCAAAATCCTCTAGAAATCAAACATCCACAAACATCAATCAAACAAATTAATCCACACTAAAAAAATACATCACACTTAAAATAAGTACAACTCACAAAAACACTAATCACAGATAATCATGGGTTGCCTCGCAAGAAGCGCCTGGTTTAACATTGTGAGCCCAATCCCAAGGTTATACATATTTGACTTTCTCACAACTTTTCTCCTTAGGGTTTTCTAATCCTACTTAAATTGTTCTCTAGTTCTGAGTCGTATGGTTATTCATCTTTCTTTAGGGGCATTTACATGCATACCACATAATGTAATAAAAAAGAGCATGTACATATCTAATCCTACTAAAAGTGTTCTCTAGTTCTGAGTCTCCTCTCCAATCTCTCAAAGTTTTTCTGAATCATTAGTAAAAGGTTAAAGCTTTCTTATGTGATCAATACTGGTTTTTTAAAGAAAATTCTATATTAATTGAAAATATATGTATATTTCCGTTATCAAGGATTATTACCTATTTTCTAAATCATTTCATTTATTCACACTAGCTATTAAATATAATTTGGGACAAGTTTTTGAAATTCTTTTGGAGTATAAGTATATGCGTAATTGCGGATCAGGTCAATAATGTTATGCAAGCTCAAAAGAATATTCCTACCTAATTTTTCTAACTACATGGAGCATCTACTAGTACACCTGCCACATAAATCCTTACTTGGAGTACTAACACAATATCGATGGATGTATTGATTTGATAAGTACATAATAATATTTTTTAATTAACCTTCTAGGAAGTAATTTGTACTAATATTATGAAATCATTACATTACAAATTTTTAAATAAACTAAAGTGAACTTTCAAGAATAAAGCACGACCAGAAGTAACATCCACTTTCTACTCCTATTATTTCATATAAGAAGAATCCATGCCATTGGGTGTGGTACCTTCCATGAAACTTTGTTTTTCAGCAATTTGGTGAAGCATCTAGGAGGTGCACATCATGTTATCTCAATGATCATGATTTTTTAGTAACAACACTTTATGTTATTCTAAATTGCAAGGAAGTTCAACCCTTTATTAAGTAAGACACTAAATTCCATTAGTAGTTCATTCTTTCAGGTAAAAATATTATGATGAGCTAATCCAAAAATTTTTTATTATAATAATATTTTATTCTTAAATTTGTTGTACTTGGTTGAAGATGATAACACAAACCAAGAGATAGAAAATAATTTCCTCTGATGGTTAACACTACATGTAAGTATTTAGCAAAACTACTAAACATCTAAGATAATTGTTATTAGGTTCCTTTAACAATAATTGAGTTATTTATGAATTATCAAATTCATGATTAGAATAATGGAGTAGCATATCAAAGATTACTAGATCTTTCATGAGGCCCATGTGCATCGTCAAAATTTGACAAATTTATGATGTGAAAGGCTACAAGTTTTATGCGAGGTCCTGGTCAGAAGAAAAAAATACTTTTAATGCTAGAAATTGTGTTAATTCTATTAATAAACCAGCGATGAGACAGATTACTATAGGATTATCAAAGAAACTGTTAAACTATCTTATCCTGACTCTATTGGTGGGAGTGTCTTCCTGTTCATCTGTGACTAGTTCAATTCTCTTCCTGAAAGAGTAATTAGGGTTATACAATCCTATATTATCTAAGAAGTAAAAGTGAACATGAAATATGAAAAATTTGATCCATTTAGTTTGGCAAGGCAAGTAAGACGAGTATTTTATTTTCCATATCCTCATAGAATAATGGACAAAGTAGAGTGGGCAGTAGTCATAGCTAGTAAATCGACAACTACTATTGATATTAAGTATTCAATTGAACCAGCACATCAGGAAATAGAATGATAAGATCATAATTTCACTTAATACTATCAATGAAGGGGTAAATTTAGTGGATGTTGATGACGATCACGAAGAAATTTATATCGATGAGCATGATTATGGCGATGGTTTGGATGAAATAATTTTAACTACATCATCAAGTGACTCATCAGAGGAGGTTAACAAAATTGTGTAAGAGTTATTTTTTTTACTTTATACTTATGTGTTTTTAGTTACAACAGTTTGTAGGTTGCACTTTTTTATTTTTCTTTCTGTTTGCTGCGTACGTTTGTTTTTTCAGTTTTAGTAATATGTTGATTGCATGCAATTAATTTAGTGTTGCCCTTTCTTTTTGTTGTGAATTATTGTACTTTCATCTTTAGTAGTATGTAGATGCACTAATTAAATTTTCTTTCTAGCTTGATAAAGGCTTCTGGAGGAAGGGGCGGTCTGCTCCCCATCGGTCGACGTGTTGGCTTATGGAAGTCCATCAACTAAGGAGGCAGTGGATGTGGTGGTATGAAGACCACTACACCGACACCACCTCCAATCCCAATTACCACACCCGCATCTTGAACAGTCATGAACACGACACCACTACAGCCACAAAGCACGACACAACCACCGCCAACCCTCACGGCCACAACACCACCACAACCACCAGTGGCGACCATGACACCACCAGCACCGTCAGCATCAGTTTTTATTGATGCTTCGTCAAGTTTGAGCAACATGAACAGTCTTCATCAATTCATGATCATGAGAAACACATAAGTTTTAATTTAATAAAGACAAAACTGCCTTGTTTTTTTTTATTTAGTAGAGAACTAATTACATGTTATTTTTAGATTTACTCTCCTACACATACTACCCATTCCATCAGTGTATAATTTGAAGCAAGTGCGACCACCCGTACTTATCATGCAAGGAGATCCTGATGACAGTTCAGAATATGTGGTTTGGGGATTTTAAGGTAAACCACGAACACAGTAATTATATTTATGTATTTAATTGTATGAATCTAACAATTTCTAATTCAATTTACAGAAACAAAGGTCCAGGACCCCCGAGGAGGAGGCACACATCCGTACGAGCTTCAAGCAGAAGGGGAGTGATTTTTTATGCGACCAGTTCAATGATATACACCAAACACGTGAGTGCTCCTTGTGGTTGGACGAGGAAGTGTTGATGCACTGGTCAAAGCATTGGACTCTCCCGAGTACCAGAGAAAGAGGGAGCGAGCAAAGTTGAACCGCCGCTCTAACTGTGGGAGCATGTGGCCCTTGAAGCACACAAGCGGAATGCTTCCACATATATAGCGTACAAGAGGAGGTTGGTAAGAATTTTTTTTTCTACATTAAATCTTATTTTATATTATATGTATACTATCTATTCAATTACATTTACAAACTCAATATGCATACGTAGAATCATCTTACTTCTTTATAACTCAACCCATTACATAAGTTCCAACTCACCTCTCTCTTTCACTAGAAACTATGACAAGCATTTCGCATATGAAACAAGCACAGTTGCTTTCATACTCGTTTGTATTTTACTTGTCAAATAATTCTTCGATCTTCCATTTATCTAGACGAGGTAGAATTTTTCGACTTCCAGTACTTCTCAATCTCCTCACTTGTTCTTCCTGGGATCCTTCCAGCAATCAGAGACCATCTGAATAAATTTTATATATATATATATATATATATATATATATATATATATATATATATATATATATATATATATATATATGATTTTCTTCACATGAAAATTATTATTCAAATAAAGGAACTAAGGAGCCATAATGGCTACTAAATACAAACCTCTCTCCAACGAGCTTATACATTCGGGCAATGAGGTCGTCTTCTTCCTCTGTGAAGTCAGGTTTGGACTTCTCAATGTTTCCTTCTGTATCTAATTATAATCAAATCAAACCTCACAAGCAGCCACAAATTAGTTGTTTTATATGACATTAAAGGCAGTACAAAGCGGGCAGATTAGTGATTCGCAAAGTTCCGCGTTAGAGCCCTTCTATCAGTTTGTTTATTTACTAGGTATTATTCTATGTTAATATTGTCTTATTACTCATTTACACGTACGTACAAAACAACATCAAAATCAAACGATTAGTGATAAATTTTGAAGACTTGTCTTTCTTCCGAAATAATGGATAATTTTTCCTGAACTTTGGGGAATGATGTCATGGTTATATCCCATATGTTTTAATATGCTTATTTTATCAAATATTATACCTTTCTTCTTATTCCTTACTCTATTATTCATTTTGGAGGAAAATATTGGATTTGCATTTTCATTTAGCTCTCATATCAAAAATTTCTCCTCTTAATTGACTCTTCTTAAAATCTTATATATCTAATTATATTTTATATGTTTCTAGTTTCTATCCATTCAGCTTTATATGTTTCTTTCCCTTACAAAAATTTACAATAACAAATCGTTATAAGAAAGTTAAAAACTTACAGTGTGCATCACAAGAATATAACTCCTGTTTTTACTTGTAAGAATTTTTTATGAAGAAATACCAAAAATCATGGGGTTATTCAATAAGAAAATAAGCTTCAAGCCCATCAAAATATTATTCATATATGTTACTTCATGAATCAATTTTTATAATGATAAATTATCAAGGGCTTCTGATTTTAGAAATTTTATCTCAAATCTAATGAAAACCTCTGAAGAAATCAACCCAAACAAACCTTAAAATTACAAATGCGCACCTGTGGAATTAACAGAAGCGCCCTCTGAGGTTTGATCCATATTTTACTATAATAATAGAACTGAAATAAAATTTCAATATGGATATTTCGCGATCTTATATAAAATGGAGAAATATTGAATCTTAGCTTTAACGAAACGGAATGGAGATGGGGCGCTTTTATAGCTGCACTGAGAATGGATGATAGAAGAAGGTATGGTAGGAAAGAGGAAAGACTGGTAGGTGCTGAATATTGTAGGCTTTACCCCTGATGTTAGGTCGCTCAATATATATATATATATATATAAAATTAGGAAGAGTTATATATTTAATTTGGATGTTTGCTTTTTAAAACTTTTTTTTGCAATAAATTCTTTTCTAAACCAATCAAATAAAAGATATTATTATATCAGCCGTAATTTCTGGAATAAACAATATAAGAAAATGATTTGGTACAATATGTACGATCAAGTAGCAGTTAGTTCCAAATCCTATTTTGAGGAAATAAATAATATTATGAAAATAAATAAGCAACCACATGTTTTTTAAACAACTGCGATTTTTAGTTAGGTTAGTTAGACATTTATATAGTGATTTAAAATTTAGAAAAACATTAATCTCATGAAATATTTTTATTTTATATTCTGTTCTAAAGTGGATGAAAATAAAATTATAATAAGAAAATTATATAATCTAAGGGTGAGATTTTCTAAGGGTAAGATTTTCTAATACATTTACTAATTGATTTTAGTTATTAGTTAGGGTCCAACATGTGCAATCTAATTTATTCGTTTGATAAAGGTGCAATTGAGTTGATTGGCTCAAGAGCAAGTTAACATATATTCAGTAAAGGATGTGCGAGACTTAGCTCTACTAGCCTATGCTTTGACTTTTGATTTTAAAACCTTTTTTTTTTTCAGCTCACGAGTCATTGATTATTAAAGCTAAAAAATAAGGTGATAGAGAGATATTTTAAGTCTTAATTTTACATGAAAATTATGTAAAGATAATAAGATAACTGATAACAAATTTGAAATTTCGACGTGAAAATTTGTGAAAGGAAAATAAAAAAATTTAATGAAATGCTCCAATATTATGTTGCCAGATATAACATAAGCTCATTTCTGCCCACAAATTGAAAAAGTGGGATTATAAAATATGGAATACAAGCTTAATTGAATTTCTACAAATATAGTTTAAATTATTGAAAGCTATTAAGGAGTTGTTGAAACCAAAATTATCTTGGAGACACATCTAAGGAATAGAGCGTTGAAGGGGGAGAGAGAGAGGAGTATTGAATAGTAAATTTTTGAAACCCTTATACATGAAATGAACCCCCTATTTATAATAATAGGGGGTTGTACTATTACATACTATAGCCCTAGGGTATGCAGGAGCAATGGTAGTATTTTAGTCTATACATAAATATGGTTCAGGGGGGCCACAGACATCCGACCGGAAGGGGTCAGAAAACCACTTGGCCAGGCGGCCGTTATCCCGATCGATCAATAAGCTAACGGTCGCCCGACCATTAAGCTGATTTGACACTAGGTCGGGTGGCTATCAGGTCAGGAGGCCGTTAGGTCTGGTGGCCATTAAGTCAAACGGCCATTAGGCTTGGTGGTTACCACACCAAGCTGAAGTTTAGGTTGGGCGACCATTAAGTCGGGCAACAATAAAGTCGGGCAGCTGCTTGTCGAGGACAGATTCCAACTGCTTGGAATTGTATATCCGATTTCACCAATTGGGTCTATCCATGGTGGAGGGCATCGAATTCGTCTGAATGAGTCTAGTTAAGTAAAATTTTTAGGAGCTATCTACTCTTTTTCGCTTGAGAAGTCTAATTTTCCATGTACGCGAGAGCCGACATGCTAAGTGTTTGGCCATAGGTATTCTTTGGAGGGACCGGTGATTCCACGCCACCTCATCCACTGATCGAGAGATATCTTTGAGATTCGTACTGACACATTTTTAATCTATATATTAAAGTTTCCAGATTATATTGCTCTTTGATAGCGACAACAGCAGTGAGGACAATGGAATCTAGATTTTCAAAAAAAACATTGTGGTATTCATGAATTTTCAATGTGCAATAATTAACCATTTCATGTTTTATGTGCTAAGATCATTATAAATAAAGAAAACAAAATGAAGGGACTCATCAATCGACTGTTTTTCTTTTCTGTTAAATTTTGCTCCTCTCAGGGGTGTCGAAATATTGAGCGTGAACAACCTTCTAAATCCATTAATGAAGAGGCTCATGCTTTGGTGTTTCAGGCCACAAAGAAGAGGGCCAAGATAGCTTCTATGGTCGAAAGACCCGACAAATGCATCGTTCATGAGCCAAAAGTTCCTAAACCTATGGTTGAAATAGGATCATCAAATTCGCACAACAGTTATCCTACAGAGGGATCCATCATGACTCAAGAAAATTTCTTGATAAAGAAGCATCACACGATGGGAAAATCCCATTCAAACGACGATCAATTTGATCAATTGGTGAATATTTTGGGCGGAAGCACCGAAGACAACTGATCATGGAATTAACCCTGATCCTCCCCTGACAGATATTTTCCAATCTAACTCTCCTCCCGCTGAAAGAGCGGAGGTTGGAACAGAAGCATGTTCCTTCAATACTTCTGATCTAAACTGTATGTTGGATCCCTTACTAGGCGAGTCCCCATGTTGAGCGTGTAGCCCTAAAAAATGGTGTCGTGGCAGATTTGGGATTCATTGAGGATTCCAGGTGTTCTGGAGGGACACTTAAAGATGTATAAGAGTGCTCAGTGGCTGATCCAGTAGGAATGGCTAGCATACCCAGACCATCTAAGGAGAAGTTTCGGTCTTCTCGATGCACGGTGGAATGAACAGGGTACACAAGGTTAGGATAGGAGGTGAATAGATGTTTAAATAGCTATCTCAGTTGGGGTATCCTTTGGCTGAGGTCACAATTGATAATTTTGCAATATTTTTTATGTTCGAATGAATAATTGTAAATGATTGCATTCTCTTTTTTGTTGGGTGGATGTAAACTGATAAAATGAATGTATATAAAATTTATTAATTTTTTAATATATACATATTGTGAATTTTGGTTCATCGGTATTTGTGTGATTTGAATTTTATCGTGTTTTTCATGTGGTGAATGTACCATATTGTCCTTCCATCACTTTAGCTCCTATTGTGTCTTATAAGTTCACGAAATTGAACGTTTGATTGCTCATATTGCCTTTCTTCTCCTTTGTGTGACCCCATCACCATTTTCTTATTGCACCATGGCTCTTAAATTTCATAAATATTTACGATACGAACTCGTCAGGAGCATAGTAATCCATTACAGAGAGGAAAACAGTGAGTTTGTTCACGTAATTTGTCTTTGGGCTGAACATTTTGCTCCAAACGGCTACAAAGGGGGAAAAGTCAGCAGGTGACTACGGTGATAGTCTAGTTGTATATGTCAACCAATTTAAGTATGAACTGAGGCTGCCACTTTGGAGCGAGATGAGCTCTCAAAAGCTATGATATCATCCTCGCGCATGTCATGCAGAACTCAATAGCAATACTCATGACATTTGTCATCATTCTCCGGCGGATGGAGATATAATGGTCGTTCAAATTTTTATCCAACTTTTTTGTTTCAAAATAAATCAGGATGGCTATGTTGTGTTTTTGTATGGCCCCGTACCGTTGGGTGATAGGGGTTGAGAATAAAGTAAAAGACTAACAGAAGAAGTTCGTGATTGCTTCTCATCGTCGAAGACGAGGTGTTTCCGTTTGACCTATTACCAAGGACGTGGTAAGGCCAAAAATCTTGTCAGAACATGTTTGTATCTATGTTGACATGATTGAGGGGAGAGAAACTCTCCATGTTTTAGTTCATTGAGCGGGGCATTATTAATAAGGTGTCTTATGATTCAGGGCTTCTAGAAATATGATTGAAAGTTTATGGGATGAGTTGGACACAAGAGAGAAGAGAAGAGTGAAGGTGGTTATAACAAAGGATCCTAGAAAGAATTAAGGGCAAAAATACCTCAAGGGAGGGGAAGATCCTGCACTCTAATTGGGGTGAACTTCAGGAGAGCACTGTGTTGGTAAGAACATTTCTTCCTCGTTTGCGAGCCATCTCATTCTTTTTTTTACTTTTCAATTGTTAGCTAATTGTGTCAGGTGTGGAGACCTTTGGCGCATTTTGGTAGAACCCATCAAGGTTATCTGATTCACAGGAATCGAGTTTTAGGAAAATGATTCCTCCAGATGTACCGACCAAAGAGAATGGGGAATTAGGTGTCGCTTATCTCGAACCATGAGAAAAAGTTGTATCGCAATGTGTGTCTCCCCTGCGGGCTGTACTTATCTCTGTGGGTGATGAAGGCTCTGAAGTCGTACTCCAGGGAGGTTCAATAGGGACCTGAAAGGAAAACAATGTCTGTAGGTGAAGATTCAGTTCCGCCTTCTCCTTCATCCTAAGGGAAAGGGTAGCTCCCGGGTTGGCTTAGTTAGATGGATGGTTAGAGTAATGTGTTTGGAAGTTCATGAGGATGGTATATAGTGGTGGACCAAGCAAAAGTGATTCATTTGTCTTGCCCTAGTGAGGAGCCTAATGTTCTGAACTTCCTGATCGAAGTGATGTGGTTCGACGGCTTGAACTCCAATATGGCAGGTATGAGTTACACTAAACTATGTGATACATCTGATTGGTGTAATGCCTTGAGTTTATTTGTTTCCCATGACTAGGAGAAAGCCTTGGTTCATGAGGAAAAGAAAAAGAAAGCCACCATCGAAATGGCTATCGAGGAATCATAGGGTAAGAGGAAAACTAAGTTAGAGCTTCTAAGCTTGCAGAAGAGGTTGAAGACTTTGTCCCAGGCGTAGGATGCAAGGGCTCAGGAGTAAGAGAAAATGATTACCACATTGACAGTCAAGAATAAGGACTTGAAATACAAGATATTCAAAATGATCTCTAGAGAAGATCATGTTGTGGTGCTCTCATAGTAGATCTAATTTGGTCTTAATATCACTGTAGAGTTTTGTGAAGGGTGCTCTGGTAAAGCCCATGTGGGCTGACATGGACCAATTTGCCTTCCTTTTCGTTGATTTTGATGATGAAGATGATGAGTCGAATAAGCCCAACTGAGATGAAGTGGGAGTGTGGGCATACCTGCAATCCCTTGGTCTTTTGTATATACATTTTTTTTTGAAAAATGCCAGCACTATATATCTATAATTATCGGTTAGGTCGCATGTACCCATAAGAAAATATTTTGCATGTTTTGAATAAATGAATAGAAAATTTTCTTGTTTTTTATTCTTTTTTGTCTTATTTATCTTTTTTGCTTTCGTGGGCTATCCATCTCTGGTTAAAGAACCTTTATGTGAATGAATTGTTTTCATGGCTTCAAGCTTACCATCATGGTATGTTACTTTTTACTTTTGCTCTTGGCTAGATAGTCATGCCTTCCTACTAAGGTTCTTAACATCAGACTAGCCTGGAAGATTATGATGTAGCGGTCTGCCACTCTTTTATTTTGTGCTTAGCTATGCAATCTCGACACTATATTTAGCTATCTTCAATTTTTAGGCAGGACCAAGCAACCTTGGCATTGCGGTCGGCCAATTATCAATTTATGATCTTGGCACCTTGACTGGTTGTCTTCAAATTTTGGGTAGTACCAAGTAATCATGGCACCGAAGTCGGCTAACCTTATATTTATGCTCAGTCGGGAGGCGTTGGCATGTCAACTAGTTGTCTTCAAATCTTGGGTAGGATCGAGCCGCCAAGATGTCGCAGTTGGTTGACATTCTATTTATGCTTAGTCGGGTGGTCTTGGCACCTTAGTTGGTTGTCATTAAATTTTTTGTAGGACCGGGTGACCTTGGCGCTGCGGTTGGCCAAGATTTTATTTGTTCTCATTTGGGCACTCTTTGTGCTTCAGTTGGTTATCTTCAATTTTTCAGCTCGACTAGGAAATCTTCGCATTGTAATGTTCCAATTATCTATTTATACTCAATCATGTGGTCTTGCTGCCTCTGTCGGCTGCCTTCAAATTTTCGTTAGGACTAGGTGATCTTGGCACTGTGGCTGGCGAACCTTTTATTATGCCTAACCGGGCGATCTTGGCACTGCGGCCCATCATTCTCTTATCCTTCGATCGTCAGGTAGATGTTTTGTCAATTCTCTAGTTTTCCTTAGTGTTGACCTCACTTTTGTGAGGGTCACTTACCAGACACATTAAGATAGGAAGTCTACCCATATTTACCTCCTAAAAATGTAGCAAGAGACAACAGACCCTGAGACCTGAGGTGAAATTAATTTATGACCTTTTGACCAACCATTGACTTAATAAGTCAAATTTTTTATAAAAAAAATTCAATATTGGTCAAAGCAGTTATTTTTTACCCAAAGACCAATTACTGACCTGACTGATCAACTTTTGACCCAAAAAATTAACTTTGGTCAAACTGGTCAATTTTTTACCCAATGACCAACCATTGACCACCAAGTCAATCAAGACACTAAAATCGTCAAATATGACTCATTTAACCATTTTAAGACATCACATGACCATTAAGACAACTTTGGGCAACCCTTGACCTAGATAGGTCAAATTTAGTCAAAAATGGTCAACCCATGCCCCTTGACCGTAAAACTGACTGCAAAGACAAACTTTGACATGATCAATTGGACATTGATCAAAGTCACCAAAAATTAATCCAAGTGTCACCATATTGACCTTTGGATTAACCTAAAACCTAAAAATGGTCAACATGAACAAATTAAACCCCAAAATGACAAAACCATTAATTTTGTGACCAAATCAACCATGACAAGGTTGAGAAAATCACATTGAACATCCTTGGAGTAGAATTAATCAACCCAAACCAACTTGGGTCAACTTAGGTCAATATTGGTCAATCCTAGTCAACATTTATCAAATTTGGTCAAAATATTCAATTTTGAACCAAAAATAATATAAATTGATCAAATAATTATTCCAAAATTATTTTGATTAATTAATTGGCTAATAATATAATTTTTAATATTTTAATTAATTAAATAATTAATTAAAACAAAAATATAATTAAAAGCCATGAAATAAGATAAAATTTAATTTTAAAACCAAAAAATAACATAAAATTAATCAAATAATTAATTTAAAATTATTTTTGATTAATTAATTGATTAATAAAATAATTTCCAACATTTTTAATTAATGACATAATTAATTAAAATGAAAATTAAATTAAGAATTGCATAAAAGGAAATTTTAACCCATGACACCAATTATGACACAATAATTAATTTTCAAACCCTTTATGATGTCATGAGTGACCTCATATAGGTTAGACACAACCCATATGACCCATCATGACACAAATCAACCTAGGATAAACCATGGTTAACCATGGGTTAAAACTCATCATGAAAAATTTTTGAGATGGCATCCTCTCCTTAAGTAAAAGTATGAATCACCCCTTTCTTAAGGATGAAGTAAATGGTTATGATTAGGGTAATCTTTGTCACCACTTTAGACATCCTATGAGGAAAAGAATTGGCATAGGTTAAGCTTTAACCATGGCTAAATAAGAGGGTAATGAAGGTATGCATGAAATGAGTCACCTTGGCTTATTTGTCATGCTTTCACCAAATAAGTTTAAATGAGTAAAGAAAGTATGTGGGGAAGGCTCTATTAAAGGTCCATGATAAGCCTTATCCACCTTCAAAATGCTCAAATGAGGGAATTTCAAATTTTAAATAAATTCCAACCTAAAATAACTATGAACTAACCTTACATAGGTTTGAATTTAAAATTGCCAAAATTCCAAAATCTAATCAATTGAAGGCCACCATCTTATTTAAAACTTTAATGGATTAATACGGAATTTCACCTACTGATCCTTAGCCACCTTAACCTCAGCCAAGCCTTGTCATGGCTATAAATAGGGATCGAACCCAAAGAGAGGAAGAATAAGCGATAGATGCCCAAACTTTACCCAATTCCTCTGACTCCCAACAACGAAAACTTAGTTTAGGACCTAAGCAATAAGTCCCAATCAAAATTGGATCAAACCAACCACCCGATCAAGCCAATTAAGCCTAACCGAGCCAACCCGGGTGCGCCCAAATTGACCCATTTGGTCTTGCACCTATATAGACCCAATTTGAGTCCAAATTGAGTTGAGGAAAGGCTTCCTTAGGACCACAAGAGGCTGTCAAACTAGTTTGATTAAGCTCAAAGTTGTTGTGGCTATGATATGGAATTTTATTTTCAAAAATATTTCAATTTTTTGGTAAATCGTGCACCAAATTAATTTGAAACCCTATGATCACTGTATGGATGTAATCTACATCCTTAGATGATTCCATAGGTTCATAAATCACTCAATATAGTTGAGAAATGGGCAAGATATTGAGCTTAAAAAGTCGACGGTTCATAAAATTCCTGAAAATAGCCAGATTAATTGACAGTCGTCCATTCCCGTAATTGGAAATGGACGGCGGTGATCAAACCGCGTGGGATCCGTTGTTCGACCTCTGCAGCATATCGTCCCACACATTCAATGGTACGAGGACACGTGGCACCTCATGACTTTTTTAGATTTAATTAAATCCAAAACAACCTTAAAAAAATCGAAAAATCATATCTTTTCCCAGAAAAATCACAAAAATAAAATAAAAATACCTCTAGAAAGAAACAAGGGAGAATAATGTGGAAACAAAATTTTTAATTTTTGAGTTACATTTTATTTTTAATTAATTAATTACTTTATGGAGTAATTTAATTATTAAAAATTATTTATAATTCCAAAAATTATGAAATTTTCACAAAATTATCTTTTTGTCATGACATACTTCTCTTAATTTCCTAAGGACAGAAATATTCTTTAGGGTATTATTCATTAATTTCTAAGTGTCTTTGTAATTATTTATAAAAATAATTATAAAATTCAAAAAATTAAGAAAAATAAAATTGAAAAATGACTAGAAATTTTAGGGTAACAGACAATAACCCTAGGACAATAAATTTTAAGTTATTAAATAATTTTAAATGACATTTGGAATTATGGATTAAAATTTATTATTAAATTAATAAATTTAAATCCTAAAAATCATCTTTTTATAACTTAGCCTATTTTTTTTAATAGACTAAGTTCAAAATGAGCCTAGCCCACACTAGACATATGATAAGCCTTGACTGAGTCTAAGATGACAAATTAGGCTTGATCATCACCTTAATTAAATCATTAATTAAGCTTAAAAATAATTTAAGCTTAAATCAACCTAAGTTAAGCCTTAATCAAATTAGGCTTAGCTTAATAAACCTTAATTAGGTCTAAAACACTACATTAGACCTAATCAACCTAAGTTAAGCCTTAATCACATTAGGCTTAGCATAATAAACCTTAATTAGGTCTAAAACACCACATTAGACCTAATCAACCTAAGTTAAACCTTAATCACATTAGGTTTACCTTAACTTAAGTCTAAAAACATATTAAGACTTAATCAACCCATTAAACCTCATGATAATAGGTTTAATAATAAAAATCAAACTTTAATTAACTTTAAAGATACACAAAACTTAATCAACCTTTAAACCCTAATTAGGTCTAATCCATTAGACCTAATTAACTATTAAACCTTAACAAACTTAGGTTTAATCAAACTTTAAACTTTAATTAGGTCTAACCCATTAGACCTAATTAACCATTAAACCTCTATAAACTTAGGTTTAATCAAACATAAACTTCAATTAGGTCTAATCCATTAGACCAAACTAAGCTATTAAGCCTTAACAAACTTAGGTTTAATCAAACTTAATACCCCAATTAGGTCTAACTCATTAGACCTAATAAGTCATTAAGCCTTAACCACATTAGGCTTAATCAACCTTTATACCCCATTTGGGTCTAACTCATTAGACCTAATTAACTATTAAACCTTAACTAAATTAGGTTTAATTGAATCCTAAACCCTAATTAAGTCTAACCCGGTTAGAATTAATTAATCATTAAACCTTAACTAAATTAGGTTTAATCAAAATTAGGTCTAACCCATTATACCTTATTAATCTTTAAGCCTTAGTCACATTAGGCTTAATCAACCTATTCTTCTCAATTAAGTCTAAGCCATTAGATTTAATTAACCATTAAGTCTTACAAACATTAAGACTTAATCAATCAAATCAAACCTTAAACTAATCATACCAATTAAATCTTACCCAAATTAGGTTTAATCAACCCTAAATCAGATAACTTGGCATAAACCAGACATAAACCAGACCAAACTTAAGTTCAATCCATATTGAACTTAAGTCAAAACCCAGGTTCAATCTAACTTGAACCTGACTCAAAACTTACTCAAACTTAGGATCAACCTGACATGAACCCAAGTTAACCTCAAACCTAAACTTAGGTTCAACCTCATATGAACCCAAGATAAACTTAAACATAAACTTAGGTTCAACCAGACATGAACCCAAGTTAACCTCAAACCTAAACTTAGGTTCAATCTGACTGGACCCAAGTTAAACTTAACTTGAGTCTAACTCGTATTAGACTTAAGTGAAACCTAAATCGACATAACTTTTAAGTTCGACCTAAATCAAACTTTATTTTTACATAAATATTAAGTTCGATCCAAATCAAACTTAATTCGACATTAAGTTCGACCTAAATCAAACTTATTTTAACATAAACATTAAGTTCGACCTAAATCAAACTTATTTTAACATAAAAATTAAGTTTGACTCAAAATCGAACTTAATTTAATATTAAATTCAATCCAAACCAAACTTATTTTGATAAAGATATTAAGTTTGACTTAAATTAAACTTAATAAAAATTATAATAACCTAAATCTAACTTAAATATTAATTTATGTTTGATATAAATCAAATTTAATACCAATTGACATAAAATTTAAATCAACATAAAGTAAAATTCAAAAATAAAATATAAAACAATATAAAAACAAAACTTCGACATAAAAATGACACTTGAATATAAATCAAAGCAACATAAGACAAAAATAACTTTAATATTTAATAATCTTGACATAAATGATTTGAAAACTTTCAATTTCTGACATTGTTTTCTCTGCAGAAAGAAGACAAGTTTCGCTAGATTTTCTTTGCATGTTATAGAGTGTGCTAACTCTATTTTACAGGAAGACAATAATGAAACGACGACAAACGAACAAACAAAATAGAACAAACAGCTTTGCTAGATTTTCTTTGCATGTTATAGGGTGTGCTAACTCTATTTTGCAGGACATTGACGATGAAACATAAACAAATATAACAAAACAAATAAAAAAAACGACAAAACAAGACATAAATAACAAAATATGATATGATAAGACATATTGAAAAAAATAAATAAACAAGATACGAAACAGTGACATGACAAGTCATAAAATATCAATACGACAAACAAAATCGAAAAAACAAAATCATATCTTCTTGACATCTTATAAGATATCTCATGACATAATAATTGGCATAATATCTCATTACAATGATATAAACATTAGGAATAAGACATTTCATATGTTTATTTTCCTAAAAAAACTCATTTAGAAAACAGATATTTAACATTAATCAAGAGTTTTCTTAGGCAAAACTAGAATTGTCTTGGATGTAATTAACTATAGAAGCTTGCTCTTATAGTGAAAATTAAAAGAACTCGGAATAGGTTAACACCTAGAAATTAGGTTAACACCTAGAAAATTCTCTGGTTATCAGACTTGTGATTTTCTTAATAGGGTAAGAATATTCTAGATTTCTCCCTATAAAGATATCACTTTACCTTCCCTTGATTGTCTACTTTCCTTCCTTTTACCTTTGATACAAAGGATTAAAAGATTTGGATAATTAGACTGGCGACTCCTTGATATTGACATAAAAACCCTGAATTGGCGTCAATAGGAATGACAGGTTTTATCGCCAACACCTAGTTCCGCAAGCTTCTTTCTAACTGAAAGTTTCGAGCCTTAAATTAGTAGGTGTTCATTAATTTTATGCTTATTCTTGGCTAGTTACTGGGGAAATCATAATTTATAAACACAAAGTGATGAAATATTTTCTATTTAAGGCTGTGTGTTAAATTTATGGAAAAGAATTTTTGAGGTCATCTCTGGTCCATGTCCGGAGGACCTCATTCCTTGTGTGGCTCCTCAACTTGTATGTTTTAGGTCCCACCTAGTGATCAATGATATAAGGTCCGCTTCACTTTTAGTCTAGCTTTCCAACTGCTTACCCTCGTGCTACAAGATTGACCTTTTTTAGTACCAAATCTCTGGAAGAGAAAACATTTCCCAATATGTGCCGACTGTAATACAGGGTGGCTTTTTTCTTGATTTATTCTTGTCATGGTGCTGAATTTCTAGACTTCTTCCACAAGTATGTTAGACTTCTTCTCTGATTTTGGAAAAAAAATTCAAACCAACTTGTCGACGAATTGTGTCCAGTTATCAGTGATGATCACCAACGGTAGGCCATAAAGACATATCGAGTCGGTTCATATGAATTTTTGGACGACATCTGTAGGCATCTAGGAAAGAGCCTTGGCCTCAATTCACTTTGAAAAGTAGTCTATAACTACCAAGAGAAAATGACACTATCTTTTGGAAGGCGAGCATTGTTTCAAAATCTCCAGATAATATACAACGAAATAGATGATGGTGATTGGTTGTATTTTATAGGCTAGCCGATGCTCTAGTTGGCCATACTTCTAGCATTATTCACATATCCTAGAGAATGCTTTGGCTTGTCCTTCAGCAGTGTTGGCCTAAAATATCTCTATCGCTGGACTCAGTGTGCCAAAATCTTCCCTCCTGTATGGATCTCTCATTCCCCTGCTTGAACACCATGGAGAATGTCTTCTGCTTAACTTTCTCTTACAGACCTCAAATATATTAACATTTTTTTTATTTCACAAGTGTGTTCCCACTATTAAGAAATATTGTGCAGCTTTGAATTTGAACCTTTTGGGGTTGGTGACCTACTCTACAACATCTCTCATTTCTAAATACTTGATGTATCAGTCTACATACCACTTGGCCTCCTAACATTCTATCATCATAGATTCAATTTTTTCATTGACTGGCCGGTTAAGTACATGTGATCCATCGTTCCCCAATCAAACATATCTAGATAGCAAGTTTGACACTTTATTTTCTTCTCTGTTGTCCTTTTTGATCTAGAGCTACATGAATTTCCAAATATCTTCCTTGGATTTGTTAAGAAACTTCATCATTATCTCATATCTAACCTCAAAATCCCCATTTTTCCAGTTCACCACAAGCTGCGAGTCTGATTTAACAAAGTGGTTTCGAGCACCCATCTAGTAGATCATATGCAGGCCGACAATTAGGGCTTCATATTATGCCTGGTTGTTAGTGACTTCAAATTCCACAACTATTAAATGGAATAAATGTTCGTCGCATGACTGATCAAAGCAAGCCCTAGTCCCACTTCGAATCTATTTAAGACGTCGTTGATCCCAACACAGGAATACAGGTATATTTTTATACTTGTGGTAATAAGATTATAGTTATGTTTATGATATAAAATTTCTTTCTTTGCAACGAAGACAAAAACTTGATTATGATGTACATAAGAATTCAATTTCTTTATTTAAACTTAAGGATTCAACGCAAGTATACGTATCGTTATCAAGTAATATACGACTTTCTGATTAAGCCCTAAAATATCGATCCCATGGGAAAAAGTTTTAGATATTTAAAATATAAAGAAGTTTTAGGTCAGAAAATCTATTTAGAAAAAGATACTTACTTAAACAATTTTACATAATAGAAAACTTGAAAATTAGATTCTTTTTTGTATTTTTTAAATATTTAAATAAAGTAAACAATTAACTAATTATAATGAGATTTTTGTAAGATTAAAGAAGTATAGATGAAAATATTTTTTCCTTATCATGAATAAGTAATAAGTATAAGAGTTCTGTTGTGGAAGTATTCAAAATGTGTTGTGTCAAAAAGGAACAATAATATTCTTTACCTTTACTAGAGATGCTATAAAGAACATTGGTCAGTTAAAAGTTTGAATAGTTTTAAAGACGAGTTAGGTAGGAAAGATACTAGCTCTCACTCTAGAGTTCCCTCCTTTCACTCCACATGGGAGCTAACATCTTGCATCAAAACCTAAAATAATAAACCAAATTGGGATCTTTAGTCTGTCACCCTAAATTCCTCTAATTCTAGACCCATCAAAGTATATTTCCTTATTTACTTGCACAAAATTATATAAATTACTTTATCTTCCATATAATCTCATGTGATTTCTACTTATTATTGATTGAGACAATACCTACTATGATCTTATATGCTCTCACAACAAATGTTGACATCTTAATTGGCCAAATCAAGAAGTAAATGAAGTGCAAGGATTAAATCAACTCAACTTCTTCCAACATTAAAGATCAATACTTCCATAATTTCCATCCAACACTTAATTAGTTTTTATTTTAAGGAAAAAGATAAAGAAGACTACTCATAATCCATGGAGAAAACACAACAATAAGTAGTTTTAAAAATAAAAATTATGTAGAAAACACAATAAGTCTCATTTAAAACTAAATGAAGTACAAAGATAAAAACTTATCTCAAGTTCCTCTACACCAAACATTTGAAGTGCCTTTAAATATCTTCCTTTTTCTTACAAGACTTCCTTGGACTAGTCGCCCAAAGAGGGTTTAAATCTCTCTAAAACAATGGATTTTTACTTAGAAATCTCTACTCACCTTCTCTTTCACTATGAATAAAATAAGTGTGAAGAAACCCTAAGTAAGAATCCTACAGCTTCTTAATATAAAACTCTATAAAAACTAACTCTAAAACTCTCTTTATTACCTCTCTTACTTCGTCAAATCCATTCTTTTATACTTTCTCAAAAGATGCTTCAAAATGTGTCTATATTCAATGACTCTACCCAAGAGATACATCCTTTCAAGTGAAATTTGAATGTTTTTTGGCGCCCTTGACCAGTTACCCAGATTTGTACCACAGGGTGCCTCAAACACCTCTTTAATATTTGATAAAATTTCTTGAAATTACAAAGTAACTACCATATGCTTAAGCGCAGGGCCTCTGGCATTTAGGCGCGCCCTTCTCTGTCTGCTGACTCTTAGAATCATGACATTTTCGGATAATTTCAAAAGTCTCTCTAAAGGCAAACATCTTTGAATAATTAGATCCTTCCCTTGTTTATAAGGAAATGCGTCATCCCAAAAATAATTCTTAGCTTCAGATAAAATATTCCTCCTTTGTTGGTGTGTCAGGCCATAAAGTAAAATGTTACTAACAATAAAGTTCACAATATCTACATACCATGAAACACGCCATTCATTAATATTGAACAATTTTTCATCTGGAAAATGCTCATTAATTTCTTATTCGAAACAAAGTAATTTCTCAGAGTCAAGCCTGGCTAGATCATCAACAATTTGATTATCAGCTCCCTTTCTATCTACTATTTCAAAGTCAAATTCTTGCAAAAGATGAATTCATCTTATCAGTCTTGGTTTTGCATCCTTCTTTTCATTAAATACTTAATAGTAGAATGATTTGTATGCACCACAAATTTAGTTCCAATTAAATATGATCTGAATTTATCAAAGGCAAATACTATTGCTAATAACTCTTTCTCAGTTATGGTATAATTAATTTGAGCTTCATTAAGAGTTTTACTAGCATAGTAAATTACTTTGAAAATTTTATCATATTTATGTCCCAAAACAGCTCCAATAGCATAATCAGTTGCATCACACATTAATTCAAATGGGATTTTCCAATCTGGTGAAACAATAACTGGTGTAATGACTAAGTTTTCTTTTAAAAGCTCAAAAGATTTTTGGCAATCCTTATCTAAATTAAAAACCACATCTCTTTTGAGTAAATGGCATAGTGGCTTAGTAATTTTTTAGAAGTCTTTAATATATCACCTGTAGAATCAAGCATGTCCTAAAAAACTCCTAATTTCCCTCACATTGGTTGGATGAAGTAAATTAGCGAGATCACTTGAATTTTAGCAGGATCTACTTCCATACCTTTCTTTGAAACGTTATGTCCAAAAACAATTCCTCCTGCGACCATAAACTGACAGTTTTTTTCAATTAAGGACTAAATTTGTTTCTTCACAGCGTTTAAGAACTCCTGATAAATATTCTAAACATAATTCAAAAGAAGTTCCAAACACCAAAAAATCGTCCATAAAAACTTCAATTCCTTTTTCAATTAAATCACAAAAAATAGTCATCATGCATCCTAGAAATGTAGCAGGGGCATTATATAAACCAAAGGACCATAATGACTGGTAAACGTTGTTTTCTCTTGATCCTCTGAAGCAATTTGTATTTGGTGATAACCAATATATCCATCTAGAAAATAGAAATATTTATGCCCAGCTAGTCTATCCAGCATTTGATCCAAAAAGGGTAACATAAAATGATCTTTCCTAGTGGCAAGGTTTAATTTTCTATAATCAATGCAAATTTTTCATCCTGTAACTTGTCTTGTTGGTAGTAGTTCATTTTGTTCATTAACAGTTATAGTTACTCCTCCTTTCTTAGGAACACAGTGTATTGAACTAACCCATGCACTATATGAAATAGGATAGATAATCCCAACATTTAACCACTTTAAAATCTCTTTCTTAACAACTTCTTTCATAATGGGATTTAATCTCTTTTAAGGATCAACTCTGGGTTTGCAGTTTTCTTCCATCAGAATTCTATGCATACAAATTGAATGACTGATTCTTTCAAAATTAGCAATTATCCATCCAAAGGATTTCTTGTATTTCCTCAAAATTTTCAACAAACACTCTTCTTCTTAAGAAGTTAAGTTTGAGGAAGCTATAACCGGTAAAGTTGAGGAATCACCTAAGAAAGATATATTTTAAATGTTTCATTCAAGTTCAGGAGGTTCTCAATTGATGTACAAAAAGATTTATCTTTTTCTGTCATGTCCAAAACTTCAAAAATTTCTTGAAAAAAATTTGAATCTTCTTCAATAAAATCATTTAAATGTTTTAATTCCTCTTCTGGCTCGTGTTCCAATTCTTTCATTTCTGAATTCTCTTCATACGTTGTTTTGAAATGACATTTACTAAGATATCTCATTATATTCATCTTGAAACATTCACCATCTTTAACTTTTGCAGGGTATTTCATTGATTTTGAAATATTAAAAGTAGTTGTTTGATCATTAACACGCATATTTAATTCCCCTTTTTGTACATTTATCATTGCTCTTCCTGTAGCTAAGAAAGGTCTCCCTAAAATGATAAGTATCTCTTTATCTTTCTCCATATCTAGCACAATGAAATCAACAAGAAAGATAAAATTCACTTTCACCAAAACATCTTCTACAACTCCTTTAGGATACGTTATAGAACAATTTGTTAATTGCAAGGTTACAGTTGTAGGAGATATTTCTCCTAATCCCAGTCTTTTAAATATAGATAATGGCATAAGGTTAATGTTTGCACCAAAATCACATAAATCTTTCCCAAAAAATTTGTCTCCAATCGCACATGGAATTGTGAAGCTTCCAGGATCTTTAAGCTTTTCAGGATGTTTTTCTGATTTATAGCACTGCACTCCTCACTAAGTGTAACTGTCTCATTATCTTCAAACTTCTTTTTTCTGTTAAGAATATCCTTCATAAACTTCACATAGCTTAGCTTTTTTTCTAAAGCTTCAGCAAAAAGCATATTAATTATAAACTTATTAAAAATTTCTAGAAATTTTGAAAATTGTTTATCCAACTTTTGTTGACGAAGTCTTTGAGGAAATGGAGGTGGTGGCGGGTTTTCTACATCAATCTTAAGTGGAGAAATAGGTCTCTCAAAACCTTCTGGAGCATCCACTTTAGCTTTTTCAATTTCGTCTTTCTTTACTTCAATCTCTTTATGAACTCTACCTTCCAACTCTCTTCCACTTCTAAGTTGAAAAGCATTTACTTATTCTTTATTATATTCTTTTGGATTTACTTCAGTATTACTAGGAAGTGATCCTTGGGTTCTATTACTTAATGAATTTGTAATTTTCCCAACTGATTCTTAATATTTCTTATAGCAGCTCCTTGACTTTGTAACTGTTTTCCCATTTGTAACACCACTTCGTCTATAGATAACTTCTTATCCTTAAATTGTGGATTATTATTAAAACCCAGAGGAAAAGTAGGTCAATAATTACTATTACCTTAGTTGTTCCAGTTCCCCAATGGGTTTACTTAGTTGCTCCCATATTCATTGATTAGTACCATCTGACTTGTTATTCCAGTTAAAGTTAGGATGGTTTTTCTAACCTGGGTTATAGTAATTTTAATATAGGTTATTTGACTTATTATTTATATAATTTAAAGTCTTAATTAATATTTGAGAATCTAGCATTTGTCTTAATAAATTTTTCTTCATTCATTTGAATTGGTTGAGAAAAAGGCCATTGAAAATTATTAGTAGTCATTTTTTCAATTAAAGCATAAGCTTCAGGAAATAGTTTCAATATCAATGAACCACCAGCAGTGGCATCGATAATAGATCTAAGAGATGCAGCTAAGTTTGAATAATTAACCAATCTAGCACAGCATGGCGTGGACACTTTTTTAGGAGTTCTTTAAATCGTTCTTAAGCTTCATAAATGAATTCCCTTTAAAACTGACAAAAAGATGTAATATCATTTCTAAGCTTCATTGTTTTTTATGGTGGAAAATATTTAGCAAGGAATATCTATGCTAAATCACCCCCAGTTCTGATAGATCCAGGTGCTAATGAATTTAGTCATATCTTAGCCTTATCCCTAAGTGAAAATGGAAAAAGCCTAAGTCTAATAGCATCATCAGAAACACCATCATATTTAAATGTAGCACACAATTCTAGAAAATTAGTAAGATGTAAATTTGGATCTTCAATTATTGCTTCCCCCAAACAGATTATTAGATATTATTTGGATAATAGTAGTTTAAGTTCAAATGAATTAGTAGCTACAGCAGGATTTTGAATACTACCATGAATTTCATCCACTGCAGGGTTTGCATAATTTCTTAAAGGGCTTAATTCATGATAAATTCAGCATTTTAATTAATTTGATTTGTCATTTCTTGATTTTTTTTGAAATTTTTCTGTATTTTAAATTTTTAAAATTTTTCTAATAGTTTGTTCTAATTCAGAATCGTATGGCACAAGTCCTTCGGAACCTTAACTTCGCATAAACTATTACAACACAACAATAAAAATAAAAATAAAACACACATAAATAGATAAGGTTTAAATAAGACTTTCTAAAAATAGAAATTTTGTTTTTCTAAAAATTCTTTTTAATTTTTCTTTTAAATTTAAATCCAAACGAAATTCGATTCCCAGGCAACGACGCCAAAAACATAATCCCAAAACACCAATACAGGTATAATTTATACTTGTGGTAACATTATTTTAATTATATTTATGATATAAAATTTTCTTCCCATGCAACAACGCCAAAAACTTGATCCCAACACACGAATACATGTATATTTTTATACTTGTGGTAACAAAATTATAATTATATTTATGATATAAAATTTCATTCTTTGTAACCGCACTAAAAACTTGATTCTGATGCAAATAAGAATTCAACTGTTATATTTAAATTTAAAGATTCTAAACAAGTATATGTATCGTTATCAAGTAATATAAGACTCCGATTAAGCCCCAAAATATTGATCCCACGAGGAAAAAATTTGGATATTTACAAGATAAAATAATTTTAGATCACAAAATCTATTTAGAAAAAGATACCTACTTAAACAGTTTTAAATAATAGAAAACTTGAAAATACAATTCTTTTTGCTATTTTCTTACATTTTGAAATAAAGTAAGCAATTTACTAACTATAGTTAGATTTTTGTAAGATTAAAGAAGTATAGAAAAAAATATTTTTTTCCTTATCATGAATAAGTAATAATTACAATTGTTCTGTTGTGTAAGTATTCAAAATGTGTTTTGCCAAATAGGAGCAATAATATTTTTTACCCTTACTAGAGATGCTATAAAGAACATTGGCTAGTTTGAAGTTTAAATAGTTTTGAAGACGGGTTAGGTAGGGAAGATACTAGCTCTCACTCTAGAGTTTCCTCCTTTCCCTCCACATGGGGGCTAACATCTCGCATCAAAACCTAAAATAATAGAACAAGTTGAGGGCTTTAGTCTGTCACCCTAAAGTCCTCTAATTCTACACTCATCAAAGTATATTTCCTTATTTATTTGTCTAAAATTATATGAATTACTTTCTCATCCAAATAATCTCATGTGATTTCTATCTATTTTTAATTGAGACAATACCTACTAGGATCTTACATGTTCTCACAACAAATGTTAACATCTTAAATGGTCAAATTAATAAATAAATGAAGTGCAAGGGTTAAATCAACACAATTTCCTCCTACATTAAAGATCAATACATCCACAACTTCCATCCAACACTTAATTACTTTTCATTTTAAGGAAAAAGATAAAGAAAACTACTCAGAATCTATGGAGAAAACACAACAACAAGCAGTTTTAAAAATAGAAATCACATAGAAAACACAAGAAGTCTCAATTAAAACCAAATGAAGTATAAAGATAAAAACATATCTCAAGTTACTCTCCACCAAACTCTTGAAGTTCCTTTGAATCTCTTCCTTTCTCTTACATGGCTCCCTTAGACTAGTCGCCCAACCCAAGAGGGTTTAAATCTCTCTAAAACAAAGTTTTTTTACTCAGAAATCTCCACTCACCTTCTCTTTCACTAGGAATTAGATAAGTGTGAAGAAGCCCTAAGTAAGAATCCTACAACTTCTTACTATAAAACTCTATAAAAACTAACTTTACATCTCCCTCTACTACCTCTCTTACTTCCTCTTCAAGTCCATTCTTTTATGCTTTCTCAAAAGATACGGTGTCTCTTAAAAATGTGTTCATATTTAATGAATCTACCCAAGAGATACATCATTTTAAGTGAAGTTTCAATGTCTTTTGGAGCCCTTGATCAGTTACCACGTTTGTACTAAAGGGTGCCTCAAATACCTCTTCAAATTCGCCAAAAATTCCTTAAAATTGCAAAGTAACTACCATGCGCTTAGGCGCAGGACCTCTGGTTCTTAGGCACGGCCTTCTCTGTTTGCTGGCGCAGGCGCCAGATTTGGGCGCTTAGGCGCCCCAATTCATTTTAACACCTTCTTTTTTGCTCCAAATTTGATCCTTTTTCACTTCTTTTGTCATATTAGTCCATTAATTGTACGTGAAATAAAAACAAATAAATACCTTCCATTAAAGTGCAATATCATCAAAAATAGGTATAATAATGTCTATAAAAATATTATATATTTTATGTATATCAAGGCACCACTAAATGCAAGTTTTGTATGAACAGAAGCTTTTAAAATATCAATCATATGTATGGTCTATGTGAAAATTTTAAGTTTTTTCAAAGTAGTTTTTGAAATATGATGCATACATAATAAAAATATAATAATTTCTTTTAGTTTTAAAATTGGTCCTAAGAAGGAAAAGCTAAAGAGGCATCTGGAACCTTAGCAGAACATATTTGTGCTAATCACAGTGCAATAACTAGTATTGCCCGCTGAGACATCTCGTGGGCAATACACTACTACATGGTGAACAACAACTGGTCACTCAGCTAACGAGTCAGTTTCATCATTGAGAAAATCATGAGACATTCAGATGCAAAGTGATCCATTGTAATGTGACCATTCTGTTGAGGTAGAAGAGATCATGAGATAACAAATATTCGTCACAAGTATACGGTGGCATATATTATTCAAGAATACACCGACAAAGTAAGGATGCACATGCAAGGCACATCTTATAAATGGTTCTATGCTTGGCCACCTAGGGTATAGGATGTCATAGTAGAGGGCTACACCTTGCCCCAATAATGACCAAATACACATGCACGTGGCAAATACATACATGGTATGGTGCACCACACAACAAGTAAGCACACTCCTCAAGCAAAAGTTCATGCTCATGACAGTGTAAAGCACTATCACAAGGGATAGATAATATGAATCATGTGCTTGGCAGGTTCAGAGGCTAAGGTGCATGACCCGGGCTAGGTGAGAGTCATGTACCCGAGTTGTAACACGTTGTGTATTAGGCAGGTTCAAAGGTTGGGAAGTGTGACTCGTGTCAAGTGGCATGACGTTAGATACTTATGGCATTCCAAGGTGATACGTAGGGAGGTGCAGGAGTGTGATTCTCATTCGGTAGAACAACACACTAGGTAGACTCGGTGTGCAAGATGCTCCCGTGAAGGACACTTGAGTGATGAAATGAGCATGTAAGGACACGAGCTAGAGTGCACACCACAGACATGTAAAATGCAAGCATATGTTATGCTATGCAAACAAACATGCAAGGGTGAATAAGCTTGCATCCAAACACGAATGACATGATGCATAGTAACATAAGGATGTCTAGGAATGGGCACGACGTACTGTGTTTAAATGGGACATAGATACCCACTATGAGCATATGAAGGAATATGCTAACACGTGCACAACAAGGTGCAAAGTTTGAATGTTTTTGTGCAAGGAAGCATGCAACAATGCAACCTTCAAGTAGAGTTGATTGATATGATCAGACCAGAAGTAGCCGACAGAAGTAGCTAGCAGTAGAAGGTCAATCGAGCTGATCGGATCAGTGTCAGATGATTGTATGAGCTGAAAGAAGAAAGTTGTTTCAGCAGATTAGGCTGGTGGTGGCCAATCGATTGAAGCAAAAAAAAAGAAGTTTGATCAACCTAATTGGCCTGGTGGCAGCTGATCGCTCAAGCTAATGAAGAAGGTCGATCAAGCTAATCTGACTAGTGGCAGCTGATCGGTTGAGTCTATGAAAGAAATTCAATCAAGCTAAATGGGTCGATGGTGGCCAATCGGTCAAATTAATTAAGATGGTTGATTGGCTCAATAGGGCTGGTGGCAGCTGATCGATCGAGTCAACAAAAATAATGTTGATTGATCAATAGAGCCAGTGGTAACTAATTTACCAGGTCGATGAGAGAATAGTTGATCGAGCCAGGTTAGATGTACGGTCGGTCGAAGACACATGCAAAATAAGACAATTTGATGTAATTTTGAAAATTCATGCAATACATGCCATTCAATTGCAAATGCAAATGCATGCATAAAATGAGACTCAATTGAGTTCGATGATGAATTAAACTCGTCCTAACATTTGATGAGGACCCTAGGGTAGGATGGTAATGAGGTGTACCAAACGTTCATTAAGTGGGGCAACAAATGAACAATCGTCATTTGCCTGACATGAAAGATTTTAGTAAAAGAAAACATTCGTGGTCTAGAAAATGTCAAGATCATGAGATTTTCTAGTCTCAAGATCAGAGAAGCTGGTTTCATTTTTTCCATCATGAGAGCGAAGTCGGAGGTGCAAATGAGAGATCACAACAATCTCGGCTTTCGAATTTTGGGCTAAGAAAAAGGGTAGGTTTCCATCGTCTGGGGGAATTGAAAAGCATCTAACCTATGGAGCTTTTCTCTATCATAAATACCCTAACCTAAATCATCTATCATCCAGACCTAGGAGGCTATTCTAGGAGAAAAAGAACAAGTGATTCCAGGATTTTCACCTACATGATGGTTGATCCATGCTCCGATTTGCTAAGAAGCAGATCTTAATTTTGCTAAGAAGAATCTCTCCTTCTTCCTTAGAATAAATGGTGCTCTCCTTCCTCCTTAGAAGAGATGAAGCCCTCCTATCATCTATAATACAACTCCTCTACGAAAACTTCCTCACACACTCAAAGAAATGGGGAAGAAAGAACAAGGAGATGTGCATAAATTTTTATAGAAGAAGAAAAAGAAAAAAAGGAGGTAGGGGATGCAAGAAGAAAAACTTTCTCTTCCCCTTTCTCCAAAGCTCCTCTCCTTGAAGGAACTCTCAGCTCCAAGGAAGAAATCCAGCTCTCCACTCCATGCCAAGGAAGAATAAGAAGGAGGTCATTTGGGAAGCCCAGAAAGAAGACTTGGAGAAGAACGAGAATAAGGAAAGAGAGATCTCTACAGAAAACTAAGGAAGAAGAAGCCTCCAGCCAAGCCTTTTCCTCTGTTTTTGCCAAAAAATGGAATGCAAGCCTTCTTCTAAAACCTTCAATAAAAAGTCAATAAATGGATCCATCCATCATCTTTTTGCGTCCTCAGGCATATCCCCTCAATATCCAATTGGAAATCTATCTTTTTTCGGCTGCCTAAGGAGGAGCTTGGGTGAAAACCCCAAGATAAGTGAGGAGCAGAAAACCGATTGGCTCCTAGGAACTGCTCACTGGTGCCTACTTTCAGCATTCTTGGGTTCTTAGCTATGTCTTGAAGCAGTTTTGGGTGCCTAGGCGCCAAGGGCCTGGTACCTAGGTGTGTGGGTCGGGCGTTAGATTTTTGCTCTCTTAGCTTCAAGATGGTTTTAAGCTTTTTGGGCGACTGAGACTGGCACTGCGGCTCTACATGTGGTGCCTAGAGCTCGACACTGTGTTTCTACCCTCTTGTTTACATGAGAGTTGTTTTAGGTTCCTAGACTACCTAGACTAGCTCTAGGGCATTGGGTCTGGCACCAGGGCCTAACACTGGGTCACTGAGCCTAACATTGGGGTGTTGATCTAGCCCGATGATTACCAATTTTTGTGAAAAACGTCGAGCAAAGGGTTTTGCTTATCTGTAAACCATGGGAGACTACATATGAAAAAAATATATTCCCATAACTCAAAAAATAAGTACTTTCATAGGCATTGCAATGGGGACTCTAATGCCAGTGGGTGCTCCGAATCACAGCCCGGATGCGACAGCCTAAACCCTGAACTTTCTGGAAACCCCTGCGGGAGGATTTTGTAGAGTCCACAAGCTACAAGAGGTTATGTATGCATTTTACATGTTCCCATAACATCGAAAGAGCTTCCAAACCTTTGTGACATCAAAAAATTGATGCCAACATTGTGAACAATAAATAATTATCTAGAGTAAAAATATTATCGGGATGAAGCACTATGGAGAAGCTTGCCTATACTGCATGGATTTATCAAAGGAATTTACACTTCAACATGGTAGGAAAATTAATGATTGCACTATAATTATATTGTTTTTATATGCTGACCCCCTTTTAGGCAAACAAAGTGCATTCAAATGAAATAGAGTTGAGAAATCAGAGTCACCGCCAAGATTAACTGAAAATGAATTGTTTTAGATCGCTAGTGGCATTCCAAAAATTATTGATTGCCCTAAGTTATCTTCACAGCAACTGATTTTGGTATTAATCATAATTGGACAAAAGGGATTTTTTTTTTTTATCTGTCTTTCTAAAAAACCAAACTTTATTAGGTATAATATTGATGTTATGCATATAAAAAAATTCTTTATAATCCTTTTAACATTGTGATGGATTTTAAGGGCAAAATAATAAATACGTTAATAATATACTAGCTTGAAGAAGATTTGAAGAAGAATGAATATCGACATATTAAATTTTTAACGTTTAAATTTTTCGAGTGGTTTGGCTTCAAATTCAAGTAGTTTTGTTAAACAAGGTGTGAGAAAGTTATTGGAAATGAAAAACTACGATTGACATATTTTATTGCAAAGTTTGATGTCAATTGCATTTAGGTTCCTGTAGAGTAAAATACTATAATCAATTAAGTATATTCTTCAGAAATTTATTGGTAGCTCATTTAAAACTCGATACATTGTGACATTTTTATGCAAAAATTCAATAATAGTGTGCAGCTCGAATAAAATTTTCACCTAATTTTGTTGACTCAATGGAGCATACGCCCCTATCTCTATTTTGTTAGGTTATAGTCGGTGACAAGTATAATAGCACATACTTTGAGAAAGATAATATTGGATATAATATTTTGAGCAGTACGATATTATTGGATATAATATTTTGAGAAAGATAATAGCACATATGCTAGAAAGTTATTTATTTAAAAATATTGTCAAACTGCACTAAATAATTTTTTTATTATAATTTTTTTAAGAAATTTAAGAAAATTGTGGAGAATAAAACCTAACTAAAATGCTCAGTGTATTAGACATTTATTGCAAAAGACTACTAATTTCTACCCCTAGTACTTTGATAAAAAAAAAACAACCCACCGATGAGCGAATATGTGTGGTGCCTCCCTCTGTGGTTTTCATTTTCTAACATTTTGATGAAGCATCAAGGAGATGCGCATCAGGTTATGTCAATGATCAAGAGCTTCAAGTAGTAACTCTTAATGTTTTTCTCTACTACGATGAAGTTTAGCCTTATCTTGAGTAAAACAGAAGTTATTGACCTCCTTAATTCAAATATTATTTTCACATGATTCATAATTTTTTTATTGTAGGTACAGTTTGTTTATAGATTTGTTAAATTTACATGATGAAAATATCATAAATCAGGAGATAGAAAAAGACATCCCAAAATAGTTTAAAGCCAATGTAAGTTATATTCCTCCCACTCATTTATTGTTACATAATTTGAAATCAATAATAAAAACATGATTATTTATGAAATTTATAGATTCCTGATCAAAATAATGGAGAAGGGTTTGGGCTTGATTGATCTAGCTTGAGGTCCTCTGTGTGCATCGTTAAAACTTGGTCAATGTATAATATGAATGACTACAAATTTTATATAAAATCCTTTTTAGAAGGAAAAAAATAAAAATAACTCTAGTATTTTTGTTAAAGCAAACAATAATTCGGATCTCGAATAGATTAATTTACAAATTCTCAAAGTAGTTTTCAATCAGATTATTCTCGCTATATTAAGAGAAATGTATTCATATTTAATTGTAATTGGTTTGATCCTATTTTAAATTGTTGAACAAGGGTTAAAAGGTTGTATAATATTATCAAAGTGAAACCGAAGAAAATATGTGATAAATTCGATTATTTCATTCTAGCAAGAAAATGAGTTAGTCATATTATCTTTGTTGCCCCGATAAAGCAAATGACAAAGTTGATTAAGCAGTAGTCATTATGAGTAAACTTAGAGCGATTATTGATATTCGGAATATTATTGAACCTACTCATCAAGAGAATAATATCAAACTTTGTATTCTAGTTGGCTTTATTCATGAATAGATAACTCTAGAGGATGCTAATGATCCACACGAAGAAATTACTCTTAATTAGTATTACTCTGATAATAGTTTAGATAAAGGAATTCTAAGTTCAACATCTAGTCACTCATAGGATTGAACAATATATGTATTTATTTAACTTTTTAATTATTAAATAGTTTGTCTTCTATTTA
Organism: Papilionanthe hookeriana x Papilionanthe teres; assembly: GCA_022702705.1. Taxonomy (NCBI): domain Eukaryota; kingdom Viridiplantae; phylum Streptophyta; class Magnoliopsida; order Asparagales; family Orchidaceae; genus Papilionanthe; species Papilionanthe hookeriana x Papilionanthe teres. The sequence continues at coordinate 103,788,762 of CM040432.1, forward strand.
TTGTTTCATCTTTAATTTATAATTTTGCCTTCTAAATTATTTACTTCAGTTTTCAGTACTGGTAGTTTGTAGATTACACTTTATATTTTGTTCATACTTTTATTTATCGTTATTATTTCTATTTTCACTTGTTATGTTTTGTAGATTGTACTTTGCAGTTTTGTCTTATGTTTACTATTTAAACTTCTGTTTTCAACATTATTAGTTTTTAGATCGCCCTTCCAGTTTTATTATATTTTTTTATTTAATATTATGTGCACTAATTAATTCTTCTTTGTTTAGGCTTTTGGAGGTGGCGATGCGTGGGATACCACGTACATTACATATAGATAGCCATTCAACTTTTGCGGCGGGTCTATTTACTGGTACATAACGAGGTGTGCCAAGCAGCATAAGCCACACATTTGAGTTGAAGCCAATTGGGCTTTCAAATGCATTTTAAATTAAGGCAAAATATAATTCTATTATAGATTTTGGTTTAAAAAACTAACAATATCTTTGTTTTAGCTCTTAATCGAATATGCAGGCAATTCATGTTATTAGGAATATCATGCAGAGCAAGTATGCTACACTGTATTTGTTATTGAAAGAGATCCCAATTGATATTCAAAATATGTGATTCAAAGAGTTTGCGGTAAAACCTTAATAATAATCTTAAGATATAATTTTATCTATTGATATTAGTTATGCAGAAGCAGCTCTCTTGGTGCCCCGATCATGCATGACACACATATCAGGAGGAGCTTTAACTCCAGAGGGTGGGTGGGGGTGACTTTGCCATATGTTCACTTGGATACAGAAGACATGTCAGCACGTTCTGTGGCTCAGATTTGAAATGATTAAACATTGGATGGAAAATTGAAAATATTTGTTGCCCCAGAAGCCGCGACCCAAAGGAAGGGCAAAGCTCCCAAATGTGGAAAGACGGACGGACCCATTTGCACCAATGCCATCAGCATCATGGGATATGTGTCTTCAATCTTTGGAGGAAGAGAACCACCAAAGAGAGAAAACTGAAAGAGATAGCAAAAGAGGGAACTCTGCGCAGCAACATTTGCCCCTAAACTCAATGGCCATTTGCCTATTTACTTATCGAGGAGGTGTGTCACGATGATGCAACACGGCGACGTGTTGTGGTGAAGCGTTGGATTGCGGTGGTGCTTCACGGTGATGCGTTACGGCATCGCAGCGGTATGTTGCGGCGATGCATTGAAGAGTGTGTTGCGAGGATGCGTTGCAACGAAGCGTCGCAACGGGGCGTCATGGCGACGCATTTTGGCGGGTCATCATGGTGACGCATTGAGGCAGGGTCGCGGCGGAGGAGAGTTGCAGCGGTGTGTTGCGTCGACATGTTGCTACACATTACGACGGAGCGTCGTGACGGGTCATCATGGTGATGCGTTGCGATGAGGCGTTGCAGTGGCGTGTTGCGGCGATGCAACGCGGCGACGTGTTACAGTGAAGCATCGCTTTGTGACTGTGCTTCACAGTGATGCATTGTGGTGGCGTGTCACGGGGACAAGTCACGGTGGGGCATTGCGGTGACGCATCGTAGGGATGCGGTGCGGCGAGGCGTCACAACAATGTGACACATTGCGGCAGTGCATTGAGACGATGCGGCGCGGCAAGGCATTGCAGCGGAGTGTCCTGTTGAAGCATCGCAGGGACGCGTTGCAGCTTTGTGTTGGAGCAATGCATCATGGAGGACGTCCCGTTGACACGTTGCGGCAGTGCATTATGGCGACGCATTGCCAATGTTTAAGAAGTTCGTGATTGTCAACTTGATGTTTAGATAAATGAGTGGTAAAATTGGTTTACTGAAGAAGGATTCATCTGGTATTTTCTTTTTTTATGATAATGTTGAAACATGTTTTATTTTCATTCTACAGTGTATATGAGATATCTTAGAAGTTCTAATATGTAAGAAGCTTATCCTGGGAATAAATCGCCAGCGACATTTGACTTGGCTAAGGCTATGCATCAGAGTATTTCTCGATGATGTTAATCTGTATGAGAGGACCCAACGGAAGTCCACTGAGGACTTATTAATCCATCCGAGGTTATTTTGTGGAACATTGCTCGCTTATGAACCTGTGTGGAAGGGATCAGGTTTAGTCCATCAAGGACTATTAACTTATCTTGGGCTGTTTATTGGAGTAAAAACTTAGCGATGTTAACCCATATGGAAGAGGTCAGATCGAATCCCCTTAGGATTGATCAGGCTCTGTCTAAGATACAATCGCAGTTGTGTATTTTTCGCGTCAAGGGCATAAAGTTACTCGTGAATGAGTCGTTACACTTTCTAAAGATATTTATTTATTATTTATTTAGAAGAAAGTAAGTGAATAATGTTCAATAAGTCAACGACACGTTGCATGATGACATTAACAAACAAAGACTACATGACTAGAGTGTTACTGGTAATATATTCGAAGATTCTCGTCATTCCAAGTTCTGGGTAAGATTTTTTCATTTGAATCTTTGAGCTTAAAGGTTCCAGGCTTGATCATGGCTACGATGATATATGGTCCTTTCCAGAGAGGGGATAATTTGTTGCATTGGGGAGTATGACCAGCGGCTTACGCAGGACCAGGTCACCGATGGAGATAGGTCGAGGCTTGACTCTTCAATTGAAGTGGAGAGCAACTCTTTGGTGGTAGGAAGCAGCTCTAAGATGGGCCACATCGCGCATTTCTGGGAGAAGATCCAACTGTTGTCAGAGCTTTTTTCGTTGCTATCTGAGTCAAAAGTCTTAACTCGTGGGTTTGGAACTCGATATCAATGGGGATGATGGCCTCAATGTCGAACAACAAGTTATATAAAGTTTCTCCGGTTGGAGTTCATGCGGTGTTGCGATAAGGCCTGAGGACCTTGTGCAACTCTTCTACCCACTGCCCCCCATCCTTCTCAAGACGAGTCGTCAACCCTTTGATCACCGTTCAATTTGTCACCTTTGTTTATCCATTCGTTTGGGGATTCGCCACAGTACTGTGTACCAACTACATGTGAAGATCCTTGCAAATTATGTGAAGACCATTCCAATGAACTGAGTCCCATTATCAGTGATAATATTCGCGGGGAGCTCGAAGCGTCAGATGATGTTTTTCCAGACAAATTGTTTGACATTTGCTTTAGTGATCTTGGCCTCTACTCATTTGGTGAAGTAGTCAAGAGTTAAGATGATGAATTTTTGTTTTCAGTAGCTATTGGAAATGACCCCATGATATCTACCCCCTATTGAGTGAAAGGCCAAGGACTCAGAAATGACATGATTTCTACTAGTGGTGCATCCATAAGATTGGAGTGTAATTGGAAACTCTTACATTTTTGCACAAACTCTAACACGTCTTTCTTGATCGTGGGCAAGTATAAACTTTTTCTCATTATTTTAAAAGCAAGATCCCTGCCCCCAAGATGCTCGCCACATATCCCGGAATGAACCTCTCGTAGAGCGTAATCAACCTCAGTTGGAGGAAGACACTTGAGGTATGGACCCAGAAATGCTTTCTTATACAGCTCATCTCCAATAAGGATGAAGTTAGCAGCCATGCATCGGACTCGATTTTATGTGGTAGCATCATTTGGCAGTGTTCTGTCTTGGAGGAATGAGATGATGGGATACATCCAAGATGGCTCCCTTGGATCATCCATAGACAGTATAACTCACGGTCTCTGGATGCTGGGAAAATGTATCACTTCAATACATCTTCTTTTATAGAGATCTCCAGTTGTTGAAGTTGCGATCTTAGAGAGGGCATCAATTCTGGTGTTATGCTCCCGAAGTATGTGAATGAGCCGATATGTTTCAATTTGGGCGAGAACTGTTTTTACTAGACATAGATACTGAACCAGTTGTGAGTTATGAGTGTCGAATTCTCCCTCTACTTAGGATGCAATGAGTTGAGAATCAGTGTAGATAGTCATGTTTTGTACTTCATAGTAGATGGCAATTTTTAATCCGGCGACAAGTGCTGCATATTCAACAACATTATTGGTGGCTGGAAAATTCAAGCGAAGTCCGTACTCCAAGTTGTCTTGATTTATGGAAATGAGTAGTATTCCTGCACCAACCTCTGAGTTTACGGATGCTCCGTGCACATATAGCATCCACTAGGGTGAATGTGAAGGAGTAAAAGGCGATTCATCAAAAGCTGGCACTGTACATTCTACCACAAAGTCGGTCAACACCCGTGATTTGATGCTTGGTCATGGTAGATAATGAATATCAAATTCTCTCAATTCTACCAACCATTTAACTAATCTACATGCTGCTTCCGGTTCTTGTAGGATAGCTTTCAAAGGAAGTTGTGTGCAGACGCCGATAGTGTGAGCTTTGAAGTACGGACGAAGTCTCATTGTTGAGAATACCAGGCTAGCGAAATCTTTTCTGCCATTGGATAATGACTTTTTGTATCGGAGAGAAGCTTGTTGGCATAATATAATGGTTTCTCGACTGTATTTTCCATTCTGACAAGGACAGAGCTTATTTCCTGAGGTGAAATAGCCAAGTAGATATATAACACCTCCCCCTAGACGGGCTTTGAAAGGAGGGGCAGTGAAGCAAGGTATGACTTAAGTTGTTCGAAAGCGATCTGGTAGTCATCTGTCTACTGAAATCCAGTATTTCGAGCACCCCTAAGTATCTTGAAGAATGGCATATACTTATGACCAGAATGAGCCAACAAGCGGGGTAGAGAGGCTATACGAGCATTCAATCGTTGTACCTCTTTGACGTTCCTTAGGGGCACCATATCTCTCAGCGCCTTGATTTTTTCTGGGTTTGCTTCAACACAATGGGTAACCATGAATCCCAGAAACTTCCCCGATGTGACCCCGAAAGAAAATTTAGCCGGGTTAAGTCATAAATCGTTTTGACAAAGGAGTTGAAGACACTCCTCCATATGAGAAATGTGATGGGATGATTCCAGGTTTTTACTTACATGTCAGCAACGTAAACCTCCATTGTACTCACAATAAGATTTCTAAAGAGCTTGTTCATGAGACGTTAATAAGTTATACCAGCATTTTTTAATCCGAACGGCATAATCTAATAACATTATAAGCCTTTATGTGTTTGAAAAGAGGTGGCCTCCTCGTCTACTAGGTTCATCCTTATTTGATTGTACCCTGAGTATGCATCCATAAAGCTGAGCATCTAATGTCTGGAAGTGGCTTCGACAAGTTGAACTATGCGAGGGAGGGGAAAATAATCCTTCGTACAAGCTTTATTGAGATCTGTATAATGGACACACATTCTCCATGAACCACTACATTTTTTAACCATGATGACATTGGCTAGCCATGTAGGGTGGTGCACTTCCCGTATGAATTTGTTTTGAGAAGCTTGTTGACCTCTCGCTCAATTGCTTGTAAATGATCTTAGGCAAATTTGTGCTTCTTCTAGATGACTGGTTTGATGTTTGGATCTATCTTTAAGGTGTGCATGATTATTTCAGGGTCAAATCTAGGCATGTCAGCGGGGGTCCATGAAAAAATGTCTTCGTTCCTCTAGAAGATTTCTCCATACTCTAATCTTTTCTCATCGAAGAGTAAGGAACCAAGATGCACTATTCTTGATAGGTGTTCACTAGAGAGTTGGATGCGAACCAAATCTTCTATGCGAAAAGCTCGTTGAGATACATCTTCATCTCGAAGATCAAAGTTTTTGAAGCTAAGTGACACTCACGGACGTGGCTGAGCTTGCCTAAGGTAATATGATTGTGATATTTGCTGATCTCCTCATACGACACCGATCCCTGCTGGGTTGGAAACTTGAGCTTAAAGTGTATCACAAAAGTCACGATGCCAAAGATGGATTGTAGGGTCTCCCGACGATGGCATTGTATGTTGATTCTGACTTAACAACGATGAACTGGACTGAGCGAGTTATCTGTCAAGGAAAATCTCTCATGGCAACAGGGAGATTTATTGTCCCCTCAACCTTTACTGGTCGATTATCAAAACCATATAATGGCCTAGATGCAAGTTGAAGTTTTTCTCTTGTCAGTCCCAAACTAAGGAAAGTGGAGTAGAACAAAACATCAACAGGGCTCCCATTGTTGATCATGATCATTTTTACGTTGTAACAGGGTTCACCAATTCATGTACTAATGACAAGAGGGTCCTTGTGGGGTACATGAACTCCTTTTAAATCATAATCATCAAAAGTGATAGGTTCAAGGCGCAATTTCTTTTGTGTTGGTTCACTAGGTTTAGTGATAAGAACTTAATCAGTTAGCAATCGGTCTCCCGCAATTTTCTGAATTTCACCCACAACTGGGTGGCTCCCATGTTGTTCCCCTAATATTTGTTTCCCCCCAGTTGGAGCATTATCAATACCAGCCAGCTTGTTTTTTATAAATCGGCCAAGATATACTTGTTGAATCAACCTTTCAATCTCTTCCCTGAGCTGCTTACATGCTTCAGTGGTGTGGTCACGACTTCTATGAAAATGACAGTGTTGTTCTTGATTCCTTGAGTTAGGTTTTACGGGGAGAGGCCACTTAATATTTTGCTCATTTTTAATGGTCATCAATATGTTAGCACACGACGTGTTGAGTGGTGTATACTCTTTTTGGATCGATATTCAGTTCGTTGGCCCGCCGATTGAAAAAAGAGGTCACAATTCTTCGGTTGTTTGAACTTTCTCCATTGCGAAGATTGATTATTTTATCTAGAGTTACCCTTGCGCTTTCTCCCAAATTTCTCAAATTACTTCTTATGTGCGCTGATGGTATTATCTACAGTTATTTGGGCCTCAATATGGTGGACAAAATCAGCATAAGAATGAACTGTTTCCCGCAACAGTGATGAGTAGAAGGGTCTTGGGTGGAGCCCCCAGGGAAGAGTCCCCTTACTAACTCTGGATCCACTCCTGGAATTTGACCAGTTTCAACAAAAACCTGCAGAAGTAATCTTTGAGCGACTCTCCTTCACTTTAACGAATTCCTGACAGATGGTATTAATCTTTAATTATTCTTCAATTTGCTATGAACTACTCTACAAATAGTCTGGCTAGCTCGTTAAAAGGTTTTTACAGTGCCCCCCCCCCAACCCCTACAGAGAGTAGAACCAGGTTCGAGCTTGTCCCTTAAGAGTGGCAGGAAGCACCTGACACAGAAGCACGCCAGAGGCACATTGAATGTGCATGATGGTTCGATAATTATCAATATGTTCATAGGTGTCAGTTATCCCTTCATATGTGTCAATGTTCGGTAGCTTAAAGCCAGTTGGGATGGGGTGTTGGAGGACCACATTCGCTAAATGAGAGGATTCATTGATGTTATGGTAAGTGTGGAAGCGATCATTTTTCTCTAGAGGGAACTCTTCCTGGACAAGGCGATGTAGTTCGTTACAAATGACATCATTTGGAATAGTAGCAAGATGTGGCGTGCTAGAAGATCTGCATGAGATGGATGAGTGGAACTTGTAGTGTCTAGGAGTTCAGCATCATGACCTGACACGGGAATTGTTTCTTCTTAGGGAGGGAGCCGGTACGAGTTCCTCAGGGCATGTTTCTCATATGTCATGGATTTAGTGGTAAATGAGTTTCTTTCATTGGTGGTTGTTGGGTCCCACGTAGGAGTTGTATGATCTACAGTTGAGACTCATCTATTCTTCGCATTCGTTCTTCCATAGAAGGATTTGAAACTCCCTCGTTTGCGGGATAGTGTGACGGGAAGATGAAGAAACATGTCGCCCTTGACTTCGTGACTGCTCCCGGGAACGATAGGTGTTGGAGTGAGGTGCTCCGTTGTCCCGAAAGTTTTGTTTGTTTACCATGAAGGAAATATAGCAAGTACTTCTGTGGTGGGATTGAGAGCTTCGCACAGACGGCGCCAAACTGATGCGTTCTAGAAAATTCACGGCGGTTGAGTAGAAGATTATTGTCTTAGCGTTGTACCAAAATTCAGTACACACACAGATGAAAGACAAATAAGCGGTGACGACTCCATAAGATTTTACTTGGAAAACTCGTTAATGGAAAACCATGGGGCCTAGCCCAGTTGCGAAAATCCACTATTGATTGATATTTACAAAAATCCCTCGTCCCACAGACGAGAAATGGTTAATATATGTTTCAAACTGCAACATCAACTGATGGCATCTGATTGGAGATGATTGACGATGTTTAGTAATAATCTACTGAGGTCGGCGGTAATCGACGATAGTAGATGGTGATCGACGGAGGTTGACAGAAGTCGGCGATGGTCGAAGGAGGTCGGCGGTGAACAACAACAGTAGGCGATGGTCGATGACGGTAGGCGGTGGTCGATAAAGTTAGGCGGTGATCGGCGATGGTAGGCGGTGGTTAACGGAGGTCGACGAAAGTCGACGATGGTCGACGACGATTGGAGATGGTCGACGACGGTAGGCGGTGGTCGACGACAGTAGGCGGTGGTCGACGACGGCAGGCGGTGGTCGACGACGGTAGGCGGTGGTCGACGATGGTAGGCGGTGATCGAGGACGATCAATGGTGATGCTGAGCTGTAACTTCTCCTCAAAGCCTCAGACTCTCTCTCTAGGCTTCTCCCCTCATGTGAGAGGTGGGGGTCTATTTATAGTGTTTTGGATGCATTTAATGCATGAATATGAATCATTTTGATCAGACGGTCCAGGGAGTTTCTTTCAATCATAAGGTGTTTAATGGACATTTGAGTGCCTTAACATTGTCGAAATTGAGTGACCTTGGGCTCGTTGGATTATTCATGTCAAGACGCTCGATTCAAGTAGGCTTGCTAGTGTTTGCATCTGTTTAACCATTCAAATTTGTTCAGAAATCTTTCTAGTGTGGTTTAATGACTTAATATGTGCTAGATCTGACTCAGATTGGACTAGTTTTTAGATCATTAGGTTGGTCTCATCGAGTCGGTCAGTTTCACTATAAGTTTGTTGAAATCGGAGCTCTAAATGATTTTTTATCAAGATTTGAACATTTCTTGCTCAAAAGATCGCACTAAGATTTGTGTTGTGCCTCGAGATTCATGTTGGATAATAAAAATTTATTGTTGTCATATCACTATTTGAATAGGTAAATTAGATTTTATGATGTACATTTCATATGTTTCCTTGAAGTGATTGTAGATGTGAAAGTTGTAATGAATAAAAGAGATTCTTTTTTTCATGTACAATATTTCAACGTTCCACCAATGACTTTTTGTATGCATCTCAATACACAGTAAGCCAACAGTCAGTAGTCGTTGGTTTATTAACCAACGATTGTCTGACGAGACATACCTTGGCATGAACCAATAGGTCACACACATTGGAAATTATTTTTGACGTTAGTGTTTCCCGTCAGTATTCTGTTGATCTGAAATACGATTGGAAAAAGGGTTTCTGACAAAGGGAAAAATAATGCACAATTTTTTGCCGGAAAGCCATTCGTTTTTTATTTCAGATGATATTTTAATTATCTCTACAGATTTCTTACCAGAAAAAATCAGCTGAAATCCTATAATGTTTCTTCGATTATAAACTATTTATTCAACATTCGCGTTCCTTGATGAATCTGAAAATGAGAAATTATAAGTTGCTAATTCGAATAAATGAGGAATTGATGCTTAGACATCATTTGGTTCTATTAATGCCATAAAATTTTAAGTCGCACTTCAAATAAATGATTTGAGCTCATTTGCATCTAAAATGGTCTATTTTTGGAGTCGTCGGGCCCATCTCATTTAGATGTTCAATTTAATTATATATTTATCAAGGGTCAAATAATTTTAAATTTAATTTTTCAATTTTTCAATTTCATTACTACATCAAGATTGATGTCTGTTAGTGAATTTTTTGATGATGTAACTGCAATATATTCAAACTATCTTAAATAAAAAATCTTTTGATTTTGATAGATTGGTTGACTAATTTTTAAAAACGACTAATTTGAACCAAAGTTTTGAAAGAACTGAACCGACAAAATTAAATATTACGCTAAGTCAAGTCAATCTTTTGAAATCAACTTTTTCTCTTAACTAAACTGTATCTAAATATCTAGCATTTTTATCTATTATATTTTGATTTTGATTTTCATTTAATCAACAAAATCCAAAAAAATTAACAAATTAAGTCATCATTTAGTAAACAAAATCAAGCCAATTAATTATGTTCATGTCCCTAATCAAATATGCAGTTTTCCTTTATAATCAAATTACTCGTACTTTTACCTCTAGTTTCTTATTCTAATACATTAGATACAAAATACAATTAATGGACTCAATCATAATCTTCCATAAAAAATAAATTAAATGATTTAATTAGGTTAATTACACTGGATAATATGGGTCCGAAGATAATTCAAATCCGAAAGGATGATGTTCTCTTTGGAAAGAGCTTCTCGAACAAGTTGATTATTAGCATAATTTCAGCTGAAAGTTTGAATTAACTAAGGCAAATCTGAACAAGTTTTTCACCAAAATGAGTTTTAAAGTTTTTAATATAAGTTACTTTTAGATGAAAATTGTTTATTTTTTTCTTAATTTTCATATATAGTGCTAATTTTAAAGTAAATATAACGATTTTAAAAATATTCTGAATCAAAATTTAACTGTAATATACTTAGCTAAAGTCTTCTTATATTATCTTGAATGGGCATTATTAAAAAATCATGTTTATTTCGTTGTGATGGGCGTTGAGATTTGTAACTCGAACAATAAACGAGTATTGTATTCTTGTTAGATCATTGTGAGGTCAAACTTAAGTACTTCTTACCAATGTTTATATATATATGCCACATATCTTGGCTTGTTAGTGGTGAGGTTACTGTAAGTCTCCTCAAGTCAAAGGTTCGATCTTAATGTAGAGCCGGTGCTCTCAAATTATAGGCACATGATGCAGCTCTCATCATGGGGCTAGAATGCGCATGGAAAATCAATATTTAGGCCTCTCCTAAATATCAATTTCCTTTAATCTATATATATATATGGTTAGTTAACCTTTGGGTATCATGTGATTGAATTAGGAGAGAATTAGGAGAGAAAAAGGCAGTCTTTGGAGAAGTTTCTTTGTTCACCAAAAAATACGAAACAGATGAAATAACCTCCTGAAATAAATAATATGAGCATATTAATTAGGTAACTATGTACGTAGTTAAATTAGGGTGTTAATTAGAGAAATAATTCAAATTCACGAGTTAATGATAGGTGGAGATAGAGCTTCTAGAACTGGTTGATTAGTATGACTTCAGTTGATATGGAGGGCTTCAAGACGTTGACAATCTCTTAACTTCTCAATTCAAATATTTGATGTGATCCATTAAAAAGAATATAATTAATTGAGAGTTTAGAAGAATATATATATATATATATATATATATATATATATATATATATATATATATATATATATATATATATAGTACATATAAAACTAAGCCAACACAAATCGCAAGGCGGATGGACAACTCAGGAGGATGATACTGACAACCGGTCATAGTTGTTGACGACCATCTTGAGCTAGATGTCGACAAGGGAGACGTCTTGTTTGAGCGGTTAGTGGAACAAGGCAAGAGATTTTCTGAAGGGCGGGGATCAACACTCAGAACGATCGATATGATGCTCTCTTTTAGATTAGATATCGATCAAATCAAGGCTCACCTGACGGTCAGCAAATTATTATTGATAAAATCGGTCCCCCGATCCTATTATATGCTAATAACTATGTAATTACCAAAAAAGTTCCTCTAAAAAGTCAATTTATGAGGGGACATTATGTACTTTTATAATAATGTCACCTATGTCTATAAATAAGGGGTTCATATCATGAATAAATGCTACAGTCTCTTTTACTGTTCCTTATTGCTCTCTCTCTCAATTAATTTCCTAATAGAACGTTGTATTCATTGGGTGTATTTTCCAGACACTTTTGAACTCAACATTCTTGAAGGTGCGGTGAGCGTGGAAACATGTCTTCAACAAGAAAATGAGATTAGCAATAACAATAGGGAGTGTCTAGTCAAAGAAATGTAGGAGAAGCAGCATGCACACGGGGGTTTATGGAAGAATTCATTTAACAAGGCTTGCAGGATTTGAGAACTCAGATCACCAACTAGATGTCAAGACAGTTTGCAAAAGCATTCAGAGTAGTCGCTACCCTAGTAGTGGTCTCAATTCCATGAGAAGAGTCAGCACGACAAGGAGCACTCAACCCCCTCAAGGGGAACCACCATCTAACAATGGAAGGAGGGTGATCCACCTAAAGGAAAAGCCGGACAAAGGAGGGTGATCCACCTGAAGGAAACCGACCAGTGCAGATCGAGGTACAGAGGAAACCGAAAAACATTATCTCCCTATAGGTCTCTTGTGTTGAACCTCAAGAGAAGTACAAGATGCCAGTCCTAGAGCCGTATAAAGGACGGTCAGATTCTAACAACCACCTTGCATCGTTAGAATCGTCCATATGCCTATTAAAATTTTTTAATTCCCTCAACTCTAAGATCTTTTATATGATGCTGAGATCAACCACATTAAGGTGGTTTGACAGGTTGCTCGTAAGGGTAATCATCTATTTTGTGGAGTTCAGAAGACTCTTTTTATCATAGTTTGCCAATGCTTGAGGCCTAAGAAGAGAGTCCGAACCCTGTGGCAACTAAAGCAGAGAGCCAATGAAAGCTTGTAATCGTTTATCGCATGCTTCCAGTGCAAAACACTGGACATCAAGTACTTGAAGCCCGATGTGGCCTTGGTCATACTGACACAATGAGTGAGGTCGGAGAGATTCCATTTTGATCTCGAGCTAGCAGAGTCATTGAGCTTGGTCGAACTGCCAGAGATGGCCAACAAGTACATCATTGCATATGAGAATGCCTCAAAACCAACCGAATAGAGACACCATAAGAGGCCATCACAAGAAGTCGCAAGCCCCCCAAACAAAGCGTAAGGCTGATCATACACCCCCGCTGCGAAGGTACCCCCAGTAACGGCTACACACACCCATCATCATAAGGATTAGAGGAGACAAATAAAGGCCCCATACTCTCAATCTTCTTTGCACCATGAATTCTGAGGAAATATCGGAGTCCCTCGGGAAACCCCACTGAGGGTATCAAATATGGAAATAGTGGACGTCATTCAGGATAAGGAGTTCTTCTAGAAGGCAACACTAATAAGAGCCGGAGCTTTCCTTTGAGATAACTGGAAGTATTGCAAGTATCATAGAGGTCACAAGAAAGTCATAGAAGAATACAAATACTTGTGAAGCTTGATTGAAGAACTGATAAAGGATGGAAAATTGAAATAATTTGTTGCCCCAGAAGCCGCGACCCAAAGGAAGGGCAAAGCTCCCAGATTTGGAAAGATAGACAGACCCATTCGCATCAATGCCATCAGCATCGCATGATAGGTGTCTGCAATCTTTGGAGGAAGAGAACCACCAAAGACAGAAAACTGAAAGAGATAGCAAAAGAGGGAACTCTGTGCAACAACCTTTGCCCCTAAACTCAATGGCCATTTTCCTATTTACTTTACCGATGGATCTCCCCCTCAAGATAAATCCATATAACATTGTCATTGTAATAGCAAAGATAATAAAAAATTATTAAGTAGGAAGCTTTCTCATTGATAAAAGGAGTTTATGTGAATGCACTATTCAAGCACGTATTTAACAAAACTAAGCCTCACTGTCAATCGGATGACTGCGCCAGCCGGTCAACTGTATGGATTCTCAGGCAAAAGGAAGAAAATGCTGGGAGTGGTAAGCCTCTTGGTATGTTGGGGAGAAAATGAGAAAAAATTTATGCTCGCGGAAGATTTCCTTATGATGGATTCACCCCCAACATATAATGCTATATTTGACCAATCACTATTGAATGATTTTAGGGTAGTTGTCTCTACTTATCATGTTACTATTAAGTTTCCTAGAGATGGAGCAATTATCATTGTCAGAGGTAACCTGGAACAATTACAGTTTTGCTACTAGTGGTCATAAGTAATGTGGAGCGCGAACCCCTAGACATCCAGAATGCAAGGGAAGGTGGCCTCAAGACCAACGAGAACAATCGTGAAGTTTCAGCGGTCAAAGGAGAACCAAGTATATGTTTTATGCTAAGTGATGCTTTTAATGAAGATGACAGGAAGCTGTTGATCCAAGCCCTCCAAGAAAATTTAAATGTTTTTACATGAAGGCCGTTGAGATGTCAGGGGTACTGATCGACGTCGTGTGACACAAATCGAACGTTGATCCATCGGCTTGACCCATGAAGCAGAAGATCAGAAGCTTGGCTATGACGTTGGTGGAACCCATCTGAAAGGAATTGCGAAAGCTAAAGGAGGTGGGGTATATTCGGGAAGTGCAATTGCCCACTTGGGTCTCTAATGTAGTAATGGTGTAGAAGACTAATGAAAAATAGAGGGTGTGCGTAGAATTCACCAACCTGAACTCTGATTGCCCAAAGGACTCTTACTCTCTACCATGAATTAGTGCTTTGGTGGATTTGATTGTCGGCCACTCGGTCCTAAGTTTTCTCGTGCATTCTAAGATCAAGATGCACTCGGCTGATGGTGAAAACATTGTTTTTATTACTTGTGAGGGAGCCTTTTGTTACAATGTAATGTCTTTCGGGCTAAAAAATGCTGGGGTGACTTACCAACACTTCATGGATGTAATTTTTCCTAATAAAAAAAGAAAGAACGTTGCGGTGTATGTCCATGATGTACAAGTAGTGTCGGTCGGCCGAACAACATATTAAGGATCTAAAAGAAACATTTACAACACTTAAAAATTTTAGCATAAAACTAATCCCATTGAAGTGCACCTTTGAGACCACAACAGAAAAATCCCTAGGATAGTTGCTAACCCCTGAAGGCATAAAGGATAACCCAAAAAAGATTCAAGCACACCTTGATATGTCCTCCCTTAAAAGCACCAAGGAAATCCAGAAACTAACTAGTGGATCACAGGTTTGAGCAGATCTATCTCCAAGTTAGGTGATAAGTGTGCCCCATTCTTCAAAGTATTCAGGAGAGCCAAACGTTTCGAATGGACACCAGAATGCGAGGAGGCATTCAAGAACCTCAAGCAGTTCTTCACCTCTCCTCCCCTCCTTCAGAGCTTGAAACCGAAGGAAAAGCTTTATCTTTACCTCAAGTTCAGCCCCGAAGCCGTCAGTTAGGTCCCTGTTGACTTCATTTTTTGTGAAGTATGTCTCTCTTTCTATAACCTAGGATCTAGCTGTAGGACCTCCCTACTGACTCTCCTAGAGGACTAGCATTGAGGCGCATACCAATTAGAAATTCAAACCACTTCTTAGCTCTTTTTAGTCTCATTTGTGTGGACTTAAATTCTCAACACTAGATTGAGTTGATTAAGGACCAACACATTGAAACTCAAGATGAGCTCACCATAGGGTTGACTAATGCCCTAGGGAGACCTTCATGACCTAGGGTTTCATCTCTTTGAAACACCATAATTTACTCCACCTACACTACAATTCGCACAAGTACACATACTAATCACCATCACCACAATCCACATCACCTGCACCCACACACACCACCAATAAATTGATGCTAAAACCAATTTCCAAAATTAAGTTTCCTCATATCAAAATCCAAGAACACATGAGCCAATTTTCAAAACCAAATGAACCAAATCCAAACAATACCATCAAACACCAAAATTTGACATCTTCACCCATCATTATTAACACTCCACATTAATCCACCTCACTCACAAGCTTAAATTAAATTAATCACTAATTAAATCCATGCCCATAATATTAATTTAAAAAAGCCCAACATCAATCCAACATGATAAATTCCAAAGGCTCGCCAGCCCAAGCCTACCCACCAAAACCTAAATCACATTAAAAAATAAATAAAAGACCCTCATGACATGAAATTGAGCCCACTCACCACATTAAAATCAAATCAAACCTAAGGTCGAAGATCTTATTATCAAAATGATCAAATTTAGGTTCATGGCAAATGACACCAAAATAAAAAAAAAACCCACCAAAATCCCTTCTAATGATAAGTCATGTAAGCTACCCGATCACAGAAAAATTCATTAAGAAATTCTTATCTATTTTTTGATGAAATTGCACTTTAAAGAAAGGTATTTTCTTTATTTTACTGCAGGAATGAAAATTTATAAGTGATTAAAGCAAAAAGCATGAAATGGAGCGAATTTGGATCAAAAAGGAAGAAATTCATGCAAATTGAACTAAGCCGCCGACGGCGAGATCGAGGCCGCCGACGGCGAGATTATTAAGAAAATTTCTGAAGGATTTATAACTACCTCGCCGACAGCGAGCCCGAGCCCGCCGACAGCGAGATAGAGCGGTTTGAAGACCTTCTAGAAGCCCCGCTGACGGCGAGGTCGTTTCCCGCCGACGGCGAGACAATTCAAAATACAAATACTTTGAACCTGGACACTTTTTGAAGAGGTGTTTAAGCACTCTTTGGACCTTTGCCTACCTCTATAAATAGAGGCCGAATTCTAGTGTCTAGGTGTATCTATTTTAGAGAGTCTGAGTCTCTTTTTGGTGTCTTAAGTGTGTTTGTTGTTTGCCATTAGTGAGTTTCTTTAGTTTAATTGAGTGCTATTTAGAAGTTTGCTGTACTAGAAGGAAAAGTCAAAGGAACTTCAAGGAATCTGCTTGGAGAGGAAATTCAGATAAGTATCTTTGTTTATTGTTGTTGTTAACTTTAAATGAAATCCATGCTTTGTTTTATTCTCATGCATTCTGAGTAGTTTTATTAGTCTTTCTCCTTGTTTATGAAAATTATGCGAATTGATGAAATTAAATAGAAATACCTAATATATTAAAATAAATTGTGATAATTTTTACTTAAAACTTAATTTACTTTCAATCTGGTTAATTGAGTTGTTAAAATATGTTGAATTATCAACTATAGTAAAAATTACATCCAATATTCGTGGAAGTCAAAAACCTTGGAAGGAGGGTGCAAATAAATAGGAAAATATTAATTATCGGACGTAGAATTGGACATTTTAGTGTGACGGACTAAAATATTCAATTTGGTCCTATTGTTTGAGAGTCGAAGTGTAGATGTTAGCCCTCGAGTGAGGGGAACGTGGGAGCTTCGAAGTGGCGACCGATATCCTCCCGACCTAGCCGCGATTCGGTAATTAAACATAGGATTAGTCAATGTTCTTTGCACCTGGACCAATGGGTAAAGAATAGGAATGCTCCTATTTGTCACAATACAATTTAAGAATTCTAATTAAATTCATCATTCACTGAATTTTCTAAAAACAAGGAGAAGGATACTTTTTCTAAATTATTTAAATCAACTTTATTTCAAGCATTAGTTTACATTAGTTTGCTTTAGTTACTTTAAATTTCCGTTTACTATATTAGTAAGTAATTCCTTTAAATTTAGCTGATAACAAATCGTTAAAAACTTCCCCGTGGGATCGATAACCGAGACTCCACTGTAGCCCCGTATTTCTTGATACGATACGTATACTTGCGTAGAATCCACATTAAACATTCAATCATATAATTAAATATATATATATATATATATATATATATATATATATATATATTAAAGCGGAATCAAGTTTTTGGTGTCGTTGCTATAAACATAAATTGCAAACATATTAAAAGTGGGTCAAGTTTTTAGCGCGTCATTGCGGAAGTAAAGAAATTATTTACTAGAGTAATGTATTATTTTGTTTTATAAAATTGTATGCGAAAATTTGGAAACGAAAACTTAATACCTTACGATTCAGAATTAGAGCGTACAATTAAAAGAATTAGAAAACAAAAAAAGACAAATTATAAATTTAACACAAATGGCAAATATTCCTGAAAGTGAAAATATCAATCAACCAAGACCATTACGAGATTATGCCAACCCTACATTAGATGAAATTCATTTAACTATTCAAAACCCCGATGTAGTTGCTAATTCATTTGAACTTAAACCTGCAATTATCCAAATGGTACAAAATAATCAATTTAGTGGTTCACCTATTGAAGATCCTAATTTACATCTTGCTAGTTTTTTAGAACTATGTGCTACTTTCAAATATGAAGGAGTATCTAACAATGCTATTAGACTTAGACTTTTTCCTTTTTCCTTAAGGGATAAGGCTAAAATGTGGTTAAATTCGTTAGCACCTGGTTCTATTAAAACTTGGGGAGAATTATCACAAAAATTTCTATCCAAATATTTTCCACCATCTAAAACTACTAAGCTTAGAAATGATATAACTTCTTTTAGTCAGTTTGATGGAGAGTCAATATATGAAGCTTGGGAGAGATTTAAAGAACTTTTTAGGAAATGCCTTAATACCTATGAAAATTTCTGTTGAAAAACCTCCGCCACCATTTCCTCAACGACAAATTCAACATAAAAAAGACAAACAATTTGCTAAATTCCTTGAAATTTTGAAGAAATTAACAATAAATATTCCTTTTGTAGAAGCTTTAGAACAGATGCCAAACTATGTAAAATTCATGAAAGACATTCTAAATTAAAAAAGAAAATTTATCGATAATGAAATGGTCTCACTTAGTGAAGAGTGTAGTGCTATTATATTGAAAAAACATCCTGAAAAATTAAAAGATCCTGGTAGTTTCACTATACCCTGCACTATTGGAGAAAAATTCTATGGAAAAGCTTTGTGTGACTTAGGAGCAAGCATCAATCTAATGCCTCTATCAATTTTTAAAAGATTAGGATTGGGAGAAATTTCACCTACTTCAGTAACTCTTCGATTAGGCGATCGTTACGTTACATATCCTAAGGAAGTTATTGAAGATGTATTAGTAAAAGTGGACAAATTTATCTTCCCTGTAGATTTTATTGTCTTAGATATGAAAGAAGATAAAGAAATTCCTATCATTTTAGGAAGACCATTTTTAGCCACTGGAAAAGCTATGATTAATGTTCAGAAAGGAGAATTAACTATGAGGGTAAATGACCAAAAAGTTACTTTTTAATATTGCTAAATCAATGAAATATCCTGCGCTAGAAAAAGATGATGAGTGTTTTCGAATGGAAGTACTCGATCATTTACAAAAAAAATATTTTAAGGAATATTATGAAGAAAAATTAGAAAAAGAAAATATTGAATTAATTGAAAAATCTGAGATAAATGAAGAACTAGATTATATTCAAGAGAAATTTGAATTTTTGGATAACACAGAAAACACTGAAAAAAATATAGTTCCATCGATCATTAAACCTCCTAAACTTGAGTTAAAAATGTTACCTAATCATTTAAAGTATGCTTACTTAGGTAATTCTTCAATTCTACCAGTTATTATTTCATCTGAATTAAATGAATCTCAAGAACAAAAACTTTTAGATACATTAAAAAAATATAAGAAAATTTTTGTTGGACTTTAGCGAGATATTAAAGGAATTAGTCCTTCAATTTGTATGCACGGAATTATTTTAAATAATGAACATAAACCTAAAGCGAGATCCACGAAAGGAGATTAAATCCAATAATGAAAGAAGTAGTTAAAAAGGAAATTTTAAAATGATTAGATAATGGTATTATATATCCTATTTCGACGATGCTTGGGTAAGCCCAATTCATCGTGTACCTAAAAAAGGAGGGGTGACCGTCAAAGCTAATGAAAATAATGATCTTATCCCTATAAGACAAGTCGTCTGGATGGCGAATATGTATTGATTATAGAAAATTAAACACGACCACCAGGAAAGATCACTTCCTTTACCATTTCTAGACTAGATGTTAGATAGATTAGCCGGACATAAATATTTTTGTTTCTTAGATGGATATATCGGTTATCATCAAATACAAATTGCTCCCGAGGATCAAGATAAAACTACATTTACTAGTCCTTATGTATGATGTCTAATTTAATAAATTAATTGATAATGGAATAGAAGTATTTATGGATGATTTCTCTGTATTTGGAACAACATTTGACACATGCTTAAATCATCTTGAAAAAGTATTTGAAGTATGTGAGAAAACTAATTTAGTTCTTAATTGGGAGAAATGTAAATTTATGGTTACAGGCGGCATTGTATTAGGGCATAAAATTTCGGAAAAAGGCATGGAAGTAGAACCTGCAAAAATTCAAGTTATAGCCAAATTACCACCTCCAACTACGGTGAAAGGGGTAAGAAGTTTTCTTGGACATGTTGGATTCTACAGAAATTATATTAAAGATTTTTCAAAAATTACTAAACCTCTATGCCAACTTCTTGAAAAGGACAAGAAATTTGAATTTACCACTGAATGCCTGAATGCTTTTGAATTATTAAAAGATAAATTAATTACAGCACCTAAAATAGTTTCACCTAATTGGGAGAAACCATTTGAGCTTATGTGTGATGCTTAGTGATTATCTTATAGGAGCGAGTTCTTGGGCAAAGATATGATAAGATTTTCAAAGTTATATACTATGCTTAGTAAAACTCTAAATGATGCTTTGAAATAAATTATACGAGTCTTGCGAAAGAGAATTATTAGCGAGTTGTATATGCTTTTAATAAATTTCGGCATTATCTAATAGGAACTAAATGTATTGTACATGCCGATCACTCTGCTATAAAATATTTAATGCAAAAGAAAGATTCTAAACCAAGATTAATCGGATGGATATTATTAATGCAAGAATTTGAATTTGAGATCATTAACAAAAAGGAACTGATAATCAAATTGTAGATCATTTATCAAGGTTAGAAAATCATGAATTATCTGATACTGATAATGAAATTTTAGACAGTTTTCCTGATGAACAACTTTATAATATTAATGAGTTGAAAATACCTTGGTACGCGGATATAATAAATTATATTGTAAGTGACATTTTACCACCTATGTTAACTTTGCAACAACAGAAAAAATTCATTCACGATACTAAAACATACTTTTGGGATGAACCATACTTATATAAGCAATGTAAGAATTTAATCATTAGAAGATGTGTGCCTTATGAAGAAACTGAACCAATTATTCAAAAATGTCATGACTCTGATTTTGGAGGACATTTTGGGACAGATAAAACTGCATATAAAATTCTACAATCTGGATTCTACTGGCCTACTCTATTTAGAGATGTATATAGATATATAAAAACCTGCGATAAATGCCAAAGAGTAGGAAACATATTGAGAAAAAATGAAATGTCTCTGAATTTTATATTAGAAGTTGAAATTTTTTATGTTTGGGGATTAGATTTCATGGGACCTTTTATTCCTTCATTTGGAAACTCATATATATTAGTAGCTGTTGATTATGTTTCCAAATGGATCGAAGCACAAGCTTTACCTAGGTGTGACGCTAAAAGTGTTTCGAAATTTTTAATGAAAAATATTTTTACTAGATTTGGAATGCCGAGAGTGATTATCACTGACGGAGTAACTCATTTTAGAAACAAATATATTCACAAACTAGTAGAAAAATATAATATTATGCATAAGATATCAATTGCTTATCATCCACAAACTAGTGGATTAGCTGAAGTTTCTAATCGAGAGATTAAGCGTATATTAGAAAAATTAGTAAACCCTAATAGATTAGACTGGTCTATAAGGCTAGACACTGCATTATGGGCATACAGGACTGCTTATAAAACTCTGATTGGAATGACTCCTTACGAGCTTATATATGGAAAAACTTCCCAGCTTACCGGTTGAATTAGAACATAAAGCGTATTGGGTGATTAAAGAATTTAATTATAATATGAAAGAAGCTGGTGAGAAGAGATAGTTGCAATTAAATGAATTGAAAGAATTAAGAAACGAATCATATGATAATGATAGGATTTATAAAGAAAGGATGAAATTATGGCATGATCGAAAAATTAATCAGAGAAATTTTGAACCAGGACAAGAAGTTTTGCTTTATAATACTAGATTGAAATTATTTCCTGGGAAATTGAAATCTCGATGGTTAGGACCTTTCACCATAACTCAAATATTTTCATATGGAACTATAGAAATTGAAGATCCAAAAACAGGACATAGATTTAAGGTAAACGGACATAGATTAAAACCATATTTCGAAGGTAGAAGACCAAATTTTAAAGAGGTTTTAATGCTTAGTCAACCTGATTACTAACTAGATTAGGTCGGGCTGACGACGTTAAACCAAGCGCTTTATGGGAGGCAACCCATAGTAGTCTTTTATTTTAATTATCTACAAATTAGTGAGTACTATATTATTAAAACAAATCTTACTTACTCAAAATTTTTTATTAGAATCATCACAAAGTTGAACCTATATGATGAGATCAGAAAATAATCGGACCAGAGCGAAATTGGGCGATTTTTACGAATCTCGCCGACAGCGAGCCCGAGCCCGCTGACAGCGAGATCGTGCGCCATGACTTGAGTCAGTTCTATAACTAGCTCGCCGACAGCGAGAAACTTCCCGATGACGGCAAGGCAGTTGAAAATTTGGTTTCTTAAAGATTTTCGTGTGGTTTTGGACGGATCTAAGCCATTTCTTCGTAGGAAATTATCCCAAAACCAAATTTACACTGTTTTCTTCCTTAGCAACGACTAGAGACCAATCCTTCTAATCCGAAATGGCCACCAAACTCTTAGAAACCATAAAAACTGAAGTTTTCAACCGAAGAAAATTCGTCAGTTCGGAAGCGTAGCGTATCTTCAACAAAGGCTTGATGAAGAAAAGACTTGTTAAAAAAAGAGGATTTGTCAACAGAGGAGTAGAGAATTCCACTACAAAAATCGAAGAAATGATCGCACAGCGGCATTGGGAGGTATTTTGTTATACGACATCCGTTGTAGTTATTCCAGTAGTTAAAGAATTTTACTCTAATTTATATGCGATCAACAATGGAAATGTCTACGTCATAGGAAGATGGGTAACATTTACTCCTTCAAGGATAAATGAATTATTTTCTATAGAAAATACCTATGTTTGTCATTATTCCAACTTTGTGCCTTCAAGATACAATATGAACGAGATTTATAGATGCCTGACCGACGAACCTGATGATTGGGAGTTACGCGAAGACGGGTATGTTAGTTTTTCTGCATCACTTCTTAACCCTGTCTCGAAGCATTAGCATTTCTTTATATCATCAAAATTATTACCTACTATGAGGGTAAATAAAGTTTCAAAGGAATGCGTTATTTTAAACTACTGTATTCAAATTGGACTACCTATCGATGTTGAATCAATAATAGTAAAATCAGCATTGGGATTGATTATGCATGGGTCAGTGCATGGACTTGGACACCCATCAACTATATTTGCTTTATGCAGTCAGTACCAAGTTTCTTATGAGGCTTGGGAAAAAGTACTTTTACCATGGAAACCACTGGATCCTACGGATATGTTTCCAACTTTGGATAACAATGATGAGATTATCATTATTTACGACGAGCATCACGGAACAATCCTTTAGCAAGGCCCTTTCTCGATAAAACTAATTTCATTCTGAAGAAGATTAAAGTATTGGAGAAAAAATTACAAAATGTGATGAATTCCATCGATAATATCTCTGATATGTTTGATCACATTGACTGGAGGATGAAAGAGCACTTTGATCATACTGGACATCTGGAGGCCAGTTTTATTCATCTACTAAGACAGAAAGGATGGATTAATGAAGAATCTACTGCAGAATTCCCTTTCGAGCCTTTCTACAATTTATTTGTGCACTCGCGTCACATCGGGAATATCGGAGAAGATGTTAGTTCGGTACATCGAAGAGTAGGAAAGATTTTTATGTTTATGTCATATATTTGTGTATATATGTGTTGATTTGGATTTAGGTTTTATTATGAGTTGAACTTTGATTTGATCATCTCAGAATTGATGAGATTTTATGTAATTGTTATGTCTCAGCATTTAGAGTGTTGTGGTGTGGATTGCGATGTTGAGTATTATGGATTTGAACATTTAAGTTAAGTATGTGTTAAGTTGTTAGTGTGAAATTTGTAAGTCTCATGAATTTCATATATAAAGTTATATTGTTTGTGTTGTGTGAACTTTTTTTGAGTTTAAGTATCTAATCTTCATACTATTATTAAATTAAGTGATCGGAAGATTGATTAAAGGCAAATCGAGGTTGAAAATGATTGACGAATTTCAAAAATTTAAAATTTTGGGATCTCGTCGACGGCGAGAATTATCTCGACGACAGCGAGAAAACCCGCTAACAGCGAGACCGAGCTCGCCGACGGCGGATTTTTCCCGAAACTTTTACCTTATCAAATTAATTAGCTCGCCGACGGCGAGAAAAATCTCACCGACAGCGAGATCGCGAAAAGACCTATATTTGATCGGTCAACCGACACTATTCATCATCCCTTTCCTCAAATTTTCGAAAAAACCGACCTAGGGCTTGAGAGATCTTGGATTTGAGGCGATTTCAACACTTTTTGACACCGGATTTCATCTTCCCTTGGTAAGAGCTTC
Source organism: Papilionanthe hookeriana x Papilionanthe teres (assembly GCA_022702705.1). Taxonomy (NCBI): domain Eukaryota; kingdom Viridiplantae; phylum Streptophyta; class Magnoliopsida; order Asparagales; family Orchidaceae; genus Papilionanthe; species Papilionanthe hookeriana x Papilionanthe teres. The sequence continues at coordinate 103,813,111 of CM040432.1, forward strand.
ACTCCTATGCAAAAATTTTTTATTTTCACCATGGATTTATTCTACATTGGAGAATTTTGAAAAAATCCGAAATGTGGAGAAAATACTTGGAAGAATTTCATGGAAATTGATTTAAATGGATTTCAGATGTTGTAGAAAGCCTTCTTAGTAATATTTTGGAGTTTAGTTAAGATTTTTGCAAATTTCACAGATCGAGGAATGGCTCCACGACAAAAGCGACGGATAGATTATGACGAAACCCGATTCATTAATGCAAGAGCACAAACTCGATATTTTCAAAACATACAAGCAAGAAAATGCATTCGAGATCGAGTTTTCAAGAATCCAGGAGGAGAAGTTGAGCGAATCATTAAGGAGCGAGGATGGGAAAATTTCGTTTCGTGACCAACGGAGCTACTTGTGGAAGTAGTGAAGGAATTTTATGCAAACTTAACACAGGCTGAAGATGCACCGGTTAAGGTTAGAGGATTTTTTGTGGAATTCAACGCTACTAGAATAAACGCTTATTACGAGGTTAGAGACACCTACACCAGCGAGTATGAAACTTTTGGAACTATGGAAGGACCACTGGAAGAGGTGATCGAATTTCTCACTGATGGGAAAGGAGTCTGGAAGATGAAGTAGCGGGAACGGGTAAACTTCCCTCTTTCTATGCTAAATGCAACATCTAAAGCCTGGCATTATTTTATTTGTTCTACTTTGTTACCTACCTACTACCATAGTGAGGTAACAAGAGATAGAGCAGTTCTGAATTTCTGTATTCAGAACCAGAAGAGTATTAATGTGGGAAATGTTATTTATAAAAATATATTAGCCACCGCTAGAAATGAAAGTAGAGGAGGACTAGGACATCCTGGTCTTATCTATGCACTCTGCCAATTATCTGGGGTAGAGGCAAGAGATGATGAGGAATGGATTGAACCTATGAGACCCCTTACTCGAGGCTAGTATAAAGAAATATGAATCCCACGAAGGATGGAGATGCGGGACGAGGGATTATGTACCTTCTTCAAGTAGAGATATACCCTCTACTAGTTATGAACCCCCTCAGTACACCACTCCTACCCTTCAAGATCTGATAAATGAATTAACCCTAAGTAGAAAGAGTTTTGAGTTATTTGGAGAAAATATGGAAAAAAGATTTGAGCATATAGACCAAAGGATCGGAGGCTTGAAATGAAGATACGATTATGATAGCGAATATCTCCAGCGACATTCAGAGTACGAAATTGCATACTATGAGGCTGAACGTCGATATAGGAGTGGTGATTTAGATGTTATCTTTCCCGAGTGCCCCGCTATTCACGAGACTAACACTGCTCAGCCTTCTCAGCCTGGAGATCAGGGAGATGACATAGCTTGGGATTTTGATGCAGAAGATTAGAGCCTTTGTTTAGTTTATTCAGTTTGTTTAGATTTGTTGTTATTTTGGGAAACTTTATTATTTTGGATGTAATTATTCTGTACTTTCTAGAGATTATGGATGTTGGTATATTTGCTTATGCTATGATATTAGACTTCTTATGTGTGTTAAATTAGTTTGCAATTTTTTATATATATAGGATGTTAGTTTAAGTTTTTATAAGTTATGAATGTTAACATTGTTTAGATTGTTTTAATATGTTTTAAAATAGATTAGTTAATTGTATGTGTAGTAATCGATTAAGTTTTCAATTGTTATGTTTGATACTTATTTTAAAATTTCATCCCTGCACTTTCTTTTAAATATTATATGTGGAAGAATACTAACGGTACGAGGTTACGTAAGTAATGAAAAAGCACACAAAAATTTCAAAGAAAAGAAATACCTAAAGCTCGAAAGGTATGATGAATTTTACTATATACTTTTCCTTTTTCACTATTTAGTATAGATAGAAAAATTTAAGTTTTGGGGAAGGTAAAAATACAAATTTAATTATTAAAATTGTTCTCAATTTCTATTTTCAAAAATTATTATTAAATGATTTTCTATACTAGTTTTTCAATTCAATAAACATGAATTACTTTATTTAATTATTATATAAAGTTAAATAAAATGTTTCTAGTAATTCAATTAATTAATAGAATAAGATATTTGGTTAAAAGGAATAAGAATATAGTAAACTATTTAAAGTAAGGAAAACTATATTCTAAAAATTGTAAATTCTTAAGTATTTAAGTGAAAAAGAAAGGATAGAAACTCAATGAAGTAAAGGCTATGAAATATATATAAGCAAGAAAATATTTTAAGTTTCAAATTTAGGAAGAGAAATTGAAGTTCAAAATTATTAACAGGCTATCCAGATACAGTAATCCTCACTTGAAAAAGAAAAAGAAGAAAAAGGATTGAAAATCAATCCAAAAAGAAAAGAAAAGAAAAGAAAAACATAAAGTGTGGAGAAGCTTGAGAAGATACCTTATCAAAAAATGACTTCAATGAAATCAACCTAAAGGGTAAAACTTAAGTATATTACTAAACTTATATTTATGGATTAGTATTTTACTAAATAGTATTTTCTTGAACTTCCTATCATCTAAATATCTTAAGTAATTTACTCTTTTTAAATATAGTCATTCCTAAAATAAATAGAAAACTAGAAATCTTAGAACTGATAACTAAATAATTTTATATCTATAAAGTTAATTTAATTACTCGTAAATATTTATATTTAACTTTATTATAATGTTATTTAAATTTAATTCATATTATCTGAATTGAAAAATTCTATTATAGAAATCATTATATTTATTTAGTATTAAAATTACTTACGGACAAGTAATAATTAAGTTTGGGGGATTTTGATCACAGAAAAATTCATTAAGAAATTCTTATCTATTTTTTGATGAAATTGCACTTTAAAGAAAGGTATTTTCTTTATTTTACTGCAGGAATGAAAATTTATAAGTGATTAAAGCAAAAAACATGAAATGGAGCGAATTTGGATAAAAAAGGAAGAAATATATGCAAATTGAACTAAGTCGCCGACGGCGAGATCGAGGCCTCCGACGGCGAGATTATTAAGAAAATTTCTCAAGGATTTATAACTACCTCACCGACAGCGAGCACGAGCCCGCCGACAGCGAGATAGCGCGGTTTGAAGACATTCTAGAAGCCCCGCTGACGGCGAGGTCGTTTCCCACCGACGGCGAGACAGTTCAAAATACAAATACTTTGAACCTGGACACTTTTTGAAGAGGTGTTTAAGCATCTCTTGGACCTTTGCCTACCTCTATAAATAGAGGCCGAATTCTAGTGTCTAGGTGTGTCTATTTTAGAGAGTCTGAGTCTCTTTTTGGTGTCTTAAGTGTGTTTGTTGTTTGTCATTAGTGAGTTTCTTTAGTTTAATTGAGTGCTATTTAGAAGTTCTTTGTACTTAGAAGGAAAGGTCAAAGGAACTTCGAGAGTCCGTTGGGAGGAAATTCGGATAAGTATCTTTGTTTATTGTTGTTTTTAACTTTAAATGAAATCCATGCTTTGTTTTATTCCCATGCATTCTGAGTAGTTTTCTTAGTCTTTCTCCTTATTTATGAAAATTATGCGAATTGATGAAATTAAATAGAAATACCTATTATATTAAAATAAATTGTGATAATTTTTACTTAAAACTTAATTTACTTTCAATCCGACGATTGAGTTGTTAAAATATGTTGAATTATCAACTATAGTAAAAATTACATCCAATATTCGGGAAGTCAAAAACCTTGGAAGGAGGGTGCAAATAAATAGGGAAATATTAATTATCGGACGTAGAATTGGACATTTTAGTGTGACGGACTAAAATATTCAATTTGGTCATATTGTTTGAGGGTCGAAGTGTAGATGTTAGCCCTCGAGTGAAGGGAACGTGGGAGCTACGAAGTGGCGACCGGTATCCTCCCGAAGCTTAGCCATGCGATTCGGTAATTAAACATAGGATTAGTCAATGTTCTTTGCACACTGACCAAAGGGTAAAGAATAGGAATGCTCCTATTTGTCACAATACAATTTAAGAATTCTATTTAAATTCATCATTCACTTAATTTTCTAAAAACAAGGAGAATGATACTTTTTACGAATTATTTAAATCGACTTTATTTCAAGCATTAGTTTACTTTAGTTTGCTTTAGTTACTTTAAATTTCCATTTACTATATTAGTAAGTAATTCCTTTAAATTTAGCTGATAACAAATCTATTAAAAACTTCCATGTGGGATCGATAACCAGGACTCCACTAGAGCCCTGTATTACTTGATACGATTCGTATACTTGCGTAGAATCCACATTAAACATTCAATCATATAATTAAATATATATATATATATATAGATATATATATATATATATATATATATATATATATATATATATATATATATATATATATATATATATATATATATATATAGATTAAAGCAGAATCAAGTTTTTGGTGCCGTTGTTATAAACATAAATTGCAAACATATTAAAAGTGGGTCACTACCCAAGCTATAGGCAAGCCATTAAATCATGCATGAGCTCCATGCAAGCCATCATTCCCTAAATAGCCAAATTTAGCCACTCTTTTCCAAAAAATGTAATTAGCCACTATAATGACTCACCTAAACCTAAAGATTAGACTAAACCCTCATGATTGAGACTTTTCCATCTCCGTCCCATGTTAAGTACCAAGTCCAACCCTCATGATGGGTTAGTACAAACCATTTACATGATTTCAACCCAAAGTCCACCCAAAATAAATTCAAGCCTTTTCCACTTAAATAAAACACATCTATTTATGATTCACCCCCATTGACTTTACCACTTTCCATCATTGACTGCTCACAGCAAGATGGTGACCACTCTAGGCCCTCCCCTCCAAAATGGCTGACGGTGAGGTCAAACCTAAGAGCCACCCAAAATCTAAAATTGAGCCCATCCTTGTTAGTTCACCCTTATTGTCTTTCTCCCATGACAGAGGTCCACATAAGCAGCCTCTTGAACCCTTAAGCAGACCAATTAGAGCTATGCTCCTCTCCCATGCTCAAGCTTATAAATAGGGCACCCCAACAACAAAAAAAGAGTGAGTGCACAAACCTTGGGGAAGCTCTGCCAAATTGAATCCAAAATATCCCCACAGCCTTGCGAAGCTCATCCCCATCCTTTTGCAAGCCTCCACCCCACCTTCATTACCAATATTCCCCCTCTAAAATCCTAGGTCTTTTTGGCCTTGCAGTCAACTCCACCAAAACTACATTTTGAACCTACCAAAAGCTTCACCCGATCCTAAAACTACTTTCCCAATCAAAAATCACCTTTCCTGTGGCCTTTAACCTAGTGCTAGACCAAACCTAATCCACCTTTTAATCAAGTTCATACATAGGCTTGGACTCAGCTCAAATTGGTGTGAGGAGGTGTGTCGCGTCTACACGAAGCTTCTCAACCATTCCAATTGAGGCCTCACCTCTTGAACAATGATATAGACTTAAAAATCCTAAATTTTCCTCATTTTGGGCCTTTGTGAAGAGACTCAACGACTCATGTTCACTTAGCCGTATAGACAGGTTTGTCTCACTTAAATGAAAGTGGGGAAGCAAGTCCGATGTGATTTTTATAGTCTCATGGGGACAATGAACAAATGTTGTCCATTTCGTGTATTTGGAGTGGACATTGTGGATCGGGTCGAATGACGCAACGGTACGGATCAAAAAACCACAGAGCAGGACAAGTGAGAGGTTGAGGTGTCAAGCGGGGTGAATCAATGGGCAACACAATGGAGTGCTTTTCATTTATAAGGTTAGGATTGGTCTATTGCAAAGAATGTTTGGTTTGGTTGCAAGTTTGTGTACATTCTTGTAAATGTATCTTCAATATTTTAAATGAAAATTTTCATGTTTTTCTACCTCATGTCTCATAGCTAATTTTCTTTCATGCTCATATGATGTAAGGATAGATTTTTCTAGTTATTATTACCATTAGTTTTCCCCATAAATGTTTTATGGGCCTTTGATTTTCATAAGATTATAAGTTAACCTTTTGATCGTCATGTAGTCATGATTTGAGCAATTAGGAAGTTAAAATCCATTGTGATATAGAAATTATAATCATTGAAAAGAAGAATAAGTAAATTAACACGCGATAATATAGTGGAATAAATATATTGTCATTAGAAAAATGCAACTAAGATAGGGAATCCGGGGATGCATGGTTAAGTCCCTCTTAACAGTAATATAGTGTCCAACTCTTTTTATGACCTGGACATATGTTAAGCAGGATTGCGTACATGGTTTCAACAATCACATAGGGAAACTCATAGGAAAAATATCTAGAGAATACTATACCAGCGTCACAGGAGCATAAGCTTCATCACCTTTAAAGGCTCAAAGTTGCTCTCTGCTTTTTCTACTACAATAATTTTTTTTCACTATTTTTATATTTTCTAGTCTTCTTAGGATTACTAGGATATTCATTCCCTTCACTTTGATCACTTCAAACAAGATTCAACAGTTTAGTACCCTTGAACTTCTCCTATTATAAATAATTTGATAACTTTTCTTATGGGATTGATATGCGATCTCTTTATTCATATATTTTATACGTTAAGTTTTTGGTGTCGTTGTCGGGAATAGGAGTCAAAATTTTCTGACTTTAAGAGATTTTTTTTAAATACTTAGAGTTTCATGTTTGAACTATTTTATGTTTTTCTATTTATTTACAATTTTATAATTTTGTTCTGTTCTTATTTTTTGAAAATATAAATATTTCAATATAATCATTTGAATCTTAATTTTTGTTCTTTTGATTGAGTATTTTCTGTTCAGTTGTTCTATTATCATTGTGCTTCTTTCCTTCATTTCCTACTTTTTGTATAATATATTTTAGAATAGGGTTACCCTTCACACATTTGTCAATGCGTGCACAGAACTAGTTTAGGTGAAATATTACCCTTCGACCCTGAATTAGAAAAATTCACTTAAAAGTTTGAAAAACTCATAAAATAAAAGAGAAACTCTTAATAATGGCAACCCACTAGAAGCCTTAGGGAGTCTATCAACCCATTGATAGAAAGAATCCACATGAGTATCTACTATCATGTCATAGAAGCCAAAATATTTGAGCTGAGATATGTTATACTCTAAATGGTCCAAAATAATCAGTTTGTGGGAGCACCCACTAAAGTTCCAGACATGTACCTAGCCAATATCTTAGAACATTATGCCAGTTTCAATTATAGCAGTGTCCTAAGCGATGTCATTAGACTAATAATATTCTCTTTCTCACTTAGAGATAAAGCCAAGCTGGCATAATGATTTATGGCCAAGTACTTCCCTCCATCCCAGACTGTCGAGCATAGGAATGACATAACTTCACCCAATAAAATGGAGAGTCGATCTATGAAGCATGGGATAGGTTTAAGGAGTTGCTAAAGAAATGCTCCTCCCATCAAATCCTACCTGATTGACTGATTATCCAAATTTTGTACGACAATTTGATAGGTGATACGAGAAAAAATAATGTGATTTCATTGCATTAACTACAATATTTTCTTCCTTATCTATCATGATTTTATGCTTGTTGAATGATCTTGATGGTATTTTGCAGGTTACAGGTATCGAGTGCACACAACAAAGTCAGAACGACAAAAATAGGGTGACCTGATATAACCATTGAAGATCTTGGTGTGGCTACGCCAAGTCTAGTGTAATATCTTGGCATGAATATGCCAAGTTCGGTGTAACCATGCCGACCACGGGCGTGTTCACGCCACCAAACAACCAAAGATAGATTTAGGAAGATATTTCATACTGATTTCGGCCAAGCCTATAATAAGGTAGTAAGGGCACGACCTAAACATCTTTTAGCAAAGTTTGGAGGCTCCACACAACAGATTTTGAGGGTTGCAATGCAAACCCTAGGGTTCTCTTCTTCTTCTTGGGAGGAGGAAGCTTCTAGGATACCTTTTCTATAGGTTTATGTTGAGGTTTTTGTGAGAGTGGTGAGGACATATTGAGCGCAATTTTATGAGAGCAGATTAACCCAATCTTGTATGAAACGGAGAGGAATGTGGTGTACAGATATGACTGATTAACTCATCTTGAGTTTTACGTACCTCTTACACTACAATCTTTATGTTTATGAGCATAATAAAAGTTCGTATTTTCTTATTTCATGTGTTATAGCTATTCTTGTTTAATAATTTTGTGATGTAAAGCCTGTGATTTTCTCGTGTTTTGTTCTATGTATTTTTATTCCCTCGATGTCTTATTCAGACATGAATTTTGTACTTTGATTTGTTAAACATTTTGGAATTAATTTACTTTGATTTTAAAATATAAAATATTAAAATCATTTGTAAAATAGGACTTCTTCACGTCGCTTATAAGAACGAATAACCATAAAGATCTAATGAATTAGGTATATTATCATTAGATTTTTGCAACCTAGAACAGGGGATCTGTAAAATCTTGAGAAACGTCATAGAGGAGTGTAAACGAGCTGAATACAAGCGAGTTGAGGCTTTTTTTGTGTCCGACTCGTTTGTTTTGATGGATTTTTGGGTCAAAATTATAACTCGTGTTTAAAATTAGCTCGAAATTAGTTTGTTCGTGTTTGGCTCAAAATTGTTCGATATTGCTCGAAATGACTTGTAATCGACTCAAAAATAGCTTGTTTGTTTATTTGTCTGAAATTAGCTCGAATTGGCTCAAGCTTAGGTCGTGAACCTACTCAAAATTAGCTCGACTTTTTTTTATAAATAATAATTTATGCTTTGATTTTTTTAAATATAAATTTATAATAAGCAATTTCGGATAAAAATAACAAGACAACTAGAACAGAGTAATAAAATTTTTTATTAAGAGAGAATCACAATCACAAATTATAATATTCATTACACAATAAAATTTTACACAAAAAAAAAATTACATATATAAATATAAACATAGAAAATAAAATAAAATGAACAAAAGTCCCATACATTTCTAAAAATCCACAAACGCTCTCCATCAAATATTGGAATCAATATAAATAAAATTTAATCTGTCAGTTTCGAATAGGGGTGTAAGCGAGCCGAACACGAGCGAGCCCAGGGTTAGCTCGTATTCGGCTCGTTTATATTTCGACTCCAGAAAGTGTGTTCGTGTTCGGCTCGTTTGCTTAGCGAGCCGAACACAAGCTGTTCACGAGCAAAAAGTTGTTTTGACAACTATAATCATGTAACCATAAGATGTTAAGGGTTGGGGCAAGATTTAAGAATTATTGTTTATATTAAAACATCATTTGAATCTAATTTAATTATTTTTATTCTATTTACTTAATTAATAAATTATAAATCTTTTAAATTTTTTAAAAATAACTTTCATCAATATATATATATATATATATATATATATATATATATATATATATATATATATATATATATAATTGATGAATACTATTTCGAGCCAAAACGAAACGAACATGAATAAACAAATCTTTGTTCGTATTCGAACTATTAGAACATTATTAACTTAGCGAATGAGCCGAACACGAGCTTCTTCACGAGCCGGGCACGAGATGTTCACGAACAACGAGCCGTTTCAACAGCCCTAGTTTCGAAGAACCAATATTTTAGCCAAATCATCGATTTAGAATTCCTGAAAAAGCAAAAGAAATTAATTATAATCATTAACTGAATCTATAACATATAACTATTAAGTAACATTATATACTAAATTCATCAAAAAGGAAAGTATTTCTATCAAATAATAAAAGAAAGATTTACATACATACCACTCAATTCATATGTATTTTATGTACCTAAGAGAAGAGAATAGAATCCTGTGTTTAATAATATGATCTATTAGACTGAACCAAGCTTAATATAGCTAATTAGTATACATATACCAGAGAAATAAGCTTCCAGATTTAACTTTTACAAAGTGGAATACACATCATGTATGTAAAAATTGAAGTTTAGAAATCAGATATGTAAATAAATAAGAATTTGGTGCTATGTATGTAATTCTTCCAATAATAAATTCTGTAAAGATAGTAAATCAGGTATGTATGTAAATAAGTCAACATACCTGTAACCTATTGAATGAATTCATGAAAGCTTTTAGTTGAATGAAACTATAGGAGTTATTATGAGGCTCGGATTTAACTATAATATGTGAACTTGTACCCTCTATATGATTGCATATTAAACATGTCGTTTCAGATATGGGGTTACATGCTTATATGTCTAACCAATTAAAAAGGACTACTAATATAAATGAAGGCAACATTGCAGCATGTAACATATATTTATCGGAGCATTTTTAATCATCATAGTCTCACTCCTACAATAATCAACCAAAACAAAATTGATAACAACATTAGTTTATAGCAGTATAAGTAGTTTGTCTTAATTACTAGCTTTAGCATCAAATGCTTCTATCATCAAGACATATACAACATTCTTTTCAATTTTTTTTTTGCTTTTTGTGTACATTACTTTTAATTTTTAAACCAAAGTATTTTTAATTGTATCACCCACAATAATATCTATGTGGTGGATCGTGGATACTCGAGTTCGAGTTTCCTATGAGAACAGCAACAAAAATTTTCTAACTCATAGAATATAAATGCATATGATGACAGTCTAATAATACTTCAATAATATCTCATAGCTCTATTGAAGTGGAAAGATGATCAAATCAATAGTTTAGAGAAGAAAGTGAAGGAAATTATGCCATGCAATCATCATTATATGAACAGCCCCCATCACCATAAGTGCAGCCAATCTTTGAAAGCGGGAATAAAGTTGTTATTAGTGAAGATTACTAGCACGGTAATAATGTCACCACAATAAGTGATGTTCAATAAGCATAAAGTTCTATCTTCACAAGCATCCCCAAGAGATTGAATATTTTAAGCACTGTCAAATAATAGTCCAAAAAAATAAATAAATAAAATAACCACATAAGCAATCATAAATAAAATTAATGAAGTTTTGAATGAAACATATAGGTATGAATGTTCAATGCATTGTTGCTCAAGAATCTCCCAAAGGAACACCTAGATTTTCATCCTCTAATAACTCTTGTTGCAAGAAGATAAAAAGATTGTTAAAATATTTAAAAAGTTGCAATAAGAGAGTAAAATTAACTTGAAGGCTTGAATCATAATGATTAATGAGAAAGATTTATACCATAGGTGTTCTAGCATTTTTTTTGTGTTGACCTAATCCAATTTGGTGCACAAAACAAAGCATTGACTATCTTTATAAATAAACAACTTCTACAATCATCTAACACCCTACGACCGACATTGAATGCAGATGCAAAAGCAACTATTGTTATTGGAATTGATAATATGTCACGTGTCATTCTAGACAAGCATGGATATTTTAATGTATTCATTTTCCACCATTCCAATACATCAAACTGCTCAGAATTACAAACAAATATTCATTCCTTAAAATACACTTGCATGAAGACATTGTTGTTTCGATTAAACAACATGATATAACAAAATTTTTTATACCAAGTATGCAATCAAACTTAGATAAACCAAGGCGAACAATAATAGATCTAGTAGAGGTAGACTCTCCATGGGATGAATCATGTTTAGAACTCTCAGTAGCAGATATTGCATATATTTCCCAAAGAGCCTCCTCAATAGTTATAATGTTAGAATCAGTTTCATGTGGTTCATAGATCTTAGGGAAAAGTAAATAAAATGAACCGTAACTTTAAACGAGGATCAAGAACTGTGGCTAAAGACATCAACAAGTTACAGTGACCCTAATATTTATCAAATTTTGCTTTCATGATTGAAACGTATTTCTTATGTACTCATCTTTGGATCTAGATTCTTCCAAAAGAGCTTTTTAATGTTCATAATAGTCAGCAAAAAAATATTTATTGTGGAATAAGAGGTGGCAGAAATTTTCTTTGTAGCATTGTCGACATCGAGAGGGTGGGGTTTTTAGGAAGATAGATTTAATTTAATATATACATATATGTAATTTGGGAAAATATCATTATAATTTTAATTTTTGAAATTATGAAATCAAATTGATCTCATATATGAAATAGTTTAAATAATCAAGCACTTCACCACAAGCCATGTATCTATCCCGAAGAATATATACATTGCTTGGTGGTGAGGCTTGATCAAATAAACTAAAGAATCTATGACATATGTTTGGTCTGCGAACCATTTATGTTGACTGACAATTTCCCCTATCTAATATGAAAGAATTAGATAGGGTTTATATTAATTTGGGGTCTTTAAGTTTCCTATAAGGGCAAGCCCCTATAGTTAAATACATCTTAGACAACTGAAGTCACCTAAGAAAACACTTGATATAGATCAGGAGATATTGTATTCATGAATTTCAAAAGATAGGATCTTCAAGAAAACGTGGTAATATGAAATCCAATAGGTGAGTGGCTCAAATTTCGAAACAATTATTGTAGGAGTTCAAAGGAAAAGAAGAATAGAGGAAAGACATAGATCCGAGAAAAATCTCGATGTTTTCCCAAACTATCATATGGTTTAGCTCCAATTTGAGATAGTTATTTGATATTCCATCCAGCCAATTTTAATTAATTAAGGTTTACATTCATTTGATACCGATCATGTCAATAGCCTTGAAGATAGGAGGGTTTATGTCATACCCAATGACAACCTCGGAATCTAAGAGAAGTTAGGGTTTATATTGCACAGGGTGCAAAGGCCTAAAAAGATAAAATGAGGATTTATGCTGCACTAGGAAAGCTACCTCGAAGGCATATGACTCGTAATTTATTTCTATAGAGTTTTACTATTAAAGATGGCCATGATGCCCACTTTGCATGCTCCAAGCTCCTTGTCGTAGCAGGTTTAGTTTTAGAAGTGTCAAATTGAAGAGATTGGGAGAAGTAGCATATTTTAGTAAAGGTTTAAATTGAGGTGTCTTAATCTCTTATTAGGGGAATATTTATGTTGATTATGACGACACTGGTTAGGATCCCAGTTTCCTCATTCCGGCATCACCATTTTTTTCGGATTCACTTAGTCCAGATGAATTTACTAAACTCAACTTAATGAGTTTCATACTTTCATTTAGATCGTGTGAAAGCTCGTTAGCAGTCGTAGGTTACCTCCTCCGAGGTATTCCCGATCATCCAAAGAGACGTTTTAATTTAGTTTCACTTGTAAAATTGGTTTTTTTTGTGATTAAATTTTGAGTTGTTTTATATTTTGATTGTTGTGGCGGTAAATTTTATTTATTTATTTTTAATTTTGATTTCGGTTTTGGTTTCAGTTTTGTGGCTATCCTAAATGTTCTGGTATTCATGTAGGGTGACTTTTGTTGTTTAACATGCAAGCTTGTATTACAGGAAAAGTAAAGTAAAGGAAGTACAGAAAAGAATGTACTATAAACTTATAAAAGCATACCTGGCGAGTCTTCTCGTTCCTCAACCTGAAACTTTATTATCTTTTGCAATAAACATTTATAATTTGCAGGAAATTAAAGCCTATAGATAGGTTCATCATGGGCCTACTGAGTCTTATATTATAAACTTGGTAGGTTCTATTTAATCATTCGAGGGATGCTTTCCTTTAATAAGTATGATAGGTTCAGTTGTCCTACAAGATATCCAGAAGACTTATGAAAAGATCCAGAGAATACCTAGATATTCCACAACCCTTTTGAACTTTCTTGAGTTCATTTTGAACTTATCATACTCATTAAATGATTCACCCATTTCACACCTTCATGCTCAATGAACATTGATATTTTAATCATCCAAAAAGTGGGGTAACTATCACTTGATGTTTTATTTTATGAATTATGTGAGTAAAGGCCTATAAGGGCAAATTGATTTATTAGAAAATTTTTCCAATTTACTTTCAAAGTTGGGCTTGTAGTGTTTCAAAAAGGTTTTAATATTAGTTAAGCTTTCTTTTCTAAACTTCATTAGTCAAATTTTAATTAAGTCTAGTTCACTACTAAGTCCTTAAGACTTTAGTGAGTATATTTATATTTTAGCAAGAAGTTAAATTGACTTTTATGATTATGATTCTTATCAAAATACTGAATTATCATTAAATCACTGATTGGAGGGGGTTTTAGATCATTAAATATCATCTTGCAAAGATGAAACCACTAACTTAGGATCGTTTAATTTTGATTATCTTCCAAATTAATATAATTTAAAGAAATTACAAATTTATTATATAATATGAAAAAAAAGTGAGATTGGTTTCTAACATTTATCCCTTTATGTTTCAATCATTCAATCATGTTAATTAAGATCATTCATTGCTCATTTCCAACTTTAATTAAGCCTAAATATTGATTAAGGCTAGATTCTTCAAAATAACAACTTTGCCCCTAAAGCCTTAATACTTCATAATTAATCAAATTTAACTCAAATGACTTTGAAATTTTTATGGTACCCTACCCATGGGTGAATTAAAACATTAGAAGAGAAAATGTGATTTTTCAAAATTTTATTTAATTTATGTAATTATTTTGATGCAAAGATAAAAATTTTCAAGGATAATATTATAACTTAATCAAAACATAATATTTATTTTTAAGAAAATTACTGGAGGTTCACCTAGACCAGTGGACTACTTGGACTAAATTTCATGATTTTTTAATCTTATTTTAATTATTACAATTATTTTAAGTTTTGGAGTATTAATTAAATATAAAAATTAATTAATTTAAAAATTAAGTTTTATATTTTTATTAAATCTCTCTGAGGTCAGGGAACTTAGAGAACTAAGTTTCATGTTTTTGTAATTTATATTTTAATTATTAGAATTACTTTAGTGAGAAATTAGGGAAAATCCATTTTAAGCTTTAGAAATTATTTTAACCCTTTAAAATTTAATATATTTACTTACAGGATTAGGAAAATTATTTTAATTGTTACTAAGTGATTAGGAGGCAATTTATAACATTTCCATCAATTTTGTTAATTTTATAATTTTTATGAATGTTTTAATTATCTAAATATTTAAAATAACCTTAAAAATGAAAATTTTACTTTACTGCTAATTTTATTTTTTTTTATGTTTCTCTCTTCACAGAGAACTCTCAAAACTGATTTAGCACTTTTTTTAGTTGTATTTTAATTATTAGAATTATTTAATGCCAAAGGTGATTTTTAAATTAGAAAATTCATTTAATGACCAAATCAATTCCAAATATCTTCAAAAATTTTATGAGAGTTCCTCTAATCATAAACCACAGTGGAGGAACAAAAATCAAGTTATGTATACTTATATTTAACCCAATTTAAATTCTTTTCACTTTTAGTGTTTAATGGAAATTAGGAATATTATTAACGAGTTAAATCATGTTTGTATTTTTGTTATGGTCCACTGGTCACAAGTAACCTACCAAAATATTTTTATATTTTTCTGATGAGTATTTTAATGTTTATAATTTTTAAACCAAAACATGGATGATTATCTTGTAAATTAGGAATCTCCACATAGAGATCCCCCTGACCTTGGAAAAATCAAAGAAGATCCCCCATTACAGAGGGAACAAAAGCCCTGAATTTCAAGCCATGGTGAAATGTTCATGCAAATAGAGAAATAAAATATTAAATGATTTATTTAATTAATTAAAAATAAAATATACATCAAATAAACTTGAAACCATTTCCATATTGTTCTCCTCTGTTCACTGAGCAAGTGGGTATTTTTATTTTATTTTTATGATTTTTCTACACCAAGTTATGGATTTTAAAGGTCCACAGATTTAATTAATTCATTTGAAACCCATATTCCTACTTATTCAACACGGAGCCACCACATCCTTAATAGCTTCGAAGCGTTACGCGTCGTCTTCCCATTCGGCGCCGCCATTTGACTTAGCTCCGCGCTTTATGCACCAAGAGTTTATCAGGCACCATCCTAGCCATCCATCTAGTACACACGCGATCCAACGGCTTCTGGTCATCATCTTCACCTGAACTACACAGAGAACGTCCACAATCTAGACATAACATCTCGCTCGATACTCAACTAAATCACTTCGAGTTTGAACCTAGAGCTTCATCTAAGCAAGACGAACCTATCTATACGGCTTATATGGTATGAAATATAGTATATATGCATAGAGAACGAAGAATAGCTCAGGAAAGGGAGAGAGTTCAATACATTTGTCTGAGAGGGGAGGCCTCAATCAGATGGATGTAGCAGCTTTGATTGGACCCAATGAACCTCTAGATGAAGCCTCTTGCTATGTTGAAGTGTACGGATCCAAGTTCGATCAGACTTGAATTCGAGTGTTGATCAAAGTCTGGTATGGGGTCTCTCTGTGATGGGGCTTTGATGGGGGAACTTCTTCTCCTACTCTGGTGATGGTGTAGAGCAACTTGGTTCAGAGTTTTAGGTAGTGGAGAGATGCAATTTAAATTTTCTTGGTTTCGACTGAAATTTCAGTGGGGAAATTGTCTCAGGGAAAAGGGCTTGAATGGCTAGAGACAATAGGCTTGAGTTCAGGGAGGTCTGGATGAGCTCTGGTGAGGTTTTGATAGGGTTTCCAGCACCTCCATTTGGTCGTGAAAGATGACTTTTATAGCCATGGTTTCCTGGTGAAGCTCAGGGCTTGCTGGTGGACGGAATTGTCTGCTTAGGTGGAAGGTAGATTAGCTCCAGCGAGCAACCAGAGCTTGGCACATTAGATGGGTCAATTGGGTTGAGCTTGGCTTGGGGTGTCTCTCGGTTTGGACACCTCTGGTGACTAGGCCAGGGGAGGTGGCCAGTGGTCAGGTGAGCCAGAGGTCAGGCCATAAGTGCAGTGAGTTTAAGTGGTTAATGATTCATTACAAATCTCCCTTAAGTTTACCGATTTAAAGAAGAGGATCCCCTAATTTGGGGGACCCTTGGTCCATGGTTCCACTAAAGTGGGCTAGGTGGATCTAGCTCAGTCCCTAGGGCTAACTTGGTGGTTGTGGAGGGTTTGGTTTGATCAATTTGAATAGGTTTGGTTAACTTAGCTCATGGGTTCAATTTTGGGTCACTTGGGTTCAAGTTGGGCTAGGTTGGGTTCAATCTTGGGTTAGGCCCAATTGATTGTTCAACTTGGTGTAAATATTTGTCATAAGGCTTTTGGAAAAGATTTGGAGTGATTTTGAATTGGTTTGGGAGGTGGATTTGGAGAAATTTGGGTATTTGGTCAATCTTGGGACATTTGGGTTAGCTTGGGCTTGGGTTAGGCTAGAGTGTGGCTAAGGCTAAATTTATGGTTCAAAAATGTTTATGGGGATGTCATAAAGATTTCTCAACATAAATTAGGTATCAATTTTGTGGTAATGGCATTCAATTTGATTGATTTTGGACATGTGATCAATTTAGGGTAAAATTGGGAATTTTGGATTTGGTTGGACGGGTGAAATTTGGGCTCAAATAAGGGGCAATTGATGGTTCAATTTTGTTTATGGGAATGTCATGAAGAGTTTATAATTCAAAATTGGGGGAAATTGATTGACAATAGATTTAGTTTGGGGGAATTGGGCCATAGGGTCAAAATAGGGTCCTTTTGGTTTGGGTTGAAATTAGGCTTAAATGTGGGTCAAATTGGACTTGAATTTGGTTTCAATTGGGATTGAGGATGTTGAATTAAAGTTTGAAATTGGAATTGGGGAGAATTGAAGTCAATTTGGTAGACATTAAGGGGGTAATTTGGGCATTTTGGGCCTTAAGAGGCAATTTGGGGCTTTTGGCTAAATTGGGCAAATTTGTTCAAATTGAGTTAATGAGGTGATTGAAAATTAAAATTGGGAATGTTTTGAGGGTTTTGGGAATTTTTGGGCGGAGGGGCAATTTGGTCATTTTTTCTAATTTAGGGGTGTTTTGGAAATTTTATTAAATTTGAGGTGTTTTGGGTATTTTAAGTGGCGAGGAATGTTTAGAGATGTTTTTTTCAGGGATTTTGGTAATTTTGGTTAATTTTATGAATTTTGTGCAAAATTAGGGTTTTAGGGGTCACAGGTTTAGATTTTTTGTAAAATTGGGGTTGAAAGGGATTGATAACCCATTTGAGCCATGAACCAAGGGAATTCCCCATTTGGAATCTCCATGTACTGCTATTAACCAAACCCTAGCCTAGGACTAAGAGCTTAGGGAAACCACCCACATGAGTTTCCAAAAGAGTATGGGATCAAGTGTAAGTGATCCACTTAAAAATTATATATTTTTTAGTGTAAAGTTCAAGCTCATTTTATGCACATTTTTAATGATATTACACTTTAAAGAAAGGTATTTTGCATATTTTGGTCTTCGAGTATAAAAATATGATTTTAGAGAAAATGAAGCAAAAACTATGCAATTTTGAGCAAAAATGAGCAAGGAAGAAAATTCTGACTTGGCACATATCGATATGTCTTTCTATGTTTAATATCTTTTATATTTCTCACATGTTTTTGAATAAAATTATAGTTTTGAGAAAGGTTATTTTTATGTCTATCTTGAAGGTAAAGAATAGAAATGCTTCTATTTGACACTACTAAATAAAATTCTAAGCATTTTTTTCTTACACATTATCTATGTAATTGCAAGAGAAATGTAGTTTTTAATATCTCAAAATTCTCCAAACTAATTTATCCAGATAAGTTATCTTTTTATTTAAGATCTTTATTTAGGATTAGTTATTAGAAAACCCATTTTAATCAACATTCCAAATTTAGGCCTTATAGAAATAGACTGGAATTAGCCTAAAGGATTGCTTACCTCGCTTCTCTGTGGGATCGATATCGAGGTCTTAACGTGAAAACCCTATATTACTTGAAACGATACTTATACTTGCGTAGTATTCCTCAGTGTGTAAAATATTTTCTAAAATTTTACAACATTTTAATTTTATACACTAGCCGCTATTTATAAATTGGGTCAAGTTTTTGGTCATCTTTTGGAAGCAAATATTACTGCGTTATTGCGGGTCGGGTCAAGTTTTTGGCGTCGTTGCCGGGGAAGCAATGGTATGAACTTTTAGGTGAATTTTAGTTAAACATGTAAGACTTAGTTTTGGAATTTATATTATTATTATTATTATTATTATATCGTGTGTTTAATTATTGTTTGTTTACTTTAAAATTAAAAATACCAAAAATATTTTTGATATTTATTCTTTTAGTTAAATCTTTAGATTTGTACGCGTCAGATTGAGAGAGAACTTTTAGGAGGATGTTGAATCAGAAAAGACTCCATGAATTTAATGTAGAAATGGCGGATTAACAATATAATGAATATTCAATTTGGATTATAAATGGATGGAAACTGGCAATGAGATACACTATCCTTATTTTGATTATTACAACCCAGGTTGGGAAAATTATTCAAATTTTAACTGGAATACTAATTTTGGAGGAGAATACCAATTTTGGGAAGATAATCAATTTAATCAGATATGTTATTGAAAGAATCAAGACGACTTTAATGATGGATTGTCCTTTCCTTTTAGATTTAACTCCAACCCACTAGATGAGGAGAAGGAATTATTGTTAGAAAAAGTTGTTAATCAAATGGCGAGTCAATTGGAAAGTCAAGAGGTCGCAATAAAGAATATAGAAAATCAATTGGGGCAGATTATTAATGCAATTAACAGTTACCCCCCAGAGATTTTACCTAGTGACTCTGAGATAAACCTTAAGGAAATGAATGATGAACAAAATAAACATATTGAACTAAGACTTAGAAGAGAATTTGAGGATATGTTTGAAAAAAACTTTGAAGGGGAAGAATTAGAAGATCACTTGAATCAGAAGAGCAATTTAGAAGAATTTGATCCTGAATCTGAATTATCTAACAAGAATCCAATCCAAAATTTGGGAGATCTTGAACTATCTTATAGAGATCCATTTCTTATAAATTTTAAGGATAATATTAACGCGCAATTTCAGAAAATCAATAGAAGGATATTGGATCTAGAAAGAAATTTGAGGAACTATGATATAAATTAATTTGAGATGGAAAAGCTGACTAAAAATTTTAAATTTGAGAATTTTTTAGGAATTCTTGGATCTGAAAAAGAATGGGCGATTGATCAATGATTATTAAAATGGAATTTTGATCGAGGAGGAAACATTTGTCGGGCTGATGACGTTAAACCTAGCGCTTTATGGGAGGCAACCCATAGTTATCAGTTGTCGGGCTGACGACATTAAATCAAGCGCTTCATGGGAGGCAACCCATGGTTATCTTTGCTAGTATGTTTATGTGTTGTTTTGTGTTTGCTTTAGTGCGGATTAGATTATTGTTGTGAGGTTATGCCTTGGTCTTGACTAAGTTTGTATATGACTTCTACTAGGTACAGGCTGACGAGTTTGTTATGACTTGGTTCTCAACTGGAGCTGAGCATTACCTTGAAGCATGTAGAGTTTGGACTTGGACCACTCCATGTCAGCTCTATTACTTCCTTTATCTAACTTTGTTTTCACTAAGTAAGGTCATGAAATTTCTTAATGAACAACATATGAATGAACTGTACTATTTTTATTTATCAGATTATCGTTATTAGTGTAGTTTCTTCCGTTAGAAATTGAAAGTAAGGAGGGAAAATGTGAGTAGAAAGGAGATCAAATTAGCCTCAATTGATATTTGTTTATGAATCTACGAGTCTAGGTATTTTAGTTTGTGTGTTTGTGTTTGTGTTTGTGCTAAAACAACTTAGAGATTTAAATCACACTTAAATATATATTCCTATGCCGATACATGTCCTGCTTATTTGACCTTTCTTTAGTTTAATTTTATTCTAGCATGTTTAGTTTAGATTTACTTTCTATTGCAAATTGTTATGTCCTGATGAATATTTGTAGATGTTTTTGACAAACATTTGTGGTAGATAGAACTTCTGAACTATTTTTCTTCCTGCTTATATTTTTTGTGTTGAATGTTATACATGTTCAAATTCAAGTTTGGGGGTAGGAAGAAAAATATATTTTAAAGTTAATATACTTTCTTTAAGTTTAATATTATAGCAAGCATGTTTTAGGCTAGATTTACTTTCTCGTGCAGTCATTCTATCCTGATTATGCATGTATATAAATTTGATAGGATGTTGTAGTAGTTAGTAGATTTAACTTTTATTTTTCTTCCTACTACATTTTATGGAATTAATTGCAAAATATTTTAAAATTCAAGGGGGGGAATGAAAAACAATTTTCAAATACTTAAATTTTATTTGTCCTAAAAAATGTAATAAATAAATTTGATTTTTGATTGAAAAATAATTAGGTGTATGAAGTTTTATTAGGGAAATAAAATTTTAAATATAGAAATGAGTAAAAAAATTTAGTTAAAGTTTATAGTAGTAATGAAAAATTTAAAGTTAAATTTTTCTTAGTGAAGAAATGATAAATATTATGTAACCATCTTTAGTAAGAAATGTTGTATTTTTAGAAAAATAGAAGGATTAGACTTTTGTTTTCAATATTTAAATTTCTTTTATTGAAAAAAAATTTTCAAAACTGGTATTATATTTCTATGTGAAAGATATATATCTACCTTATGCTTTAGAAAAGGAAGGGTGGAATTCAAAATTATTAAAGGTCTATCCAGATATAATAATCCTTGCCTGAAGAAAAAAAAAGAAGAGAGAAAAGAAAAAGAGAAAGAAAACAAAGGAAAAGAAAAAAAAAGAAAAAGAAAAGGAAAGAAAAGTATAGTAAGTGAAAAAGGAAGGAGAAGCTTGAGAATTAAAGGGCCTAATCAAAAATTAGTTCCACACCAGAGTTTTTTAAAGTATAAGATTTGAGAAAATCTTAAGTTTAAAAGTATAATATAGTTAATATAATTATTTTTAATAAAGATTTTTAAGTAAAGAAAATAAAAATGTCTAACCCCTATATTTTGAAAAATCTACAAGTATTTCTGAATTAGATAGCAACATATATTTTCATATTCTTTCATCTAAGAGATTTATAAACTTCAAATTGGTCTCATTTACTAAAATTTTTTCTAAATTGGACTACTACATTTCTAGAACAAAATTTTAGAAACTCCTAAAGAAACTCATACACATGATTTGCTTATGTGGTTTTACATGATTATAGTGTTACTTGATAACAAGTAACGTTTAAATTTGGGGGAATTTGATCCACTTAAAAATTATCTATTTTTCAATGTAAATTTCAAGCTCATTTTATACACATTTTTAATGATATTACACTTTAAAGGAAAGTATTTTGCATATTTTGGTCTTCAAGTATAAAAATATGATTTTAGAGAAAATAAAGCAAAAACTATGCAATTTTGAGCCAAAATGAGCAAGGAAGAAAATTTTGACTTGACACATATTGATATGTCTTTCTATGTTTAATATCTTTTATATTTCTCAAATGTTTTTGACTGAAATTATACTTTTGAGAAAGGTTGTTTTTATGTCTATCTTGAAGGTAAAGAATATGAATGATTCTATTTGGCACTACTAAATAAAATTCTAAGCATTTCTTTCCTACACATTATCTATGTAATTGAAAGAGAAAGGTAGTTTTTAATATCTCAAAATTCTCTAAACCAATTTATCTAGATAAGTTATCTTTTTATTTAAGATCTTTATTTAGGATTAGTTATTAGAAAACCCATTTTAATCAACATTCCAAATTTAGGCCTTATAGAAATAAACTGGAATTAGCCTAAAGGATTGCTTACCTCGCTTCTCTATAGGATCGATACTGGGGTCTTAACAAAAAAACCATATATTACTTGAAATGATACGTATACTTGCGTAGTACCCCTAGTGTGTAAAACATTTTCTAAAATTTTACAACATTTTAATTTTATACACTAGCCGCTATTTATAAATTAGGTCAAGTTTTTTACCATCTTTTGGAAGAAATATAATGTGTTTTGCGGGTGAGGTCAAGTTTTTAAATGGCGCGCCAGGTAGGGGTAGTATAGTGGTGAGTATTCCCGCCTGTCACGCGTGTGACCCGGGTTCGATCCCCGACAATGGTGCCAAAAACTTGATGTGACCCGACCTTGACTGATGCAAGAATTTATGATTTTATATTAAAATATTTTTAATAATTTTTGTAAAAGTCACAATTTCAAACGCAAGTATACGTATCGTTTCAAGTAATACAGGGCTCTATTAGAGTCCTAGTTATCGATCCCACAGGGAAGATTAAGTGAAAAATAAAATTTAAGAAATATATTAGATTTTCAAATTAAAAGTAATTATTATTTTTATTTCTTTTCAAAATTCAGATTTTTAAGTTTAGTTAAATTTCTACTAAATGCAAATAAGCAATAATAAAGTAAAATGTTAATGCAAGTATAAATAAAATAACTTTCTTCTTTTTCAATTAATCCAAGATTTTTCAGAATAATTATCATTCGTTGATAACTTGAAATTATGGTATTGCAACAAAAAGAAGCATTCCTTATTACAACCTCTTGACTTTCCAATTGACTTGCCATTTGATTAACAACATTTTCTAACATTAATTTATTCTCCTCATCTAGTAGGTTAGAGTTAAATCTATAAGAAAAAAGAAAGTTCATAATTTAAGTTGCCCCGATTCTTCTAATTACATATCTGAATAAATTGATTATCTTCCCAAAATTAGTATTCTCCTCCAAAATTAGTATTCCAGTTAAAATTTGAATAATTTTCCCAACCTGGGTTGTAATAATCAAAATAAGGATAGTGCATCTCATGGTCAGTTTCCATCCATTTATAATCAAAATCTGAATATTCATTATATTGTTGATCCACCATTTTTACATTAAATTCATGGAGTCTTTTCTGATTCAACATCCTCCTAAAAGTTCTCTCTCAATCTGACGCGCACAAATCTAAAGATTTAACTAAAAGGATAGATATCAAAAATATTTTTGGTATTTTTAATTTTAAAATAAACACACAATAATTAAACACACGATATAATAATAATAATAATATAAATTCCAAGACTAAGTCTTACAGGTTAACTAAAATTCACCTAAAATTTCATATCATTGCTTCCCCGGCAACGGCGCCAAAACCTGACCCGTAATAACGCAGTAATATTTACTTCCAAAAGATGGCAAAAAACTTGACCTAATTTATAAATAGCGGCTAGTGTATAAAATGAAAATGTTGTAAAATTTTAGAAAATATTTTACACACTAGGGGTACTACGCAAGTATACTTATTGTTTCAAGTAATATAGGGGTTTCTGTTAAGACCCCAATATCGATCCCACAGAGAAGCGAGGTAAGCAATCTTTTAGGCTAATTCCAGTCTATTTCTATAAGGCCTAAATTTGGAATGTTGATTAAAATAGGTTTTCTAATAACTAATCCTAAATAAAGATCTTAAATAAAAAGATAAATTATTGGATAAATTGGTTTAGAGAATTTTGAGATATTAAAAACTACCTTTCTCTTGCAATTACATAGATAATGTGTACACAAGAAATGCTTAGAATTTTATTTAGTAGTGTCAAATAGAAGCATTCCTATTCTTTACCTTTGCTCTATAGTATAAAGAACATTGACTAATCTATAGATCGGTTCAGGATGTATTATTAGTAGAATGGGTTAATCTAGGCTCACACTTCTAGATGTCCAAGGGTGGTTATGGTCGGCCCTACTAGTGACCCGTTCCCTTTCTATAAACCAATTTTTTGAATTTAGTCTTTCACTCTAAAAACTAATCAATTCTGCGCCCAATAAATAATATCTCTCTATTTATTTGCACTTCACCAAGAATAATCTACTCAAGGCCTTCGATTACCCAAAGATCCATGTGATATATACTAGTTAAGAACTCATCTCCGGTTAGGTCTCAGAATTCTTTAATAGATTTTAATAATACAAGTGATTAATTTGTAAAGTAAATGAAGATCTGGTATGAATATCATCACCATAATTTAATAAGAGAACATCTAAGCAAATCTTAATTCCTAAACATGCATCTATTTCATTACAAAATAAAAGTAAATACAAATAATGGCATAAGAAGTAAAAGAATTGATAGAATTATGTAATAAATTAAGTGCCAACAAGAAACTTATTTCATTAGTATTTTATTATAAATATGCAACTATCTGTCACCTAGAAGCATCTAATAGATAATTTTATCATAAAAATAATTTTTCTGCACATGTCACTACTACATATTAAAAGAAAGAGTAAACAAAATCACTTACGAAGCATGGATAAATCACTACAGAAAACTCGGTTTAAAACAAAGAAAATCCACTAGAAAGTGTTTACAAAAATTACAAGAGAATGAAGAACACAATACTTAGTTTTTTCCCTTTGAAGGAAAGAAAAATGTCTCTCCACCAAAGTCTCCCACCGATCCATGCATTGCTTGTACATCCCTTATATAAATATCTCAAAATCCCTCACCAATCTCTCCATAAGATGTAGAAATCTAAATCTTCATGACTCTAAAATGACTCTGAAACGACTAAGGGGGAAGAAAGAAAGAGAGAGAGAGAGAGAGAGAGAGAGAGAGACAGAGACACCTTTGCTGTAAAATTGGTCCCTATTTATAAAGGTTCAAAAATGACCAAGGGTTAGTTCAGACACCTCTTCAAAATTCGGTCCAGATTCAACAAATCTTCTAGAAACAAATTTTGGTGCCTAGGCGCCAAGTTCTGGCGCTTTGGCGCCAGATCATTTATGTGAAGGGTCGCACCCCTTCACTTAAGAGACGCACCTCTTCATTTAAAAACTGCTCCAATGTGTCTAGATTCATTGTATTACTTGCTGACATGTAGGATTTCATCCAGAGGCTTCTAGAATGCTTTGGAACCACCCAAAATCATCTAATAACCGTCCATAACCGCCTCTAGATGGGTTCTAGCGCCTATGCCTTGATTCTGGCGCCTAGGCGCCGTTTTCTCGTTGTCACTGGCTAATGTAAACTTGATGTGTTCTTGATCTAGAATAAAAACTTGATGTGACCCGACCTTGACTAATGTAAGAATTTATGATTATATATTAAAATATTTTTAAGAATTTTTATAAAAGTCACAATTTCAAACGCAAGTATACGTATCATTTCAAGTAATACATGGCACTATTAGAGTCCTGGTTGTCGATCCCACAGGGAAGATTAAGTGAAAAAATAAAATTTAAGAAATATATTTGATTTTCAAATTAAAAGTAATTATTATTTTAATTTCTTTTCAAAATTCAGATTTTTAAGTTTAGTTAAATTTCTACTAAAAGCAAATAAGCAATAATAAAGTAAAATGTTAATGCAAGTATAAATAAAACAACATTCTCCTTTTCAACTAATCCAAGATTTTTCAGAATAATTATCATCCGTTGAGAACTTGAAATTATGGTATTGCGCCAAATAGAAGCATTCATATTCTTTACCTTCGCTCGATAGTATAAAAAACATTGGCTAATCTATAGATCGGTTCAGGATGTATTATTAGTAGAATGGGGTAATCTAGGCTTACACTTCTAGATGTCTAAGGGTGGCTATGGTTGGCCCTACTAGTGACACGTTCCCTTTCTATAAATCAAATTATTAGAATTTAGTCTGTCACTCTAAAAACTAATCAATTCTACGCCCAATAAACAATATCTCCCTATTTATTTTCACTTCACCTTGAATAACCCGCATATAGCCTTCGATTACCCAAGGATTCATGTGATATCTACTAGTTAAGAACTCATCTCTGGATAGCTCTCAAAATTCTTCAACAGATTTAAAGTTTCAAATGGCCAGTTTAAAAAGTAAATTATGATCAGGTATTATTATCATCGCAATAATTAAAAAATTTTAAGTTAAGTTCTCTAACGAAATTAAATTATCTTATTATCTCTTCATAGTTGAAAGGAGAAAGAAAACTAACTACTCAGACACATTGAATTCACACAACAAAATATATTTATAAAACTTTGAACCAAGATACAAATACTTATCTGGAATGTTCCTTCAAGTGAACCGCTGACTTCTGCTGACTCCAATGCAAAATGAAAGACTTCAACAGCAACAACATTTGCAAACTCACACTTACTACTCCAGGAATTGAGTAGTAACACTCAAAATAACTAAAATAAACTCACTAATTACTTAAGAAGGTGTCTCCCTAAAATTATTTTCTAGCGTGAGAGAACTCTAGGGTGCTTGGGGGCACTTTTCTCTGTAGAATTGACTCCTATTTATAGAGCTTCGAAAATGACTAGGGGTTGCTTAAGACACCTCTTCAAAATTCGTCCAATGTATCTTCTAGAAAGTAACTGTGGCGCCTAGGCGCCAGACTCCGTGAACAAGTCTTCGCACCTCTTCACTTTGGATCGCACCTCGTCACGACTGAAATTGTTTTCCCGTGTCCAGATGCATTTGTATCACATGTCCTATGTATTAGGAGTAACTTCCAGTCTTCTAGAAGGTCTGATAACCGCTTGACACCGTCAAAATAACTGCCCAAAGTCGTCAAAAATCTTATCTATTTTTGTATCGAACTGGTGCTTAGGCGCCAGATTCTGGCGCCTAGGCGTCGGATTCTAGCGCCTAGGCACCAGACCTAAAATTTTGGCAACTTTGCTTTTTAGTTCTATTTTTGCTCCCTTTTGCTCATTTTTCCTTCTTGAACTCTTTTTTATCACCTACATCCAAAAACATAAAATACCTTTCATTAAAACACAATATCCTTAAGAATTGAATCATAAATAAGGCATAAAAATATGTATTTTTAAAGTGGATCAGTAAGAGTGTTTGGTTTGGGGTTGTGAGGTAGTGTGTGAGAGTGTAATGTTCAAGTGTGTGTGTGAGCCTCACACAGACCACCCAGGGTAAGTCTTAAGGCTTGACCATCCTATAGGGAACTCCTCTTGAGCTTCCTAATGCTTGGTCTCATCCTCCTAAGCATTTATAGGTTAGACTTTAAGTATTTGAAAACTTCAAGTAAAGCAAAGAAGTGTTTTTGAATTCCTATGAGATAAAGGTCCCATTATTAGTCCTCTAAGATAGTCACCAGGAAATTCCTATGACTAGACCCTAGGCTATTCTAAAGAGAGACTATACCTCAACAAAAGTGAGGTCAACAAGTATTATTAAAAATTAATAAGGGTTTTTTGATTTTTTCATGCCTCAAACATTTAGAGTATAAAGGTAGCTACTTGTAAATTGTATCCCTAGCTGCATAGTGCATTTAAACAATACAATAGATGAAAGCAGACTCAATCATCATATAAGTTGAATTTCGATGTGTGGGAACATCAATACAAAGAGATTGTGATGTACATACTCCTAGTTGTTTTGAAATCTCAACAAACTTGTGTAACATGCTAAGGGACTTCTTTAGATATTTAACATACTATGATATTGGAAATTATGTCATGAGGTTCTTTCAACCCACCTTGTACCATTATATTCAAATTGTGTGCACAACATCTTAAATGAAAATACATCCCATGAAAATGCAATTTTTCTCTTGATTCAATTTTTAAAAAAAAAACAGGAAGCTGCCACATCATTATTACTAGCATTATCTATATTAATTTAGAAACTTTATCTTGGAGATTCCACTTTATCAATCAATCACATATAGAATGAGAAATAAAAGTGCCAGTATGAAGAGGCTCAAGCTCAAAGAAATAAATAATCCTTTTTTGAAGGTTCCAAGATTCATCAATGTAATGGATAGTTAAGCACATATACACTGTTATTTGATTAAACTTCCAACAATCTGGTGTCAAATAAAACCTTTTAACACCTTTTAGGTAAGTCTTTAACTTATCCTTCTCGACACTATAAATTCGTATGCAATCATTTTTTCTAGTGTTTCTAGATACACTTTCATGGTTAGGGTCCATAAACTTCAACAAAATGTTGAACCAAATGTTCTCCACCATCTTAAAAGGATATTTAAAAAAAAATCATCCTTGCAATTATTTCTCTACCTTGTCGTTGGTCATATATTTTAGGATCATATAAACTAGAAAAGCCAACATTAGTATCAATATCAAGTGGTGAGAAATTCGCTTTTGTCCTTTATCTAATAAATCAAATTGTTGTTGAATTGATTTGAATTTGTCACAGTCCGAAAATGCCTAAGAAGTTAAGATGATATGTCTATTTTTCACTTAAGAAACTTAATGCCACAAAAAGGCACATTGTAGGAAAGGAGTCTCAATACCCTTATACATGGATTTTTTTTCCACTAAATAATCTCATACAATTGATTTTCCCTTCATACCTTTCTTAGATTGTAATTAAGCAGCAGAGCTATTTGTCTCAATGATTTGTTGAGATGCAGTTTGTGATGTTTGATTGTAGCTTTCATCAACAATTTGAACCTCATGTGGTCGCAACTAACCAGTTGATGCAGATTGTGATTGCTTGAAAGAAGATATGCAAGATGTTTGTAAGCTTCACAAGCTAAAAATGGTGCAACATGTGTTAAGAAACCCATAATTCATAAGACAACAATTATGCATATGCAAATATTAATGTAAAATAAAGCTATAAATTATGTAAAGAGCATATGATACATTGTAACCTTTGAGTCTTTGAGTAATTAAACAAAATTAAATAACGAATTCCTCAATCATATATCAAGTATATGATATAATTGTAACCACCACCAATCAAGCATGTATGAAAGGTTTACTTTCATAATTCAAATGTGCAAGACTAGCACAAAGATGAATACCAATTAACTTAATTAGACCATCATGAAAGTATTATTATTATGCTAAATGTCATTGATTTGCTCTTCTAAAAAATTCTATCATGTTTACCTACTAACACTAAAATTTCTAATTATGCTTCATACGATTTTTGCAAACATATATAAATAAGCAGAGAGAGAGAGAGAGAGAGAGAGAGAGAGAGAGAGAGAGAGAGAGAGGCAAGTAATAATGTTCTTAGCACAAAAACTATTTCAAAATTAATATAAAGTAAATCAAATACGATTCCAGATTTAACACCATCTGGATATGATAAATCCAGACTTATTGGGTTTACTAAATTCAAATTTTTTAATAAACCCCGTAGGGAAATTAATTCCACACAAAAAAGTTTTACAACAAAAGTCAAGAGGAACTTACTACACAACCCATACAACTCACATAAAAACAATAAAACCTAAGATTCCTCTCACTAAAAAAAATACAACTCACACCACCCAACAACACAATGAAACCAACCAAAACACGAAGAAATCAGGATAAAGAGGAAACATAAGCAACAAAGCTAATGCAAAGCCAACTAAACAAGTTGTTCTAAAACCTAAGGGACCATCTTATAAATAAAGGCAGAATGAAGATGATTTCCAAACTTTGCAGCCCAGTTAGCCACTTTATTTCCATCTCGTAGTGTGAGTCCAGCAAATGGACAAGTTTTTGGTCAAATCTTCAATTCTTTTCATCTGTTTATTGATGCTCCAATGATAACCTTTCTTAAAACTTCAATAATTCCAAAGAATTAAGGAATCCATCTCTAATTTAATGTATTTCCTGCCAGACTTTGTAGCTATCATCAAACCAAACACCACTGCATTAGCTTCAGCAACCAAGGGGGAAATAGGAATTGTAGCAGCCGCAAACCGACATATGATAATGCCTAAAAAGTTCGTGCACACACCTTCAATACCTGCCATATTAGTTTTCCAGCCGCATTCAACATTAATTTTTATATAATGTTGATTAAATGAAATCCTTAAATTAAAGAAAACATCTTTTAGCTTACAGTTAGACTTCCCTTTATAGCCATTGAAAGTAAGGCTATTAATTGGATAATTGATAATCATACCAAAAGTATGGTTAACATTTAGTATCTCATTATGATATTTAGAATTATTCCAAGCAAGCGATATGAACAAAAAAAAATGACAGATGGAATGTTAGAGAAAAAAACATGACCAAGATATTTCCAATCATTATAGATATTATCAATATCATTATAGTTACCAACAATTCAGTTTATACTAAAAAACATATTGAATTTATTCCAAATCTCTTCCGTTAATAAACATGTGAGTAATAGATTCCTCATCATCCCGACAAACTAAACAACAAGAAGTTATCCTGAGCCCCTTCATTTTTAAACTCATCAACAGGGAGAATTTTATGGAATAGCTGTCAAATAAAAAAAGGTTGAGAGGGTTTCACCCAAAAATTCCAAATCCACTTGAGATCCATACCCTTGAAAGATTCAAAGGAGTAAGCAAAAGTTTTAGTAGAAGTATCACAAATTTTTCCTTTAATCTTAGGAATATCCTTCTTCACATTGCTAATAGGAATGCTAGAAATGAATTTAACATCAGCATTATTGAGTAACTGAATCCATTTTCCATTATTCCAACGATGCTTTTGCAAAAGTCTCTTTAATGCTGATATCATGAGGACCGCCATAGCAATCCACTAAAACTCCATTCCTCAACCAATTATCATACCAAAAAGAAACATCCCCATTATCAATATCCCTACTGATAAGATTCTTAATAAATTTAGAGTTTTTAAGCATCCATCTCCAAATATAAGAGTCAAATCTGGAATAAGAAGCCGTAAGAGGATGGAAATTATTGCAATACTTGGCATACAAAAGAGAAGCCTAAATCAAATTATTCCTTCTAAAATTATACCAATGTTTCATATAATTAATATGAATGGTATCAAGTAAACTTCTGAAGCCGAGTAATTAAAATAAATATATAAAGATGCAAGTAAATAAACTATCTATAAATCAAATAGAAAGGAAGGAAATGAGATTCATCAATACATTTAATCGGAAGTCAATTAATCTCGTGGCACACGAAGCAGCAAGCCAATAGCTAAAGGTCCAAAAACCAAGTCTATTCCTTGCCCTTTTCGTTTGACAATTCAATTTTTTGGAATGTATTTCCCATCGCAACAATATTTCTTTGGGTTCATAATCGAATGCGACTTTAAAAGAACATTTCTCAAGGATGGAGTGCTTTAAAAAGAGCCCTAATTCTAAAATAGTGTGAGTTTGCATCTTTTCTTTTTTGTTTTTGAAAGTGCACTATTAAAATACAATATATGCGCACATCAAAATATCGAAGTCAACATTTCAAAAATTGGGAGTACTCATGTCCACAAATTTTGCTTATAAAGAACTTAAAATTTTATAAATTATACTTATTTAAATCTCAATTACATCAAAGTAGCATCATGACACTAAACCTCTCTAAGCCCGAAAAAAGGGACATCTAAATACATACCACAATTCTTTTAAAGGGGTTTTACATACTTAAAATTTAAAACCCTAAATTTTACTTCTCTATCACCTAAATTTTATTTTTTTTTCATTTAAAACAGTCAAATATTTTTTTTGGCATACAAAATATCATCATCATTAATTTTAAAAAAATAAAATACATATTTTCATGTATAAATACTTTGATATTAATGTAGATATGAATATTAGATATTAGATATACAAATACATAGAAATTGTGTCATATATGTAAATATCTAAATAAACAAACGAGTAAACACTTAAAATAGTTTCCGACTATTTACATGATGTCGTTTTATTATAGAGTTTATAGAATACCAAACTAATTCCCAACTATTTTAAAATTAAGAATCCTCTTTCATGGAGATTATTTCGGCAACAATTTAAAAATTATGGAGATTATTCTTTGATTAAAATGATCCCATATAAATAATCAGAAACTATTTCGATTTTACTTAAAAATAAACAAAAAAACTCGTGGCACATGTGTATACAAGGAATATGTCATCATGAATCTTAAGGAAAACGAATGACTCAGGATGCATGAATGATCGATATGACATACTTGGTGCGGGACGACTAATTGGATATTAGGAAAAAAGAAGACATATAGAGTGAGCAACCAGAAGAACATGCCAAAAGATTCCCTATAGGTCGACGATCGGCTCTTAGATCGATTGACAGATTACTCAGCCTTTGATCAAATACCGACAAAGTCAAGGAAGAGACAAGCGGCCTGCAAACCTCTTACCGACCGAATCAATATGTTATTCTTATTATCTTCAAATATCTTTATAATTACTAAAAGATCACCTTATAGACTTATGATAGAGACTAATATATGATTTTCTAATACTAAAGCCTATAATTATAATTAGTAAGTTCATATAATGAATAGAGAGATACACATTCTTACTATTCTCCATTGTATACTCTCTTAATTTTTCGTCAAAAAGATTTTATATTTTAGATGAGTTTCCCGGACACTTTTGGATCCAACAACATGAATGATTTCCCTCTATCCTGATGGAGATCCAACAGTTAACAAAATTCCAAACTTGCCCCTTGGTTCATGGCTACATTATACGCTACAAGTTCAAGGCCACATTAACCGCTACAGGATCCAAAGCAATGTGGCCTTCATTTTAAAAAAGCTTTCAACCGAACTTCACAGCAAACTCCACATAACAGAGTAGCCTGCCTTAATAATTGCCACTTGGCAATCGTGCTTATGCAAGGTAAACATCGGGGTGATCAGTACGGTGCATCAAATTTGAAATCACCCGCCTGCTATTACCGCTTTCCCGCCAATTTATTCATCCCCTTCCTCATCCTTAAAGCCCTAGGAACCTCGCTTGTCTTTTTCCCTAGTTCCTCGCTCTCTCTCTCTCTAAAAAACTACCTTACGTTCTCTCTCTTCCAACCGTTCATTAGTAGCTCCAATGAATCGGAGGGTAAGGAGCCCAACGACGAAGGAGGTGGGGGCGGCCATGTCGGAGGAGAGGCTGCTGAGATTCTTGAGGCCAGGAGCCCTTGCGCGGTTGCGGGATTCGAAGATCAGCGCCAGATCGCCGAGATCTAAGCTAAAGACTGCACAGATCGCCGTTTTCCGGTTTTCTCCACCGTCTTCTCCGTCGCTTACCGCGGCTCCGCAACCTCACGATGGCAGCGATGGTGAGTTAATCCGTTTCTTTA
Source organism: Papilionanthe hookeriana x Papilionanthe teres (assembly GCA_022702705.1). Lineage (NCBI taxonomy): Eukaryota > Viridiplantae > Streptophyta > Magnoliopsida > Asparagales > Orchidaceae > Papilionanthe > Papilionanthe hookeriana x Papilionanthe teres. The sequence goes on from CM040432.1 coordinate 103,846,884, forward strand.
CCTCGAGGCCATGTGGACCGCGCAAGCTTCAGCGAAAGAAGCTTGCTGCGGCCAAGTACGTCTTCTTTTCGCCCCCAAGTCCGGATCCCTCTGATTCTGCCTTGGATGCGTTCAGCGTGGACCTTGTCGTTGCTCATTGAGAGGAATTTATACTGGAAATAAAAAAGAAAAATTTGTAAATTGTTGTATTTCAAATTTTCATGTTTTCATTTATAATTTTTTCACATTGAGGTTTTATTGTCCAATTTCGTTGGCGAGAGACTGTAGAGTCCTTTGTTTCGAAATTGGTTGGGTTTTTCAGACATTTATGAAAGTTCTACATTCCTGCAAGCTGAAATTCATCTTTTTTGAAGAAATTAATTTTATTGTGGAGATTGCCAGGAATCGATATTTCTATTTTGTCAAACAAACTTGAAGTTAACAGCAGGTTTCTCCAATGCACAATAACTATGAAGTATATGATTGAAGTGTTAGACAGCTAGAATTGTGCACATAACTTTTTAGAAAAGTTCTCCTTTTGAAATGGCCATACTTTATCTCATTTAGTTCTCATTATCTCAATGTCAGCATGTACTGTAGTTCGATGCAATAATACTTTAGGAGATAGAGATTGAGGAAGAATATAGTTAATCACATCAAAAATAAAATGGGAAAATTATAAAATATTTTATCAAAAAATAGATCTATGATCACAAGATAACATAAACAAATCCCTAAAAGAAACAATTGCATGTTATCTCAAGAAAAGAAAAAGAAAACTCAATCCCTAACAAAATCTCTCTCATAATGGGTTGCATCCAGGAGATTTGATCACATAAATAAAATCTTGAAAGCCTTAGGCCAAAAGGGTGCATTGCATTGCTTTAGTAAAATAAATTATTGGACTATAATAAGGATTTAATAGGAAGTAGAACAATAATAGAAAATCTTTCAAGAGGTTAACATGAAAAACCATTGCTAAAAACCTATAGTATATGTAGAGATTATAGAGACAAATTAAGGGCCGATTTGGGGTAGCTTATTGGGGTGCGATGATGTTTTTCCAATGCCGCCACTGTATTTGAAAAAAAGTTTCCACAGATTTTTACCGTCGCTTCGATACGCACTTCCTAAATTCTTAACATGCTTCAACTCGCGAAAGCCCCCGCTTACTGCGTTGGCGACTGGCGTTACGGTAAAGAATTCCTCCCGTGCCCTTCTCTCCCTCACCCTCTCCTCCCCGGTCTTCCTTCTGCTTCTTCCCGCGCTATTCGCTAGTGCTCAAACCCGTGCTTCTTCTCGTGCTATTCGCCCGCGCTCAAAGCCGTGCTAGGTGCCATTGGCAGTCCATTCGCCAACACAATCCCAGTGTTCTCCTGTTGACCACTATGAAGCTTCCTGCATTGCTAGGTGCCGAAACAGATGCCTCCTTCCGATCCGCTCCTACCAGAGAATATCAAGGAAGGTAACAATCTTCTTTCTCCTAGTTTGATCCGAAATTCTCTTCCAGCTCAATTAGCAGCCCTCTACATGTTAACCTGTATTTTGTCAATTAAGGCGCTATGCAGACTAGCAGTTCGAACCCAGTAGGAGCAGATCGCGTGCTCATCGTAGTTCGAGTTGAAATTCACCACGACATTGTTGTGAAAAACGACGACAATAAAGTGAAAAATGGAACGAGAAAAATTGCACGCAGAAAACAAACACCAGAGCGACACACAGATTTACGTGGTTCGGCAAATTTGCCTGTCTCCACAGAGCTGCAGAGGATTTTATTACTCCGAGGAATTACAACGTCGAGCACCTCGACATTTACAAGAAAATCTTTATTTTCTTCTCTCCCTTCCTCTCTTTCTCTCTTTCTCTCTTTCTCTCTTAGAGGACTTGGCTTGGCCCTTGCTTTGCTTGGCTTAGCTCTTCACTTGGCTTGTGTTCATCCAATAGCCAAAATAGACTATTTATAGAATCAATGAGAGTGGTGTGTGGGAGGTAGGTGAGCGGTAGGTGGAAGATAGGTGAGCGGTAGGTGAGAGGTAGGTGGGAGGTAGGTGGGAGGTAGGTGGGAGGTAGGTGGTTCTCTTAATTAGGAAGCTAATTCACATGTGTTGGACCGGGTCTCCACATTACCTAACAATTCTCCCACTTGGAGACTGAGACACTCACTGCACCACCTACAGGTTTCATCATCTGCTAATTATACCGACCTTTTCCTCAAACATGATATCCTCAACATCTGCAACTCAAAGCCCATATCTTCATGCCAGAAGACTAGCTGAAGTCGAGCACAACTTCAGCTTCTCACGAGTAACACCCTCAGTTGACATATCACCGTCGACGTAGCCTTGTACCACCAAGCTCTTTCCTGGGTTACTCTTGCATCTACTTACAACTCCCACTGCATGAGCACTATCTTGCCCCCGCTGAAAGCTCTTTTCAACAAGTCTAGCATTGTACCTCTTACTGCCACCAAGCGCAGTCTTCACCCGATACACCCACTTGTTATGCAATGCTTTTTTTCCTTGGTAGAGTTCTGCTTGCTCCCAAGTATGATTTCCCAGCAGGGAATCCATCTCCTCCTGCATGGCCAGCTCTCACTTGCTCGAATTTTCATCTTGTAAGATTTCTTGATAGCTCTGTGGTTCTCCACCATTTGTCTGTACAAGGTTCGGTTTTCCTGCCTTTGGCGCTCTGCCACTTTTCAAGAAATTTATCTTTTTCTGTTTCTCCATAATTCACCTCTGACGCGTGTGTCCAAGTCTGTAATGCCGCAGAACTCCCGTGCTCTCTGCAACTTTACTAGCAACAATATTAAGCAAACCAGTAGTCATATATAGTGTGTCAGTTTTCTTACCCCGAGCTAGTACTAATGCTTCTTTAGTAACCTTCCAGGTGCTATCTGAGAACACTACCGAATGACCAGCCTCATTGAGCTGCCCAACAGAGATGAGGTTTTTCTTCAACTCAGGAACGTGTCTGACCTTTTGCAAAGTTCATTTGCTCTTGTTAGGGAGTGCAATATCAACGTCTCCCATCCCCACCACGTCCAGAGCTTTTCTATCAATTCCCGATGGGAAGATGTATGGAAGGAAACCCCTGAATCCAGTATCCAGTCATCAACAAAACTATGAATTGCCAGCAATAACACATCCTGTATTTCTTCTAATACAACGTTATCGCCATCATTCTCCTTCTTCTTAGGATTCCTGCAGTTCCTTTTTATGTGGCCAGCCTTGCCACAATTCCAGCAAATTACCTGCTAAAAGACTTTGATTTTGATCTTCCTCTGTTTGAGCTTCTGTCTTGTGATCTACCTCTGGAATCAACAATCAGTGCCGAACTCCAACCCGAGGTCTCGCCAGAATCTTTCCTGCACACCTCTTCAGCCAAAATCAAATCACGAATATCATCATATTTCAGTTTAGATTTACTTGCAGAACTGCTAACTGCCATCCTCATGGCTTCCCAACTATTTGACAATGAAGCCAATAATATCAACACACGTATCTCATCATCAAAATCAATTTCAACAGACGACAATTGATTTGTGATAGTGTTGAAATTATTCAGGTGTTGAACAACAGACACACCTTCTGCTATCTTCAAGTTGAATAACTTTTTCATTAAGTGCACCTTGTTATTCGCCGATGGCTTTTCATACATACCTGATAAAGCCGTCATGAGATCTGCAGTAGTATTTTTTTTTATGACGTTGTGGGCAACCGATCTCGATAGGGTTAATCGTATAACCCCCAGAACCTGTCGATCCAACATATTCCATTCCGCCTCGTCCATCTTTTCCGGTCGCTTTCCCAGTAACGGAAGATGAAGTTTCTTTCCATAGAGATAGTCCTCTATCTGCATCCTCCAATAAGCAAAATCTGTGCCATTGAATTTCTCGATCCACGTTGTCATAACTTCGTCTCCGCCCATTGTTCTTCCTTAGATTCGAACCCAAATCTCTGATACCAGTTGTTGTGAAAAACGACGACAATAAAGTGAAAAATGGAAAGAGAAAAATTGCACGCAGAAAACAAACACCAGAGCGACACACAGATTTACGTGGTTCGGCAAATTTGCCTACCTCCACGGAGCTGCAGACGATTTTATTACTCCGAGGAACTACAACGTCGAGCGCCTCGACGTTTACAAGAAAATCTCTATTTTCTTCTCTCCCTTCCTCTCTTTCTGTCTTCCTCTCTTTCTCTCTTAGAGGACTTGGCTTGGCCCTTGCTTTGCTTGGCTTAACTCTTCACTTGACTTGTGTTCATCCAATAGTCAAAAGAGACTATTTATAGAATCAAGGAGAGTGGTATGTGGGAGGTAGGTGAGCGGTAGGTGGAATGTAGGTGAGGGGTAGGTGGGAGCTAAGTGAGATGTGGTAGGTGGGAGGTAGATAGCCCTCTTAATTAGGAAGCTAATTCACATGTGGTGGATCGGGTCTCCACATTACCCAACAGACATCGTTGTTCACAACATATTCTTCTCTTTCTTTCATTTCTCCATAGGTTACGACTGATGGATGTCGGCCCGGTAGGGTCCGCCATAACATCAGAATAAATCCGGGCCTCTAAAACATCAAAATATATTTCTCTCGGAATCCTAATGCCAGTCATAAGAAGAACAATAAGGCCTTTCTCGCCATTGAGCACGCCATTGAGGACGTCTCTGGTGTCACTTTTCGTCTTCTTAGATTTTTATTATGCTTATTTTTGTAGGAGTTAGGGGGAAAGTTTTGGCCTTACTCAAATATTACTGGGGTATGCCCAAGATGCAAGGAGCAAATCGAATGGAAGCGAAAGTCTGATTTGACTCCTTTTCGTTAATGATTGTTCCTCTGTGATTAGTTTTGGATTTCCGTGGGTGTCAATAGATGCAAGATGTTCTAACCTTTTTTTTTCGGTTTTTGAATGTCTAGGTATGGGAAGTAGCCTCTTGTAGAGCCTGCCAAGTGGTCAGTTTCCATTTTCAATAATCTACTGGTTGTGTTTTCGTTTAATATAGATCATTTAATTGCTTTTAAATAGATAGTTGGTGAATTCACATACGTATCACAGAATTTGTGAGATATCTAGCATCTAAATTTTTAAATTTATTATATAGATTCAAATGACTTCAAAATCTATGCATGAAAATGTATATTTCACCTTATATAAGTTAATAGATGATGACTTGGCTTCTAAGGAGGGAAGTGGATGTTGTGATGAGAGGGAGGAGTTACACCATTGAAGAAACTGAGCGTCATAGCGGGGAAGCTAGCCATCTAAAAAGGAGAAGGAAGCTCACAACAATACCTAAAGAAGCGAAGAACCTATGAGACCCCACAAGTTTTGGTACTGTAAATCTTGCTCTATACTAGATTTGATAGACTCCGCCAAGCCAAATAAATTGAGATACAAAATGCCTTCTAATTTAGATGCCTCAAAAAACTTTTTTTGGCAAACTTTAAGTAACGTTCTAGTTCAATACTTGCTAATATATGTTTCAAACAGGCCTACATCCAGCTAAATTATGTTTTTAACTACTGTTATCGTTTTTAGATGCATTTTTCTAATTTTAAGAAACCAAATGAGCTATCTTTGTTTATGATTTTTCTTTTATGTTTGCAGATTATTAGGATTAGCTGGCTTATTGTTTGAGATAAATCTCGTAAGGATAAGTCAAGCATAGTGAGTAGTTGATCCACGTAAGAATTACCTGTTTTTAGTGCACTTTTTTATGAATATTTTATGTATATTTTTATGATATTGCACTTTAAAGAAATGTATTTTGTATATTTTTAGTTTCATGAATATGGAATAGACATTTAGAAAAAAATGAATGTAAATGGAGTAAAATTGGGCTATTTTATGTGGTGCTATAGCGCCACCTGCAAGGCGAAACAGTCGCTATAGCGCCCTAACCTGGTGTTATAGCGCTAGTAATTACCCTTCTAAAAGATACATTGAATTTGACCGAATTTTGAAGAGATGCTTGAAGCAATTTTCAGAGATCTATTAAATGGAAATTTTTTTGCCGAAAGTGAGAAACTTGAGAAGGCATGTGAGATGACTTTTGGAGAGGTTTTAGTGTTCTTTTTAGTGTAAGTGTGTGAGTAAGTTGTAAGAGTTTGGAGATTGCTGGAACGAGACTCCAGAAATTTGCTTGGAGAGTAAACATAAGGTATTTTGTATTTGTGTTTAAGTTTTTGTTATAAGACCTGGATTTTAATACAAATCATGTGTCTTTATTTTATTTCCATGAATTCTGAGTAGTTTCCTTTTTCTCTTTACATATGAGAATTAATCTTGTGGGATGAGTATGATTTAATTTTTTTTTTATTCTAAAATTGTGATTGTATTTTTATCTATTCTTCATTGACTTTGTAAATTGACTACTTGTGAGTTTAAAATTTGTTGAGAAACATAATGACCCCAGGAGAGCTATGATTTAACCCAACTAGTGAATACCACATTTCAACGTGGGCAAAGCTGTTGCGATCACCTGAGGGATGTGCAAATAGTTATGGAGATGAGTTTTGATGAGCGTAGAACTGATGTTTGTAGGGTGACAGACTAGATTTTGTTATCAATTTAGTTTAGAGTTTGGATAGTAAGAGTCCATAGTAGGTCCTATAATGAGGGCACAGTGGGTAATCTGGAGTTGAGTGACCAGAATCTACCCCGCACTACCACATAAGCTGGTGAGAAACCCTAAATTAGCCAATGTTCTTTGCTAGCACCGAGAGCAGGCAAAAAATATGAATGCTCATATTTGTCACTATATCACATTTTGTACTTTTACTCTGCAAACTCTACACTGATTAACATCTTTTTTGCAAGAGGAAAAATCTTTCATAATATTCAAACTCGTTTTTTATATTTTATTAACCTTTTGAATTTTATTAAATTGTTAAATCTTGTTGTTACTTCTTGCTTAAAATTAGTTATTACTATTGCAAACATATCGATTTTGTTGTCCTAATATATTTATCTGTAATTTAGATAGAATTTTGCAAGTTAATATTAAGAGTTACAACTGTCCTCGTGGGATTAATATTGAGGTTTTAAAGAAATCCTATATTACTTGAAATGATACGTATACTTGCGTAGTACCTCTAGTGTGAATTTTTTTTCATTTAATTTCGAAATCATTATATTTATTCACACTAGTCTTCAAACCTAAATTGAGACAGGTTTTTTATAATTTTAAGAATTATAAATATTCACGTAATTGCGTGTTAAGTCAAGTATTTGACGCCGTTGCAAGGAAAGCTACGAAACTTTTTTAACTTTGGAATTATATTTGAATTGTAGATTTAATTTTAAAAGAATTATTTTAGTGCTTTTTATTTTTGAGAAATCTAAAAATTAAAAGAATTTTAAATTTTTAGTGTGTTATTTTATTTTCTACAATTTTACTTTGTGCATGCATAATTTTGGATATAAAGGTTTAGTGTCTTACGATTCTGAATTAAAACAAACTATAAAAAAAATTTGAAAACAATAAAGACTTTATAATTTTCAAGAAATGACAAACACATCGTAAAATAACATCGAAATTCAAACTGCTAAAAATGAACTTCATAATTTACAAAAATCTTTAAGGGATTATGCAAATCCTACGGCAGATGAAATTCATTCAAGTATTCAGACTCCTGCTATTGTGGCTAATTCATTTGAACTTAAACATGTAATTTTACAAATTGTGCAAAATAATCAGTTTGAGGGAACACCGTCTGAGGATCTAAATTTGCATTTAGCAAGCTTTTTAAAACTGTATGCTACATTTAAGTATGATGACGTATCAAACGATATCGTCAGACTTAGAATTTTCTTTTTAATTAAGGGAGAAAACTATGATGTGGTTAAATTCGTTAGCACCTGACTCTATTAGAACTTGTAGAGATTTAACATAAAATATTTTGACAAAATATTTTCCACCTTAAAAAACTGCTAAGCTTAGAAATGACATTACTTTTTTACTTAGTATGAAAGACAGTTAATATATGAAGCTTGAGAAAGATTTAAGGAACTCTTTAGAAAGTGTCCACATCATACTCTACCAGACTAGTTAATCATTCAAACTTTTTATAATGAGTTAGTAGAATCTCTTAGATCTATCATAGATACAAGTTCATTAATGTATAAACCATTTGACGAAGCTTATTCATTGATTGAGAAGATGACTACAAATAAATTTTAATCACCATCTAAAAGGGTAAATCCAAAGAAATTAGTCAATATTCATGGTAATGATGTTATTTTAATGGTTATATGTCAAGTTGCTACATTATCTAGGAAGATAGACCAAATTGGAATAATTTTTTCTCCAACACCTCATATGATAGATGAAAATTCATTGGGATAAATAATTGATTATCAAACTTCATTGAAAACTATAAATGCTATCAATAGACCTAATAACTCATATTTCAATTATTATAACTCATGTTGGAAAAACCATCATAACTTTAACTAGAACAACAGTTATAGTGGTGGAAGTCAACATCGGAGGAAACCCAAGCAAACCTATTGGGAAACTGGAACAATCAGGGTAGTACTATAAACCCTGTTATCCTTCTGGATTCAGTAATAATCAAGTTAAAGAGAAGAAGTTGTCTATAAAAGAAGTGATGTTACACATGTGTAATTAATTACAAAGTCAAAGTGCTGCTATTCGGAAGACTCTAACCTCGCCATAATAAATGCATTGAGAGACTGATTCCTAAAAGCTCCTGGGGCGGCAGAGTATGCCTTGACCGTCACTGATGTGCTTTGGACATAGGGCTTGTAGTAGTTTTTGAACAACCTCTGTCTTATGATCGGCTGGGATCAGTTGTTGGGACTTACTGCTACACATCATATCTCCTCCCTCTACCTTGAAGTAAGAGAGAGCTTTCAAGGCAGAGGTGAAGGCTAAGGAAGCAAAGACCCAAGCAAGAGCTATTAAAGATTAGGCAACCTTAGTATAGGCTCGACTAGAGGAGGCTGAGATGGAGCTAGAGATTGTGTTTGAGTGGGTAGTTGTTGTTCAAGAAGATAATGCAGAACTGACAAAGGGGGTAGCCACGATGATGACGCACGAAGAGTTTTTTGACACAAACCTCACATTTGAATGCATGTACTAACTTGGCCGTCGATCAATTCGTTAGAGTTGGAATGGTTGACCTAAAGTACTCTGATTTAGATGAATTTAAGAAAATTTTCTTCACTTCCTCAGCAACGTCTTAGGACAACAACGTGGTGGATGGAGGATCGTCCAATACACGGTCCGAAGTCTCTTAGACTTATTATTTTTTATATGTAATTGAAACATTGTATAAGAAAAGTTGTCTAGGATGAAAACACATGCAACCGAACAATTATGTAAATGAAACACAACATTTGGTTTGCTTTTTCCTAATTTTTATTTTTTGATCGTCTTTACCTGCTTTGCTCGATTATGTTATGTCAATACCCGACTTTTAATTTTTTTTTGGTAGCTTTTGATACGACTTCTACATGGCTCAAGTCTTATATTGTTTCTGTCCCATTTGCTCAATTTTGTTATTGCCTTAAACATGGTTGATTGTTGAGATTTAGCTTTTGGATGGTTTTCACAATACTCTTTGTGGAGTTTGTCGTTATTCGGTGAGGAAATCATCTCTAACATTTTGTTCGGCTTGAGTTTTAGGGATAGATCTTGATTGCTTTAGCATTGAGGGTAGGCCCTTAATGTGTGTGCGGATCAAACATAATGGCGTTATTGTCAGTCACTTTAGATTTTTTTCAACTGATCAGACGACATGTGTCGTCGGTTTATTTTAAGTATCAACACTTGGCTCAGACCTTGATATGAGTCTCAACTGTTTAATCAAACCTAGCTTTCTTTCTGGTCGCACTTTCTCTCGTAGGGGGGTATTTATCGATATTCTTTTCCAAGGTAATTTTTTTAGTACCCTTCGCATAGCTTGTCGTTATTTGCAGGGAACCACCTCCAGAATTTAGTATAATCCAAACTTGAGACACAACTTTATGAGGTGAGAGTTTTGCGAGATGAACCCTTGCATTTCTGGCCTATTAGACGTCTTAATGTCGTTCTCGTCCACCATTTAAAAACTTTCAGTTCCTCGAGTGTTGTTTCGATGCTAAAGTGCATCAACTTCTTGCGTTCCCCGAGCGTCGTTCGAACCTTTGTACATATACATAGTTAGTCAATGTCTTCATTAACATTTTGTTAAAATAACAATTTATAAGTGTTGAAAAAGAAAAAAGTCCTTTATTATTTCTTTTTGTTAGCATAACGTATTCGATACAAGGGAAAATTATCTTGAGTTCATCCTCACTCTACATTCGGGAAACCTCTTTCCCGGTGAATTGACCCTACTCGCAATTACGCAGTAATTTTTTCTTCTAAAAGATGACAAAAAACTTGGCCCAATTTATAAATAGCGGCTAGTGTAAAAAATCGAAATATTGTAAAATTTTAGAAAATCTTATACATATTAGGGGTACTACGCAAGTATACGTATCGTTTCAAGTAATATATGGTTTTCTTTTATAACCCCAATATCGATCCCACATAGAAGCGAGGTAAGAAATTGTTTAGGCTAATTCCAGTCTATTTCTATAAGGCCTAAATTTGGAATGTCGATTATAATGATTTTTCTAATAACTAATCCTAAATAAAAATCTTATATAAAAAGATAACTAATCTAGATAAATTGGTTTGGAGAATTTTGAGATGTTAAAGACTACCTTTCTCTTGCAATTACATAGATAATGTGTAAGAAAAAAATGCTTAGAATTTAATGTAGTAGTGTTAAATAGATGCAATCCTATTCTTTACCTTCGCTCGATAGTATAAAGAACATTGGCTAATATATAGATCGGTTTTGGATGTATTATTAGTAGAATGGGTTAATCTATGCTCACATTTCTAGATGTCTAAGGGTGGCTATGGTTGGCCCTACTAGTGACCCGTTTCCTTTCTATAAAGCAAATTATTAGAATTTAGTCTGTCACTCTAAAAACTAATCAATTCTACGCCCAATAAATATTATCTCCCTATTTATTTGCACTTCACCATGAATAACCCGCTCAAGGCCTTCGATTACCCAAATATCCATGTGATATCTACTAGTTAAGAACTAATCCCCGGTTAGGTCTCAGAATTCTTCAACATATTTTAACAATATAAGTGATCAATTTGTAAAGTTAATGAAGATCCAGTATGAATATCATCACCATAATTTAATAAGAGATTATCTAAGCAAATCTTAATTCCTAAACATGCATCTATTTCATTACAAAACAAAATTAAATGAAAATAATGGCATAAGAAGTAAAAGAGTTGATAGAATTATGTAATAAATTAAGTGCCAACAAAGAACATATAACTTTAATAATCTATTAGTTTTATGCAACTATCTGTCATCTAGAAGCATTTAATAAAAATAGATCATCAATTTATATTTTCATAAAAGTTGCATTGCCGCCTAATTATTTTACTAGTCAACCGGTCAGTGTGAGTGCACTCTTGTTGTGAGATCACCGCTCTTTCGAGTTCTTATAATAGATTTTAACATAACTTATTACCACCTAAGTTATGTCAATGAAGTGAAGGAGATATTACTCATCACATGAAAATAAAGATAATTCTATCATAAAAATGATTTTCTTACACATGCCACTACTTCATATTAAAAGAAAACAGTAACGAAAATTACTTACGAAGCATGGATAAAACACAACAGAAAACCTTTTTTAAATCAAAGAAAATCCACCATAAAATGTTTACAACAATTACAAGAAAATGAAAAACACAATACTTAGTTTTTTTCTCTGAAAGAAAGAAGAAAATCTCTCCACCAATGTCTCCCGCCGATCCATGCACCGCTCATACACCCCTTACATAAATCTCTCAAAATCCCTCACCAATCTCTCCATAAGATGTAGAAATCTACATATTCATACTTAAACCTAACTCTAAAATGGCTCACCCTAAAGAAAATGACTTGAAACGGGGGCGGCTTGGCTGTAGAAATGATCTATATTTATAGGGCTTTGAAAATGACCAGGGTTTGCTTAAGGCACCTCTTCAAAATTCGTCCAAATTCAATGAATCTTCTAGAAAGTAACTGTGGCGCCTAGGCGCCGGGATCTGGCGTCTAGGCGCCGGTCTCCGTGACCAGATCTTCACACTCCTTCACTTTGGATCACACCTCTTCTCGATTAAAACCATTTTCCTGTGTCCAGATGCATTGTATCACATGTCCTATGTATTAGGAGTAACTTCCAGTCTTCTAGATTGTCTGATAACCATTTAACACCGTCAAAATAACTGTCTAAAATTTATCAAAAATCTTAACTGCTTCAGTATCGAACTGGCGCCTAGGCGCCAGACCTATAATTTTGGCAACTTTGCTTTTTAGCTCTATTTTTACTCATTTTTGCTTATTTTTCCGTCTTGAACTCTTTTTTTCATCACTTATATCCAAAAATATAAAAATATTTTTCATTAAAACATAATATCCTTAAAAACTGAATCATAAATAAGGCATAAAAATATGTACTTTTTAAGTGGATCATGTATGCCTTCAGTTTATATGCTCTTGAGTGATTCTTTGATAGATAGTGAATGGATCAGTCCAAACCTAATCAAGTTTACTGATCGCTTTTCCTCCTAGTTGCTGGGTTAGATTTATTCAGGACTAGGTTGTCTGGTGCAAATATCCTCTCTTAGACATTTCTATTATAGTATCGACCAATCTTCCTTTTTTTATTTCTTCCTATCGAAGAGTTGCATTGGTTCGGTTTTCGTCAAGTCAAGTGCGAGCATCATCCCTTCATTGTTCGCCTTTAACTGGTCGATGAGGTTCTCCTCGTCGAACGCAGAGGCCGTTACAATCGTTTGGCTATGGTGGTTATATTCCACTGACAACATTGCCTCCATCCCATGAGAAACTATGTAAGGAGTTTGCTCAGTTCCTGAGGATAATGTTGTTTAGATGGCCTAGAGGCCCCACGGGAGTAAGTCGCCCAATTTCCCATTCCCTTAGCTTTTTACTTAGCAAATTTAGAATTATTTTGTTAGCAACCCCCGTCCGTCCATTGGTCCGAGAATGATATACAAATGCAGACTTTAAGTTGATTCCTTAACTTTGGTAGAAATTTCTTACTCTCTATTCAACAAATTGTCTCATTGTCAGTGGTAAGTACCAGGGGTAAATCGTACTGATAAATGATGTCTGTCCAAATGAAGTTCCAAAGGACCCCCGTCGGAATCCATGCGAGTGCTTTTGCTTCGATCCATTTTGAAAAACAACGACTATAAGGAATTTGCGTTGGCCTTTTGATGGAGGACACAGTTTGAGGATGTCAAGCCCCCAGATAGACAAATGCTAGAGACTGGCAATCTGATGTAGTTTTTGGGCCAGCTGATGTTGCAACGAAGCATACTTCTAGCATTGCTTGCATATTTTGGAATAATGTTCTACACTCTACATGAGAGTCAATTAGAAGTAGTCGTCGCTGATTCCGATGTGCCAACGTTCTCCCTCTGGAGCGACTCCCATATTCACCGGTCTGTCCAAATGAAGTTCCAAAGGACCCCCGTCGTAATCCATGCGAGTGCTTTTGCTTCGATCCATTTTGAAAAACAACGACTATGAGGAATTTGTGTTGGCCTTTTGATGGAGGAAACAGTTTGAGGATGTCAAGCCCCCAGATGGAGAAATGCTAGAGACTGGCAATCTGATGTAGTTTTTGGGCCAGCTGATGTTGCAACGAAGCATACTTCTAGCATTGCTTGCATATTTTGGAATAATGTTCTACACTCTACATGAGAGTCAATTAGAAGTAGTCATCGCTGATTCCGATGTGCCAACGTTCTCCCTCTGGAGCGACTCCCATATTCACCCGAGTGCACCTCCTAGAAGATTTCTTTCGCTTCATTTTATTTGACGCATCTCAAGAAGAGTGAGGTGGCCTACCTTTGGAAATGTCTCCATTAGATATTGTGCAGCTTTGAACTTGAATCTTCTTGGATCAGTGGTTTCCTCAAGAATTTTTTCAGTTGCTAGGCATTGTATGTAGGGATCCATCCAACTCTGTGTGCTTTCTGCTTCCATCTCCATGGCTTCAAGTTCCTCAATGGCCTACCAAAAAAACTTTGGTGGCTTTGATTGTCCCAAGCAAGTGCTCTTGGATAGAAAATATGTCACTTAATTTTTCTTCTGACTAACATTTTCTATTTTGAAGGCTGCACACTTCCAAATCTTAGGCTTCACCTTGTTCATATAGTTGGCCATCATTTCGTTTCAAACCTCGAACTCTTCGTTGACTTGATTCACCACCAATTGAGAATGTTATTTCACTAGGCGATGCTCTACGCCCATTTTGTATTTTGGACGTAGGCAACAATCAATGCTTTGAACTTTGTCTGGTTGTTGGTGACTTCAAACTCGAGGACGACTGAATGATAAAGTTGCTCTTCGGTCGAACAAGATAACAACAGTTTGATTCCTACCCTTTCCTCACTCAAGGCTCCATTGATGCACAAGATCCAGGTTCAGTCTTCAGTGTCAATTTCTTCGATCGACTTGCCTTGTTCAAGAAAGTCTGCCAGAAAATCCGCGACAACGTGAGCTTTAATTGTCGTTCGGAAGACATAAGTGATGTCATATTTGCTAAGCTATACAATCCACTTAAGGAGTTGATCAAAATACTTTGGTCAAGTATGGATTTGAGGGGATGGTTAGTGATGGCTTTGATTGGATGCATCTAGAAATATTGCTGGAGCTTGCGAACAAAGATGATTAGAGTAATTATTACTTTTCCAAGACGAGGTACCTAACTTCGGTGCCTCTAAGGACTTGACTAATGTAATAGATTGAGAAATATTTTTCTAGCTCCTCCCGAATCAAAACTAAGCTGATAACTTCGAGCATAACTCCCAAGTACATGAAGAGTTCTTCATTCAGTGTTCCTTGATGTTTTAAAGAACACTGCAACTTTATTGCCTGACTTCGAAATGAATCGATTGAGCACTGCTATTCGACCGGTCAACTTCTGCACCTTAACATTTTAGAGAGAAGACATGTTTAACAGTGCTCGTATTTTTCCTGGGCTGGCCTTTATACCTTTGGAGGTAAGATGGTATTTAAGAATTTTGCCAGTTGAAGCTTCTAACATGCATTTTAGTATATTTAGCTTCACGTTAAGTTTTTGCCGTGTTTGGAAGGTTTCTTTCATGTCGTTAACATGTTTTTCAGCCAATTGACTCTTAACCAACGAATCATTCACATACACCTCAATGTATTTGATGCGTGCTGGAAAATTCGTGGCGGTAGAGTAATTGATTATCGTCTTAGCGTTTCAAGATAACTCAACACACACTTAGATAAAAGAAGAGAAGTAAACAGGAGGAGACATCTCAATTTTTTAGATGGAAAACCCTTGGAAGGGAGAAAAAACACGGGGCCTAGCCCAGTTAAAATAATCCACTATGAATAATGAGTAAATTAGGAAAGATGGAGTTACAAAGTTGTGTAACTATAATCTTGGTGTAGTTTTTGGTGACATCAGGTTGCAAGAGTCATTGCTGATTGTTGTGGAGGTAGTGGTCTATCGTGAGTGTTTCAGATGGTTGCTCCAGAAAAGTTGATTGGTCAGAGAAACCATAGTAAGCAGTAGTGGACCACGTAGGCCGTAACTGACGAGTATTAATAACGTTTGTAGGCCGCGGGGGCCGGAGTCGGGAGTTGCACGAGTTGTGAACCACGTAGTCCGTTGTGGCGAGTATGAATGACATTCTTAGGCCACGGGGGCCAGAGTCGTGAGCCGCAAAAGCTGATGACCACATAATTCGTTTTTGCCACATGAACTGTAGTGATGAGCTTTTGTCCCACATACGGGAAATGATTATTAGATCTTCCAAGTTACAACGTCGACTGACGGTTTCCGGTCAGTGGCGGTCAACGGTGATTGGTGGTGATTAATGACTGTCAGCGACGGTTGACGATGGTCTGTGGTGGTTGACGGTGATAATAGTGCCCAATGGTGTGGGGGCGGTTGACGACGATCGACGGTGGTCAACGACGGTCGGTGGTGGCTGACGGCGGCCGGCGGCGATCGACGACGAGATGGTGCTGGACTTCAGCTCATTCTCAGAGCTTCGAGTTCTCTCTGAAGCTTCCAGCCTCCTCCCTCATGAGAGGGGTGGGGCTCTATTTATAGTATTCTGGGTGCAATTAATGCAAGAATATGAACCATTTTGATCAGACGGTCCAGAGAGCTTCCCTCGATCATATGGCGTTTAATGGACATTGGAGTGCCTTAATGATGTCAGAATTGAGTGATCTTGGGCTCGTTGGATTCGTCTTGTCGAGACGCTCGATTTGAGTATGAGCTTGCTAGTGTCGGCCTTTATTTGAACTTTCAAATGTGTCTGTAAATCTTCTATTAATGGTTTAATGACTTGATCTCAGCTTCATTTTACTCGGATTGGACTATTTTTTAATCATTAGGTCCATCTCATCAAGTCGGCCAGTTTGACTATTAAGTTTACTGAAATCGGAGCTCTGGATGACTTTGTATCAAGATTTAAACGTATTTTGCTCAAAAGATTGCACCGAGATTCGTGCCAGATGAAAAATTGTTAGTAGCGTATCAGTTGCCCCCCTATTTTTGGGCGAGATCAATTTCATCGTCCAAAAATAATAAGATTTGAAACACCTCTTTTTTGTTTTTTCTTTATATATATATTATAGCATTTTTCAAGCAATGCTTTGACAGCTTTTGTTAATCCTTGAATTTATATGATAATCCTTTTAACAACACATATTAGTGCACAAAGGAATATGGAAAGGTCAAAGGACGTAAAGCGAAGCAGCGGGATCGACCAAGCGGGGGAAGAGGAAGCGTAGGCCTTTTATTATATATAATATACTGAGGTAATTTTTTTTTTAAATTTGAAATATGACAAGTTTTTTTTTTTAAGTATTTAACAAGCATTTAATGGTTTGATACCTTTTTGAGCCTATAAATAGGCCTAAAGGAGGGGTAGAGTTGCCGCAGCTCGTTGTGACGGAGGGTAGCAACGGCGCGTTGCGGCGGAGTGTCGCCGCAGAGCGTTGCGACGGAGCATCTCGGCGATGCGGCGCGGTGATGCAACGCGGAGACATGTTGTGATGAATCGTCGTATTGCGGCGGTGCTTCACGGTAACCCGTTGCAGCGGGCATCACAGCGGTGCGTTGCGGTGATGCAACGCAGTGACATGTGGTGAAGCGTCACAGTGATGTATTGTGGCGATGTGTATCTGTGATGCATTAATGCGGCACGTTGCGACGGAGCGTCGCGGTGGGGCGGCATGGCGAAGCGCTGCTGCGGGGGTCGTAGCTGCGTGTTGCGGCGATGCAACGGGGGCGACGCGTTGTGGCATGACTTCGAAGCCACCCATCTCGGCGATGCGGCGCGGTGATGCAACGCGGCGACATGTTGTGATGAATCGTCGTATTGCGGCGGTGCTTCACGGTAACCCGTTGCAGCGGGCATCGCAGCGGTGCGTTGCGGTGATGCAACGCAGTGACATGTGGTGAAGCGTCACAGTGATGTATTGTGGCGACGTGTATCTGTGATGCATTAATGCGGCATGTTGCGACGGAGCGTCGCGGTGGGGCGGCATGGCGAAGCGCTGCTGCGGGGGTCGTAGCTGCGTGTTGCGGCGATGCAACCGGGCGACGCTTTGTGGCATGACTTCGAAGCCACACATTGCGGCGGGGTGTCAAGGATCGTGTACATCATTTCGCGTTTTCCAGAGGAGATTTTTGTGTCATTCTTGCACGTTTTGAACGTGATGAAGAAATCATGTAGTTTTATTGTCATGCCATGAGAGGAAGATTTTCTTGCTTATATGGTGGTGATGTATGGTGGCCCTCCGATGATTATCAAAAGTACTGAAGTTTTGGGAAGACGATTTCGACTCTACTCGAAGATGATCATATTTGTTGTAGCCCTTATACATGTATATGTTGGTATTTTTAACCTTTTTAATAATTTGATGTGACAATTATAGATGCTGACAATGTATTTCTTTGTTGCTTCCACGGTTGTTGTGGCTTTTTAATTGTGCAAAATTATGCAATTTAAGTTAGCACACACTTTATAAGATGAATCATGTACCTTTTATGGCTCTTGTCTTCCGAGGTTATCCCTCTCGGGCTTATGCCTTATAGGAGCTTGAAATGAATCGGTACCATCCGAGGCTCGTAGCCTTCTGAGGAATTTTATGCATTTGTGTCTTTTGAGACTTATAGTATTCTGAGGTCTTTAATGTACCTGTGCCTTATAAGGCTTGTAGCCTTCTGAGGTCTTTGAGTGGAGACCCTGTCAACCACTTGCTCTCAGGGAGTCTTTCTAGTGAAGACCCCGTCCACTACTAGTTTCCCATCGAGACTTGTCTCTTGGGCTCGTCTTCCAAGAGCATGGTAGAAAAGAGAATCCATTAAGGATGTAAGACCAGTTATGAGTTGTATCACCGGAGATGCTCGACGGTAATAACCGTAATGAACTGAGTCATATGAAATACACTGAGGATGCTTGACTTGATCGAAGCTTTTGCTTGACGACCGTAACCTGTTATGGAAGTAGTTGAAGGAAATCCACCAAGGATTTTTGACCTATCCGAGGCTGCATGTCGAAGTTTTTGCTTGACGACTGTAGCATGTAATGGAAAAGGTCGAATTGAGTCCCCTTGGGAACGATTAAGCCTAGAATGAGGTGTCAGAGATGCTATGTGTTTCTCGAGACTAGAGAGTAGATCGCAATGGATCGTATGTTATCTTGGAAATATGGTCGCAGTCATACTTAAGAGCAATGTTTGACAACTTGTCAGTTGCTGTTTTTGTATGTTTTGCCCCCCCAGCAGGGGCGTTTTCCATGCGAGCTTGTAAAATAACACTTGTTTTGGGCCTTGAAGAGATCAGCTTCCTGATCTAGTTGAAGAGAAACTCCAATACGATGAGGGGACGCTGAGGAAGCGTTATTTGCAGTGAACACTACCCCCAGTCCAGGAGCGATATTTGTAAACTTGTAATATGAATTAAATATGGGATGACATCCTCACCAGAGTCGTGCCCAAGGCGTTAACGTGAACGACCTTTCGAGACTGCGGTGAGTGTTGCCTCCACATCGAAGAATGCGCTAGAGATGATCTTCAAGATGCAAAAATGATTCCTTTGTCCATTGGATGGAATACATCATTGGGAAAGGAAATAGGGGCTCAGTGTCTTAGAGTTGTACACAATGTCGAACGGGACTTCGTTTTCCACAGACGGCGCCAAACTGATGCGTGCTGGAAAATTGCGACAGTAGAGTAACAGATTATCGTCTTAGCGTTGCACTATAATTCATCACACACTCAGATAAAAGTGAGAAGTAAACAAGATGAGACATCTCAATTTTTTACGTGGAAAACCCTTGGAAGGGAGAAAAACCACAAGGCCTAGCCCAGTTAAAATAATCCACTATGAATAATGAGTACACATGTTCATTCTTCTCCTAAATCAAGAAAGATGGAGTTTCAAAGTTGTGTAACTATAATCTCATTGTAGTTTTTGGTGACATCAGGTAGCAAGAGTCATTGCTGATTGTTGTGGAGGTAGTGGTCTGTCGTGAGTGTTGCAGATGGTTGCTCCAGAAGCGTTGATTGGTCAGAGAAACCATAGTAAGCAGCAGTGGACCACGTAGGCCGTAGCTGACGAGTATTAATAACGTCTATAAGCCGCGGGGGCCGGAGTCGGGAGCTGCACGAGCTGTGAACCACGTAGTCCGTTGTGGCGAGTATGAATGACATTCGTAGGCCGCGGGGGCCGAAGCCGTAAGCCGCAAAAGCTAATGATCACGTAGGTCGTTTTTGCCACATGAACTGTAGTGATGAGCTTTTGTCCCACATACAAGAAATGATTATTAGATCTTCCAAGTTACAACGTCGACTGATGGTTTCCGGTCAGTGGCGGTCGACGAAGATTGGTGGTGATTAATGACTGTCAGCGACTGTTGACGATGGTCCGTGGTGGTTGACGGTGATACTAGTGCCCGACGATGTGGGGGCGGTTGATGGCGATCGACGGTGGTCAATGATGGTCGGTGGTGGCTGACGGTGGCCGGCGGCGATCGACGACGGGATGGTTGGACTTCAGCTCCTTCTCAGAGCTTCGAGTTCTCTCTGAAGCTTCCGGCCTCCTCCCTCATGAGAGGGGTGGGGCTCTATTTATAGTATTCTTGGTGCAATTAATGAAAGAATATGAATCATTTTGATCGGACGGTCTAAAGAGTTTCCTTCGATCATATGACGTTTAATGGACATTTGAGTGCCCTAATGATGTCAGAATTGAGTAATCTTGGGCTCGTTGGATTCGTCTTGTCAAGACGCTCGATTCGAGTATGGGCTTACTAGTGTCGGCATTTGTTTGACCTTCCAAATGTGCCCGTAAATCTTCTAATATTGGTTTAATGACCTAATCTCAGCTTGATTTGACTCGGATTGGACTAGTTTTTATATCATTAGGTCCGTCTCATCGAGCCGGTCAGTTTGACTATAAGTTTGCTAAAATCGGAGCTCTGAATGACTCTATCAAGATTTGAATTTTTCTTGCTCAAAAGATTGCACCGAGATTCGTGCCAGATGATGAAAAATTGTTAGTAGTGTATCAACATTCTTTTTTTTTGTTTCAGAGTAGCAAAGATTATATCCATGAGATGTTAATAAGTCGCCCCTCTGTTAAATCCCGGCGGGATGCGTCTTTATCTAATTGTAGCAGGAAAAAAACATCGAGGAAGCTCATCATTGGATGATTGACCATCAAATATATCAGAGCACCGGTCCTTGGCAGAGGGTAGTTCTTCGGGAAAACAGTGTTTAGGTTCATGAAGTCCACCCACATTCTCCATTTGTCATTCAACTTTTAGACCATGACCACTTTTGAGATCCAAATTGGGTACTGTACCTTCTCGACTGTAGCTGGTCTCTTTAAGTTTCCGCCCCTCTTCACATTATTTAATAAATCCAACCAATGTCATAGTTAAACAATTTATCATATATACAATTTATTTGTTAAATAATAAATGAATTTGCTTGTGAATAAATAAAAAGTATTTTTTTCTAATTTGAATATGCTTAATTGATTTTGATTAAGTATTAATTACACCAAATTTAAATTGTTCATCGAATGCATTGGTTATAATCTTATATGGAGTAATTATAATAAAGGAGTCACCAAGAAGTTCAAAAAATATAAAATTATAAGAGAACGGTGAATTTTTATTATTTCCTTAATTTTTTTTATCTCCACGTTTATTCTCAAAACTCAAATCAGTATTAATCAGAGTGAATATAAATTTAGTTAAAACATATCTTTGAATAAAAGTAAGTCGCCCCTCATAGTTTCCCCAAAAATAAGGAATAGAAACATAAGTTGCGATTTAAAGAATTCTAATAAGCTAATTTTGTCGCTGACTTCTCTATCTTCTTCGTTGCTGGCAAGTAACCCTTCCTGGTGAGATGGTCTTATTTCTTCATCGTCTGCACACAGATGCGCGCCCATCAGAGATAGAATTTATTCAAATTTTTTCATCTGTCATTTCATGGAGAAACATGCAGCTCTCCGTGCGTAATCGTCTCCCAACAATCCCTCAATATCTTCCGCGAAAGTTTTTGAGAGGTTATTGCAGAGTTATTTCGGCATTATTTGGAGTCAATACCCTCCACAGTTACACTTTCACATTTTCTATGACGTTAGGGTATTGACTTCAAATAATGCTGAAATAACCCCACAATAACCCCTCTATAATTTTCACGGAGGTTATTGATGAGTTATTGAGAGGGGATTACGCATGGAGAGCTGCATGCGTTTTCCATACGTAAATATTTTTCCATTTGGTGAGGGTTTTATCCATCCACCGAAGTTAATGGAGTGTTATATTATATAAATAGTAGCTAAAAAGTGATCAAAATTGCATTATAAAATTTAAACATACATAAAATAATAAATATAAAAAAATTTAATATTTGTAAGACTAACCTCATATTTGTAGCAAAAAAAGCTGAAGCTTTTTCTTTTTAAATCTTGTATTTCATATTTCATTCTTTCAAAATTTGATAATCTAAAAATAAAATGTATATGAGAAAAAATTAAGATTAACTAAAAGTCTAATGAAAGTTGAAAACCACAATCGTATCTCTTCTTTATATTTCTCTTATAATATCAAAATATCACCATCCAAGCATGATAATAAAGCAACTTTACTTTCCTCCAAAGCATTGCTCCATTTTGATCATAACTTTATATATATAAATTAATCACATTCTTTTGTATAATAAATCAAATAAGCTAAAACAAGTATTAGCTTTAAATAATAATGGTCACCCCAAACATACATTAAGTTTTAAATAAAAATATAAAATATCTTTCATATTTCTTTCTTCTATCAAAGTATTTATGGAAAAAAAATGAAAAAGCAGTATTAAAAAAAAATCAAATATTAAAAATGACAGCCGATTCAACTGTTCAACCTCAATTTTTACCTGTCAAATTTTGGTTATTCAAAATCTCTAGCGTTCGAACTGTCCTACCGATTCATGACCAGTCCGGTTTTAACAACCTTGCGATTAAGGCTGTTGAGCTTTGCACAAATCGTGACCCGTGGAAATACATAAATTATTAAATTTCTATAATCTTATGTAGGTTATTTACATGGTATGATAAATAGATATTATATATTTATATAACATTAAATTAATTAATATTAAAAAATGTGACTATAGAATATGGTGTAGTATAATATATTAATTGATAAACAAATATTAATAAAATAAAATAAATTTTAAATTAATAAGTAATCCTAAAATATTATTAATATTAAAATTTAATATATTAATATTTAATGTACAATTTAATAAATTTGATTAATTAAATTTTATTTACATAATTTATAATAAAAAATATGAGTTATCATCAAATTTAATAATAAATTCCACTTAATAAAAAAAGAGTTGAACCGTATTTGAATTTGATTCATCTATATTTTGAGTCTTTTAAAAAATGTTGGAACCTATTTATTTAATAAAATTAACAAGTTTGATCGGATATTAATTAAGTATAGTACAAGTTTTTATCGAGTGTGTTGGCTCATTTGTAGCGCTCGGGCGAAAAAACATAAATCTATACAAGTGTTGGTTCTTGAAAGTGGATGAGTTTATCTCTTTAGAAGAAATACATTATTTAACCATATTGAACATATCTTGATACTTTTGTTTTGTGTAGCATTATTTTGTGCATGTATTCCTTCTGCATTTGTTAACATGGAATACAAAACTAATTTAAGGAAATTTAACTTTATATGCATCATAATGGCATATATTTAATCATAAATTTGAAATAAATGCAGGCTAAAATCCAAGCTAAGCCAAAAACGATTGATCAAAATAAATCCTACATAACACACTAATTTTAAAATAAAAAAAATAATAATCTTAACTCATTCTGATCAAACATTAATCAAAATGCTGACCAAAGTTTTCTCCTTTCAGTGCTCCTATTGTAACATTTTATTTCCCAGGATTTTCACTATAAGACAATCTAGGGGGATTCGCATACATAACAAGCCATTTGCATTTATTCATATATGCAACACCAAAATTTTTATATATAGTTATATATAACACTCTATTTATCTGGAAAAAAAAAATGGGACATTTACATACATACCACCCAACTCCTATGTATTTACATATCTAACACCTAAACTTTGTTTTTTTTACTTTATCCCACCCAAATCATTCATTTCACATAAAAAATACCACCATTTTAGCTTTTTAAAGTGAAATAGACCTTTTCATTGCCTAGGTAAAGTGGTATGTATGGAAAAATTGAAGTTCAGCTGCTAGATATGTAAAGACATAGGAATTGAGTGGCATGTATGTAAATTTTCCGAAGAAAAAAAATTATCATTAATAATTTGTCTAAAATGTAATACACCCTTTCATGCATAGGTTCTGATGTGATTCAGACATTAGAATATCATATAAATAAATATAATAATTTAAGCGTCAGATATATAAATACTTTGAAATTTTGCTGCAATACAGAAATGCCCCAACAATCAACCATGATGAATGATGAATGATGAATGGAAAAAAACACCGCATTGCAATTGTTTGATTTCAGGCAGCTGCATTTTTCTTTGCAGGGTTGTAAACACTGAAATCACCGAAATCCCGCCTTCCACTGCCATAATGTAGTCCGTTAGAACAAAGGAAATCATGACGATTAGACTAAAAATACTTGAATTGTAATTAAAGCTGCTCATCAATATTTTAAATAACTCAGCTTAGCAAATTAAGCTAAATAATCTCTGATAGAATGCTGAATTGAAACAGTAAGAGAGAAAGATTTACATACATACCACTTGATTCTTCCATATTTATATATCTAACATGGTTTACAGTTCAGCTATTATTAATAATGGTATTGTGTCATAGTCATCTTCGACGGGTTTAAGTTTAAGGAGCATTTACTTACATACCACCAAATTCATATGTATTTAGTCACATCTGATAGTGCCATTTTTGAAGTCTTTTTCCCCATTCATCCCAATAAAACTGTATTGTTTTAACTTATTTCGTTGCTAAATCTAGTTGATATCACCACTGAGGCACTAACATTACTATTTAGCCCTCACATAATCACATTGTTGTATCTGCTTCTTTCCTACAGTTCACAATTATCGCGATGAGTCTTTTATCTCAATTAATTTCAGTTGAAATCTGTATTCGTTCAGTGAGTGTTATGCTAAGTCCCTATGATAAAAGTTCTTCAGATTGGCTAACCTCTTTTACATATATTATATATATTAATCCTTCACCTCCCTCATGCTTGTCTGGAAGGGGCCCTAAGCTTCTTGTATTTACTTAGTTCTATTATTCCAATATGTTACTTTTCATGCTATTGGGATGTTGGTGATATTTGAAGAATTATGTTTGAAATTTATAATTATGCAAAGTTCAGGAACAATCTTTGCAAACTGAAAAGTTGCTGCATGCCTTAAATCGGCAGTTTGACATGTGTGGCTATCTGTTACTTTTATTTTTCTCATTATTCATTCAATACTAAACAGAATGCTCTGTGCTGGGGCGCAACATTCTCTGTCGTCATTTGAATTGTGTTTGCTTATATATCATAGTGAGTCTACCTCTAGTCCTAAGATTGAATATATTAACCTTTATTGTTGGAATTGTGAAAATTATTTTTTTAAAAAACTTGTTAGAAAAGATTATAATACAGTGAAACTCGATGGCTACAATTAGTGATCTGACTGTCTACTCATCACCGTAGTTCGAATTTGCATGGCTTGAATTCTATTTAAAATTTCCATGTAGAACTGAACATTAGCCTAATTTCTTGCCATTAGCTGAGTTTCATTTTCATTAGATTTTTCATATTACAATGAGAGCTAAAATGTTATTTTTTTTAATATAAGATGCAATTACTCAGGTTCTTTAGTGCAAATTATCTGATGATACACATATCTATTGTGCTTCTCTATTTTATCATAAATTTACTATATTTTTTTTTTCTCTAATGTGTTCAAGGACAATGCACATAATGTGATACTCATTAATTTTCAACGATATCTGACTTGGATGAAGTCGTCAAGCTCATTACAATTAAAAAGTCTGAAGCAATTTTCTTTTTTTTTTTTGGCTATTTATTAGCTTAATGTTGTAATTTTTTGTAAGCAATGACTAGTCAATCTCAAAGTAAATTCAATAGTTCCACAAGTGAACCTCATATTGATGTAGCACCAACTCCCAACGAGTGTGGACGAAATTGCAACAAATGAGAATGAGAAAGCTAAAAGACAAAGGTCCGAGGTATGGAACCACTTCATTGAAATATCAGTGACAGAAAAGAGAAAAATTATATAGAAATGGAAATGCAATTATTATGTGAAGGATTATGTGAAATAAAAGACTGACACCGCATCTCAATAATGAGCACATTTTAGGGAAAATCGCTATAGTAAGGCTGAAGACAGGAATAAAAAACCAAAACTCTTCGACCTAATAGCTGAGGATATTGTCGAAACCGAATCTATTACTGATTTATGTGTTTCATCTACATATGATCATAGTAAAATTAAAAACATTGTGGCTAAGATGAGCATTGTGCATGACTATCCCTTCATGAGAGTAGATCATTTATCATTTAATATTTTGGTGAAATCAATGAATCCAACCTATCGAAAAATTTCAAGGTTTGCTATCAAAGAAGAGTGCATGAAACTGTTTGAAGTACAAAAAGATAAACTTAAAAACAAATGAAATTACTTGGGAGAGTTTCACTCACTAGCGATAGTTGGACATCAAGCCAAATAGTTTCTTATATATGTCTTAGCGTGCACTATATTAGTTCTGATTGGAAACAACATTGCAGGATAAATAGTTTTACTGATTTAGATCCTCCACATAGCGGAGCTGTGGTATCTGAAGCAATTTATGAAAGTTTATTGTGATGGGGTTTAGAGAATAAAGTTAGCACCATTATTTTACATAATACAACATCCAGTGACGTGGCCGCTAGAAATTTTAAAGGATTGTTTACTAGAAGGTCTGATTTTCATATTATGAAAAATTTTTTCATCTTAGTTGGGCCGCTCAATTATAAACTTAATGGTGCAAGATGGGTTGAAAGAAATTGGTAAGGTGATTGAAAAATTTAGAGAGCCAATTCCATTTATCAACCGATTCTCGAGTCACTTGTAAAAATTTGGAGAGATTGCGAAACATATTGATTTGT
This sequence comes from Papilionanthe hookeriana x Papilionanthe teres, assembly GCA_022702705.1. Lineage (NCBI taxonomy): Eukaryota > Viridiplantae > Streptophyta > Magnoliopsida > Asparagales > Orchidaceae > Papilionanthe > Papilionanthe hookeriana x Papilionanthe teres. The sequence continues at coordinate 103,873,679 of CM040432.1, forward strand.
CTACAACAAAGTTATTATGCATTGATGTGCCAACACGTTGGACACTACATACAAAATGCTAGACTCTACATTTTATTATAATGCCGTCTTTCCTGCATATGCTTTGCGAGGTCCTAACCATGCATGGTTACCATATGAGGATGATTGGAATCAACTTGATATGATCAAAGGATTGCTTCATATTTTTCACCAAATAATTGAGATATTTTTTAGCGCAAGTTATCCTACAGCAAATAGACTTCTTCCAAATTTAATACTCATTAGACAAACATTCGATAGATAATGTTTATCTACTACCCATTTTATATCTAACATGAGAACAATCATGAAGTCCAAATTTGATAAGTATTGGACAGAATGTTCTATGTTATTCTTAATTTCTTGTATTTTAGATCCTATAATAAAATTGTTCGCCATCAACTATTACTGCCCTCAAATTTATAGTGTTGATGTTCTGAATGAAAAAGAAAAAGATAGTGTAAAATAAAAACTTTTTGAGATGTATTCTTATCATGCTTTTGATAAACAATATGTTGGTGAAGCCTCTACCTCTAACTATACAAAGCAGTAGTAGTTCACTTGATACTTTGGCTGGATTATATGATTTCATAGATTCAACTAGGCTTCTACTTTCACAGAAGTCTGGCCTTAAGCTATACTTAAAAGAAGCTTCTGTTAAATGTCTTGATTCAGAGATTGATATTTAGGGTGGTGGAAAAAGTCCGCTACGAAATACAAAACTCTTTCGAAGATGACAGAAGATATTTTTACAATACCAATCATAACAGTTGCCTCTGAGTCAGCATTTAGTGCAGAAAATCATGTGCTTAGTAATTATAGGAGCTTAGTTTCACCTAAAACTTGGATGCCTTTGTGTGCAATAATAATTGGATTAGAGCAGCGTAGAAATCATCAACAGAACCATTGGTAAAATTTAAATTGTTAATTGTTATACATTTCTTATTACCTATTGCATATTTGCATTTGACTTTTCTTTAATTTATATAAATGTGTAATCTTCCTTTGCAACGAAGAGAACTTTAGTTTGGCATCCTTGCGGAAGAGAACATAATAGTATGTGTTCCGAAAGCTTGAGTGTGGGATCTCAAATTTCATAAAGTAATTACAACAAAGTGATAATTGGTATTTAATTAATCGGGATGACAAATCTTTTTATTTCAATTTGGCATTCTAAGAACATTGAAACTTTCATTGTGATATGCTCCTTATGGACTAAATTTTATGGCAAGTTTTGGCCGCTGATTATGGAGTATTTTTTGTTCTCTTCTTCTCATGTTATCGCATTGTTGTTAATGAATGATACACTCTTTTATTTTAACATTGAATGAATGTTTTGTTTTGCTCTGTTGTTCTCATATTTTTATATTGCTGATAATGAATGAATGCTACACTTGTTTCTCATTTGGTGATATGATTGAATGTTTTATGCATTCAATTATACTTTTAGGCAGAGCAATAATGTAAGCCTAGCCACAGAGACTTAACTGATATCTAGAATCTTGGTGTATAAGTGTATTGTGACTTGTGACTTGTAAGGATAAATGGGTGTCTTCTAGTTTAGGGTATCAATTGATCAATAAGACACAAATGCATTTAGAAATTCATACTTTTAAAGCACACCAACTTGTCGGATAACTTTGGAAGGATGCATTAAGCCGGGAAATTTCTGATCTCAGATGTGAAGAAAATAATATATTGGTTTATTTTGCCTGCTTGGTTATTTGGGTTGGTTGGTTAGTTGGTGTAGCATTTCAACAATTTATAATTGCAATTTTTGTCTGGATTTTCTTCTGTTTGCTAATATGAACATATTCTATTCTTGTTCATTTATTTTTCTGTAAGTTCAGATACTGCAAGTTATGCTGTACTGTTCATTTAAGGCTCAAGTGATTCAAATGTATGTGTTTTGTACATATGCATATCTGCAGTTAATTGCATTTGGATTATTCATATTTCTTTAGGGGCATTTGCATACAGACCACATAATTATTATGTATTTACATATTTGATTTGTCAGGCATGAATTCAAGGTAAATGTGCTTTAAGATCTAAATTTAAATATTATTTATTGTTGTAAAGATTTTCTCGAAGGTAATTAAATATTTGATTTTCATGAAAAACATATCGGAAAAACAAACTTGTTGTTGCAATTATTTCAAGAGGCGTTTACTTCGGTTTGCTGATATGAATATATATTATTCTTATGTTTTACTTTTCTAATAAGTTCAGATACTACAAGTTATTTTGCATCTTTATTTTCAAAGAAGTTTTGGGATGGCTGTGATGAATTTTTATGCTCCTTGGCTCAACCATTTTCTAGTCACTGGTTTATTGTTGGCTGGTTGCTCATTTTTTGGGTTTCCTTCCTTGTCCTCCTCTCTTTTGGATGAAATCTTATTATTTGATGTAGGCTGCCTTTTTAAAGCTTCATTTCTTTACTATCTTGGTTATATTAACAAATATCTTTAGAAGAATTTAGTATATGCAAATTTGGAGATGTGATGCTCTCAAAGCTAGATATAGTTTCGAGTCTTCATAGAATTGGGACTAGTTTTCTGAATGGGATCTTTATAGGTTTAAATTTTTTAAAAAATTATGAGCTAGAAGTGGCTTTCAACAACATATGGATTGAATTTGAAGCTTTTCGCTGTTCATTTAAGGCTCAATCTTCTTTTATCATACTTACTTTAAGAGCTTTACTTTTGCACTATTATTTTGATGTTTTCTTCAAGTTTTTGAAATACAGGAGTTAGTTAATCGTATAAAAACCAAAGATAAAAAGCAGAGGTACGTGTATGTCCCAGATCCTAGTACTGATTTAGGGCCCGTTTGGGAGAGCTTATAAGTGCGGCGGCGTTTTTGAAAACGCCGCCGCACCGTTTGTTTTACATTTTGTCTCAGCTTATTTGAAAACCACGTTTTATATTTACCCGTAACGCCGGCCGTGGAGGAACCCCGCGTTCCGCTTACAAATCGCGTATCCGGATACGAAATTTATGCCCCTCGCCCTTCTTCTCGCCCTCGCCGTCGCCCCGTGAACCCCAGATCCTCGCGACACCTTCGCTGGAAACCTCGCGACCGGTTCCTCGCAACCGGATTCTCGTGACCTAAACGCCCCCCCGGAATCCTCGCGACCTTCGGATCGACCGTTTGGCTTCTCGTTGTTCGTGTATGTATGTCTCCCCTTCTACATCCGCCTCCTCCTCCTCCCTTCTTTGATCTACTCCTCCACTCTGCGATCTGCAGAGGTATACATCGCCGGCGGAAAATTGTTTTTTTTCGGTGGATCGATCCTCGATCTGAAGAAAATCGTTTATGGGGCATGACTACAGTATAAAGCCCTTTACGCATTTTTTTCCCGCGATTTTCGACAATTTTTTTGCACGCATTTGGATCTCGCATAAAGCCCCTTTAGAGGTTTTTTTTTTCCCGCGATTTATGTTGTGATATTAGTCGTTACACCATAAGAAAACATGCTCTATAATGTTAATGAGAGGCATGGCTACAGTATAAAGCCCTTATTTTCTTATGGATATAGAATTAAAATTGCTGTACATACTTTGGATTTTGAAGAAGAATAATTTCTCTAGGATGTTATGAGATCGATGCTTATTTCCAAATCTGATGTCCTTCATTCAATAGTGGGGCTTGATATCTGGCTTTCTCCCTATTTACTTTCCCCTTTACAAAGTAAAAGAGAAACAAGAAACTCATTTCTACATTTAACCTGTCTTTTATCCTTATATATGAGCCGCCATCTCTATGCCTAATTTATTAGGAAACCGCAAAGGATTGATTTAGGTTTGGGGTGCATCGTTTACTATGGAAAATCTAAGGAAACAAAAATTGCTTGTATCGTCAACCGGTTTTCTCAATAAATCATTACTACTTTTTTTACTTTGTTTTGCATTAGGTTTGTTGCATATCTTCATTTTAGATTTCAATGGCATTACATGTTTCTCCCTTACGATTCACATTGTTTAGGCACATAGTTCTTTCACATTAGTTTTTCATACATATATATGCTTTGCTATCGAAGCTCCCAATGAGTAAAGTTGAGAAGTCGGGTCTTCCGCCATGTGGATGAAACGTCACAATTATATTCCGTGATCTATGTGTAAGGGAAGTTCAACTCGGAAATAGGCCAACCACTCATTTCGAGTAAGGAAGGTTGGCAAAACATCGTGACTAAATTCAACGAACTTACTCGGAAGAGATTATGATCGTATAAGTTCGAAAAACAAATGAGATCAATTAAAAAGGATTGGAAAACATGGAAGCAACTAAAAAGTGGATCAACAGGTCTGGGTTGAATAAAAAAGAGTTAAAACTAATTTTTTCTAAAAACAATTGCAGAATAAGCTCGTTCTTCAAATGCAGAATCCAAACAGTCTAACAACTTACGCATTCGGGGCATAATAGTCATTTTTCCACAAACAGTACAGAATCACTGTTTCTCCAAAATTACAAACCAAACAGACAGATAATATTATCCGGATCACTCATCGATCAATATTTATCTCCGATCACTCGCTTATCGAGCAAGCTGGATAGTTCGCAATCGCTCCAAATGTACCCTTAATCATTTTGCAGCTTTGTGTACTTCTACACATTATAAATATAATTTTATTACTATCAAGTTTTATTTTTTTGTAGCTTTGAAGGATTATTTGAAGATTGAAGTAATCAAGATTTAAGAATTATTTTATTTTGCTTTTATATGTAATTTTTATATTTTATATTTATAATTATTAATTGTAATTTGTAAATTTGTAATATTAGTTATGATTATAATGGTACAAATAATAGCTATTTCGCCTAATAGTAATTTATAAATTTGTATTTTGAGGATTCATTCGATAGAAAAACAAGTTTTATTTTTCTTTTGTCTATTTTAATTTTTTTTGTTTTTCGTATTAATAAATAATTTTTATTCAAATGAAATTTTCGAGTCAGCTCATTATGTTTTTCAAGTCAACTCGAGCAGTATTTCGAGCCAAATCGAATAGTGCTTCTCACCGGCCCAAGCAGAATTTCGAGCCGGATCAATCCAGCCCACGAGCAAACAATTACATTCGAGCCGACTCAATTACAATTCGAATCGGCTCGAAAATCATTCAGTTTCAAGCTAGATCAAATCGTAAATCGATCCACGAGCTGATTTCAATCCAGTTAAAAAACATTCAAACCGATTTCGAGCTGGCTCTGCATCACATAAATCGAATTGTTCACAACCCAAGTTTTATGCTTCTCTTTTATAGGCCAACGTTTTGCACCATAAAGCATTGTAGGTCTCACCAACATCTTGTAAAATTTTTCTTTTAAGTCTTCGAGGTACATTTCTATCACACAATAGGCTTGATGCAATCCTCCACTTCAACCATTAACTGGAATTCTACTAAATACATCTCTGTCCATATCACCATTAATCTGAACAAAAGACCCAAGGTATCTAAAACCTTCCCGCATTTAATGATTCCCATTGTTACAACTCTACTACTATATCTACTGTTACTAAAATTACATTTCATATATTGAGTTTTAGATCTACTCAAACGAAGGCTTTTAGGCTCCAATGTTGACCTCCATAATTCAAGTTTATTCTGAATTATTTCTCTAATTTTATCTACAATAAAGATATCATCGGCGAAAAGCATATACCAAGGCAAATCCTCCTGTAAATGTCCAATAATTGCATCCATAAATAGAGCAAAAAGATATTGGATTAAAGTCGATTCTGATGTAATCCAAGTGAAATAGAAAAATACTTGGTCAATCCTACCTCTATTCGAACACAAGTAACAACTCTAGTATACATATCTTTAATGATTTAAATATAAGTCATATCAATATTTTTCTTTTCCAGAACTCTCCAAAAAACTTCTCTTGGAACTTTATCGTATGCATTTTCTAAATCAATAAAGAATATATGTAGATCCTCCTTACTCTCTCTGTACTTCTCCATCAAACCTTCCAAAAAATGTATGGCTTCCATAATAGACTTAACTGACATAAATCAAAACTTTTATGATAAATTTTCATATTACGTCTAAACTTATATTCAAATATTTTCTCTCATAATTTTAATGTATGACACATTAACTTAATTCCTCTATAATTTACACACTCTTATGCACCCCCTTTACACTTAAAAATGGAGACCAAACTACTCTTCCTCCACTCCTCAAACATCTTTTTAGTATTTAAAATAATATTAAAAAGTATAGTTAGCCAAGAAATTCTTAAATCTCTTAAATATTTTAACACTTCTATTGAGATATCACCAGATTAAACTTATTTTCCACCTTTGGTTTTCTTTAAAGCTTCCTCAACTTCATTTTTACTAATGCGACGATTAAAAAAAAAGTATTATTATTAATGATTTTAAGATCACTAAGAGCAATCATCAATAACTTCATTGAAAAATTTAAATTTATAATTTGGTGTGGTGTGGCTCCATGATTCTTTCCAGTTTTTGGTTTTTCCACGTTAAATGTTGTGTTTTTTTGGATTTCCTGTGTTGTACGCTTATATTCTATTTTAGTTTTAGATCTCTAGAATCGCTGTATTTTGACAGTGTGGTTCGGTAGCGAATCGAAAAAAATCTAATTTTTCTGTTCGAACAATGCTAAAATTGCCAACTTCCAAACATGTATTCTCTAAATTGCGATATAAGCCTTCATATCTTTTTTCAATAATTCACAGTGATATCTAAAAACCCTAAAAAGTAAACAAGATAAATGTGGTACAGTGATTTGTATCATTCACAGATGATCACAAAATAACAACATGGATATTTCTTATGAAAGAAAAATATGAAATAGCCACTACTCAATCCTTTCATTCCATTACCCCTACTTCCAAAGCAAAATTCAAATTCTTAAAACTGATATCGCTAAGGCATATTTTAATTTCATCCTTAGCCATTATCTTTCTAATATGGCATTATTAAATTAAGTTCTTATGTGAATACTTAATAAAATAGGGTTGCTAAAAGAAAAAAAAATAGAAATTTATTTGAGGTGGCCTGTGCATTATGTTATTTAATCTTTTAACTAAATATTTTTTTAGGGAAGCTAGTCTCACAGCTCCATACCTCATCAATAGGATGTCTAGTCGAATCCTAAAATTTCAAATTCTCAGTAATATTCTCACGTAATCCTACCCACACATCTACTCTCTATTTTTTGACTTGCCATTAAAGGTTTTGGGTGGTTCTACCTTTGTTCACATCCATCAACAACACCACAACAATCTTGATCCAAAGTCTCTCAGATGCATCTTCCTTGTTTATTCCTCCAATAAGAAAAGGGTACAAATGCTAACCCTCCGACCCCTAGAAATATAGAACTCCATGGATGCACCTTCTTTGAGAATCAATCTTATTTCCCTATATCTAAAATTCATGGAGAGAATTCGAGAGAATATCAAATTTAGAATCTTTTTTCAAGATGCTCGAGCAATTTCTTCATTAACTACACCAAATAGTGCCCTCAAAGAGCTCCACTTGAACCAAACTTTGTCACAAAAATTAACCTGTATTATCTCTACTCCACATCAACATGACACTAATGAACATGAAGTTCATGACTACGCCAGAAGAAGGGCCACTGAGCATGCAAAATGACACTATGCAGACCAGAGACTGTCAAGAGTTAGAATCAAGTCCTCCAAAGAATCATATAGCATAGATAGTTCGACTTATGACACTCTTGCATCGATGGTTGCTTACTTTAATAAAAAAATTGCACATAGGAAATGCATCCGAGAGTGCACTGGTAATCTAATTGAACCAACTTGATTTCAAAAATATGTTCTTGAAACAACCTTAATGAAGAAGTCTACATGACTATAACTCCTGGCTTGGAAAATAGGTCGAATAATAGGTTGGTTTGCAAGTTGAAGAAGTTCTTATATGACTTGAAGCAATCTCCTCGTGCATTATTTGACATGTTCGCTAAAACAATGATTACAAATGGATCCATTAGTGTCAACTTGATCATACAAGGTTTGTTAAATCCAATCATAAAGGCAAAATTATTATTCTCATAGTATATGTAGATAAAATTACCTTGACAGGTGAAGATTCAAAGGAAATTATCAGACTAAAATAGATGCTTACAACACAATTTGAGTTTAAGGATCTCATAAGTCTCTGGTACTTTCTAGGAATGGATGTGGCCCAGTCTAAGGAGGGAATTGTTATATCACAAATAAAATACATCATAGATCTGTTAAGTGAAAGCATTATGATTGGGTGTAAACTGGCTTGCACACTCATGGATTTCAACAAAGGCTTAACAAAAGTGAAGAAAATAGTCCAGTTGACAAAAGAAGATATCACAGACTAGTGAGAAAACTACTCTCACACACAAGACCTAATATTACATATTCAATCGGTGTAGTAAACCAATACATGAATAATACAAACAAGGATCATTTGAAAGTAGTGAACAAAATCCTAAGATAATAGAAAATGACCTTTGAATATGATTTTTTCTTCAAAAGATCTAAAAAATATGAGATAGTAGTATACACCGATGTTAGCTAAGTAAGAGAGATAACTGATAGAAAATCAACCACAAGATATAGTTCATATGTCTAGGGCAATCTCATCATGTGGAGAAGTAAAAAGCAAAATGTCCCTCGAAGTAGCGCAAAATCTAAATATCATGCTCTTGCACCAAGAATAAGCGAGAGAATGTGAATTCAAAAACTATTAATGGAACCTAAGCTTGAGACGAAAGTGATAGCCAAAACAACTTTTAGCATAGCCAAAAATGTTGTTTGAATCATGATATAACAAAACACATCGAGATTGATCAACAATTCATTTCAGAAAAATTTACTAGAATTATTCAACAAAAATATGTCTCTACAAGATTTCAGATTGTTTATATTCTTACAAAAGCACTACCAAAGGTAGGCATGATGATTTTAAAGTCCAAACTTGATTTGTATAATATATACAATTTAGCTTGTGGGGGGTAAACTTGAATTATTAATATTATTTATTGTTTTTATGAGTACACTTCAAGATTTTAAGATTTGGTAACAAGCACTATTAAATCCTAAAATCTCTAAGTACATCTTTTACCATTTGTTCATGAAGCTAATTCTATGTGGGATATAGTAATAAGCACTATTAAACAAATGTCAAAGGATGTATTTGGAGAATCAAAATGAAAATTTTTTATAAATAAAAATAGTTGATCGTGGAATAATAATGTGCAAGAAAAAATCAAGTATAAGAAGTCCTGCTATGAAAATTGGTTTAAATATAAAAAACATAGAAAAATGGGAAAAATATAAAGTGACCCGTATGGAGTCTAAGAGAACAATTGTGATACTAAGAATTCTACTTTTAGTGATTTTATAATATATTACATACTAAAGAGAGTGAAGTTATATGTGTAAACTAGCCAAACAAAGAAAATAAAATAAAATTTAACTCAAGTGTATTAATGAAAATAAAAAAATAGTTTTCTTAGAGGAAAATATTCAACATACGTGAATAAATATTTTGATAATCTTTTCAAATAACTAATTGAAAATATGATCGATCTTAATGATCTTAATATTATTAATCATAATAAAAATTTTATTTTTACCATCGCATTAGTAAAAAAGAAGTTAATCAGGCTTTAAAAAAACCAAGGGTGAAAAATTAGTAGAATCTGATGATTTCCCAATAGAAAGGTGGAAATTTAACTATATTGGTCCCAAGTTGATGTGCACACCTTAACATTGAAGGTGGAGAAATAACAACATAACCAGGAGATGCCACACCTTATAGGCAGAACTTGACCTCTGGATCAGCCAGTAAGAGTACACCCAGTGGAGCATCTTGGTCGACCCTGCATGAGGAAAAACTTGTATAGAGTGGAGAAAAAGGCAGCCATGAAGTGCTTCAAGTGTCTTGGTTTTGGCCACATTATCTGATTGCCCAAACAAGAGGGGGATATCTATACCGAGCAGGGTGTAGTGAAGATGCATAAGGAGAAGACCTAGATAAGAATGGAGAGGAGCACAAGCTATCCGTATATGAGGGGGAAATGCTAGTAATCTGAGGGGTCATTCAGATTGATCCTAAGAGAGATCAGAAGTGGCTTTACCACAACATATTTCGTACCTGTTGTACCGTAACAGAAAAGTGTGAACATCATTATAGATGAATGTAATTGTGAAAATATGGAATCCACACAACCAGTGGATAAAATTAGCCTCACTATTCAGAAGTATTCTTAGCTATTCCCTGACATAATTGAAGGGAGTAAGATCAATGTTGACAAAAGATATCTTGTGGAGTTTTCCATTGTAGATAAGTTTCAGAAGCAAGTTTAGCATGATGTGGTGCCTATAGGTGCATGTCACATTCTATTAGCTTGTCCTTGGCAGCACGATATATGCACATATCATGATGGTTACACGTATTCTTTCATTAAAAATAGAAAGCGGGTTATACTCTTCACTTTGAAAGATTCCAAGGTATTTAAGGATGCGGTGCCACAAAGTATTTGAAAATGTGAAGCCACAAACCATCTTTCTAAGTCCTGAGAGAAGCACCAGCAGGACTAACATTGGTGGTCCCAAAAGATGATGAATTCGAGGAATTGATACCAGATACAGGGCAACCACCAATGAGAGCAATGCAGTATGTCATTAGTTCAAAGAGACATGAGAAATTTTTTAGCTATTTGTGGAAGGCCCTAAGGATTAAGTCGGGTACTAAATTTCAGCTAAGTTTAGTGATGCACTCAAAAAAAGATGCTCAGATAGGAGTGGTGAACTACTACTTTGAAAAACTCTGTAAGTATTTTATGGGAATTGATATCAAATAGTTGGATCAAGGTGTTATCAAAGACGAGGGTGAATCCTCTCTTACTCGAGGAGAGAGATGCAGCATGCATGACAGACGCGAGGATCGTGACTCCCTTCACGCAAATTCTGCAGGTACATGAATAGGAACCCAAGAGTATGATTTTTCATATATTTCTTATTTTTAGTAGATTTTCTATTTTCTTCTTTCCTTCCTAATTTTTTCCTATTTCTATAGTTTCTAGTTAGGTTATTTTCTCAACGAAATTTTATATAGGTTGTATTATGTTTTTGAATTATTTAGTTTTTATTGAGTTTATGAATTTGAGAGTTTTTTTCTCTGAATTTGCTTTCCAGAGTGTTGTATAATTTTCTATTGTTCTTTTGCAAGTGATGCGTTTGTAGCTTGCCAAGGAACAGGTGCTGGAAACCCCTTGCCGTCTGGGAATGGCTGATTCACTGTTTGTCTGCTGAGTTTCAGGCCAAGCAGCTGTCCAAGCTGCTGTTTCATCAGGAAACCACATTTGACCCTTCCGGTTCGCTGTCGAGCCACCCATACCTCGCCAAAATTGCTGTTGGATTGCTGTTTGCAGCCGGGACAGCCAACATTAACGTCGAACCTGCTGTCACCCAGCAGATTTCGGCTGTCGAACATCTCATAGCTTTTCCAAGCCTAGCCAACCACCCATGTTTTCATTCGCTCACTACTCCACAGCCATTTTCCTGGTAAATGCCCTCCTAGATACATTCTAGATGTCCTATAACGGTATCAAAACTCATAATTTCGGTGGAAATATAGAACATAATGAAAGATGGAGAACAAATGTAAGTTTCAACGATCAAAGATGCAAAAGAGAAAGTTTTACTCTATTATTAACTTTACCTGTGCATTATATCCCAACCACGAGGAAGAAAACGTGGATTAACTCCTTCCACAAAAGCTTGCCTCCACTTCTGACAAAACTGGAGTATACCATCTTCACCATGTTCTATGAGCAATCTCTCCACAACTTCTTTTCCATGATGTCCATGACCTAATAATGATAGTTTATTGGCACGTATGGAAGAATAACCTTGTTCCGACTTGCAACTTTGAGCAGATTCAGCCCTTTGTTGTTCTGGAATGCAATTTTCATTGCTCTCACTGGAAGCACAAACATCTCTTCCTAAACCTTTTCTTTCCTCAATCTGCGTGGAGCTTTCATTAGAGTTTTGTTCATCAACTGACGGGATCCCTTCAACGATATGACTGGATATACTCTTTAACTCAAGATTAATTTCTATGCTACCTTTATCTTCTAATCTTTCCTCCAAGCTGCATCCGTTGTTTTCTAACTGAGAAATTGATGGAGTTCCTAGAAGAGATGAGTCATTTCCTTTAGAAACACAAGCTTTAATATGCCTAAAAGATAACCCTCTTTTTTTCTCGAGACGCTTTCTTTCATGAGGACTCATACCAACAAGTAAAGCTGTTTCTAGATCTTCTGGTAGTACTTCCCTTCCCCCAAAATATGCCTTAACAATCTGTCAAATAAATGCTACAAATAAATATATGCAAGCAAAAAAAATCATAATCTTTAGCTAATACAGGAGGATAAAAAATAATTTTATTAAACAGAAACTTGATGCATCATCAGAGATAGCCATAGAAGGATCCAGAGAGCACTGCTGAAGGTTTTCATCGTACGGCCAACCATTTTAAGACTTTATTTTGGCAAGATCAAAGATTTTGAAATATCCTACAAAAAGAGATACTAATGTTTGACCAACCATATCAACATGGTGATGGAGCGATATTTTAAAGCCAAATCATAACAATGCATTCAAGAAAATTAGAAAACAATTCATGATTCAAAAAGTTCAATTAGCTTGTCAAAGGTATGTGATAGTGGATGAAAGGAGGGTAGAAGATTTCATGTAACATAAAGTGGGTGAAGAAAAAAAATCTATTAGCCTCACATTAAAGGAGGAAGAAACTCCAACACTAAGGGATTTGAAAAAACAAAATCACTCCTAACTTATTTCTTCAATTTATTTCGATGAAGTAATTGAAAAGTTTACATAGAATCAAGGATTCATCCAGATAATTTTGACAGTTGAACTCAAAACAAATAAACCCTGAAGGCCTATTGACACCATGTCATGTTACAATCTTTACTGTGAATTAAAAAGTGGTATTAGGAAAAAAAAATGCTTGTATAAGTTCCATCATCTCACCTTCTCTTGCATTACTAAACTCGTAGAAAGAAAAAGGTAAACGGGGTAATATGGTGGACTTCAACACAACGGAAAAACCTTCAACTAGTTTAACAAATCAAAATTTAAAATTAAAATTTATTCTCAGTTGATTTGCAAGAAGAATTTTCTGCAATTAATTGAGTAAACAACGCATTTTAGAAACGCAAAACTGCAGAAGTAAACAAAAAATAGTGATTACATATGCAGAATGATAAAAAAGAGGAAGTGGCAAAGTGAGAGGCCATTTGGGATAACATATTTTCATTTGAAACCAAACATATTTGATTATTTGAAAATATATTTATTGTTAATAAAATTACTTAAAACACCTAAAAATTATTTTGAGTTTTTTTAAAAATACAAATAAAAAATAAAATTGACCTCAAAAAAGCCCTAAATTCAAAACTGGCATTTCCATCATTCAAAGCTATGCACAACAACCATCTTGAAGTAGGGTGAGATCATGTGAAATAATTAAACAACATTTTGAAACAACTGGGTAGTTGATCCTGCATTATGATCTCAAGTCTTCAGCTGAAGACTTCTAATCCAGCCAAGTAATTAACTACTGTCATGTGGTGCTCAATGTGATGCCTCTATAGCAAGAAACTGCCCCCACATACATAGGCGATAATAAACACATAAGAATATCAGCAAAGGCAACGTCCACAACAAAATAAGGGCATTCTCCCAACCCATCCACTCTGATGTAAAATATCACGAAAATAGGGACTATTTAATTTTGTGAAAAAAGAATGTGAATTAAAACAGAATAAAATGTCGTGCACTTGCCAAGTATGGAGTTCTTTAGTTGAATGTCAAGCAAATGCAAATCATTTTTTTGTATTTGATTTGATGTAAAAGGAACTCAATGTTAAATAAAAGAAAAAGAAAAAGAAAAATCAACTCAATGTAAAGCTTGACGATGATGGTTAGTGCGGGGGACAATTGGCGGCTAGTGATGGTGACAATAACTGACAATGATAGGTAGCCAGCAACAGCAGCTACAAAGGCAGCGAACAACGGGTGGGTTTGCCAATGGCAGCAGAAGGTGACCACTAAGGGCCAAAACAGAAAAGCTTCACTCTTGTAGTGTTTAATGAATTTGGCCAAAATAAAGTGAATTCCAATCTGATTGAAAAAGAATTACATGGTGATTTCCAAATCATTCAAATTTTACATTGCTTTCTTTTCTCATTGGAGCCAATCAGCTTTTTTAAAATTCCCACATTCCTTTTACCAAACATAAAACAACCCTATAATCTAACGAAAATTTTAGCTAGCAATGATTTGTGTTTAGTACATTGTCAACATCATCAAAATATGATTGTTGGCGGTAATTAACTTCATTCAACTCAAGCTTAACTCTTGTATCGATTTGGATAAACCCCTCTGCCTCCTTCCAAAACCAAAATAATATTATCGATGCACTGGCATGGATGCTAATCCAAGTGGCTCTCCAGAATATCTACAAAATTAATATAGGATAAATTTGCATATATGAGTTAAGTTGTATTTAACATATTATGTAATTTAGAATTTTCAAATAAGAAATGGAAAAAAGGGGCAAGATGGTTTAAATAATCAAGGAAACTGATTTAATCCCTCCACAAAATTCTCCTCCGTGCGGGGATCAAAAATTTGTGTCTGGCTCTTCCAAGTGAGTTCGTGCTGGTTTTGAGTCAAATGTTTAAAAGAGAGATTAATTTTTTAGATAAGATACTACCTAGTGCCCTCATTTATGAGAACTTCATGATCAGGCTTTAGCTTTCCCATAGGCATAAGCACCTATAGCTAATTTTCCCTAGCAATAATGAGAAATGCTGATCAATTAAGACAGGTCGATAGGAGCTAATCACTTAGCATATAATGATGGCAATTTTGATTTTAGATTAAGAGCCATCAGCTTAGAGCAGAAAGTTGGAGGAATAGTGATGAACTAGATCAAGTTCTCATAATTTTTTCATCTCGAGTAGTCATGGATCCTAGTAAATGTAGTCATGGATCCTAGTAGACTTAGTGAAAGGAGCTAAACAACCCAATGTAACTAAAGGATCTTTGTTAGCAACAATTAGTTGGATCATGTAATGAATGTTTATAGATGACCTATGGTAGATATTTATCTAAGGAGAGAATTTGAAGTCAACCATAGCTAATAGAAAGTCTTTGTGCTCTATCATGTGCATTTCATAATTCAACATTCAATGATTCAATTTTGTGGTGATTCTGATCATAACCATTCCTTTTTGTAGCGATCTACCAAGTGTGATTTTGCCATCAAATGGCACCATGCAAAAAAGATTATGACTAAGACTATGATTTCGTGATTCGCCATAAAATGATCCGGATAAATTATACTTATGGTAAGAATCCATAAGTCAACCAATAGCTAATTCCTCTAGTAGTGAATCATGAAGTGATATGACAGAGTCCTTTTTTAGCTAACATTGACTTAAAATTATCCCCTTAGACAAATATCCGCCACAATTCTACAAGGTTCCCTTTGGGCAATAATATCCATGATTGCTGACAAGAATTCCATAAATCATGTTAAACTGACTACCTACAAAAGAAATATTCTCAAATGTACTAATGGAACTATAGAGCGCGGCGCAAACATGGCACACAATATGCTTAACATGGCATAAAGTTTTACAAAATTTTGAATAAAAATGCAACCACAAATGAACAGCTGTAAAATTAAAAAAATAAATTATCATGAAATAAAAATAATGAAAATGATGCTTAAGCTCAAATACTGTACACTTAACCACTCAAAATTCAAAATATTACAATTTTTCTTTCAAAATATTAAATTCGTCATATGAAAAGCATCATTATTATCATTGAAAAAAAAAAAATCTTCACTTCCTTCAACATTGTCATTATTTCAAAATCATAAATGCATTCATCGCCCTCATAATATCCATATATAATTGCAATAATATTAAGCCTAAATAAAGATTTATTCTTTTTACCTTTAGATTGTTCTCGAATATTATAGTTACTTTCATAAATATCGATAACTTTTGCAACTGTACTTCATAGCAAATCTTTATATCCAAAAACTAATTTATTATCTTCATTTAAATTAGCATCTATTTTTTTTGTTACTATTTATTATCATCATTAATGTTAGTTAAAGAGAAAAATTCAATAATTTCATGATGCTTATATCTTTAAGGGCCGACAACATGAATCGTTTTTCTCCATTGCATCCTATTTAGTGTCAAATTTTCATTTAATTCTAATAAATTAAGATCATTTTTTATACACTAAGCCCAAGTCTTCCTAGATTTACCTCTGCCTTTCTTAACACAAGTCAAATCTAAAACATCTACAAATTAAAGCCCTATTATATTTCACAAAAATTAAATAATTGAAAAGATCATGATTCATCATAATTTTTTTAACAAAGAAGTTAATATTTTTTTATTAAATTGCTAAAACATTAAGTTTTGTGATAATAATCAAAACATGAGGGGGAAAAAAAAGTAATAGACGAGGTCGCGCCCAATACGAGGCTTGTAAAATAGGATTAATAGAGACTAAAAGCTAAATAATAAACGCCATGAATATAATTTATAATCTTAAATCATTTATACTAAACAAATCATACTATAGAAGCTATATGACATACTCTATTATCCATGCAAAACACAAATAGTGTGCTATTTTAGACCTTTGCGATGTACCATGAAAATGGCATAGGTTGCGTCACATCACACTATGCACCATACAATGTGCTATTTTACACATATCTAGTGACATTGTTGACCTCACTTTTTGTCGAGGTTTAGTATTCCTCCTAGATTTAGGATTCTAGCCTCAGGAGCTTCCCCGACGATCCTAGATTCCTAGCGATGGGACCCACCTCGTTTTAGAGTGTCTGGAAGCCACTTCGTTACTCTTTCAAATCCCGTACGAGATTCCGTACCGCTAGCCTATAGCTCGTCGAAATCGACGTCGTGAGTTCAAATCGAGTCCCTATAGGACCTCTCGGACATTAGACGATGCCTCGTGCACATCTTACACACCTGCACCATTCTGATCAATCGAACTCGAGTCAAAATTTGTGACGAAACCAAATTTTGATGCGATTTTGACTCGACCGTCGACGAAGTTGCCCAGACGACCTCGGATGACGAAAAGGACTGCGCCGATGCGTCTGGAACGTCGATTTCACTTAAAATCGACGTTAAGTTTGCGACGATAGCCCGTCGGGTGCGAGAGTTAGGATTCGGGGCGTATTTTCAGATAAATTAATTATAAATCCTTTAAATAAAAAAAATATAAGCCCTAAACTCTACTCTCCCTCACTCGACCCGCTCGCTTCGCCCGTCTCCCGTGCTCGGGTCCCGTGGGAGTTCTGTGCGACTCCTCTCCCGCGCTCGGTGCCTTCTCCCTGTTGTAGCTCGTTGGTTCCTCGAGCCGCGCGTGTTTTCCCCCATCCCTTATCCCGTCTGCGAGAGATCCTGGCGTGCTCTACGCACGCGAGCGTCCCGTCCCTGTTGCTCTGTGCGATAGTCCTCCCCATTCTCCCGTGTCTGGCCGGCTTCTCTCGACTCCTTAGATAAGCTGCGACACTCCTCTTCCCTCTTCTCCGCCTATATAAACCCCATTTCGGGATGAAATTAGGGCTGGCCAAAAAAAAGTTTCTGAGAGAGGGAAAACTCTGCCATTTTTCTTTCTCGCTTACTCACTTAGTTTTCTGTGCTTGGATTGGCGTCCTCTTGCTGTTGGAGGGAGAGTTGAGGTTGGAGAATACCTTTAAAGTTTCTATATTGCTCATTTTTGCTTCGAGAAGGTACATTTTATCTCTTATGCTCGCTCGCCTTTTGGTTCTCTCTGTCGAGCCATTGGAGATGGTTCTGTGGGGTGTTACAGAATGCTAACTCACTATCGTGACTATATTTGGGAATGTTTATTACTTAAGCATGTGAAAGATAGGATTATGGGCATGTTCTAGGAGTGGGCTTGAGCACTTGCTTGGATGATGAAAATATAGCATGTTATGAACTCTTCTCTCTCTTTCGTTTTATTCAAAGCAACTTAGAAACATGAAAGCATGATTTTAAAACAATGTTAGCTCCTCTTGCAAGCATGTGGTAAATTTGGTTGGGATGGTAAGTTGCTTATTCCCTTTTGCTTCTTTTATATACATGTGGAGGCTTGATTTTCTTGGGCTCCTTGTAGCCTAGTCCTTTATAAGAGCATGTTGTGAAATCTTTAAGTAGGTTGGGAAAGCTTAGTTTTAGTGTCTTAAGTCTTTTTTGGCTTAAGAGTGCATGTTTAGATGGATTTGGAAAGGATTCTATACTTGTTCTCATGTGAACCATGTGAACGGTTTAGTTCCAATGCCTTAAGCTTCATTTGTTTCAAGAATGCATGCTAGAAAGGGTGGTTGAAAAAAAAGGATTCTATGTGGGTTCTTACTCAAAGCATGTACTTGTCTTTTATTTTTGATATATTGGAAGCATGATCTCGAGGCAAAGTTGGCTCTTCTTGCAAGCATGTTAGGATGAATATTATAGAGCTCCTTGCTTACTTTGGCTTGGCATGAGTTATGGAAAGATTTATTTAGCTTTTTAACATGCATGTGGAGCTCATTTCTTGCTCCTTGTAGCTTTGTCTTGATAAGATGCATGTTGTAAAGATCCTAATTGGTTTAGAAGGCATTGCAACTTATTTCGATAGCTTGGTTTGGTCCTTCATAAAGTGCTCTCCTCTTTAATTATTTGTTGAAAGATTATATCATGCTTGTTCTTATATAAAGCATATTGTGGCTCTATGTTTTGAATATTTGGAAGCTTAATTCTTGGCTTCTTGTATTTTAGCCCTTCATGAAGCATGATTAACTAATTTGAAAAGCTTCTATGCTCATTCTTGCTTGCAAGTATGTGATAGTTTTGTAGTTTGATATATGAAAGGCATAAAGGTGTTATTGTGGCCTAAAATCGACCTCTTTCTTAGTTTCAAGCCAAGGTAATGTTTAAATATGTATGTATTTCATTTAATTGAGCTTTTAAAGAAAATTGTTGTAGCCTTATGCTGAGCTTGAATTTAGTCTCATGTGGCTTGATTTTTTGTGGAGTTTTGCTGTGTCCATGATTTGATTTTTGCCTCATGTGGCTCGGTTTTGACTCTTTTGGCATTTCTGGCTTTTGGCTTTGAGTTGAGATTGTTGTAGCTCGATTTTAGGCTTGTTCCCAGCTTTGCTATGGCTCGGGTCGGGCTCGTAGTGGCTCGGTTTTGCTCTCGTGATATTTGTCCCTGCCTTGGCTCGTTTTCGAGTGGGTCGTAGCTTATCGTTGGCTCGGTTCCCGCCTCATGGTGGCTCGGGTTTGATCTTATTTAGGCTCGGGTTGAAGCTTTGGTGCTCTCGGTTTTAATTTTGTGTTGGGAGGCTGTTTTATTTGGAATTGGACTGATTGTTGGCTAGGTCGTGGCTTGGGCTCATGCTTTGAGTTAGCTCAAATGTGGCCTTATGTGAATTCAAACTCAATGGCTATTTGATGAATGCCTTTATATGCTTTGTTATGAGCTTGGAATTGAACTGATTTTTATGGGGTTTGTCCTCTCATTGGGGATTGGCCGTGAGCCTCATTATGATGATTTGGAGTTTAGGGAGGGCTTTACCTTTGGCTGCCCCTTTGTTCTAGCTTGGTCGAACCCCATTAAGGCCTTCTCTTTTTATTTGATGGATGGATTGATTTGTGCCCGGCTTAACTTTAAGCATATGAGAATGGTGACATTACTTACACACTTAGCTTAAATTCATTTCACTTGGTGGCTCAGCTCGATGGTGGAAATGGTGGTGTTTGGTAAGGTCCTTATTTGAGCCTCGAGTATTTGGTGAGTTCTTTGCTTGCTTTGCTTGGTGAGTTTGGAGTTAATTTGAGATGGCATGGGAGCTTGTACACTCACCTGTCTTATGTATCGAGAATTCGGTGATTCTCCCGCCGTTGTGAGTTTGATCCGGAGTCTGAGAGTGGTCCTACGTGGGAAGAATTGTATTTCAAATGATAAAGAATTAGTTGAGGATTGGAGGGCTGGATTCTAGTATGAGTCTGGGGCTTTAGTCGGTTTTCTTCGAGTCACTTTTCTTTTCTTTTCCCGTTTGATTTGTGGATTCTCGAACGATTCTCGAAGGTCATCGCTTTTGATTCGACTCCCATTCGAATGCAAGGATACCCGTCTCGGTGACAATCCAATCGTGCCCAAGTGAGAAAATGACGTCCTCGTGACCGATTCAAGGACCTCGGCCATGCTTTCGCCGTTCGTTGTTACATGTTTTAGGGCCGCAGATTAATCTTCCTCCCGTTGTGGTCTTTTCCGGACTCGAGGCGGGTTAATCTCCTCTTCGTCCCCTCCTTATCGATTTACACGTGTTTCCAGCTTCACTCGGAGTCGGTTTTGTTTTGTTTTGTTTTGGGCAATGACTGGCGATGACGCAAAAGACACGCCAAGTGATAGAGTAGAACGATATCCCATCCTACGACATCGTGACTCGCTCTGTGGCCTCAGTGAACCGTAGGATGACGGTATCATTCACCGCATACAGCGCAAGCGGCACCCGTACCTTCTGTAGATTGTTAGCGATCCTTTACCCGACGAAACGATCGACTCGTGACAATCATAATTTTCAAAATCCGATAAAAATACGATATTACATTTTCAAACAAAAATATATATATCTTTCCACTATAATCGAAATCGATAAAACTCTCTTTCAGTATGCCCGAAACTCATGTGTATGCTAAAAATATAAATTCAAAAACTATATCGTAAAATATGGTCAGTCCACTCGTTGATTATCGCTGGGCTGAGGAACACTCTCCCGAGTCGGGCTTAGTTGGACACCCTTCGGCCGAGTGGCGGGCTTTATACACTCGTGCGACCGAAGTAGCCTTCGACGACCCTTCGAGCAAGCATCTCGCACGCTTCCGAGCCCAGCCCCGACCCGAGTGCTTGCGGTTTCTTCGAGCTTTCGTTTAATTTTCGATGAAGCACTCGTGATCCTTTTTTCGGATTCCCCGAGGTTTCGATGGTTTTATTTTCGACTTTTGTTTGTTCTCCCGGGTTTTTCTCCGTTATGAGTCGGCCTCCTCGCTTTCTCGAGCTTTTCGACGACTTTTTCCTTCTCTTGCTCGGCTTTTATGTGATACACTCCCGCCGGCTACACATATGAAGACTCACGGATCTCCTGCGTATACAGTGTTTGTTTATTTTTACAAGTATGTTTCTTTATATACCTGTTACTACCGCATGCTTATACCGTTTAGTCGTCACTTTGTACCATACCTGCTATCGTACGCTTTCGTTAAGACGTTACATTATATCCCGTCGCATGCTTTTACCGTTATTCCCGTGCTTATATATCCTACTGTAAACTCGTAAAACACTCGAACATACTCGCATGTGACGTTTAGAAGACTCGACCATAGTGGCCACCTGATCGAACATTTTAATTCGCCATTCTAAAACTCAACCTCTTCACTGCAAGGAGCTCGGAGTCGCGCATGGTGGGCAAGACGATCACCTTCGACGACAGAGTGCATCTTCATCAAGAAAACCATAGGATAGCTCGGAAGTCGGCCGAGGTCCGCTCTGGATCTCCGATATCCCCTAGCTTCTTTCCCTTTCGATTCTATATTCCAAACTCGAGCAAATTCCTTCGCACACCTCCATATCTTACTTCGTTGAAAAGTCCTATCCTTTCGACCTCCTCAAGATAATATTTCCCGATTTTTATCGAGAGTCTTCTTAAATGATTTCGATCATTTAAGATCTAATTAACTATGTGCTTGTCTTTATAGTGAAGATTTCCGAACCCAAGCTTAAAATAAACCCTATTTAATTCTTTATATTAAAAAGTGAACTCATTTCACAGAATAAAATTGTTGCATGACCAAACGGACGTCATATATTTCTTAGCTTATTTGATCGAGCCTCACCCTCAAGTCTTGTGTTTGTCTTCCGGATAAATGCACGACTTGACGCGTAACACTCTTTCATTTAAACTATGAAAAACATGGTCGATTGATTTCATATTTCTTTCCCGAGGATCCTTCCGAAGCGGCGACGGATTTCGATTCCGGCGACCGATGCCTTCTTACGGCACTTCACGCACAAAACAACACCGATAGCCTTTCCGGCGACTCACGTGAATTGCTTCTCTCTCTATTCAAATCGAAAATCTTATCTTCATACATCGGCATGTGTCCATATCCCTATGGACCGGATTACCCTTCTTCCGTTGGCACGCTTCACTCATTTCTTTCTTGGGTGAAGCACTGGTCAACTCTTTCGGACTTCAGGACCGTCTCGTTCATTCACCTTTCGAACGGAGAGGTTCAGAGGCCATTAAGGACTTTTTGATCTTTGTGTGGGCTCGGACCCCCATCAGGTGTGTCGGTGGACTAGTTCCACCGGGCATCGTGTGTCGTGAAGTCGGTCCCGCACTGGGTCCTAAACTTCGCACTTTCTTCCGCTTCGGCTTGTTTTGCTTCTTGCGAATCAAGCCATCTTGCGTCCTTTCACGCTTGTTAGCTTGCTAATTGCAACTCTTCGATGTTTTAATCACGAATAAATAACAAATTTGAAAAAATAAAATAATATAGGATTTGCCCAGTTCATAAGACAAGTGCGTCATCTTGAGTACTTTTGTCGAAGCTACAAGACACGAGACATCGCTGACTTTCAGAAATTCTTCAAGTGACAAAAACGATAATATCGCTGAAGCTGGTCTACACATCCACCGAAGGACAGTCCCGCGACGAAGCTGCCAACAAGTTCAAATGCCATAGATTGACAATCAAAATGGATATGAGAAGGATAATGGGTAGTGAGTCCCGACCCTCCCACCACAAAATAGTTAAAAGAGACAACAACTTGATGATGGGTCGTGGGTCCCAAACTTCCCACTACAAAGAAAATAAAAAATAATACGCTCAAGGACGTTCAGAGTTCAACAGAAAGACAATCAAGAAGAGGTGATACTCGATAAAACTTCAGCATTTTAATAGGAATGACTTCAGGGAAGAATGAAATTAATGCCCTAATAACTGAGTTGTTTTCTTTAAGGAATTCGGACTGGGTCCTAAGTGGATCTCAAAATGAAGCAGTGTGCTTGAAATACGAGTAATTGATTATGGATATCAAGAGCCTTTTAATTTTCTGCCATATGGCTGGGTCCAGACTTTCGATAAGTTATAATATCTCGCGATTCATATTAAGGGACATTTCGAATTATTAATCGGTGGAGTTTCGACATTCAAAATCTTTAACGTAAATACGTCTTGCCGTATACAGTAATTCTCGAAAAACAAAATGAGCAATAAAAAAAAAGTGTTCCTGAGGAAAAGCTCGAGGTGAGCACACAATCAAAAATTGGTGTCCCAATTCAGGCATTCAAAATCTTTAACATATGTGCTCTACCAGATATAGTAATCCTCAATAAAAAAAAGAGCGAAAAGCTCAATTAAAAAAAAAAGAAAGAGAAAAAGAATGCTCCCTGAGAAGAAGCTTGAGGCAAGCATACAATCAAAAATTGGTGTCTTAATCTTCCCCCGATTAATGAAACTTGAAAGGCTACCTTAAGAAGCTTCCTCTGATATTATGCTTTGGAGAGAGTCAAGTGATTCTATACCTTTTGGCCGGTCATTAATTGGCTCAGAAATATCTTCAGACAATGAAAAATATTTTGATCACATGAGCGGAAATTCTGAAGTCTGCTTAAACCCAGAAAGAAGGAATTAAAGGAATGATGATGATATTAGCAATTAATGGAAATTCGACCCTGAAGTCGTATCTTTCAGTGTCCAGCAAATATAACTCCAACTTCAACTCGAAGAACGTCAGAAAGATTTTTCGAAGACAACTTCAGCAACCTCTACAGAATCTGCAACAAATCAATTGATGACTACTACAAACAAAGCTGCGAAATTGTGGCCACTTCAGCTGTGGCGTCCTTAGAGATAACGCACCTTTATAGGTACTTGAAAGAATATAATTCCGATAGCACCTTAAAGAGTGAGTTATTTTTCAAGCACTGGTCCTTAGTCAGTGGACGATACTTCAGGAAGCACTGTGCCTTCTGTTTCAAAGACAAAGACTCGTTCTTAGAGGCTCATATGCCGCACTTGTCTAAAACTGGGTCCAAATCCCAAAATAAAGTTCAACATTCAAAAAAAAATTCTGCTTGAAAAATTTTTCAAAAATCTCTGCATATACTTTTCAGCGAACTTCTGCACTGC
This sequence comes from Papilionanthe hookeriana x Papilionanthe teres, assembly GCA_022702705.1. Taxonomy (NCBI): domain Eukaryota; kingdom Viridiplantae; phylum Streptophyta; class Magnoliopsida; order Asparagales; family Orchidaceae; genus Papilionanthe; species Papilionanthe hookeriana x Papilionanthe teres. Next base: position 103,898,014 of record CM040432.1, read on the forward strand.
ACAAGTTTCACGAATTTCTCCCAAATTTAAATACCAAATTTCAAATTTGAATTCTCCAGTCTGAGACTGTGATTGATATCCATTTAATTCTCACGCTCGTTTGAGAAAGGATCAGTTGATTTTATTGACACATGAAGCCGCGAGTTTCGATTGGTTCTGTTGGTGTGGAATCACTTCATTTCCCAAACAAGATCCTTTTCGATCAACTCTTTGAGTGGGATATGAAACATTCTCATATTCTCACTTAAGCTGTTTCCTTTGACGAAAATCTTTCAAATCATATTTTAGGGGATGAGGATTTTACCTCCCATTCCGCGTTGCTTTAGGAACTCCTCATATCGCAATCATTTCCTTCGATATTTTAGATGTAGAGGATCCCAGTATCCGATACCGCATTGCTTTGCAATGTTCTTTCGATATTTTAGAGGTGGAGGATCTCAGCATTCGATACCGCATTGCTCTGCAATGATTCTCCTGATATGTTTTAGAGGTAGAGGATCACAGTATCCGATACCGCATTGCTCTGCAATGATCTCCTTCGATATTTTAGAGGTTGAGGATCTCAGCATCCGATACCGCATTGCTCTGCAATGATTCTCCTGATATATTTTAGAGGTAGAGGATCCCAACATTCTATACCGCATTGCTTTGCAATGATCTCCTATCAATTTTAGAGGTAGAGGATCTCAGCATCCGATACCGCATTGCTCTGCAATGCTCTCCTTCGATATTTTAGAGGTAGAGGATCTCAACATCCGATACCACATTGCTTTGCAATGATCTCCTATCAATTTTAGAGGTAGAGGATCTCAGCATCCGATACCGCATTGTTTTGCAATGATCTCCTATCATATTTTAGAGGTAGAGGATCCCAGCATCCGATACCGCATTTTTTTGCAATGATCTCCTATCAATTTTAGAGGTAGAGGATCTCAGCATCCGATACCGCATTGCTTTGCAATGATCTCCTGATATATTTTAGAGGTAGAGGATCCCAACATCCGATACCGCATTGCTTTGCAATGATCTCCTGACATATTTTAGAGGTAGAGGATCTCAGCATCCGATACCGCATTGCTCTGCAATGATCTCCTTCGATATTTTAGAGGTAGAGGATCTCAGCATCCGATACCGCATTGCTTTGCAATGATCTCCTGATATATTTTAGAGGTGGAGGATCTCAGCATCCGATACCGCATTGCTCTGCAATGATTCTCCTGATATGTTTTAGAGGTAGAGGATCCCAGTATCCGATACCGCATTGCTCTGCAATGATCTCCTTCGATATTTTAGAGGTTGAGGATCTCAACATCCGATACCGCATTGCTTTGCAATGATCCCCTGATATATTTTAGAGGTAGAGAATCTCAGCATCCGATACCGCATTGCTTTGCAATGATTCTCCACGATATTCTAGAGGACGAGGATTTCATATCCGATTCTGCGTTGTTTTAGGAGCCCCTCCTATTGCAATCTTTCAACGATATTTCTGAGGTTGAGGGAATAAGCCCTTCGATTAATCCAAGGCATCCTATCTCAATCTTTCGAGAGCGGTATAAGACCCCCTTAAATGGAATATGGCATCCTTTCTCTTCCTTCCACTACAAATTTTACCTATATTTCGATCCACACCTCGGGATCAATACCTGATATTACTTCTCATTCTTGATACACATGAAATTTGATAACACCAATTCCACTCTCCAATCCTCAGCGAGAGTTTCTACTCCCCACTTGTTCTTTCCCCAGCGAGAGTTAGGGAATCTTCAGTTTTGAAGATTTACCTGTCACTTCCCAGCGGAAACCTTTGTCACTCTTTCTTTGTTTTGTTCTGAGTGTGTCGGCTTGGAACGTTTGTGTTGGTTTTGTTGATCTTGTCGGTCAACGCCAATACGCGCGGTGTGCTCGCCCAGTACACCACACCTATTGGGGGTCCTTTTGTTGACCTCACTTTTTGTTGAGGTTTAGTATTCCTCCAAGATTTAGGATTTTAGCCTCAGGAGCTTCCCCGACGATCCTAGATTCCTAGCGATGGGACCCACCTCGTTTTAGAGTGTCTGGAAGCCACTTCGTTACTCTTTGAAATCCTGTACGAGATTCCGTACCGCTAGTCTATGGCCGGTCGAAATTGACGTCAGGAGTTCAAATCGAGTCCCTATAGGACATCTGGACATTAGGACAGCCTCGTGCACGTCTTACACACCTGCACCATTCTGATCGATCAAACTCGAGTCAAAATTTGTGACGAAACCAAATTTCGATACGATTTTGACTCGACCGTCGACGAGGTTGCCCAGACGACCTCGGATGACGAAACGGACTGCGCCGATGCGTCCGGAACGTCGATTTCACTTAAAATCGACGTTAAGTTTGCGACGATAGCCCGTCGGGTGCGAGAGTTAGGATTCGGGGCGTATTTTCAGATAAATTAATTATAAATCCTTTAAATAAAAAAATATAAGCCCTAAACTCTACTCTCCCTCACTCGACCCGCTCGGTTCGCCCGTCTCCCGTGCTCGGGTCCTGTGAGAGTTCCCTGCGACTCCTCTCCCGCGCTCAGTGCCTTCTCCCTGTTGTAGCCGTTGGTTCCTCGAGACGCGCGTGTTTTCCCCCATCCCTTATCCCGTCTGCGAGAGATCCTGGCGTGCTCTACGCACGCGAGCGTCCCGTCCCTGTTGCTCTGTGCGATAGTCCTCCCCATTCTCCCGTGTCTGGCCGGCTTCTCTCGACTCCTTAGATAAGCTGCGACACTCCTCTTCTCTCTTCTCCGCCTATATAAACCCCATTTTGGGATGAAATTAGGGCTGGCCAAAAAAAGTTTCTGAGAGAGGGAAAACTCTGCCATTTTTCTTTCTCGCTTACTCACTTAGTTTTACGTGCTTGGATTGGCGTCCTCTTGTCGTTGGAGGGAGAGTCGAGGTTGGAGAATACCTTTAAAGTTTCTATATTGCTCATTTTTGCTTCGGAAGGTACCTTTTTATCTCTTATGCTCTGCTCGCCTTTGGTTCTCTCCGTCGAGCCATCGGAGATGGTTCCGCGGGGTGTTACGGAATGCTAACTCACTATCGTGACTATATTTGGGAATGTTTATTACTTAAGCATGTGAAAGATAGGATTATGGGCATGTTCTAGGAGTGGGCTTGAGCACTTGCTTGGAATGATGAAAATATAGCATGTTATGAACTCTTCTCTCTCTTTCGTTTTATTCAAGCAACTTAGAAACATGAAAGCATGATTTTAAAACAATGTTAGCTCCTCTTGCAAGCATGTGGTAAATTTGGTTGGGATGGTAAGTTGCTTATTCCCCTTTTGCTTCTTTTATATACATGTGGAGGCTTGATTTTCTTGGGCTCCTTGTAGCCCTAGTCCTTTATAAGAGCATGTTGTGAAATCTTTAAGTAGGTTGGGAAAGCTTAGTTTTAGTGTCTTAAGTCTTTTTTGGCTTAAGAGTGCATGTTTAGATGGATTTGGAAAGGATTCTATACTTGTTCTCATGTGAACCATGTGAACGGTTTAGTTCCAATGCCTTAAGCTTCATTTGTTTCAAGAATGCATGCTAGAAAGGGTGGTTGAATAAAAAAAAAGGATTCTATGTGGGTTCTTACTCAAAGCATGTACTTGTCTTTTATTTTTGATATATTGGAAGCATGATCTTGAGGCAAAGTTGGCTCTTCTTGCAAGCATTTTAGGATGAATATTATAGAGCTCCTTGCTTACTTTGGCTTGGCATGAGTTATGGAAAGCTTTATTTAGCTTTTTAACATGCATGTGGAGCTCATTTCTTGCTCCTTGTAGCTTTGTCTTGATAAGATGCATGTTGTAAAGATCCTAATTGGTTTAGAAGGCATTGCAACTTGTTTCGATAGCTTGGTTTGGTCCTTCATAAAGTGCTCTCCTCTTTAATTATTTGTTGAAAGATTATATCATGCTTGTTCTTATATAAAGCATATTGTGGCTCTATGTTTTGAATATTTGGAAGCTTAATTCTTGGGCTTCTTGTATTTTAGCCCTTCATGAAGCATGATTAACTAATTTGAAAAGCTTCTATGCTCATTCTTGCTTGCAAGTATGTGATAGTTTTGTAGTTTGATATATGAAAGGCATAAAGGTGTTATTGTGGCCTAAAATCGACCTCTTTCTTAGTTTCAAGCCAAGGTAATGTTTAAATATGTATGTATTTCATTTAATTGAGCTTTTAAAGAAAATTGTTGTAGCCTTATGCTGAGCTTGAATTTAGTCTCATGTGGCTTGATTTTTTGTGGAGTTTTGTTGTGTCCATGATTTGATTTTTGCCTCATGTGGCTCGGTTTTGACTCTTTTGGCATTTCTGGCTTTTGGCTTTGAGTTGAGATTGTTGTAGCCTGATTTTAGGCTTGTTCCCAGCCTTGCTATGGCTCGGGTTGGGCCTGTAGTGGCTCGGTTTTGCTCTTGTGATATTTGTCCCTGCCTTGGCTCTGTTTTGAGTGGGCTGTAGCTTACTGTTGGCTCGGTTCCTGCCTCATGGTGGCTCGGGTTTGATCTTATTTAGGCTCGGGTTGAAGCTTTGGTGCTCTCGGTTTTAATTTTGTGTTGGGAGGCTGTTTTATTTGGAATTGGACTGATTGTTGGCTAGGTCGTGGCTTGGGCTCATGCTTTGAGTTAGCTCAAATGTGGCCTTATGTGAATTCAAACTCAATGGCTATTTGATGAATGCCTTTATATGCTTTGTTATGAGCTTGGAATTAAACCGATTTTTATGGGGTTTGTCCTCTCATCGGGGATCGGCCGTGAGCCTCATTATGATGATTTGGAGTTTAGGGAGGGCTTTACCTTGGTCGCCCCTTTGTTCTAGCTTGGCCGAACCCCATCAAGGCCTTTTTCTTTTTATTTGATGGATGGATTGATTTGTGCCTGGCTTAACTTTAAGCATATGAGAATGGTGACATTACTTACACACTTAGCTTAAATTCATTTCACTTGGTGGCTTGGCCTGATGGTGGAAATGGTGGTGTTTGGTAAGGTCCTTATTTGAGCCTGAGTATTTGGTGAGTTCTTTGCTTGCTTTGCTTGGTGAGTTTGGAGTTAATTTGAGATGGCATGGGAGCTTGTACACTCACTGTCTTATGTATTGAGAATTTGGTGATTCTCCCGCTGTTGTGAGTTTGATCCAGAGTCTGAGAGTGGTCCTACGTGGGAAGAATTGTATTTCAAATGATAAAGAATTAATTGAGGATCGGAGGGCTGGATTCTAGTATGAGTCTGGGGCTTTAGTCGGTTTTCTTCGAGTCACTTTTCTTTTCTTTTCCCGTTTGATTTGTGGATTCTTGAACGATTCTCGAAGGTCACTGCTTTTGATTCAATCTATCTCGAATGCAATGATACCCGTCTCGTGGACAATCCAATCGTGCCCAAGTGAGAAAATGACGTCCTCAAGACCGATTCAAGGACTCCTGGCCATGCTTTCGGCGTTCGTTGTTACATGTTTTAGGGCGAGTAGATTAATCTTCCTCCCGTTGTGGTCTTTCCTGGACTGGAGGTGGGTTAATCTCCTCTTCGTCCCCTCCTTATTGATTTACACGTGTTTCCCGCTTCACTCGGAGTCGGTTTTGTTTTGTTTTGTTTTGGGGCAATGACGACGATGATGCAAAAGGCACACCAGTGATAGAGTAGAATGATATCCCATCCTACGACATCAGGACTCGCTCCAGGGCCTTGGTGAACCGTAGGATGACGGTATCATTCACCGCTACAAGGCAAGCGGGGCACCCGTACCTTCTTAGGATTGTTAGCGATCATTTACCCGACGAAATGATCGACTCGTGGACAATCATAATTTTCAAAATCTGATAAAAATATGATATTACATTTTGAAACAAAAATATATATATATCTTTCCACTATAATCGAAAATTGATAAAACTCTCTTTTGTATGCCTGAAACTCATGTGCATGCTAAAAATATAAATTCAAAAACTATATTATAAAATCTGGTTGTCCACTTGTTGATTATCAGTTTTGGGTTGAGGAATACTCTCTCGAGTCAGGTTTGGTTGGACACCCTTCTTGCTGAGTGGCGGACTTTATACACTCGTGTGACCGAGTAGCCTTCGACGACCCTTCGAGCAGTACTACACAGTTCTGAGCCTAGCCCCGACCCGAGTGCTTGCGGTTTTCTTCGGGCTTTCGTTTGATTTTTGATGAAGCACTCGTGGTCCTTTTTTCGGGATTTCCCGAGGTTTTGATGGTTTTATTTTTTACTTTTGTTTGTTCTCCCGGGTTTTTCTCCGTTATGAGTCAGTCTCCTTGCTTTCTCGAGCTTTTCGACGACTTTTTCCTTCTCTTGCTTGGCTTTTATGTGATACACTCCTGCTGGCTACACATAAGAAGACTACGGATCTCCCAGGTATACAGGTTTGTTTATTTTTACAGTATGTTCCTTTATATACCTGTTGCTACTGCATGCTATACTGTTTATCGTCACTTTGTACTATACCCGCTACCGTATGCTTTCTGTTAAGACGTTACATTATATCCTGCTGCATGCTTTTACTGTTATTCCTGTGCTATATATCCTGCTGTAAACTGTAAAACACTTGAACATACTTGCATAGGATGTTTAGAAGACCTCGACCATAGGGCCACCTGATTGAACATTTTAACTTGCCATTCTAGAAAACTCAACCTCTTCACTAGAAGGAGCTTGGAGTCGGCATAGTGGGCAAGCACGATCGCCTCGACGACAGAGTGCATCTTCATCAACGAAACCATAGGATAGCTCGGGAAGTCGGCCGAGGTCCGCTCTCGGATCTCTCGATATCCCCTAGTTTCTTTCCCTTTGGATTCTATATTCCAAACTTGAGCCAATTCCTTTGCAGACACCTCCATATCTTACTTCGTTGAAAAGCTCCCATCCTTTTGACCTCCTCGAAGATAATATTTCCCGATTTTTATCAAAAGTTTCTTAAATGATTTCGATCATTTAAGATGTAATTAACTATAGTGGTCTGCCCTTATAGGAAGCATTTCCGAACCCAGCTTAAAATAAACCCTATTTAATTCTTTATATTAAATAGGGGAACTTGTCAGCAAATAAAATGGTTTCGCAGACCAAACGGACGTCATATATTTCTTAGTTTATTTGATCGAGCCTCACCCTCAAGTCTTGTGTTTGTCTTTCGGGATAAATGCATGACTTGAGGTGTAGCGCTCTTTCATTTAAACTATGAAAAATATGGGGTCAGTTTGATTTCATATTTCTTTTCCTGAAGGATCCTTCCGAAGCGGGCGACGGGATTTCGATTCCGGCGACCGACAGCTTCTTACGGGCACTTCACGCACAAAACAACGCCGACAGACATGTAAGGCACATATATTGACATGTGAGATGCATGCACATATCTACAAAACCTAATATTTTCTATTTAATTGTTTTTTTAGCATCCAGGATGATTGTAAGGCTAGTAAAGGGAGACTTGGCCTGGGTTAATGTAGGAATCTTACATTGAAATTGAGATATAGCATGATATAGATACAGGAAGTAGCGACTCTTGAAAAGAAAAGAAGGCAGATTTAAGTGCATGCATTTCTATGACTACACTCATGCATAAAGCATAAAAATAGCATAAAATAATAATAATAATAATAATAAAGCATAAAAATAGCATTCATACAATACATACAATGACACAAATATACACATATATCCAAACAATAATAGTATAGTTAGCAAGACTGCAAATAGAGTTCAATATACTGCAGAAGTGGCAAGTGTTACAATTACAAGCTTTCTAAATTTGGAAAGAGCCAGTAATTTTGAATTTAAATATAACGTGTAAGTCAACATAAAATGGTGTCCAAATATTCACCTTGAAAACATTTGATGCGCAAGAGGCTTACTGAGGCTGATATTTGTCCCTGAGGATGCTTGGCTGCTAAAGACAGGACCCACATTTTAATTTTTTTTTGTTCTTTTGTAGGGTCAAAAGTGTGTTGAAGCAATGGGGGGTTTTGATCCCCTCTTTCTACAAACTGGATGATGCTATTAACCATCTACGTCAACTCACTAAAGGGAGATTGGCTGCAGCCTGCTGCTTTTGTTAAGCGATTCATCATTGCTGGAGAGCTCGCAATGCTATGTGCCACAACAAATCCTTCGGACTCCTAGTATTGTTGCGGCCATCATTTTGGAAGAGCTTATTGGGAATTGCCTTTTCTCATTTTAGGAATAATTGGGTGCTAGTGGATCTGTTAGGCCACTTCCTTCTATACTTTTCTAGCACCCTCCCCTTCCTAGATGGCTCAAGGTGAACATCAATGTTGCTCTCCTTCCTTTCGGGGTGGTTGGTACTGGAATGATTGTTTGGGATGAGCGAGATATGGGCCTTTATTGCTACCGGACACCATTTTAAGTATTGGGATAGCGCCCAAGTTGAACTCCAAGCTATCAAATCCTTCCAAGATGTTGGGGTGTTAGGTCATCATCATTGAAGGTGATGACACAAATATTAAGCACTTTCTGACGTCTTCTATGAAGCTGGGCCTTTAGAGCAATCGGCCTCAGGATGGACTGGACCTACCATTCGTTTTGAACTTTAAGTTTGTTTTATTTTTTCATATGCCACGGGAAGGTAACAAGGCCGCTCATTTTTGAGCCAAGCATGCCCATAATGGTTTATTTCTTTTGATGCATATAGATGATGATAGGGAACACTCTATCATACTTGTAGATGATAGGTCTCTTTTTTTTCTACATCATAGATGCTATCTTATATAGTTGCACATTTTTCTATTTTCTAATTTAAATGCATACTTTCATGAAAACATTTGATGAACATGCAAAACAGCTTATCCAAAAGGCACCTACTGAATATTTAACATCTTTTGCGTCCTAACATAAAAAAAGTACCATTTGTACACATGATACTTTTTTTAAGAATCATTGCTTTAAAGATCTGGCTTGAGCCCAAGTTTAGAAAGAGTCCAGGTGCATTCCTACAATTTGCTTCAATTAGCAACACCAACAACTTAAATTCAAGTCATTCAAGGTATCAATACTAGAGCTATTAATTGTGTTCAAACGGAAGGAGGATTGACCAAATATTTTCCTATTTCAATTGAAATGCAATAGGGATCGACTTTAAGCCCATATCATTTTGCTTTAGTTATGGATGCGCTTACTTGCATTTACAAGAGGACGTACCTTGGTGTATGCTTTTCGATGATGATATCCTTCTTGTGGATAAGACTAGAGAAAGTGTCAAGAAAAAACTTAAATTTTGGAGGTCAACATTGGAGTCTAAAGGCCTTTGTTAAGTAGATCAAGTACCAAATACGTGGAATGTAATTGTAGTAGTAATAGCTCTGGTGACAGAGTAGTAGCTATGCGTGATCAAATCATTAAAAACTGTGAATGTTTTAGACATCTAAGGTATTTTGTTCAAAGTGACAGTGATATAGATGGGGATGTTACTAGTAGAATTCATGTTGGACGGTTTAAGTGGACGAATGCATCTGGCCTATAGTGTGATAAAAAAGTAATGTGCAGACTTAAAGAAAAATTTTACAAGATGGTGGTGAGACCCGCAATGGTCTATGGCACAGAATGTTAACCTTTAAAAGAGAAGCATAAAAAAAAGTGAAGTGTTGCTGAGATGAGAATGCTTAGGTGGATGAGTGGCTAGACACTTAGAGACAAAATGCGAAATGAATATATCTGTCATAGGGTTGGTGTAGCTCCTGCAGCACAGATTAGAGAGAGTCATCTTAAATGGTTTGGTCACATTAAATGTCAATCATCTAATGATTCGAAACATATGTTTTAGATTCGAATTATGTTAAGAAAGTCATAGATAGACCTAAAAAGACTTGGACAAATTGTATAAAAAATGATCTTAATATATTATAATTAAATGAATATATGACTCAATTGGACGTAATGGAGAAAAAAAATTCATTTAGTCAACCCATGTAGTGGAATAAAGGCTTGCTGTTGTTGTAGGAACACCAACAACATAAATATTAGATTCACTAATTGCTATAATTCAGCCTTTTAGAATGGATAGTACGAAATTTGATTAACATAGATAAATTTGTGTTTTCTTTAGATATAATAATGAAAAAAATGATGTAAAGGAGTCAAATCAAAAAACCAGGTTGTAGTTGTAATAACCAATTTTTTAGAAATCAAAGTAAATTTTTTGTGACTTAAATTGTACCCCAATTTTCACACCCCTCAGATTTTAACCGAGTTAATTTTATAAAATTCTACGCGTCAAATCGAGCAATTTGATATAAAATACTATATATAAATTTTGAATAGATGGGAAGATATAAAAATTTAGAAGTAATAAGTTTAATTAACTTAATTAAACACTTAATTAACCTCAACCACGCACTGTTAGTGTACCCACCGACTTACCATGAGATTTAAGTGTCGTATAGGGCTTCAGAATCTTTGAATTCCTCTCCCTCCCTCTCTGTTTTGTTGAGATGACTGAGTGGCCACTTGGTAAGTCACAACCCACTCGCTTCTGATTTTCCTCTCTCGACCCTTCCCCCTTGCCGTTACCCCTCCGTTTTCCTTTCTTGCATGGCAGAAGCAGCAAGGGAGCTGAGACCCTTGCTACAGTACAAGGGCTGCGGTGCAAGGGACGCAGGTGGCAGACGGGTTTAGCAGCATAGAGGAAGCCGCAAGATGCGGTTTAAGGCTTCAGGGTAATTTTTGTAAGTTCAATCTCTTTTTTTCACGACATTCAAGGCAATCCTTTGCTTCCTCGCACTATCATTTTGAGTTTTGCCTCGTTTTCCATGCTATTATTCTTTTTGGTAGCCGTCCGAGAAGTCGATTGTGTGTAAGCATCGAACGTATTTTCTGAGCTTCAAAAAGGGTTTTAGCATGATATTAGCATAGGAGAAGTGTGGTTGGAGGTGATGGAAAGTAAATTTGGCAGAAGGATTGGTCGCCAAGAAAGCTGTTTAAGGTATGTTTAAGAAAATCATTTATATTTTTGGTTAAATTACTTTATTAGCCAATGTATCTTTAAAGCTGAAGTTAATTGCAAATTTTAGGTTGTTTATCCGGACAGTAGGCTTGAGGCGAGAGTGTGAACATTCACTGTTAAGAGACCCTATAAATTTCAAGTAAATTAATCACAAGTTAAGAATATTAATTTGATTAATAAAAATTATTTAAATCATAAGAAATATAATGATATATAAGTTATTAAGCTAAACTTAAAAGTCAACGCAACCTCCAGCTAATTGTCGATGATTAAGACTTTAGCATAGCAACTGATGTGAGTAATTAAATTTTTAATTACTCACATTTTTTTATTTCAGAATGTATTGATTTATATGTATGTTTTAATTCTGTCATACTTATATTGCAGCAGATTCTTCATATTGTTAGATAGAAAAAATATGCATGATCAAAATAGTAGGAAAAGATGTACGTGCAAGAAAGTTATACATTAGATGAATGATATTTAGATAAACATTATATGTAAGAAATGCATATAAGATAACCATGTAAGAAAGATATGCATGATATAAGTAAGTGATATGCATGAGATTGATATATGAATGATATAGAAGATAAGCATGATGAACAGTAGCACAACAGAGAAACACGCATGTTAATAAATTGCATAGAAATATTACAGAATAAAGTATGTATAAAGAATGAAATTGTTTATATATGAACGTTTGCATGTGCATATTCAGAGGAGGATTTCACCTCTTAATGATACAGGCAGGGGACACCAGTGTAGCTGCGTGCGTAGAGTTTTTCTACCACTCCAGACAATTATGATAGTTAGTTCACTAACTGCTGTGCCAACGGGTTAATATCAGTTAGGGCGAGAAAACCAGAGCTTACCTCCCCAGACAATTATAATATTTACATTACTAGCCGCTGCGTCGACGAGATAATATCAACTAGGAGCAGGTAAGCCTTTTCCACGCTAGACAATTGTGACATGTAGATCGCTAACCGCGGTGCCGACGGAAGCCAATAAAGCAATATCGTTCAATGTTGTGTTAGGTTTACTGATGGCGATCCTCACAGAGACCGGTGTGCATGCATAGTATAAAGTAAAATTAAAGTTAAAAGTATATGATTATCATATATCAGATTGCTCATAAAAAATATGATTTCTTATATATCTACATGTTTATTGAATTCTTTTCCTTAGATTACTGTAATTTAGAAGTATGATTACTCCTAGGTTATCTTTAGATAATCATTATATTACTTTAATATTATTTTTAAATTTTAAACATTTAAACAAGATGAATAAAGAGAGCAAACGTGTAAGAAGACGAGAGAACAAACAGAAAGATACATACTTTTACTTATTAATTTTAATTATTTATTTTTGGCTCTTTCATGTATTATTTGAATTTTAAATTTTAGAGACAGAATTAGAAAGATAGATAAATTGATGTCAAACATTCGACCGCCCGCTCTAATGTTAGTTAATACCAAGCTCCGGGCCCGGTCGTAACAAAAATGGTATTAGAGCCCATTTATGAGAAGTAAGAAAGTGGTCATGAATGTGCAATTAGGATAATTGAATAGGTTATAAATAATGACAATTACAAATGTTGATTAAGTCAGATTAACTTATATGGTTGTTATTTAATAATTATCGATGATCCAGAGGAAGAGGTTAGAGATGAGAATGTAGAGTATGTTATACCCCAGAATGTCATGATCAATGCTGGTGAATTTTCTGAAATGATAAATGCTATGACTCAGTTGATTAAGAATTCTCGATCTTAAGCTAGTACCTGTGGAGAAGCACCAATGTATAAGTATTTAAAGTTCTTTCAAGATATGAAACCATCTTTGTTTTCTGGAGCGGGAGGGCTAGTGGAAGCAAAAAATTGGCTATTGAGAGGAGAAAATCATAGATAGCATGTCTTGCCCATTGGAGAGGAGAGTTACCTTAGCCACTTTCGCTTTTGAGGAGGAAGCTGAAAGATGATAGCAAGGTCAGATGCAGGAGAAGTTCGGAAGTTGAACAAGCCACTAGGTGCAGTGGGATGAGTTTGTGAAAACCTTCAGAGATTGGTTTGTACCACTGTCAGCTAGAAGATAAATGAATGATAAATTTATTAGGTTGGTGCAAGGAGATCGATTAATTATGCAGTATGAAACAAAGTTTACTATGCTATCAAAATATGCACCCCAATTGATCCCTAATGCAGAGGAGAAATGCCACAAATTCCTTTCTGGACTGAAAAATTCAATCAGGCGGCACTAGTGCCACTTTGGATTGAAGAATATTCGGTACTAGTGGAGAGAGCTAGGGGAGTGGAGATTGATTTCCAGCAGACTCGAAAGCATAGAGACATGCAAAAGTGGAAAAGTTCGGAAGAAATGTCACCAACAGTTTATTCAGGAGAAAGAGAGTTTAGCGGGAAGAAGTTGAATTCCTACACTATTGGAGTTGTTAGCTAGGCTGGTGGCACTATAGGCCCCGTGTTAAGTGTGGAAAGCATATGTAGGCAGCCTAAATATCAGAGGAGAAATTGCCCTAATGTTGTTCAGAGATCCACATCAGATGTTCATTCAGGAAGGGATACAACTCAGAGGAATTTTCAGGAAGGATCTGTTTCTAGAAGTGGTTAGCAGAGGATAGCAGAAGTTGATACTATAGCTCTTAAGGAGCAATCAAGACAGAACATTCGCCCAATTTTTTATTCCTTGACTCCTCAGGAATCGGAAGAGCCTATTGCCACTGATATTGTTACATAGTTTGATAGATGAATTGTCTTTTAGGTGTTATGTTTGATTCAGATGTATAGTTTCACATATGATTTAGTTATCACTTGATAAGAAATAACTTTTTGTAATCATTTTTGTTTCATCTTCATAGTTGATGCAAAGTTCATGAATTTCGAGAATGAAATTTTATGAGGGGAGAAGTAAAAATCAATTTTTGAGAAATCGGAGAAAATTTTAGGTGACTTAAATTGTGTTTCAATTTTTGTACCCCTCAGATTTCAAACAATTTAATTTTATAAAATTTTACGCTTTAAATCGAGCAATTTGATATAAAACACTATATATATCAAATTTGAATAGATTGGAAGATTTAAAAATTTAAAAGTATGAAGTTTAATTAACTTAATTAAATTAACCTCAATCCCGCATTGTTATTGTACCCACCGACTTATCATGAGATTTAAGCGGCGAACAGGCCTTCAAAATGTTCAAACTCCTCTCCCACCCGCTCTGTTTTGCTCAGATGCTCTCCTTTCCTATCCCAATTTCTCACTCACGGGATTGCATCAGCTTGACAGAAGGGATTAGCTTGCGCCACTATAGCAGAGGCGACTGAGCGGCACCAGGTAAGCCACGACCCACTCCCCGCTTCCGATTTTCCTCTCTCGACCCTTCCCCCTTGCTGATACCCCTCCCTTTTCCTTTCTTGAACGGTAGAAGCAGCAAGGGAGCTGCAATCCTTGCTATAATGGAAGTGCTGCAAGTAGCAGACGAGTCGAGCAACATAAAAAGCCGCAAGATGCGGTTTATGGCTCCATGGTAATTTTTGTAAGTGTGAATATCTTTTTCACGACATTTAAGGCAATCCTTTTCTTCCTCACACTTTAATTTATATTTTGCCCTGTTTTCTGTGTTTTATTTCCTTTCTGGTAGCCGTCAGAGGAGCCGATTGTGTGCTGGAAACGTCGAACGTCTTTTGTGAGCTTCCTCTAGCATGACATCAGCTAATGAGAAGGGTAGTTGGAGATGATGGAAAGTAAATTTGGCAGCTTTAGATAACGATTAGTCGCCAAGAAAGCTATTTAAGGTATGTTTTAGCAAGTCATTTATATTTTTGGTTAAATTATTTTATTAGCCAAGATATCTTTAAATATGAAGTTAACTGCGGATTTTAGGTTGTTTACCGGAACGGTAGGCTCAAGGCGAGAGTATGAACATTCACTGTAAAGCGCACTGTAAATTTCAGGTAAATTACTCATAAGTTAAAAATATTAATTTGATTAATAAAAATTATTTAAATTTTAAAAATTTAAATATTATGTTTTATAGGTTATTATGTTTAAGTTAAAAGTCACTACAACCTACAGCTAATTGTCGAATATTAAGATTTTAACATAGCAACTAAAGCGAGTAATTAAATTTTTAAATTTCAGTAACTTCTCTTATTTCAGAATGTATGTTGATTTATATGTATGCTTTAGTTCAATTAGATTTATATTGCAGAAATTCTTCATATTGTTAGATAGGAAAGATATGCATGATGAGCACATCAGGAAAAATGTGCATATATGAAATTTATGCATGAGATGAATGATATTTAGATATAAATTATATGTAAGATAGAAATGTAAACTAGAAATGTAAGATAGAAATGTAAGATAGACATGTAAGAAAGATATGCATAATATAGGTAAGTGATATGTATGAGATAGATATATAAAAAATATAAACAATATGCATGATGAATAGTAGCATGACATAAAAGCATATTAATGGATCGCATAGGAATATTACAGAATCATGTATGTATGAAGAATGAAATTGTTTATACATGAATGCTTGCATGTGCACATTCAGAGAAAGATTTCACCCACTAATGATACAGGTAGGGGATACCAGTGTACCCGCGCATGTAGAGTTTTTCTACCACCCCAGACAATTGTGATAGTTAATTCACTAACTGCTGTGCCAACGAGTTAATATTGGATAGGGGCGAGTAGACCAGAGCTTACCTCAATACTAATATTTGCATTACTAACCACAGTGCTGACGAGAGAATATAGGCTGAGGGCAGGTAAAGACTCTTCCACCCTAGAGATTGTGATGTGTAGATCGCTAACTGCTGTGCTGACAGGAGCCGGTTGGGCAATATCAGCCAATGGTGTGTAAGGCTTATTGTCGGTGATCTTCATAGAAACAAACGTGTCTATAAAGTGTAAAATAAAAGTAAAGTCAAAGTATATGCTTATCATACATCAAATTACTTATTAAAAAAAATGAAAGATCAGCATATTATAAGACTTCTTATAAATTTGCATGCATATTGATTCCTTTCCTTGGATTACTGTAGTTTAGAAGTCTGATTACTTCTGAATCATCTTTAGATAACTCATTATGTTACTTTAATATTATTTTTAGGCTTTAAACATTTGAACAAGATGAATAGAAGATAGTCATGTGTGTAGAAGACGAGAACAATAAACGGAAAGGTACAAAGTTTTACTTATTAATTTTAATTATTTTGTTTCGTGACTCTTTCATGTATCATTTAAATATAGAATTAGAATAACAAGTAATTGATTTTCACAATCCGTCCGTTCGTTCCTTCTTGGTTCTCCAAATCTCGGGCCGAATCGTGATAGCAGTAAATGAAACAAAGGAGTGCCACATGAGACCTACACATGAGAAAACCAGGCTGTTCATACAGCTTAAAGTTAATAATTAAACCATGACTGATATTTTAAATCCCGTATCAAAGCTTATAGAACATGTGAAAGTAACATATCAATTCAGGATTGCATGTCTAAAAGGATAATTGGCAATACATTTCCCTAATGTTCTCTATAAATTGAAACGTCATCAAAAAACAAAATGCACCAGAATTATCCTAGGAAATGCTTTTGCAATAAGCACTTCGCCACCCAAAAAATAACAGAGATTAAATCCTTAACAATAAAACTATTCTTTACTCAAAAAGACAATAAACCACACGATATGATATAGGTAATCTAAGATTGTAATGTCAGCAGAAACCTGCATGAGCTCATCCTGCCTTTTTGATGGCATGTGGGATCCATGGCGGAGAAGTGCCATGGCTGCAGTCCTCAGCTGCAAGGGGGGGACACCTTTCTCATCACCTCCTCTTTCAGACCATTGTTTCACCATAACAGCATTGCTTTCTCCTGAGTCAGCAATCTTCTCCACAAAAAGAGGGATATCAAATTCTTCCGCAATCTTCTTTTTGTGCTTCTCAGCAGCAGCATGAGCTCTTTCATGGCAATCAACACAGAGGAGAACAATATCATGTGAACGATGGCTTTTTAAATGCTCTGGAAAATGCATTCGATAGCAAGAAGGTATTATTCGGTAGCGAAGGTAGTGATTTTTTTCACCACAACCAACACATATGTTCTTCTTGCTCTGAATGTAGAATTCATTACCCTCATCTTCTGGGCGCCCTTTAGGCTCAAAAAGAAGCATTATTGCAGGAGGATCCTCTTCTACAATCTTCGCTAAATCACGTTGAAGGTACCTAAAACATGAAATAAATAACTCAATTAAGTGAATTAATAGCTTTCGAGTAAAGATTGAAGGATTACAGACCATTCCAGCTTTCGGCGATCACAATAACAAAGGAGTCGTCCATCATTAGCATATATCCTGCAATTATGGTAAACTGGAGATTTGCAAGAGAACTTCTGAACAAAGTGCTCACGGGAGGACTTCCTACCAGCTGTTGCAGTGGATTTTCCTCCATTGTGCCATGAGAAAGGTGTTGCATTTTGTTTCAAAGTGATCTCTGATAAAAGAGAATAATTATAAATTGATAGCGGACAGCAGCCAGGTGTATCTAAGTGCTTTTGTTGATGCCTCTTAAGCACATCACTGATGTCCGAATCAGGGTATTGAAGGAGCAACAAAAGTTCATCTATATGGGTTCTAACAATAGGTGATGGAGATAAAAGGGAGGGGTAGCTACTTTGAGAATTATAAGTGAAATCAGCTTCTTTTATAATTTCAAATATCTTTTCCAGGCTCGTTGGAACATTCAAGGATAAGTTGACAATGGCATAATCTGACAAAACATAACGCAAAGATTCATCATGAATTCGTGCCTGAAATAAAATTAAAGAGGTCAAATGTTTCATTGATATTGATGAAACAATTTACATAAACAACATCAAGTTTGTTAGAAATTTAATGATTTAAGTAGGTTAGAAGAAGCGAGCTTAACAATCTGCAAAAGAAGGTCAAAAAGTGTGATATACATTGAGCTGCTGGTGAAAAGGAAATTGAGTAAGAAAAACTGAAAAGGTAGATTTTTGAAGCATTGTTACAACGCGATAATTTTATTATCCTAATGTTTCTACAAAACTATTAATTTGCAAATCAAATGTTGTTTTAGATATGAAAAATTAATATTCCTAAATCAAGATAACATGCAGTAAAATCCACTGAAACTGTTCTGTTACTAAATTTGTTTTTCGGCATCAAATACTTACGAAGAAAGAGAAACAACTCTATTATCCATATCAAAGCCTGTACACAGTCTTCTTGTAAATGTAACTTCCTAACTGTAAAGATTATTAACGGAAAACTAAACTGGTAAGATCTAATATTTATAATGTAAAGCTTTAGTGCCATAGATTTAGAATAATGAATCAACAAAATCGTTATTAACGGTTTTTTACCAAATCATGATGTACTTCCTGGACTAAACACTTCCATATTGTTGACCTCTGAAATTTTTTTAAGAAAAGAGAATAAGATAAACAAAGGTCTTTAACAGCTCCCACCCCAAAATGCTGAGAATACTCCCGCTCTTCTCATTCTCCCGTACCAATATACACACTTGAAAACGTTAAAAAGCCAGACTACAAACAAGCACTCGTCTGTGTTTGAACCGAATGATGCTGAAGTTAATCAAAGGGGCTTACAAACAAAGATGCTAGAAAATAGGAAAACAATGCAAACACTAAGTTCCCTTGAGGGCGAGGCTCAACGGTGGCAGGTTGTGCATCATGATGGGCAAACGGAGAGTTGAAGTGGGTACGGAGGCTTAGTGGGAACGAGGGATGAGTGAGCTGGTGACTGGATATCAAACAGAGAGGTGAAGGCGGTACAACAGCAAAAAGGATAGGTGCAAGTAGGGGTGACAGTAGCAAGAGTAGGTGCAGGTAGGGAGGTATGGGGAAGGCGATAGCAAGCAGGGGAAGGCGGAGTGGCCGGCGCAACAAGTAGGGGTTTACACTTCTTGGCGGAAGAAGAAGGCTGGGGGCACACTCCAGCTTAGAAACTTAATGGATGACACTTTGGTTACTCCTGACAATGGCACGACACTTCAAAGTTTCTATCGGCTCCGTCACTAAAACCAGAGGAAGAGGTAGGACAAAAATAGCTTGTCCCTAGCTACTTGTTTCGTGTTGTATGTTTTAGAATTTTTTTGTGTCTGTATCCTTTTATGTTGGAATTTTATTGTATGTTGCTATCTTATTGGTAGGGTGCCTCTTTTGGGTCCTCTCATACACACTTGACGTATCATTTCTTTTTCAATAAAATTAGCCCTTTTGGCTTTTCTCAAAAAAAAAAAATAATAATAATAAATAAATATATATATATATATATATATATATATATATATAAATATATAATAGTAAATAACTAAGAGGAGAGAAGAGCATCCCAGTAGCAACAACCCTAACCCAGTCAAAGAGGTGGTCGGCCCTTGCATCCCCTAGCTTAATCGGTCCAACCTTACCCAACCGATTCAACCCAGGTGGGTTCTGCATTAGTCTCCGGGGTGAGGGAGATTCGACCTCATTCGTCGAAGCTTTTGGTTTTTTGTACGGAGTCAGATCCACTATATTGAAAGTAGCAGAAATATTATAATCCCCTAGTAGGCCGATCTTATAAGTGTTGTCGTTCAACTTCTTGAGAATCCTGAAAGGTTCATCTGCTCTGGACAATCAATAATGAGGTAAATTTAATTGCACAACTTTAGTTTACTTTATTTAGTGACTCTCTCATTTGTAAATATTAGTTATAGAAAATGAATATAAAAAGTTTTAATTTCCACTATCCGACTATCTGTAGCTACCATAGTAAATTCCAAACCACGGGCTAGGTCTTGACATGCCTTTTCGATACAGTCTCGACTACATCAAGCAAAGAAAGAAACAATGAGTTCACAACAACGGAGACTTGTGAAACTTCCTTATTCCTATTTTTAGCGCATGCACAACCTTTGTTGC
Source organism: Papilionanthe hookeriana x Papilionanthe teres (assembly GCA_022702705.1). NCBI lineage: Eukaryota > Viridiplantae > Streptophyta > Magnoliopsida > Asparagales > Orchidaceae > Papilionanthe > Papilionanthe hookeriana x Papilionanthe teres. Next base: position 103,917,973 of record CM040432.1, read on the forward strand.
CTAGCCTTAGCCACACTTCTCTGCCATTCTTGTTCGAATAAAGCCGCTCATCTGCTCCAGTCAGCCACCGAAGCTGCATGTGATCCTTCCCTGTTCGAGTAAAACCATAACTCCGCTACAACTCCTATTCGCAGAATCACTTACATTGCTTATTCTCTCCTTGTTTTTACTGAAATCTTTCTCTTACTATAGTTCGTACAAATCTAAGTAAACTTGTCAGTCATAGGCAATCAGAGTAGGTAGATTGGTGGGGACTTTGCCAAGTCGACAACAGAGGTTTGCGGATCCTACATCGACAAAAACACCGAATTAGGGGTCCACCTCACTAGAATCTAAAATGATGATATGAACCTCTCTACTTTCTGACACTTAATCTTGTGTGATTTTTAGGGTTATGAATCGCCAAGTGCTGACTAATGACGATTTGAATCAGATAGCAGAAATGCCCTAAGATTCCCCATGCTTTTGCCAAGCTGATGATTCTCCTATCTTAAGAAAACAGATTCAAACACTCATTGAAAGTGCAGTCATTACGAGAGAGCTATCTTATGTTTTACAAAGGGTGTCGAAAATACACTGAAGGGCTTTGTGAAGAATATAATGGAGATATCGCTTCTGCAAACTCCCTAGAAACATTTGGTGGTGGTCATAATGATCCAATTATTGTTGTATTTGGAGGACATGTCATGACAAAATTTATGAACACCTTAATTGGAATGGTATAAAGTTCTCCTTTCTCAAAATAAGCGAAGACCACCTGCATTTATAGACAAGAGGATTAAACAATCTCTCCAGGCCGAAGTGTCTCGCAACACTGACCAGAGAGTCTTATAGGCAGATGGCCAAGCAGGCACCCCGCGATGCAATCCCCTAGCGGGCAAGGCGCCGTGAGGTTGCCAAAGTTTCTAGTAATCTTGGACTTGCAAATGCTTTTAAGAAAAACTAAATTATTTGGACTTTCAAATGATATAAAAATGGAAATAAAGGGAAACATAAATTGAGAATTAAACGTCTGAGATCCGATTGTATTTGAAAGTGATCAAATAGAAATCTAAGTTATACAACAAATAAATCTTTATGTGGTCCATTTAGTACATGAGTCGAGGCTAAACTTTATTGGAGGTTAAGCTTAGGGGTTGGCAAATTGACTTAAATATGAAACATCACAAATTGGAGTTGAAACTTGATTGAGTCCAAGCTTAAGGCTGGCCAATAATTTTTTTTTTTTTTTGCAAACAATTTTTTTTCATTGAAATAAAGCACTGATACAAGAGTTATGGGAGGACCCTGTAGCTAGGGCAACACCCAAGAGCACAAAAGAAAACAGAAATAACGAAGGCACTCTGAAAACTGAGTGCAAACAGGAAAGACCATAGAAATCACACAAAAGTATTAGAAAGGAAAGTGGAAAAGTAAGTCTTCCACTTTCACAAGTAGTAGCTAAAGACGTCTGAGCCTTCCTCTGTTAGGATGTGGAGCGGTGTGAGCGAGTAAATTTTTAAGTGCTTGACCCATTCTAGGGGGAGTCAAAGTATCATCAATTAAACCTAGAAACTTAGACGTACCCCCTATCTTTCTCTTTCTCCAGGAAATGTAAACTTGCCATTGTCGTTCTTCTTCTTCCTTATCTTCTTCTTCTTCTTCTTCGGTCTCATCTTCTTCTTCTTTATCTTCGACGGTTTCTGAGGGATGGGTAGCATTTATGGCACCTTGTTGCGTATTAGGAACATTAGTTTCATCTCTCTCAATAGGCTCTTCTGCGCCGAGAGAAGAGGCAATGGTGATAACTGCAGCACTAGGAGCCACCTCCTCCCCCTGAAAATGTGCGTCTTCCATAAGTGGGTGGAGAGCTGGATGAGAAAGAGGAGGAGAAGTCACATCCCCCCCTCCCTCCCCCCTCTCAAGGCTGGCCAATGATTTAAATATACATAAATTGGGGATAAATTGAAGCATATAAATGTCATATTTAAATATAAAAATAATGATTTAATGTCTTTATCGCCACACGAATCTCAACATATTTGCATGTGAATCGAAAACGGTATTTTAAAAGCTTAAAGTGAACATATGCATGCATCAATGTATTGGCTCAAGTAAAAAAAATTTATATAACTTTAAGCCTTATAGCTTTTGTTTTTAAAGCAATTCTTAATACTATTTATATTTAAAATTATGTAAACTGCCTTAAAACATACAAAATTATCCAAAATAATCAAATATGTGAAATTAAACACCCGCATAGACTCTAGCTAACATTCTAAATGTTTTAACAAATAGCTTGGAATGCTGTGCAGGTTAAGACTAAACTAGAACTCAAATATTTCATGTTTGGAGAAGTAGTCAATTGACCCTTCCTATCTAGAGGGCATAGTTTTAAGTTCCACCCACCTATTTTGATATTTCTCCTCGTAAAGACTAGAGTTGACAAGTATATTAAGTTCCAATGATGTTCAAATTACACATAAAATTTATAAATCCGAATCACCTAGTTGGATTGTCGATTTCCCCATCTTAAAAAATTTTTCTTTCAGCCTAAGCGATATTTTTTTATCACACAATAGGTCCGAAGCATTCCTCCAGTTCAACCAACTTGAATTCTACTAATAACATCACCATCTATATCTCCATCACTTTCAAAAATTGACCCGAGGAATCTAAGGTGTCCGCACCTTTTAATAATTTGATCACCCATAGTTACAATGTCACTGGAGCAATTAATACTAAAATCACATTCCATATATTCAATTTTAGTTCTACTCAAACGAAGGCCATTAGACTCCAAAGTAGACCACCATAATTCAAGTAGTTCCTGAGCTCTTTCTCTAGTCTTATCCATATGAAGGATATCATCAGTGAAAAGCATACTTCAAGGTACATCCTCCTGTAAATTTCCAGTAAAAGCATCATAACTACAGCAATAAGTTATGGGCTTAAAGCTGATCCTGATGTAATCCAGCTGAAACAGAAAAATATTTGCTCAATCCTCCCTCTGTTCGAACACAAGTTAAATGACTTGAATATAAGTCATCAATACTTTTCTTCTCCAAAACTCCAAAGGATGTCTCTTAGAACAATATCGTAAGCCTTTTCTAAATCAATAAAAATCATATGTAGATCCTCCTTATTCTCTCTATACTTCTCCATCAAACCTCAATAAATGTATAGCTTCATTATTAGACCCATCAGCATAAATCCAAACTGATTATGGGAAATCTTTGTAATACGTCTTAACCTATGTTCAATTACGCTCTCCTATAATTTTAAAGCATGACACAACTTAATTCCTCTATAATTTGCATACTTTTGTGCATCGCCTTTTTTTTTAAAATGGGAAACCAAAATACTCTTCTTCTACTCCTCTGGCACCTTTTTATTTTTTAAAAATAATATTAAAAACTTTTTTAAGCCAAGAAACCACCAAATCGCTTGAATATTTCCACACCTTTAGTTTTCTTTAAATTCTCTTCAACCTCTCTTTTTTACTAATGTGACGGTACAAATGAGACATTTTATTATTACTAATGATATTAAAATCACTAAGGTCTATTGTACTTTCAGAAATATCATTGGAAAAGTTTATCAAAATAACTCACCCACCCATGTTGAATATCTATTTCTAAGAAAAAAACTTTTTAATTTTCATTTTTAATACACTTTACTAGAGTAAAAATTTACTTTTCTTTTGTATTTGTTTGACTAGTTCATACATATATTTTTCATCGATTTTAGTATCTAATCTATATAAATGTCAACTAAAGTAGAATTTTTAACATTACATATTGTTCTCTTAGACTTTCATGAGTCATTTACAAATTTTTATAACATAACTTAATTATATTTTATTTTTCCTTGCACATTATTATTCCACCAACAACTATTTTTTATTTATAGAAAATTTTTATTTTAATTCTCTAATGACAACTTTTGTCACTTAATTAATAGTGTTTGTTATTTTATTCCACAAAATTTTCTTGTTCATGAATATCCCAAATCTTGAAATCTTGAAGTTTACTTATAAAAATAAATTTATTTGTCTTATAGATGCCCCCATCTAATTATAAGACAATGATATCTAGTATTCTTTATTTTACAACATTTCGACTTAAAGTTAGAACTAATAATCGATGTTCAGTACTTAAATTCTCACTTCAAATGACCTTACATTTTTGCATTCTCGACGATCTCTTCTTCTCATAAAAAAATAATCAATTTGTGTTTTATTAGATCCATTCTTATAAGTAATAATATGCTCAACTATATTCCTGAATGAAGTATTAGCAATAACAAAATCATATGTTAAAGCAAAATCTAATATGACTCTACCTTCTTCATTAATCAATTCTATTATTTTTACAACATTATCTTTCAAACTCTTATCTATAATTGCACCTGCACCATTTCTAGCGTGACTCCTACCTGAATACTAATGTTTAAAACCTAAACTACTAATCTCTTTAGTCTTTTATCTAACTCATTTAGTTTCTCAATACATAAGATATTTATTTTTCTATAAATCATAATATCGATTAATTTCATTAATTTTCCTATGAGAATATCTATATTCCAAAATCTTATCTTTAGTTTCATTAACTAAATTCTTAACCTACATCCGTCCGTAATGCGGTAACCATTGCTTATTTGACACTACATCCGGGTGCCGGTGTTGCGGCCCTTGCACACTTTTTACTGTATTTTGGCCATACAATATTTCGCTTCTAGGAGACGCCTAGCATTTACACAATGATTAAAAGACTTCAAGTTATAATTTTTTGACAAATTTTATACTGAATACCTATTACCTAACGTAACCCTCCACTTTTCACATCCGGAGTTTGAGAACTAGCAATGGCAGTGTTAGATAGCACAAACATCAACGAAAATAATATCATTGTTGAAAATCAATTAGGTAGTTACAAACAATCAACTGAAAAATGAGAAATAATAGCACCAACCTTACAAATAAGCGATTAGGGTAGTGTCCCAAGAGGGGTTGTGTTGGTTATTATGTTAGATGAAGCTGTGGGAGGGGTGGTTATGGTTGTAGGATGGCACTAGTTGGGAAGAGGGCTGCTGTGGGTGCTAGTAGAGGAAGGTTGGCCTAATTGTGGATAGCAACGAAAGGAAGGATTGCTTGTGGATGAATGACAAACCTGTAGTGGAAGGGGCTACGACAGATGCAATAGTTAGGTGGTGGTTGGGAAGGGCCGTAAGTAGGTGGGAGCAGGGATGAGGCACACATTTTCCTTTTCCTTTCATCTCTTTTGAATGCACCCATGTTTTGAAGGGCTAGGCCCTTTTGTATTTTTGTAACATTTTTGTTATATTAATGCAAAATACACATTTCAATAGAGGAGGCAGGGGTGGAATGGCTGGACAAAGTAGTTGGCATGGATGAAAAGAAGACAGGTTGGGTGAAAGAAAGACAACGGGGTTGTTGTCTTTGCAGAGAGGGGTGGCTGCAGTGATGACAAAGACATCGACGACGACGACGGAGGTAAGGTTCCAGGGGATGGGAAAATCGGGAAAAATCACAAACTCGAAGCGATATACAATCGGAGCTTACTCGTCCTCAGATATTGCCCTAAGAGGGAAAATTGGAGATGTCGATGGCTGTCCTAACAAAAAACACAACAAAAATTAACTCTAAACTAGAGAAAGCAACATATAAATACTAGTAAATAACTAAGGTGACCCCCTCACTTGGGCGGCAACCCTAGTCCAATGACAAGAGCCGGTTCTTGACTACTGCTAGTTGAATTGGTCCGTCTAGAAAGAACCGATCAGCCTCCCTTAGGGAGAGAAGAACCCAGCATCAATCTCACAGAATTAGGAAGCTTCGACCTCGTTCGTTGGAGCTCTAAAAGCACGTTGACGACGACAGAGTTGTAATGTCCCCGGGCTGGAGGATCTTTGACTATCACCCTATTAGCGCCTGGATCCCGTTGTCGACTGCATTGTCTTCCAAAACACTAGATTTTTCCCCACTTACGAGCATGCATCCATACGGTCCAACTTTTTGGGGTTACACCACTGAACTGAACCGGGACTTCGTTCCATATTCTGTTAAATTCTCCCAAAATAACCCAAAGGTGGCTCAATTAGATCTGAAGTGAAGGTAAGCTAAACCTCCCTGGACGATGGTGGCCATGGAAGTGAGGTATCGATCGTGATGACCTAAAATGCCCTCTGTTATGGTTGTCCCATATCTGGAATCGACTTCTCATCCTTACAAATCTCTATCATCACCAAAACTAATCCCACAAACACCTCTCTACTGGTAGGGGCACCTGTAATCTCGGGCTCCACAAATAAGTAGGATGTTGTACTTCCCATCCTTCGTGAACTAGATGTTTCGGAACTCATCGTATCGAGTCCTGTGGTTAAATTGCCATGGTCTCAAAAAAAAATGTGGCAGACATTCATAGATATCAAGTTGCACCACACTTGATCCTGCAGCTGGCTTCAAATCAAAAACTCCACTAGGCACCTCCTATCAATATTGACCATGTTCTTCTTCAACAACATCATACATAATGACAGGGAATGCCTTTGAGTCATGAGACTCAATTTATCTACCATCTGTAAACACCAAGATCTTTCTGCTCCCTCCATCGATGATGAGACTGCATACCTTTTCGTTCACAATGTAAGGGTGCAGAATATGTTATAGCGAAACCACTGCTGCTCCCTCGTATCCTTGGTCTGTATGACCCGTCGAACCACGACAATTTACCCTCATCCAATGGAAGATGACACACCTCGCCTTATTCTTCAACTGTCTCTTAGTCTCCTCCACTGCAACCTACTTGGTAAAGAACATAACTCGACTCATCAGGTAAATAGAGGTGAAGTGCCCAAATCCATAGCATTTGAAGCATTTTCTAGCCAGGACAATAGTGAGCTGCTCCTTTTCTTAGACTTCTTCTCACTCTAGGCAACTTTGTCCTTATCCTGACTAATGTTCTTGTTAGGTATGACTCATATACCAGATAAGGGACAGATGTTGAAGCAGAGCGGAAGCATCTGTCCAATTCGAGAAGTTTTGTTAAATGGATTGGTGGTACGGGGGCAACACTGTTGCGGTACGATACATGGACAATTTTGTAATTACATCTTGTATAGTAGGGTTATATTTACATATATATATATGTGTGTTGTGTTTGTAAGCCTAAGGTATATAAATCCTTGTGTTCGTTCTTGATTGTTTTGTTGATTCTTGCGTTTCTTTGCACTAATTTCTCAACAGTTGGTATCAGAGCGAGGTTCTAGGGCAAAGGAGTTTGGCTCAGGAAGGAAGAAAAGGAAGGCTTTGCATGAGACGAAGAAGATTGCAGTAGTGCGGCTTGGTTTTGGCACAAGACAAAGAAGATCGCATGTAGTGCAACTTGGCTTCGGCGAGAGACAAATAAAATCATGGAAGGGGCGATTTGAGATGGCTTTGTTCGATGCAAAATTCGATGTGGTGAAGTATGCTAGAACCGGTAACCTCGGATTGTGGCAAATAAGGGTGAATGATTTGTTGGCGCAACAAGGGATACTGAAAGCATTGTGGCCAACAAAACTAGATACCATGGAGGATAAAGATTGAGAAGAATTGCAAAAACAAGCAGCAGGAACCATACGTTCATGTCTGACTGATGAGGTTATGTATCACGTAATGAATCTAAATCTCCAGGAGAAAAATAAAAGAAATTGGAAACTTGATTTATGTCCAAATCCCAAACGAATAACCTGTATCTAAAGCAAAGTCTGTATGGGCTGAAGATGCAAGAAGACTCTGATTTGACGCAGCACGTGAATGTCTTCAATCAAATAATCACAGATTCAGCACGGCAAGATGTGAGTATTGAGGATGAAGACCGAGCAATGAGTTTGTTGTGTTCATTTTCTTCCTCTTATGAATACCTGGTGACTACTCATATATATGAGAAATAAATGATTAATGTTGATGAGATTACTACAGCATTGTTGGTTCACAACCAAGAAAACAGAATGCAGGGGAAAACTATCATGGTAATAATTTATATGTTAAAGAGCAATCAGGATCGTGAAAGGAAGCAAGAGAATGAGAGTTCTGGAAAACGAAATTCCAAATCAAAGTCTAAAGGCATAAAGACGATCATTGCTACACGTGCAAGGAGCCGAGACATATGAAGAGAGATTGTCCAAAACTCAAAAAGCAGATTTATTAGAAACGTGATGCATCATCCAAGTCTGTAAATGTGGTACAGAGTGACAATTAAGATTGCAGTGATGGTGATGGATGCATGGATTCTTGATTCATGATGCTCTTATCACATAAACACCTAATAGAAAGCGGTTCATTTAATAAAGATTATCTAATTCTGGTTCTATCTATTTACGTGATGATAGATGATGCAATATTATTAATATTGGTGAAATCAGAATTAAGATGTATGATGACACTGTTAGAACATTATGTAATATTAGACATTCCATCTTTAAAAAGAATTTGATTTCTTTGGGCAATTTACATAGAAATGATTTTATCCCTAAAGCAGATGAGGATATAAAAATCATTAGAATTATTAAGGGTGCACAGCCTGTGATGAAAGGAAAGTTAACTGCAGAGAATATCTAAACTGTTAGGGAGTGGAGTTCATTCTATCGAGTCATATGATGATAATACAAAATCGTGCCACATGCGTCTTTGTCATCTTAGTGAACGTGAGATGACTGAATTGCATAAAAGAAATCTGTTGCGTGGTTAAAAGCTGCAAGCTAGATTTTTGTAAGTTTTGTGTTATTGGAAAAGACACTAAAGTTAGTTTCATAACTTGAAAGCGCAAAACTGAAGGGATTATTGATTATGGGTATTCTGATGTATAGGGCCCTAATAAGGGAATCATTATTGGGAGGATCTCTGTATTATGTTAACTTCATTAACGATTTTTCTAGAAAAGTTAGGGTGTATTTCTTGAAACATATATCTAAATTTTTTACCAAATTCAAGCTTTTGAAAGCTAAGGTGAAGAACTAAACTGGTAGAAAGATCGAGTATCTGAGGTCTGATAATGACAAAGAGTACACAGATTCATAGTTTCAGAAATTTTATGAGGATCATGAGATTTATAGGCATTTTTCAGTCATGCAAGACACTACAGCAGAATGACAATGCAAAAAAGGATAACAAGTTTAACTGAAAAGACAAGATGCTTGAGACTAAATGCAGGGTTTCCTAAAAGCTTCTGGCAGATGCTGTGAATATGGCGTGCTGCCCCATCAATAGATCACCTCGGACATCATTGGGTGGTAATGTTGCAGAAGAGGTATCATTAAGTAATGTAGTTGATTTTGATCACTTACGAATTTTAGGTTGTTCTGCTTATGTGCATGTATCTGGTGATGAAAGATCAAAACTTGATCCAAAATCCAAGAAGTGTATCTTTCTGAGCTACAACAAAGGTGTGAAAGGATACATGTTTTGGGATCCGATTGCAAAGAAAATGGTGATCAGTAAAGATATCGTCTTTGATGAGCAGTTCATGTTGCAACAACATCAAGACAAGGAACCAGAAAATATCTCAAGTTCAGATACAGTGCAGATGGATTTAGAACAGCATCCAGCAGTAACTGAGAGAGTTGAAAGTTCAAATTCAACATTTGGTGATTCTAATATTGATGATCTGCAAAATTATAATAGTCAAAGATAGACAGAGACACACCAATATAAGGCCCCCAAGCAGATTGAGTTTTGAAGACTTGGTCTCTCGTGCACTTCTCATCAGTAGCAATGATCTAGTCACCTTTCAAGGAGCTATCACTAGTAGGAGAAAAAGAAATGGATTGGTTCAATGGTAGAAGAGATGAAGTCTTTGCAGAAAAACTATACATGGTAGCAAAGGGATTTCCACAACAGAAGGTAATAGATTATGATGAAATCTTTTCTCCTATGGTCAGACATACTTCAATAGAGCAGTACTTGTATTAGTAGCTATCTGGGATTTACATCGGTAGCAGATGAATGTTAAAACTGCATTCTTGTGTGGTGATCTAGAGGAGCGGATTTACATGGAGCAACCAGAATAATTCACTCAACCTAGACAGGAGCATCCAAATTGCAGATTAAAGAAATCAATGTATGGGTTTAAACAGTTTTCAAGACAATCGTACAAACGGTTCGACTCCTACATGATTCAGATTGGCTATAAACGATGTGAGTATGATTATTGTGTTTATGTTAAAAGCCTTAATAATTGTTCTTTTATTTTTCTACTATTGTATGTTGACGATATACTGTTTGTTGTAAAGAATATGCATGAAGTACTTCATCTGAAAGCTTTATTGAGTCAGGAATTTGATATGAAAAACGTGGGTGCTATAAAGAAAATTCTTGGAAAGGAGATTCACTGAGATAGAGACTGACGACTATCGTTATCTCAACGAGGCAATGTTCAGAAAGTTCTAGATAGATTTGAGATGAGAAAATCAAAGCCTGTGAGCACTTCATTGACAAATCATTTCACGCTTTCTTCAGAACAGTGTTCCAAGACAAATAGAAAAATCGAAGACATGGCAAATGTTCCATATGCCATTGTGGTTGGCTGCTTGATGTGTGCAATGATATATACTCGCCCTGACTTGGCTCATGTTGTTAGTTAAGTTTGCAAATATATGTCTAAAATCAGTAGACGACATTGGAAAGAAATCAAATGAATTTTCAAGTATCTGAAGGGTACTTGTTGAGTATCTAAGTTGCTAGACAAGCATGGAAACCCAACCCACTTTGGTGTGTGTGAAACTCCTTGGTATCTTTTTCCTAAAGGGTTGGATATTCGTTAAGGTGGATATTTGTTAGATATGTCTCATATACAAGATAAGGAGCAGATGTTGAAGTGGAGCGGAGCGAAAGTATCTGTCTAATTGGGGGAGTTTTGTTAAGTGGGTTGGGGGTGTGAGGGCAACGCCCCCGTAGTACGGTACAAGAGTAATTTTGTAATTATATATTGTAAAGTAGAGTTATATATATATCTGTTATGTTTGTAACCCTAAGATATGTACGATTTTCAACAAATCAAAAAGACGTCGCCGTTCATTGCTTCTGATAACGTAGCATATTACCGAACGTCGTTAAATCATTATGTTCGTTCTTGATTATTCTGTTGATTCTTGTGTTTCTTTGCCCTAATTTCTCAACACTTTTTAACTCTCTAAGGCATGTTGTGACGTCTCCAACTGCGAGTAGCTGTCTAACTAGTGATGGTTCTCTATCCTGTTTCTGCTATCTCTCCGCCTTCAATGCTAAGGTCTGTACATCTCCAAATGAACAATAAGGTTGCAACTGCACAATGTGGTTGATAGCTGGCTCCAGGCCCCATAAATATGGGCCTATAGTAGTTACTCTAGCTCGACCAACTAATACTTTATCTGCAACTAGTCAAACTTTGTCGTGAACTCCTTCACTGATCAATCTCTCTATTGCAGGTGGTGGTGTCTCAGAAACATATCCTGACGGTAAAGAGGAGGTAGGTATTTTCTCTACATCTCCTTCTTCATCTTCTTCTGTCTTGTAATTATGTCACCGTCCAATCCTTTATTTACCTCCGATCAATAGATATCGTGTGGCTTTAATTTGAACCTCTTTGGGTAGGTAACCTCTTCTGATATCTTCCTGTTTCAAGATATTATATGTAGGGATCAATCCAACACTCTAGTCCCTTGGTCTCAAATTCCATTGTTTCAATTTCTTTAATAATCGATTGGACCAGTTTTTGAGGCATCCCCTCTACCAAGCAGATGCATTTGAATCAGAGATCGGCTAGTTGATTTTCCTCTTGGATATGTGCTCAATTTTAAAACCTTCAAATTTCCCAATCTCCGTCTTTGCTTAGATATTTGTACATCATATCGTCCCCAACTTTGAATTCTTCGTTCATTGATTCAACACTAATTGTAAGTCGCACATTACTAGGAGGTATTGGGAGCCCCTCTCATAGGCAAAGCACAATCAGATAATTAAAAATTATACTCAGCCTAATTATTAATAAGCTCGAATTCGACCTCAATAGACAGATATAGGTGCTCTCCAGTCGAACTAGTCAAGGCAAGACCCAGTCCAGTTTGACGTGATGCTCCATTGATGTGCAGTGTCTAGGTCATGTTTTCGACAAGTGCTCCTTCGTTCGACTCACTTGGCTCAAAAAAATCCGTGCCAGGAAGTCAGTTATCGCTTTCACTTTAATAGCATTTTGAGGTTTATACGAGAATATTAATTCGTTGAGTTCTACCACAATTCGAGGAGCCGACGGAATGCTCCAGCCAAGGACAGATCTGAGCGAATTATCTATGATGACCCAGATTGAGCGTATCTTGAAGTATAGCCAGAACCTGCGAGCGAAAACAAGAACAAAAATTAGCTTTTCCATAATGAGGTACTTGAGCTCGATTCCTCGGAGGACTCGACTGATGTAGGGGACTAGAAATTGCTTCTTATGCTCCTCCAGAACTAAGACCGAGCTGATGGCTTCAGGTCCAACCCCAAAGTATATAGAAAGCTCTTCGTTTGGTTTAGGGCTCTATAAAAGCGTTGGAGAGGCCAAACATTCTTTCTGTTTTTTGAATGTTTGCTCACATTCTTCCGACCAAACAAATTCTTTTCTCTCCTTACGTATTAAAAAATGTTGCGCACTTTTCGCCCGATTGGAGATGAACTGGCTTAAATGTATGATCCGGCTAGTGAGCATCACTTATTTGGTATTTCGAGGAGATAGCACATCCAATAACGCATGTACTTTCTCTGGATTAGCTTTTATTACCTTCAGAGTTTAGAGGTAACCGAGGAATTTTCCTGTTGACACCCCAAAAGTGTTATTTGAGTGGATATAACCTCATGTTGAATTTTCTAAGAGTTTCAAATGATTCTTTTAAATCTTTTATATTTTATTCGGTCGTTTTCTTCTAACTAACACATTATCCACATACTCTTCAATATATTTCACTTTTTACTTGGAAAAAAATATATCCATCAGCCGCTATTAAGTAACCTCAACATATTTAAGCCCAATTTACATTATAATATAACAAAATACACCCTCGCTTATTACAAATGTTGTCTTTTCCATGTCCATCGAGTACATCTTTATTTGATGGTAACCGAAGAAGGCGTCTAGGAATCTCATCATTAAGTGGTCAGCTATTGAATCCACCTGTGCATCGATCCTTAACAGAGTGTAGCTATCCTTCAGCAAGCAGCGCTCAGATTTGTCAAATCTACGCACATCCTCCATTGTCTTTCGCCTTCTAGACCATGACAACATTCGATACTCAGGTTGAGTATTAAACTTCTCAGACATATCCGGCCTCCATTAGTTTTGGTACCTCCTCCCGGATCAATTTGGCCAAGATAGCAATCGAGGACCTCATCTTATGCTTTGGTCGGGCCGCTGGATTGACATTCAAGTAGTCGCATGCTATATCGACCGGTATTCCTGACAACTCAGTGGCAGACCGGGCAAAAACATATAATGATCTCGAAGGGTCATGATCAGCATGTCCTTTGACTACACATCAAAATTTTCACTTATTAATAAAAAATTTTCCCGACTCGCCTTCGATTGCCGAAATTTCAAGGGTCGTTTCGCTGCTTTCAATGCCATTGTGCAGGTTTCCAAGTTCAAACGTTTTCTAATCCACACTTAAGACCGCTCGAAGGTAGTTGTTCCGGGACTACTCAAGGTTGCCTCAAACTATGATGACTTTCCCGTTGCATGAGAATATTTAGTAGGCTGAAGTAATGACCATGAAAGTGTTGAAAAGGGGCTGGCAGAATATGTCCACTTCACCAATAATTGTGCCAAAATCGCAACTAGGTCATTTATATTCTCTGCATTCATTGTTCACTTCGTTGAAGTCTTGATCAGTCTCATGTGCATTCATAATTTATTTCTTCTTATCATTATTGCTTAAATTACAAACACAAATAAAATGATATTCATGAATATTTAGGATATTTTTCTACAAGAAATTGAGAATGCATATTTATGAAAAGAACAATTAAATGTAAATATAAAACTTTTTCTTTAATTTATCTTCCTTTTCCAAAGAGAATATATTATAAAAATGTCATTTCTTCCTTGTGTAATATTTTTTGATTCTTTATTTGCATCTGTTGTGGGCATATTTCTGATTACATCGTCAAAGACCTGTTCGTCTTCAATCATCCAAGAAGGTTCCTGTGAAAGCACTGGATCTTCATTATTAACAATTGTATCATCATCAGAGTCTATGTCATTTATCAGTATTGAATCGAAGTCTTATTTTTTCTTATACTTCTCTTCCTTAATCTAGTATTGTATCTTACATATACGAGAGCACCCAACTTCTTGCGTTCCAACCTGTTCCTCTTCTTTGTATGAATCTAAGATGAAAAATATTATTTTTAAGAGGCGACGATAAAAGCAAATAATAATAATTTTAACAAAATAGAAAAATTATCATCGATTCAATAGTGCTCAAATTTTTTTCATAACCTGATGAACTGCATGTGAGGCTAAGAACTCAAATCACAAAATTTGTTAACTCAGAAATTTTCCCACCAATACTCCTCCACTAATCAGTAGGAGATCTCAACTTTCTTGAATTAATAACAACTCTACTCTCAAAATCTCCTCTTAAGTTATCATACATGTCTAGTTGAATATCAACTCTAAGACACTCTTCATACTTCAACATTCATTTTATACCAGCAATCAACCCTTCTTTTACCTCATCGTCATTACAAAAATTTTCTTCAAAGTGAAATTGAGTGTTTAAATAACCAATTGCTTGTAGTGGTTTACGAAGTTGGACTTACTATCTTGCATTAATTTTCCTTCAAATAGATTCATGCTTCTTTTCATTATTCCCACAATTAAAGGTATTATTTTACTTTTGTTGAATCCATTAACGCAAAAATATAACCCATGACTGCCTTTCTTCTGAGTCAACATCTCCTAGAATATTTCCAAGTGGCACAACACTTTAGATACAATAAGCAAGATAACCCAAAAATAGTGGTCAAACAAAATAATAGCATCAGCTTTTATACCTTTCTCTTATTGGCCCCTTGACTAAAAAAACACCAAACTTCTGAGGCAAACATTGTCTAAAGTGGTTGCTTCAGCTTGTAAGTGCTTTGAAATGTTAAATAAGTCGTACCAAACTGTGTGATGGCTAGACGAACGAGTTCCCTCTCCTTTGTAAGAGATCTCATCAAACCAAGAACTCATGGGTGCCCATAAATGAATTTTATTACAACTTGTTTTGGCTTTGCAAGTGTGCTCTCGTGAATCTTCAATTTTCCAATGTCTTCAAACATTAGGTCAATACAATATGTTGCATATGGTGTCCAATAAATATGTTGCTTTTCTCCAATATTTTTTTACCCACATTCACATAGTTTGACCCATTATCTGTTATAATTTGCACCACATTTTTTCTTGCACTTTTTCAATCACGTCATCCAAATAAGTGAATAGTAACTCACAACTTTTTATAGCATTAGAAACATCCATAGATTTAAAAAAAAAAAATCCAAGCTGGACTGTTCACAAGAAAATTAATCGAAATTTTACTTTTTTCTTCTATCCAACTGTCGGACATAATTGAGCACCCATATTACTCCATGTCTTCTTATGCTCCTGTAAAATCCTATTGATTGTAGCATTCTCATCTTTGAGTATCCAAGTTCTCAATTCATGCATTGTATGCGGAGTAAAACCAAGTCCAAAATTAGCAACAACTTCAAACATAGACATGGAATATGGGTCGTTGACAATTTTAAAGTCCAAGCCGGCAAAGTAGTGGAATTTACCAACTGCCCTACCTTTTATTTTTTTTTTCACTTAGAATTTAGAGTAAAATTCATTGTTTGTGTTGTGGAAGAATCCATTGGACCTCTAACTCTTGGTGACCTCAGGAAGAAGTGAACTAATGATAAATTTGCAACAATTTGACATTCACTAATATTTATTGCACTGCTTCTAATATCATTTAAGGCACTGTGACATTGTGCTTTCACATTGACATCTTCTTCTAATGCCTTCTTGCATCTCTCTTGAACTTTAGTAATGGCTTTAGTACATGACTTAATGCTTTTATGTGTGTTTGTAAGATATTATTTCATCATGTTTATTGTTCCACTACACACTTGATTGCAAAATTTTCATCTGAAATATTTTTTATTTGATATGCTTGTTGTATATTGACATGCAAAGTCTTTCTTGTTAGTGCGACTACTACCGACCAAACAATCCTCCCCTTGCATTACTAGTTAATAACTAACCTAACACAAAAAAAAACAGATCAATTCCACCTCTATTAGATTGCATATATGAAAAAAAAATTGCGGTTTATTTAGCAAGAGTGATTTCTAGCAAATCTTTAACATGAAAGGAATAAAAAATTGTGGTTCAATGTACCAGCTACAATGAAATCATTAAAAAAAAAATGCAACAGTCAAATTTGTGAGCTACAGTAACCAAAAAATTGCGGCTTCAGTGAAATGATAAATTAAAGACTCATAATTTTATTGTTTCTACTTTCTATGCTACAAGAACACCACAAAAGACTCATATAGAAGCATAACAAAATCACAAACCTCACTCGTTGCGCAGCTGTGGGAGAGACAATGCGGGCGAGTGTGGGAGAAAACGACGCAGACGAGCTTGATCCAAGCCTGTGTGCGAGAGGAAGATCGCCTGCATGCGGGGTGAAGACGATGCAGATAGGATGAAGACGATGCAGACGATGCAAGTGCAGTAATAAACTGTAGCTTAGAGCACAGTTACTGTGCAAAGGAGAGGAAGGAAGACAAAGGAGAAGTTGAAGGAAGAAGCAAAAGAAGAAGAACAAGGAGAAGTTAAAGGAGGAAACCTTTGATGTCGAGTTTGAACTCTGCGTGCGATGGAGGAAGCAGTTCCTGTAGAGAAGGGGGTTGCGGCTCGAATCAAACAGCTATTTAGAATTAGGGATTTTCAACCCATTTTATTTGATTAGAAGACAGGACGTAGGCCTCGTGAGGTGGCACTCCGATGCTTCCCAAGCGTAAGCCCCGTGCGATTAACAGCCCTCTCGTGGGCTTGGGGCAAAAGGAGTTACGCCCCGCCCCAAGGCGCGCCCCAAGGGCATCCTAAAAACGCATTTTAAAAATAGAGCCACCACCACCACCACACCAATATAAACACATCACCACACCACCGACACTGCATAACGCTACCACAAGACCACCACCACAACCATCGCACCAACACCACCGCCACCACCACCACACTACACCGCCACCACCACCACACTACATCACCACCACATTATTACCACAGCATTACCACCATGCCGCACCACACCACTACCACCCAACCACCACACCACTACCACCCAACCACCACACCACGATCACACCAACACCACCACTACACATCATTACCATCACCACACTACCACCACACCATAATGAGAGAGAGCAACATAAGAAACCTAACTATGCCAAACACAAATTCATCTAAAATAGATGTAATGAATGTGTTATACTAAATATAGAAAAAAAAACAAATAGCTATTCTATTTAGTAGATCCAAACTCAAATTCATCCCCCGAGAATTTGTCTTGAAATTTACGAGTGAGAAGGTGATCATCGTCCTCCAACATCATATTACGAATCTCAACCAATATAAACTCAAATTCAGGTCACATGCACGGTTGCAATTGAGAGCAACATTCAAAACAACCTGAAAACCTCACCAGTCCCAACTGAAATTCATCTTAACAGAGAGCCCAAAGGACACAAATCGAGCATGTATGGCAACTCCACTCCTCACCCATTGAAAAGAAATTGAGAAAAAATCTTTAAAAAAATCACAAACCGCAAACCTCAAAGAACAAAGACACTCATAACCACAAACCATAAAGGGCAAAGAGACCCATAACCAAACTAAACAACTCAACTCTAAATCCCTTTCTTCCAGCCACAAATTGTAAAGAGCAAAGAGGCCACAAACCAAATTCTTTGAAGTTACACAACAAACAAATACGAATCTTCCAAATCCTTTTCTTCCAAACATGAACCACAGAGCAAAGAGGCCACAAACCAATTTCTCCCAAGTTCACAAAAAAAAAAATGATACGCGGATTTCCAAATCCCATTCTTCCAACCACAAACCGCAAAGAGCAAAGAGCCCATAAACCAAGTTCTCCAAAAGATCGCAACAATAATGAAATAGGGATCTTCCAAATTCCTTTCTTCTAACCACATACTGCAAAGAGCAACGAGACTACAAACCACAAACTGCAAAAAGTAAACCCACAAATCACAAATCGCGAAGAGCAAAGAGACCACATACCACAAACCACAGCAAAAAGACTACCCAAAATAAACATTGAAGGTAAAGAGTAGAAGGTATCAGAGGTTGAGGGAGAGCAAAAGGAAGTAAATGACAGCAATCCCTCGCGACAAAGCCGCAAAATGCAGAAAAAACAAGGGAAGAAGATAACCCTAAGCAACGTCGTCGCTCGAAGGGATAGGAAGAGGACAATCAGGTAATCACAAAAAGATGAAATGCTGAACGCGTGGGGTAGCCAACTTATCAAAATTAAGCAGCCTTTGATTAAAAACCGTCACGCCGTGCTTTCCAAACAGCCCATTTAGCATTTCAGAATGCGCCGCAATAAAAAAGTTGCCCCAAATGCATCCTAAGTTTGCATCTCTTTAACTGATTCTCTTTTGTAGTTTTACTATCTTTTATAATTGAATCATTTATGTTAATGAAAAGAATTTGCTCTTTTGTCCGTGTCGGCCTGAGAATTTTTTAAAATGGGTTCAAATTTCAAACTAGTTTTCATATACACAGGTGATAATTATGATTTTGAAAATAATATTTTAATTTTTAAAATAAATGAGACCAAACGAGTCTCACATATTTGATAGTTTGGATGGTCAAGTGTAATACCACAAGTAATACACAATCCCGAAGAATAGACATACCACTTGACAGTACGCTTAACCACATAAACTAAAGAGTTTTGTGACATACGTTTGATCTGCGAAATCTTTTATGTGGGGCTGACAAGTTCCCCTACATAATATAAAGATTACATAGGGTTTATTTTATCTGGATTCTTGGTTCCCTATAAAGGCAAACCCCTAAAGTTAATTACATCTTAAATGACCAGATGTCACTTAAGAAAACTCTCGATTAAGATCAGTTGTTCTGTCTTCAAGATTGTCAAAGTTCAAGTTTTCATGATTGGATATGGGAAAATCAAAAGAGAATGGCTCAAGTAGGAACAACCATTTTCAGGAATTCAAAGAAGAGAAGAGTAGAGGAAGCCACAGATCCGAGGAAAACCCCGGTGACCTCCCAACTATCATATTATTTGGTTTTATGTCTTTGAAATGATGTTATTTAAAGTTTAATCCTGTAATTTATTTAAAATTTAGTACTTACATTCGCACGATATCTGATCGTGCAAATAGCCTAGAATGATATGAGGGTTTACACCGTACCATACAACAACTTCGGAATCCTAAAAACTTTAGGACTTATATTGCACAACAGAGTTGTGCAAAAACATAAAAATAAGGTGATCATTTGTGTCGCGCTAGGCGAACTACCTCGAAATCCTATGGATTGTTATTTAAACTAAAGGAAGGTTTTGTTAACGTAGACTCGTTCTGCTGCTTGTAGATTGTCATCCTTCGTCTGCTGCATCGCCGTTGTGCTGCTCACAAGGACTTGCTTCATGCTCCATGCTTCCCATTGTAACGATTGCAGGTTTAGGGTTTATGTTTTGTATTTACATGTGTAATTATTATTGAGTCTAATGGTCTGCCGTAGGGTACCTCCTAAACTGGGTGTCCTATTATCCTCTATCCTAAAAGCCCCTGCAAGTCTATAGAAGTAACATGAATAATAAAAAAAAACATGCAACGAGGCTTTGTAAGCAATAAACAGTAACATCACAAGTATGAACTATATATATATATATATCTATGCAGTAAAGTGCGGTAAGGAAAACGGTAAAGTGTGCAGTAAAGAAAATAAAATGCTGTAAATATAAAACAAATCTGTATATCTGATTGATCTGCTACCCTGAAGATCTTGAGGAAAGCCACAAATGACCCATGATAACCCGAATAAAATTGTAGGAAAAGACGAACGAGTAAAACCAAAATACAATGTCATGTATAAAGGACCGATGTATGTGATTTATATATGACATTGAGAATGTCCCCAATTGCCAGGAGGATTTGAGTGTAAGATTCAAGCTCAAATCCCGAAGTATTGGATTTCACTGTAAGTTAAGTCGTTATAAGAATTTCATAATTGATTTAATTAAGGAAGCGTAAACTACATCTCAGTGCATCCTCATGTCTAGTGTTTTAATCAGTTTGTGAATTAGGATCGAGTGTCTAACTTCATTATTCGAAAATTAGGTGGATGAACTCTCACCTAGGGTGTGCCCCTAAAATCTAGGAAGCTTACACTGTGGATTAGGTAGATGAACTCTTATCTAAGGTGTGCTCCTAAAATCTAGGAAGCATACACTGTGGATTAGGTAGATGGGCTCTCACCTAAAGTGTGCTCCTAAAATTTATGAAGTCTAAACTTTAACTTGTGTTTGAAATGTTTTAAAGTGTTCTACCCTATATTAAGTGCTTTCCAACTACACAAATGTCTTTAAGTGTTTCTCAATTAAATTGTGACTCAACCGTTAAAAATAAACCAAGAGAACGGAGGAGGTCAGCCCACTTCCAAAAAAACTAGCAAAGCAAAAGAAGGTAAAAGCAAGTGAATCAGTCTAAAATAACAAAATTTAAAGATTCTAAATCAGCATGTAAATCAGTACTTATACGATGCCCAAAACCTATCCAAAAAAGTGTATAAAACAACCCCAAAATGATATTTTTTGTCTTAAAGAAATGCTTAAGACTAGCCCAAATCAATCAACAAAAGCAGCTCAAAGCAGTGCCAAAATAGTGCCAAAACGGTGCCAAAATAGTCCAAAACCGCTCCAAAATCAGCCCACAAAAAGCACTTTAAAGCACTTCAAACAACACTTTAAAATGCCCCAAATTTTAAATTTCCTAAACAACTCTCATGTAAGCCTAAAATATCAATTTTAAATTTCCCAAAATCAACAGTAAAATCTAGCACAAAACAGTGAAAACGAAGAGCCAAAATAATGATTTTTAGTACTTCCAAATAACAATAGTACAGCTCAAATACAACAACCTTTAGCTCTTCCTAACAACAGGAATACAGATCAAATAAAGCATCATTTTATTCTTCCAAACCCACGAGTTTATAAGGCTCAAAACAACATTTATGTCATTCAGAAACTTTAAATTCAGCAAGTAGGTATACAAATACTCAAGCTTGTGTATTTTGAAAAGATAATGAATTGAGTTTTAGGTATGGGAAAACGTAAGGATTGAATAATATGCGTGAGTTCCCCAAGTTGCATAAAACCGGCTTTACATGAATTTAAGGTTCACATATAAAATCAAGCCAAACAAATTTCAGATTTGTATCGCATATAAGGTTATCACAAATGCCAACAAGCTTTGCAAGTAACATATAAAATTTCCAGATTTTAAAATATAGTGCACTAAAATTTTCAAACCTTTACAAATGACACAAAAAAAATTCTCATTCGCATCCATTAATTCCATTTCAAACAAGCCGTCACACAAAATGTAGACCACAAAAATGAAAAGCAGTGACATGTGATATATTTCAGAATTAAGTGTTACACATATGAATATATACACGAATTTGAAGAAAAATCAGCAAATTGTCATTTGGGAT
Organism: Papilionanthe hookeriana x Papilionanthe teres; assembly: GCA_022702705.1. Classification (NCBI taxonomy): domain Eukaryota; kingdom Viridiplantae; phylum Streptophyta; class Magnoliopsida; order Asparagales; family Orchidaceae; genus Papilionanthe; species Papilionanthe hookeriana x Papilionanthe teres. The sequence continues at coordinate 103,939,776 of CM040432.1, forward strand.
CCAAACATAACATATGCAAATATGCAAGGATTAAGAAATCTGCACGTATATATGTTGAAGCAAAGTGTTCATGCACATAGGCACTTAAAATTTAAGCAAATAAGCAACACATTATGAAATTTTTATGTTAGAGCTGCTCAAACAAAAGAATTCCTTACAATTTCAGATGATCGGAGGATGGAAAAGATCCTCACTGCTCACGACAAAATGAGAAAAAAGGCAGCATAAATAATTGAGCGAGGGAGGTGAGTGGGAGAGGCGAGCGGGCGAACGGCTTGTCGAGCAAGGAAGCTAGGTTTCAGTGTAGAGAGAGAGCCGAGCGAGCGAGCGGGCGGGCGAGCGGGCGAGCGGGCGGGCGAGCGGGCGGGCGGGCGGGCGAGCGGGCGGGCGAGCGGGCGGGCGAGCGGGAAGGTGAGCCAAGGATTTCGGTCTGTGAGGAAGAGGGGCCAATGGAATCGAACGGTCCAAACTCTAGGTGCAAATGGCAAGGTCGAGAGTCGCAGGCGAGCGGGTTGTGCAAGGAGGATTCCGGGGGAGCGTGAGAGAGGGGCAGGTGAGGTCTTTGGTCGTAGAGGGAACGGGGGTTCTGGTCGCGAGCAGAAGAGGAGACAAGGAAGGCGGGTTCGGTGCAAGGAGGCGAAGCGAGCGGGAGAGAACCGAGAGAGGAAAGGCGAGTAGGAGGAGCGGAGGCCAAATTTTTTTTTTCTACGTGAAGGAGCAGCGCCAGGATGAGAGGGGAGCATTTAGGGGAAGAGAGTAGGCAGCCTCGAGAAGAAGCGTCGGCCAGGCTCGCTCGCAACTGGGAGGCTGCTCGGTCTAGCGGGGATCAAGGAGGCGAGGTGTTGGGGCTCACGCGAGCATGGGGAAGCTGAAGGTGTGTGAGTTAGGAAGAAACGAAATTGCTTTTTTTTATTTATTAATTGTAAAATTTTTAATATTAAAATCTCCCAAATCGCGTATTATTTTCGTGCAACAAACCCCAACAATATGGGTGTCCTCCCAAGCTAAAATCGACGTCCCAAATGCACTGGCGCAATCCATTTCATCATCTGAGATCGTTCGAACAAGTGCATCAATTGGGTGCAATTTGCTCGTATGCGGAATTATAGCAATATGGGTGTCCTTCATGGGTAAAGTTAACGTTCCGGACGCGCCGGCGCAGTCCGTTTCATCATCCGGGGTCAACCGGACAATTTCATCGATAATCTGGTCAAAAACACGTCGAAGTCGATTTTTCTTCAAATTTTGACCCGTGATCGATCGTTGCAAAAATTGATTTATGTTTCAATTAACTATGAAGCCTTTATAGGTGTAAATGATGTAAATTTTGGTGTTTATGTGCGTGAGAATTGCGTGCACCACGAAATGTAATCTCCTAAATCTAAGGGTTTCCTTGGGGCTTTCCAATCCCTATAGAAATTCTCTCTGAGTTTCCACATGGTGGTCCTTAACCACTAGACCAAATGATGATGGTCCGTAAACATAACTACTCGATCAAATGATGATGGTTTAAGATTACTCATGCGAGACACCGCAAGAGAACATGAAATGGCTTGAATTTCTAAGAGGGGTGGGTCCCAGCACTAGTTCTCTAAGAGAGTCAAACAGAAAATCCTAGGGCTAGAACCTAGGGTCTAAGGAGAGGAGGAAAAAGTACCTCATAAAAATGAGGTCAACAGTCAAGAAGAAGAAAAATAAAAATATACAAGAAATCTTCGATCTGATCACTTGGAAGACTATGAAGTTAATATACCCTCCATAAGTTAGTAGGACGACATGTAGAAATGTGAAACATTCATGAATCTAACTTTTGCTTAGAAAAAAATGCAACACAGCCTTACAGTGTATGCTGATAACTGGGAATGCCTTGAAAGTAATAAAAACGTCATATAGTAAGGTTATGTAATGCAAATCTAAAAGGTTTTTATTTAGAGCGAATAATAAGTGTGTTGATACTTCTTATAGATATCATGCTTAATGTTCTGATCAAATCAAGAACAGTTTGCATTCTCTAGAAACTACAATAATTTGATTTGGCTATCTATGTTGGTTGGAGCTCAAGTAACTAGTTTTCCTGTGTCCACTGATTTTATTACCAAACAATTGTTGTCTGCTGCTGTAGTTACTACCGCTGAATATTCACTACCTCCCGTGTAGGATTCCCTTCGTCTCCTATTAACGTTCTGGTGCTAGTTAACACTTTTTTCACTGTTTTTCTTATGGGGTAATTACATACATAGCACTTAAAACATTGATATTTAGAAATGTAGCACGTTATTTCATCCATTTTCAAATTCTCACTCAAATATCAAAATTCATGAACCCTAACCCATATTTTTCATTTTTATCAAATCAAAATGAATCAGTTTGGAAGTAAAAAAAGTCACCTGAATGTTAGTTTTGTAAATAGTAATGTTTTAAGTTTTGTGTATATAATCATCCCTTTTCATTACGAATGCAATTTAGATAGTTGCTATGCATCTTAATATGCAAGATTCCAGTATATAAATAACTGCGCCTCTGAATTTTGTTGGGAACTGACTCTTATGAATGCACAATAGCAAGAAAATGGTAGCTGTTTTCTTCTAATCCGGGCTCTGTAGTGGGCAAGGAAACTTGCACTTTTTGTACAAGTAGGATCAGAAAGTTTTTTTCTTTTTTCTATTGTTTGAATCAAAAGTTGATGCAATATTTTATCAAATATTGGAGCATTCTAAGAAGTTATTATTTTTGGATCTTTTAATTAAAAATAGGAGTCCCTAGGCATATTGAATTCATTCAATAGATTAAAAAGATTTTAATTTTTTTCAGTACTTATATACTGATGGATATAGAATCTTCAAACTCTTTGCAAGTCGTGATAATAAATTATGAGAGATGTTTCTTGTTGTATAGGCTTGATGCCAAGATCTTCAGATTGTTAATCTTTTGTTCTACCATGTAATTTGTTGTGGTTAATTTGTATGCACCATTTGAGATCTTATCTAGTTTCATAAGTACTGGTTTATGTCTTGAGGTATGAATCTTTATTGCTATAAAATTTTATATTAGTTTTCAGATTTTTTGCAGAATTCAAATTTTGACAATTTATATATCATCCTTTGGAATGAATAATTTTTAGGGCTGCTAGTTTTATATTAATGAACCTTAAACCCTGAGAGCTCTTAGAGTATGAGAGAATGCAAATGTAAAAAATCATGCATCCAAATTATGGTAATAAAAGACAGTAGCACAACCTGACGGTGCATTGCTATCATTTCCACATCTTGGTTGGTATGCCCAATAAAATAGCTTAGCACATAACACCTATAAAAATTTTAAAATTAAATAGACATCCCATCAGATCTGTAAATATAAAACTTTAAAAGATATACTTAAAACCTCCATGGTAAACCATATATCACGTTGCAGCTAAAAAATAAGGTGTCATAAATTTAAATAGAAAGAGATATTGTAAAAAAAAAAACATTATAAGAGAGCCACCATAAACGATGCTTAATCACCAGAAATAAACTTCTAGATGAGTTAACTCACCACTAAATCTCTCCATGCACAAACTTTCCAAATAAGGTCCTGAAATGAAATTCAAAAAGTACATTAAGCACAAAAAAGCTTATGAAAAGCTGACATAAATTGTTCTTTATCTTAAACCATTGAGTAAGTTCTAGAGACCTTCATTTGAGTAGTTCTACATGTAGAAACTCCTTCCTTGTTCCAGTTACGTGAAAGAATAGAAGCTGCAGCAGAAGCTCCAGGAGATAATTCAATCTCCTTTGCATAAAGCTGCAAGCACACCATGTTTGATCTCCGACTGGCCTCCAAGAAAAAATTGAATTTGTCATCGGGACAAGCAGATTTATCTGATTAGATAGCAATACTCATCTAATAAGCTTTAAATATAAAAAATTCTTGCATCAGAATGACTGCATACCGAAAAGCATCACATTATTTTTGCCAGTATACATAAACATCTCCTAAATACTTATAATCTTTTTTATTTAATCACATTGTCCACATGAAAAGGCTATAAACCTGATCATTCAGGAACAAGTGAAATAATATCATGATCAAGAGGGTAAGCTTCTCACATATAATCAATACTCAAATCATGACAAGACGTAAGAAAATTAGTTGAGCCACTCCATATTAAGGTACATGAAGTGTCCATTTTCAAAATGAGATTTTTCCTTAAGAAGTTCATCAAAATGGGCACCCAAAATCTGTCTGAGATGACTTTTGTCTTTTGTTTTTGTTGTTCTTTTTCTTTTTAAGAGCATGTTTGTTTTTTGTTTTTATTTTCATATTTCTTTTTAAGAAAATGCTCTTTTAGTATATTATCCCCATATATTTATTTTTTATCTTTTAAAATAAATGAACTTATTTTTAAAAGCATTTAAACTAAGTTTTTTGAAAATTAAATGTTTTTAAAAACAACTGCCACTGGCTCCCGCTTCTGCAACCAGCCACTCATAGGCAGCAGTTAATCGGCGAAAAATATAAAAACAAAACATCTTCTATTTTAACATACTAGACATATCTTATTTCAAATCAAAATAAAAAATATTAATAAAAAATTAAAAATTAAAAATATAAGAATAAAATAAAAGAGATCCCAAACTACACCAAGTTAAAGCACATAAATAGTCCCCACCAAATATTCTAAAATGATTCGGATTGCTTGTATAGCAAAAGTTCCGCATAAATGGCCACAAAATAATATTTCATCAATTTATCACACAATGCATAACAAATATTACTACCAAGAGATAGGAGAATAAGTATGTGTTGAAATTCAAAATAATGCTAAACAATATTATTGATATGAAAATGAGTTATAAATAACCCTTACAAGAATCCTAGAATAGGAAAGGCGAGAAAAAAAAATAACAAAAAAAAATATAACACCTAATATATTTAATTAATCAATTCATAATAATTATTTAGAAATAAGAGAAACAACATAAAATAGGAAATACTAAAATAAGAAAGGAAATAAATCTAAAATAAGAGAGAAAATAAAATTATATTAGGAAATAAAATTAATCTTCATCACTTCTAACAGAATTAAAGTATTTCTTAACATAATTTCTAACACTCCATCTCGAGTTGAACATGGTTGAAAACCATGTTTAGCTTAGATTTGAAAACATTAATGTACGAGAAGATCCTATTAAGTGTAACTTAAATTCTTTATCCCGGACTGTGATTGTCTTTGAATGTAGTTTCTGCATTATCTGAAGGTAATTGGAAGGGTTCTACAGGTAATGGTGCAAGGAAGTAGACAAGCTACAGAAGAAAATGACTTTTAGTTGACTGCGGTTGTGGCCGGCTGTAGTTTCAGCAGTGCCTGTAAGTAGGCGTAAAGCCCTTACAAGTAGTGTTGTAAGGAAGTTTGCAGAGAAGTAGATAAACTGTAGAAAAAAAAGCTCCGGAGGAGGGTCTACTGCAGGAAAAACTCCAAGGGAGGGTCTGTTGTAGGAAAGATTCCGGAAGAAGGTCTGATGCAAGAAAAGCTTTGAATGAGGGTCTAGTGCAGGAAAGGCTCAAGAGGAGGGTCTACTGTAAGAAAAATTCCGGAGGAGGGCCTGCCACAAGGAAAACTCTAGAGGGCATCTTGTACAAAAAATTACGGAGGGCATGTCGCAGGAAAAATTCTGTAAGGACTCGCTGCAAAAAAAAAAAAAAAAAAAAAAAAAAAATATATATATATATATATATATATATATATATATATATATATATATTTATAGGACCTGCTACAGAAAATATTCTGGTGCATGAAAAGCTCTGGAAGCCTACGAGTACAAAGGAATACCTGTAGGGAAAGCTAAAAGATATGGCCTGAAAAAAAAAATGAAAAACACTTGTAGGAAAAGCTGCAGGGCATGGTTTGTAGCAACTAGCAAAGATTACAACCTACAGGGAAAGCTGCATATTTCTCAGTTGATGATGAATGATGAAGACTTCGGGGTTTGTGATATCATGACAACTGGTATCGTTCTCACTATCTCAAAAGCTCATCTTTAGCACTTCACTCTTTGGATCAAGAATTGTCAAGTAAAAGAAACTTTATATCTGCAGCTGGGGGAGAGCACACTCCATTTACAGTAACCTGGCTCCTAAGATCAATATTTGTCAACTAGTAAAACAATCACGTGTCTTTCTTCTATTGTTAGAGCAAGCGGCTTCGCAATGGATTCCCATGGCTAGGCTTTCAAAACGCCATCTTCAGAACCTGTCCATAAATCACCATAGAAAATCATGACCATGGATAACATAGGAGTGCGATGGGCCTGCATGAGAGGCTTTCTTTAAACATAGATCTAGGCTCACCCGTCCCAGCCCAATGGTTTGAGCTCCAGTTTCTTCATCCTCCAGCTTCGAAAAACTCTCCGACTTTTGCTTCATAATTTTCCACAATCTAATCTTTCTGTCCTTGTGCTCACTCCACACGAACCAACTCGCCTCATCTGCCATCAAGCGAAGTGCAGGTGAATTGCAATCGGACCTCATCCCCTCACTTTGTTGATCTCCCGTTCCAACTCTCAAACAGCTCCAAAATTTTCAAAAAAAACAATCCTAACTCCTGGAAAACCCAAAGTTGTGAACTGGTGCAGAAAATAATTCTCGGGTGTCACGACCTAGCTTGGGACTTGGAATTAACCAAGGCAAGAACGGACGGTTGGACGGTGAAAAATCAATTCTTTGTTATTCTATTTCCATTATTAACAATTTCATATTAAAAAATTTATGAAAGAGCATCTAAAGAAATCAATTAAAATTAACAAGTAGAAATTTATAACTTTCTGTTTTTTATTCTCATCTTCTATATAAATTTGATCAACTTGTGTTCCTCTTCTTCAAATGTCTAATGCATGAAAATAATATTAAAGCAACATAATGAATTATATAAAGATAACCCAGCAGCAATCTCACTCCTAAATTACAATAACTAAGAAACATAATTCAATATGCATGCTGGTCTTTTATATCTTTATAATAAATCTTATAATATGCTTTTCTTTCAAATATTTGTAAGAAATCTGATAATATGTTAATGCATGTATCAATGATCTTTTCTAAATGAAAATATTTAAGTTTCTAAATGCATTTACTTTATCTTTACTTTACTTTTTACTCTTTACGTAAACATCTGTCTCTGTGAGAACTACTATCAACAAAACATAACACACTTTTAGCCAATATTGTCTTATTGGCTCCTGTCGGCATAACGATTAGTGATGTAAACATCATAATTTTCTAGTGTAGAAAGGCTCTTACATGTTTTTTGATCGATATTATCTTGTCAGTACAGTGGTTAGCAATGTAAACATCACTGTTGTCTAGGGAGATAAGTTATGATCTACTCGCCCTTGACTGATATTACCCATTGGCACAAGATCTAACCGTCAAAATTATCTGAGGTGGTAGAAAAACACTACGCGGGCAAGTATATTGGTATTTCCTATCTGTATCGTTAGGGGTAAAATCCTCCTATGAACATACACATACAACTATTGATATATAAGTTATTTAATTCGTCATAGCATGCATTATTCTGAGACATCTTTATGCATCTACTAACATGTATACCTACTCTATTGTGCAACTATTCATCATGCACATCTCTCGTATTATACTTATCTCTTATCTCATACATAAATTTTATATCATACATATTTTTTTCCATCATACTTATCATGCATGTATGTTTACTATCATGCCTATCATGTCTATCTTGCATATCATATCTCAAAATAATGCATGCTATGATGAATGATGCATGCTAAAATACAAGAAAAATCTCCTAAATGTATTCCAATGGGTGGTGGAGATCGGCGAGGTGGGTAAAGATGGCTAACGGGGTAGAGATAGCAATAGAGTGTTGGTTGTAGCGATGGGAAGCTATAGAACTGTAGGGGCAGCAAGTGGGAAGAGTTGTAAGTGGCTGACAGCGGTAGTATGATAATTTGGGAGAAGCTTGTAGTGGTTGGCTGGTAAGAGGAATGAAAGAGACAGGTTTGGGAAGATAAAAGGAGAAGATACAATCACCATCTCGGAGGGGATACAACCGAAGCACCACCACCTCCTCAGATATAGCCCACAAAGGGTAAAGAGACTCCACATGGTAGATTAGAAGACAACTTTACTAGAACTTGTCCCCCCACACACACCGGGGACAGCTATTTATAGCGTCCTAGTTCTACACAAAAAGAATGAGAGTGGGATTTCTAGAATAAAACAAGTGTGGAAGGAGCATGGAATAATTCCGGGTCGGGAAATTCGCGATCAGCCCACTTCCTGCGCGTGGGATCCGACTGCATGAAAATAGCAAAGAGGTGCCACCAGTGCCAGGTGCACGGAGTGGTTTTGCACCAACCTTCGAATGTGCTAAATCCAACGGTCGTGTTGTGGCCATTCGAGTGTTGGGCCACAGATATAGTGTATCTGATAGACCCTCCGACTTCAAAAGGACACTGATTCATCCTCGCAGCTATGGATTACTTTTCTAAGTGGGCAGAGGTAGTGCCGTTACGAGAGGTTACAGCACAACACATTCTTCAGTTTTTCAGAAATCAGGTTGTCTACCGTTTCGGTGTTCCGCGCAGGATCATCTCCGACAACGAGTCCACCTTCAAGAGCACAAAAATTAACAATTTCGTCAGACGACACGGGATAGATTGAAGATACTTTACGATCTACTACCCAAGGGCAAATGACTTAGCGGAAGCATTCAATAAGATATTGGTACAGATTTTGAAAAAGACACTCAAAGACAACAAACGATAGTGTCACGATAAGTTGTTAGAAGTCTTCTGGACGTACAGGACGACCGTCAGAACTCCAACACAGTCTACGCTGTATGCACTCGTGTATGGGTCCGAGGATATCCTCCAGTTAGAAGTACAATTATCCTCCCTCAGAGTCGTCGTAGCCAACAAAATTACAGCAGAAGACAACGCCAAACTCCGACTTGAAGAATTGGAGTCTCGAAGGGAAACGGTTGATAGCACAGCAAAACTTGGAATTCTATCAGGCAAAGATGATTCAAGCCCACAACAAGCTGGTCCGCATGAGGACGTTCAAAGTCGGTGACCTCAATCTTGTTCTCAGAAGACCTATTCTTGCACACCGCAAGATAAAAGGAAAGTTTGAACCGACTTCGGATGGACATTTGTGGTGGAAAATGTTCATTCCAGAGGGTCATACCAGTTAGTGAACTGCCGACGAGAAAACCCATGCTGACGATCAACGGACGATATTTGAAGTACTACGCGACGTGACGTTTCAAAGAACAAACTCTGAGGACGCTACTTGTTTGTAGAAATAGTCCTACGGCCAATGTCTGCGACTTGATCCAAAAAATTTTGTAATAATAAAATTTTAATGAAATAAAATAGATTTTCACAAAATAGAATGTGTTAAATGTTCCTCACCATAAAACTCTATTTTTTGTTAAAACCTCAACTTTCTCGAATTAAATTAAATAAATTGCATCATATGATAAAAAAAATTTCACTTAATAATTTGTTTCTGTTTTTGTTCGTTTTGAGTTTCAGCGCGCTGACATTTGTCCCGTCTTTTGCAGGGAAATTTCGGGACAGAAGCTGATCTTCTCTTTTAAGGACGGCTTGAATCTCACACTGGACGAGAAGAAAGTGGCATAGGGTGGAATCATAAACTTTAACTTAGGATTATGGGCAAGTTAACCTGGATTATGAGGGCCACCTACTGAGAGTTGTCGATCAGGAAGAGGTGGAAGGCTTGAAATCAGTAATCAGAATCAACACCAAAGAAGAAGCATCAATAAAGAGGAAAAGGTCCGAGGAAACTGCAAAGGGAGCCCTGGAAGTTCACAAGTCAACAGGAAATGTCGGTCAGATACAATATAATGTGATCATGACACCGGGAGGGAACTTAGTCGGTGTTTCTTCAAGTAAAGCATTGCTAAGACGAACACAGCGCAGGAACGCTAACCGCCGCAAGCATGAAGCCTTGGATCGTCAAGAAAGAAGAGAAGCAGAAGAATCAACAACATAGCATGTTCCAGTTACAAAGGAAGAAAGTCGCGCTCCGCAAGAAGAAATGTTTACTCAATTTCTAATGGGAAGGGATAATCTCGAGAACTTGATGGGACCTCCTCTTTTGAAAAGCATGCCTACGGAACCTTGCTTGGGATGCCCGAGGTGCGATGTTGATATAATGAGGCCAATCCAACCAGAATACACGCTGACCGGATAGTTAACGAAATGCCCAGAATGAAATGTCCTCCAATTGGAGCGTTACGGATCTTTGGAAGAATACATGGCAGCATCGAGGACACTCAGGAGTTAGGAGCACCCCGACGTGGAGCCGTACGTGCCTCAATTTGTCGAGCCTCGACGACCGCAGACCGTTACAATGTACGTGATGGCAACACTACAAGCAGATTCAAGGAAAGTTTGTCAACATTATGGAGGGTCTTGAGTTATACTCCGATGTATTCTTGAGAAATGATGAAAGCAAGCTTTTGGATTGTGTGTTCAGCATCAATGACCTGGGTTGAGCAGGTCGTTTGAGAAAGAAGACATATTCAGAGCCACAAAAATGAAAGAGGAGGAAGGGCATGATCACTATTCAGTGTGGTTGCTGCTATCATCAACATATATGAAGATAGAAATTGCATTCCCCTCTTATATTGACCATCATCATTTCGTCAGACCTTTCTGCACAGTTTCATTCATGAGTGAAATCAACATTCTATTTGAAAGAGAAATATAGATCGTCGGTCCCGGGGAATTCAAGGGTTCAGTGGAGATTCTGCTACTAATCGGATCAGTGCTAGCTTTGAAAGGAAATGGGGCTGACGTCACGAAACATTGCATTCCTAGAGTCGCACGCCCCAGAGTCTCAATCACCTTCCGAAGAATCGATGAAAGCAAAGCACCGCATGGATACCATCCTGATCCAGATTTGGAGGAGCTACGCCCGCTAGAGTGGTGAGATAGCAAACATCTAAGCATACGCAAAGGGGCTTCAGTCCTGGAGTGTATCCTTAGGAGGTGAGCTTGATCCCCTTTTCAGCAGAAGATCACAGGCATGGCTTGACATTTTGACAGCTATTCAGAGAGTAAAGTTTTTGCACGAGTGTATCCCTAATGATTTGACATTTTCATATTGTATTCAGTGACATGGACCTTGCAATGGAAATCAACAAGGATCATTTTTTACTGCAACTCCTATGAAATTGCCACGTTGTGTGATCGATAAAAAGCCGTTGGACCATACGTTGGTCCCAAATTATAACGAACAAAGAACGAAACAAAAATATACTTTGTACAAAAAATAAATAAAACACGAAAGAATATAAATAAAATTTGCAAGGTCAAGAAAATTTAAAACCAAGAACATAAAAAGAAGAAGAGGTGATGAAATTTAAAGACAAATCCAAATTCCACGCTCTTCGTAATCAAATTCCAGCAAATTCTTTGTTCTATTCACGAATTTTATAAAATTCTTTACTCTGCACAAATTCCATAAATTACGCTTCTCACAAATACCACAAATCTCCACAAGACTTCAGGGTTGGTGCAAGGTCGTCCGATTCCTACTAATCCCACAAGTTTTCACATCATTTTCACAGGTTTTTCATCTCCACAAGACTTTAGGGTCGGTGCATGGTTGTCTGATTCCTTATAATCCCACAAGTTTTCACATCATTTTCACAGGTTTTTCATCTCCACAAGACTTTATGGTAGGTGCAAGGTCGTCTGATTCCTTTTAATCCCACAAGTTTTCACATCTTTTCCACAAGTTTTCCATCTCCACAAAACTTCAAGGTCGGTGCAAGGTCGTCCGATTCCTTATAATCCCACAAGTTTTCACATCTTTTCCACAAGTTTTCCATCTCTACAAGACTTCAGGGTCGGTGCAAGGTCGTCCGATTCCTTCCAATCCTACATGTTTTCACATCCATTCCACAAGTTTTCCATCTCCACAAAATTTCAGGGTCGGTACAAGGTTGTCTGATTCATTTAAATCAAGTCTCGGGGTCATTACTTAAAATTCTGATTCTCTCGGCTACCTCTTGGGTTGGATATGAGCTCTGAGCTTTCCCGTCCGGTGTATTGAATTTTTTGCCTTGATCGGCCTTTGAGTTGGATGTGTGTCCATATGCTTTCTATCTCAAGCTGGTCTCCTCACTTCTCTAAGTGAAATTTCCACGAAATCAAAATCGAAATCGAAATATGAATCAAAATTGAAATCAAAGTTAGAATCAAAATTGAAATCAAAATCCAAATTGAAATCCAACTCGGAATCAAAAGAAAAGCAAATCGAAAAATTAAATTTGCAACTCTAAATTGAAAATACAACTGTAAATTTCTTAGCGGAGTAGCCAAAAATTATCGGTCGTTAAGTGCATGTAACTTTTGAAAAGTATAAAATGTAGTTTTATAAAATACAATTTTAGTTTAATATATATATATATATATATATATATATATATATATATATATATATATATATATATATATATATATATATTTAAAGGCCTCGAGAGCCAATTTCATTAAGATAAAACGGATCATAAGAGCTTGTGGATGGGCCCGAAACCCGAAGCCTCAACCCATACGATACGACAGCTAAACAAAATGAAGTCTTAAGGTCATAACAAAAAATTACAAAACAGCACATGTCTACGAACAAGAACGTGCTCGCTCTCGCTCCGTTCCTAGGAGATCCATAAAGTAAACTCTTAACAACTCGCACTATCGTCATGAGTGATCAAAGTATCATCAACAAAAGAGGATCGCCGAGCTTCTTCTTCCGTCGAGAAGTGTAAACTCGCCACCGGTCGCCTCTTCTTCTTCTTCATCTTCTTCTTCTTCGGATGCTTCGTCTTCGATGTCCGAATCTGCGAACACTTACCGGTGAGTCGGTCGAAGCGACAGTATGGTAGCCTCCCGAGTCTGTTTCGCACCGCGAGAGAGGGGTCTCCATACCGACTTGTTCGGCAAGCACGAGTGCTAATCATCGGAGAGGCAACTAGAGTAGGATGAAGAGTCACCCCGACGCCCATGTCGAGCTCAGTATTGTACCGTGTTCCCTTTTCGAACTGGAGTAGCATCGGCCGCTTTGTTGAAAAATCTCAACAATGACTAAAGAAGGCCCGAGACCCTTTTCTGAGGGGGTGCGACTCGTAGCGAAGTGCCCCTAGTGTGCCCAAACATTTTGCAATGCTCGGCAAAAAGAGGTTTATCCTCTACCACCACCTTCTGCCAAAACCCATCTTTGCCGTCCGTAATCCAAATTTGATCCACATCTGGGAGGGTAAAATCTCTCTCAACCTGAACCCTCGCACCATCAGGCGATACCATATCATAAGTGTCTGAATCCACTCTCAGAGGAGTACCAAGCGCTTGACTGATGTTATATAAAGTTTTATGTTGGCACAAATGAAAGTGAGTCCCGAAGCTTGAACCACATAGAACAACAGGAGGTTCCTTAGATGGGTCAAAATCCGGAGTCCATTTAATAATCTTCATATAGGTACCAAGCAACCGAGCCGATTGTTGAAGCAAAAATCTCGCATAATCTTCTTCCTTTTGAATTCCGATAACTCAGATGTCTACCATCCAAAACTCCCAATCTCCAACCTCCAATGAAATTCGGATCCTCAAAGAACTTTTCGACCAAATCCATTTTGGGATGACCAAATGGAATTTCCCGATTAGCGTGAACTTCACTTCCTCGCAAGAACCTTCATTTCCACGGCAAGTGAAGATAACCGCCGGCTTCCCATCCTTTACCCCAACCAGCCTAATAAAATGTTGTTCAATTTTACTCGCCGCCGCATCGTGAAAGGATTGTGGAAAAACGGATAATCAGGAACTTTTTTGTGGGAGGAGATATTCCTGCCTACCACTCCCGCAAAAGTCGATTTTGCTGCCATGAAGGCGTCTGAGAACCAGCCGCGCAGCTGCAGCAGGGCAGCAGGAGGGGTCGGCTAAGAGGACCCGGCTATCGAGGAGAGTGCGTCGTTCAGTCAGCACAGACGAGCCCCTATATATATATATATATATATATATATATATATATATATATATATATATATATATATTGATTTTTTAAAATAATATTTTAAATTTAAAAATGAGAATGGACGAATCTCATTCATTACGTAGTTTATTTGATCGAGGTCATATCATCGAGTAGTGTGCATATTTACTCAGAGATAGATGCATCACTTGTAATATTGTGCTCGTTTACTTAAACTGCTAAATGAATGAAATCCGTTCATTCTCATTTTTCAAATTTTAAATATTATTTTCAAAAATCAATATATATATATATATATTAAGAAAAGCTCTATGGCCAATTTTATTGAAATAAAAACGGTTACATGAGCTTGTGGAGGGGCCCAAAAATTGAAGCCCTACCCCTACAATATAAAGCTAACAAAAGGATCCAAAGATCAGAACATAAATAACAATAACAATGTCTAAGAACGAGATCGCGCTGCTCTCGCTCTGTTTCTAGGAGATCAATAGAGTAGGCTCTTAAGTGCTACTTCATTGCCATGACTAACCAAGGTATCATCAACTAGTAGAGTATCCTCAGACTTCTTCCGTCGAGAAGTGTAAACCTGTCAATCTTCCTCATCTTCTTCTTCATCTTCTTCTACTACTTCTTCTGCTTCTTCCTCTTTTGTCGTCAGATTCTGCTGAATCTTACCGGTGGGTGCAGCAGTAGGTTGGAGGTTTCTTCTGTTTCTGCTAAATTTTTTGACGTATCGGTCAGAAACGACAGTTATGGTAGCCACCTGGGCGGTTTGCACCACCGGAGGAAGGGCCACCCTTCCAGCTTGTTCAGTAACCACAGTGTTGAACGTTTGACTAGCCACCGGGTTGCAATTTGTGCAGCCTGCTTAGGGGTCTCCCCGACAACCTTGTCAGCCTCAGATGCTACTCTGTTCCCCTCCAGGGTAGCATCAGCTCTTTGTTGGGGAATCTCAACAGCAGCTAAAGAAGGCCAAGAAGCCCTTTTCCTTGAAGGAGGATGCATCCTGTAACAAGTGTCTCTAATGTGCCCGAACATTTTGCAATGCTGGCAAAAAAGAGGCATGTTCTCTACCACTACCTCCTGCCAAAACACATCTTCACCATCCGTGATCCAAATTTGATCCACATCTGGGAGAGTAAAATCTCTCCACCTGAGCCCTGGCACCACCAGACGAGACCATATCAAAAGTAGGTGAATTAACTCTAAGAGGAGTACCAAGAGCTTGACTAATGTTATATAAAGCTTTTCGTTAGTACAAATGAAAGAAGAGTCCCGGAAGCTTGAACCACATAGGAACGACAGGAGGTTCCTTAAATGGGTCAAAATCAGGAGTCCATTTGATAAGCTTCATATGAGTGCTAGCAACCAAAACAGATTGTTGAGCAAAGATTCTAGCATAATCTTCTTCCTTTTGTATTTTAATAAGTAAATGTCTGTCATCCAAAACTCCAAACTTCCATCCTCCAATATTAAATTAAACCATATAACGCCGCGTATGACGGCGTCCCGAGCTCAGGGGTTTCGCCATGACGATTCCCGCTGATTCTTACTTCGGCTTCGTCGAGCACGTGACAAAGGTTGGTCGTCTTCGTCTTGGTAGTCTTCGGCTTCGTCGAGCACGAGACGAAAGTTGGTCGTCTTCGTCGGCTGTGCTTTGTCCATCGATCGACTTTCTGCTCGCGATTTCCAGCGTCGATCGGCTTTCTGCTCGCGTCGAAGAAGGGGTTCGCTTCTACTCCCTCGTCTCACATCCCAGCGTCGATCGACTCACCCTGCGTGAAGGGGTTCGCAGCTTCTTTCTGGCTCGGGTCCTTAGTCGTGCTTGCAGCGAATGGTTGCGCTGCTGATTGAAGGTCCCCACTCGAACAGAGTCGTCTGCTCTTCGTTAGCTTGCTGAAGGGTTTCTACTGCTTCGTTTGCTTGCTGTTCCTCGGTTTCCATGGCGCCGACCACCTTTGCTGGGGTGGTGGGAAAAGGTAGGGCTACTCGCAAAGGCCCTGAATATTTGGTATTTCCACAGGCTTTTCATGATGCTGCGGCAGGAAGAGGTTTTTGTCCTTTTATTCACCCTATTGGGGAGAAAGATGGCTCTCCTGCCATTATTTTTTCTGAGACTGAGTTAAATGCTTTGAATGAGGAGGTGAAATTTACCCTTATCGGTAAGTTTGCTTTAGGACATCCTAAAATGGAGTTGGTGAGGAATTTCTTTGACTCACTACACTTCATTGGAGCTTGGAAGATGGGACTGTTGGATGGAAGAAATCTATTGATTCATTTAACGGTGGAGGACGACTATGCTAGGTTGTTCGCCAAGTAGTCTGTTTTCATCGCAGGGACTGAAATGAATATTATAAAGTAGTCTCCAGATTTTGACCCCTCTAAAGAACCTCCTGTGGTTCCTATTTGGTTCAAGTTTTCAGGCCTCACATATCGATATTTCAATCAGAATGTTCTGTTTCAAATTGGCAGAGCCCTTAGTACGCCACTGCAAATGGATACTACCACTTATAACAGGACTACACCTGATGCTGCTAGGCTACTCATTGAGAGGGATATTACTCTCCCAGATGTCCATCGAATTTGGGTAGGCTCTGAACAGGACGCTGTTTGGCAGGAGGTGGTTATGGAGCACAAGCCTTATTACGATCCTCACTGCAGAATGTTTGAAGCACACCGTGGATAGGTGTTATAGACTCTATCCCCCATCTAAGAGAGGAAATGTTAGGACTTCTATGGGTCAGAAGGCCAATGATCTGGCTGACACTGAAATGTTCGCCAAACAGTCTGTTTTCATCGTAGGGACTGAAATAAATATTATAAAGTGGTCTCCAGATTTTGACCCTTCTAAAGAACCTCATGTGGTTCCTATTTGGTTCAAGTTTTCAGGCCTCCCATATCGATATTTCAATCAGAATGTTCTGTTTCAAATTGGCAGAGCCCTTAGTACGCCACTACAAATGGATACTACCACTTATAACAGGACTACACCTCATGATGTTAGGCTACTCATTGAGAGGGATATTACTCTCCCAGATGTCCATCGAATTTGGGTAGGCTCTGAACAGGACGCTGTTTGGCAGGAGGTGGTTATGAAGCACAAGCCTTATTACAGTCCTCACTGTAGAATGTTTGAGCACACCAGGGATAAGTGCTATAGACTCTATCCACCATCTAAGAGAGGAAATGTTAGGACTTCTATGGGTCAGAAGGCCAATGATCTGGCTGACACTGCCCCCCCCCCCATCTGCATCACTTGAAGAACAGGAACATGATGAAGTTCGTCGTAGACAGGTTAATGAACGGGTTAATATTGTTACCCCTTCACCCTCTTCTGATTCACCTGCTCGAGAAGTGGAGAAAATTGAGACTACTCTGGTGGATAGAACCTCGGAGATAGAAAAGGATGCTCCTCCTCCTTTTCCTCTTCTGGTTCCTGTGGCCACAAAACCTGTGGTGTCCGACAGGTATTTTCAAAAATTTAGCAGAAAATGAAGAAACTCACAAGTGATACCCATTGCTGCATCTACTGTTCCTTCTATGAATCCGAAGGATCAGCCCTTAGAAGAAGAAGAAACAGAAGAAGAAGAAGAAGAAGAGAAAGGTTGGGAAGTTTACACTTCTCGACGGAAGAAGAAGCCGGGAAGAGCATTTGGAGAATTAATTTATGATATCACGGTTACCCCCGGAAATGGATTAGCACTTAGAAGATTACTTCGGGGATCGCCACGAACCAGTTCGAGAAAATTGCCTTGGCGACTTCTCTCTTAGACACTGTTATTTGCATGTTTCTTTTTTGTTTTCTGTATCATTTGTTTGATGTGTATAGTAGTGTAGGGCTTCATCTATTGGGCCCTATCTTCAACTATTCTGTAACCGTTTTATTTCAATGAAATAGGCCCTTGGGCTTTGGATAATATATATATATATATTAAATTAAACCAAAATCGTATTTTATAAAACTACATTTTATATTTTCCAAAAGTTACATGCACTTTAACAACCGACACCCTAATAGCTGGCTGCCATCGTCGAGATCGGCTTGGTGATCGGTGCAAGTATTTGCAACCAGGTGCATACCTTCCTTCAAATTCGACACGTAGGAAGGCAACAACGTAATTGTGGCGCATTGGGAAGCAACATCTGGATCGCGGCGCACTGCGAATGCAACCACGGGATCGCAAGCTTCCGACTAGAGAGTTGCGTGGCTTAGGAGGCAGGGCAAGGAGAAGCACAGAACAGTGGAAGCCTAGAGCAAAGGCTCGGGCGCGTCGGTGAGGGGAGAGTGGTAGGGCTGACGAGGAAGATCAAAGTGGCAGACGGTGCGACACTGTGCGAGCGAGGTTTGGCCTTTTGTTTGAGTGTGGAAGAGGAAAGCAAGGACAGAAGATAAAGCGACGGAAGGCTCGAATGCAGAGTACGGAGACAAGGGCCTCTAAGAACTCGCATGAATAGGAAGAACAGTGCAAATGCATGGCGTTAGAAAGGGCAATGGAGGCTTACAGCTTTTGAACTGGAGAGTAATAAAAACGATCAGGGAAGAAACACGAAAAAGCATAGACAAAAAAGACGATGTGGAGAAGGGCTTCGTGAGGATTTTTTGTGCGATTCCAACAGGAGAGAGACAGACAATTTCAATTTCTTGAGTGAAGAGACGCGCAATCGATTTTGTCTTGGCGTGCGATTAACAGAATCGCACGAGGAAAGCAGACGAAGCTTCAGTTGCATTCTGTCACGCGGGAACAGCGGCGACGGCTTCGTGCAAAACAGTTAAAGGGGCGTGAGACTTGTGAAGACAGGGAGAAGGGTGAGGAATGGCTTGAATCGAGCTCAGGTATGACAGGTGCCCAGGGGGAGACCCACAGGTGCTACATCTGTGGAGAAATAGGATCCCTGAGCAAGGCTTGTCCAAAGCCACCCAAGAAGAGAGCAATGAATGGATGTGGATGGTCTAGAGGGGACAACCGAGCAAATCTGATGAACGATAGAAAGATAATGGTAGTCTTTACCGATGAGGATCACGAGTTATTTGAAGAGGAAACAAAGAATGGTATGTAATGTCACTGAGCATGCATCCTACCTTATCATCATCCAAAGGGAACACTGTTAGTTATGCTCGCTCAGTCAGATGTGCTCGTGATACACATGTTCTTGCTTCTATATCTACCACAAGTTCACCAGAATGGATAGTACATTTTGTTGCATCTGGACATTGTGACAGATGTCGTTAAAGAGTTTTCTTCCTATATTCACCTAGCAGTTCTAGAGAGCATTCAGAATGCTGATGAGACAACATAGTCTGTGATTGGTAAGAGTACAAGGAGGTGTACTAATTTTATGACTTTATCCAATGTCTTGCATGCTCATTCCTTTTCAGTGAACCTTTTATCCATTAGTGTCATTATACTCTAACTAAATTATGTTGTTTCATTTAATATTCCAAAAGTGATCTTTCAAAAGAAGGGGACTGGCCGGAAACTTGGGACTAACACATGGCATAGTGGACTCTAATACTTAGACAAAGAGGGGACGAACTCAATCTTGGCATCCATGGTTGAGAATGTTGGAGCTGGAGGACCTGAGAGAAATGTGGAGAATGTATTGTTGTTACATCACAGGCCCATGAGACACTCTTAGTTTAGTCTATCGAATCATTTGTATCCATCCTTTTATGAAAAGAAAAATAAACAAAAATTTGTGTGATGCTTGTGAGATTGGCAAGCATACCAAGAGCTCTTATATTAATTTTGGTAAAAGGGGTTCTTATATGAGGACCTTGTTTTACAACTTTGATGGATGATTACAGATATTTTGTAACTTTCATTGATTGTTTTACTCGTGTTACTTCATTATACTTATGAGAAATAAAAGTGGTGCGATTGTCTACTTGAAAGACTTTAACAGAGCGATTAAAACTCAATACAGTGTTGTAGTGAAGGTATTGAGGTCTGATAATGAGACCGAGTATACCAATAAATCATTTAGGAAATACTTGTCAACCCAAAGAATATAACATCAAACCACATGTTCATACACACCAGCACAAAATGGAGTAGCAGAGAAAAAAAATAAACACCTAAAGGTAGCTCGAAGAATGACAATCATGAGGAATGTCCCAAAGCACTTGTGGGGGCAAACAATTTTGACAGAAACTCAACTGATCAACAGAATGCCCTCGATAGTGTTGCATTGGAAGTTCCCTTGTCAGATGTTGAAAGAAGTTAACAGTAGGATCCTCCCATTGAAGGTTTTTGGTTGTGTATTCTTCGTGAGGACAACAAAACATCAACGGGGAAGTTGGATCCTAGAGATGTGAAGTGTATTTTGGGGTGTTATTTTGTTACCCAGAAGGGGTATGTTTGTTGGAGTCCGATAGACGAAGTTGTGAGCATGGATATATCCTTTAGAGTACTCGAAGCGTATTACGCCTTGGAGGTAACCTCACCATTTGATGACTCGTCAGATACCGGAGGTAGTGGTGATTAGAGATTAGTAATTTTGAGAGCGATGCCTTGTCCCGATGTGTGGGAAGGATCGACTAAAGAGTCAAAAAATGAGGAAAATGAGCCCGAACGGGGAGGGATTCAAGCTCAAAGGGAGCTAATAGTGTATACAAGGAGGCAGAATGAGGGAACAGTGTCTATCATGCCACTCGTGCCATCAAGTTCCTTGCCCCGGTCTATCCCGCCTCTTAAGAGACCTGTACCTTCCACTTCCGAATATGCTTATTAAGTGATATGAGTCCTCTCCCTTCTCCCACTTTCACGGCTTTATGGACTTCTCGCAGCAATACAAGTCATTCTCCTAATTGTTATGGTTTCTCCCACTTTCATGACTTTAAGGACTCCTAAGGCATAACTGGTGGTGAAAGGATACAGTCAAACATATAATATTGCTATGTCGAGAACTTTGCATCGGTAGCGAAGACAAGCACAGATAGAGGTTACACCAACTCGAGGTGAAGACTATTTTTCTTCATGGTGAGCAACTAGAGATGTATATGAACATACCACCAGGATTTAGTACAGGCCAGACAGTGGGCAATGTGTGCAGGCTCCTCGAGCCTAGCTCGGACGTTAGAGTTTTGACCCAATACAAATTATTTGTATCAATCTTTATAACTTTACCAAAAATAATCTTTTTGATTATATAATTCAAAAATAATTTATTACAGGGTGAATGGTAGTAGAACAAGAGATATTGGAACTAGCAGATTAAGGCCCCGGTTGGGGCCGCGTATTTCGCGCGGAGTGGCCCCAAACCGCAATGCCATTTTTTTTTGTTTAGTTTCAACATTTTCTTACGGCGTGAAGCAAAGTTTAGCGGCAGCTCCTATTACTACCCTACCCTCTCGCGGCACTTCTCCCTCCCCCTTCCCACAGCCGAGCCTCTCTCTCTCCCTTTCACCGGCCGAGTCTCTCCCTTCCCGCGGCCGAGCCTCTTCCTCCTCATTCTCACACCGAGCTTCTCCAACCCCGGTCGCCTCCTTCTATCCGGTCCGTGATCGGTGTCTCGTGTTTGGATCATTTCCTCTCCTTCGGCATCTGGTATTCTATTCAAACATTTCTCTGGCATTATGATTTTGGGATTGATTGTTCTCTTCTTGGTTTTCAAACGATTGGCCTATTTTTGATAGTTCTTCGATTATTGGTTTTTCGATTGTTTTTCTGATTGATTTTCGATTGGGTGATTTCATCTTCGACTGGTTTTTCGATTGGGGTGTGTCGTTCTGTGATGAGTGTAATAGATGTTGTTTGGGGCGCTGGCTGTGGTTGGGGTGTTGGTTATCTTTGTGATGTAGTTGTGGGTTCAATGGTTTTGGAGGTGGCTGTTGTTATGGATGCTTGTTGTGGTTAAGTTGTTGTGGTGGTGGCTATTGAGAGGGGGTGTTGGTTGTGTTGTGATGTGGTTGTGGATTTTATGGGTGTAGTGGTGGTTGTTGTTTGGGATGCTGGCTGTGGTTGGGGTAGCTATACTATGATGTGGTTGTGGGTTTTATGGTTTGGTGGTGGTCGTTGTTTGGATGCTGGTTGTAGTTATGTGGTTGTGGTGATGGCTGTTGTAAAGGTGCTGGCTATTGTTAGGGTGCTGGTCTTGTCGTGATTCTCCTGCCAACAGTGATCGGGATTGGATAGCGTCTCTAGAGGACGACGTAGCTCGTGACTTACGTCGTCTGCATTTTAAAAACAATATTATCATATTATTAAATATAATTTTAATAGTCTTTTTTTAGCAATCTTGATATTCACTGTTAAGTGAGGTGTATATCTTATTTTTGACATTGTTCTGATGTGGATTTTTGCTTCTGTAGTATCAAATATATGACTATGACAGTTCTGTTACAAACAACATTACTACACGGAGCAGGTGGTCATTTATCCAGAAATAGCTGACACGCAGCTGTTTTCAAATCGCATAAAACAAACAGTCAATCAGCCTATCTGTAGCTACTTTCTGGGGCAATTGTTGCGCAACAACTTATTAATAAGCTGCAGCTGCCCAAAACAAACCCTAATAGTAGACTACTCCCTCCCTCCCTTCATTTGGCCTTTAAGGGTGCAGTAAACAAATCGTGTTTAATATGTTATCAGTCATTGGGTCAGGAGAGAATGTTTAGATGCAACAAACATAGTGTTTTGGGGAGTTAGGAGAGAATGTCTAACGCAACATAGTGACTTGGGCTGATTGTTATAATCATTCTTTGTGAAACACAAATAGTTCCAAAGCAAGTTTCTAGAACATGTCTACAAACTTGGAGCATGTTTGGGATCACTTTTTTTAACAGATTTGTTTAGTGAAATTTTAGCGTTTTTTTTTTTTTTTTAACAAATTAGTTTATTTTTAAAAACACTCAAAATACATAATCGTAGTTTTGAGTGTTTTTAAAAACAATACACCCCATATTATAACATATCAAACATATTTCATCATAAATAAAAACAAAAACAAAAAATAAAATACAAACGCTAGAGAACTCAAATGGCCCCTTAGTGTTTTGGGCTGATTATTATGAACATTCTCTGTCAGCTCGTGAATGTAAGCTCAATGCAATCAAGATTCCTTTAGACTTTGGAAAGGTACTATTGTTTGAATTGTTTCTCCCAAGCAATTCTAAACTTTGCTAAATTAGAGTATGAACAAAAAGATGATACTTAAATTGTTTGAAACTCATGCCCACCCCACCTAAAATCTCAAATTTATGCAATTTAACATTAATTCAACTTCGAAGAAGGTAAAACAATACCAAGTCCTTCTCTCCTGAGCTCTGAGGCTAGACAATCAGCAATGCGTAATAGATAGTGAGCATCAGTACGGGCATATTGAATCATTTCTGCAGATAGTGGACGTTGTCTCCAATCTTCACGCTGTATTTTATAATACAATATAACATGAAAAGACAATAAGCAGCAGATGTCCCAGAAAAATAAAAATAGTATCAGATTAGACAAATTGAAATATTCTAAGCAATTCATAGACATATTTCAAAAAAATTCCAGAACTAGCATTTTTAATTTTCAAATAAACGTATCTTGTATTAGTTTTAGATAGCTTAAGTTGAGACAAAATAACAGAAAACAAAAAGCTTAAGATGTTTGTTGGCAAACATCTTAAGAAATGATTCAAACAATAGAAAACAAAAAGGCTTCAACAGCCATGCCGAGGCAAAAATGATGCTTGTCAGCAAACAGGTTTACTTGATTAAGCACCAAGCAAAAAGATGATGAAGCACCAGAAAACTAAAATTGAAGCAAAACAGAACAAGGTTGGCGACTCATTGCAGGAAATCCAAGTAGAATGCAGAAATGCAGAAATGTAGTGAAGCAAGAAAGTATACCGTATGAATTCTGCAAGTATATTATATTTTGAATAGAGTGGACTATTACAGTCCATATATATCAACAAAGGTAGAGATACAGAAATAATGAATGACTCTGATATGAAGGAGCAGTTACATCACAATGGCTGGAAGATGCAAGGATGGATATCAGCAGCAGCTCCATGTGCAGGCCGTTCTTCAAAAGAAAGCTGTTAACCTCCTCAAAAGTAGGAATCAAGGGTAGCGTATGCCCAACATGGGGCCGACCAGGCCCGTGAGAGTGCGGCAAGTGTGACACTCAAAATTTTTGAGAGACAGGGTAAAGTTTGAAAATTTTTTAAAGTAGCTCAAATTTTGCATCCCTTGAAATTCAACCGAATTTTTTTATATAAGTTTATACATCAAATCGATCAACTCGTATAAAATACTGTATGTGAATTATGAATGAAATGAGAAATATAAAATTTAGGAGTTCTAAGTTTGATTAAATTAATTAAACCCTTAATTATTCTAATCTTTCCCTAATCCCACCATGCACTTTACCAGCTGACCTTTGCGCATTTATACACGCATGCAAGCGATCGATTTAATCGAGCAACTGAGATGAGAGGTGGGATCACGATAAAGTGTCGCACACCCATTCCTCTCCCTCACTTCACTTGGTCGCCTTGAATTCACTCGAGTACTGTAGCAAGGGTGACAGCAGCAGCCGCGCGCATCGGGGAGCAGTTGTTTTCAAATTCAATCTTCAGAGGATTAAATCAAAGGTAGGAATCTTTTTTATTATTATTATTCTAGACATTTATTTCCTTCCTCTTGTTTATGTTTTGACATTTGCCTCAATTTTGTGCACTTTTTCATTTGTGGTCACATTAGCGGAGATAAACTTGTGTCGGCAGCTACGAAATTGGTTGGTGGGTTTTCGTAAAATATTTCGGTAGGAAATCAGCAGGAATATAAGAGGATTAGAGGAAGTGGAATAAGCAGGTTTGGTGAAGGGCCAATTATGCCGAGAAACCTGCTTGAGATATATGTTGGCATTTAAGTCATGTAGTGAGTTTAATCACGATATGAGCTAGGATTTCATGAATTTGTTCAATGCTTAAGATGTCCATGTTGTTTACTCGAGACGGGGAGCTCGAGATGAGCATAAGGAAACTCGTTGTAGGGTTGTTCCGTCAAATCAGATGAAATAATCTCATGCTAACTTAAGAAAAAATAATAACAATAGGTTTTTATGTGATTTTGCGTTTGACACTGATGCATAGAGAAATTATTGTATAGTTGTGGATAGATATCTGCATGTACGAATAAGCTCATTTCTTCTTATAATACTTATTATATTATAATCCTATGGTGATACTATAAAACATAAGAGTATGCTTATGAAATTAATTGTCTGCAAGTATTCATTTGTTATGATTTTAAGAAATATCTATGAATGTTTGCTACATGGACTATATTTTAAAAAATGTCATAAGTGATGTTATTTGTAGATTATTACAAGAGTACTTGCAAGTAAGTTATGTAAGGATGTGATATTTCTGACTCTTGATATTCCGAAGAGGTCAAATTCTAAAAACCTTTGTGATCAAACGTTGACAAAACGAAGGGAATCGTTGGTATCAAAAGGCTATTGATAACTACTATGTTGGGCAGCCAATATTTATTAATTGTTTCGATAATTAATATGAACTTTGGGGCAAAGATGACAACTCATGATATAACAGGTCATCGAAATAGTTGAGTCATATATTTACAAGTGAAATTATTATGCTAAGATAACAATGCAATGATGCCACTGTTATGATGGATTGTTATACTTACATTTACTATAAACATTCTTATGACTATATATGTTTTATACACTAGTTATGATTTTCTATACTTCCTATTATTTTTATATGTTTTATATAATTCTATTATGTTGTCACTTATGTGTAGATATATACAGAACATGCACGCTATTTCTTTTATATGTATAAAGTCTAATTTTAGCCTTAATTACTTTGATGAGATCGTTGTTGCTCACTCTACATTACCCTTCAGGAATGGGCAAGGAGTACCGGGGTGAGCATTTAGATGTCATTTGTGTAGCATTTGTAATGCATGATTTTGGGAGTTTGTGTGGCTTTTAATTACGTACCTTTATTATGTTGGAGTTAACAACTTTGTAGAGATACATATTTTGATGATATGATTATTCACACTTCTGAATATGAATATTAATGAATTATTCAATGCAATGTATCATATATATTCGAGAAAATTTAGTTAGATTAGTTCATGACTCACTGGGTCCTGATTCTGTAAATCATGATAAATGTTAGTAAGAATTCAGTATGGTTGAATTGTTCGCCTTTGTCGCACTTCAGCTGACCCGGCTGGTTGGGGTGTGACAAAAAGTTGTATCAGAGCATGTTTATTGAATGAAAGGAATGTTGGAAGCATGTTGGATTTAGAATTAAGAATGAGATCAAATATGATTTGATTTATACAGAGCTTAAGTTCATGAATCTGGGGTGGGTAACTCATATGACTCAAGATATAATGCATGCACGAAAAATTATTATATCATAAATTACATTTGAATCATAAATTGTACCAATACATACGAATAAGCTCAAAAGAGAATCAAAAAGTTCAAGTGGAGAGCAAAAAGTAAGAACTAAAAAAGTTTTGAACAGAAAGAAAAATCAGAACAAGACAAATGAGAAAATCAAAGCAACCGAGTTACATGTCATCATTCAATTGATATCACGGGTGGTTGATAAAATGGTTGTCATTGAAAAATTCTTCACTAGAACAGGACTCGAATATGAAACTAGGGCAAAAGTGGATCAACACTTGAATATATTTCAGGCATTAACGCCATCTACATTCAAGGGTGTCAATGAAACTATAGTTCTTGATGATTGGCTACAAAAGATCGGAAAAATTTGGATGGTATGACTTGTCCAAAAAACAGAAGAGTGGTGCTAGCCACTTTCATGCTAGAAGGCAAGACAGAAAAATGGTGGCAGGCGCAGCATACAGAAAAATTTTAACTTGCACCTCTTACACAAATTCAGTAGTATGAGTTTGTCAAATCTTTAAAGATGGTTGTATTCCGCCTTCCGCCAAATTAGTGTTGAAAGACAAATTTTCAATCTAACTCAAGGGTCCAAGACAGTTATACAATATAAGACAAAATTTACTTCTCGATTGAAATATGCACCTCATTATGTCAGTACACAAAATGAAAAATACATAGATTTCCAAGTGGTCTCAGACACAAGTTGAGGTTGGTTGAAAAGGCCGAAAAAAATAAAAAAAGAACTGAACTTTTCCAGTCAGCGATGGCAACCTGAGGCAAACAAGAAAAAAGATTTTGACAAATAGAAATATTTTTAAAGCAAGAAAATTAAATCAGAAAGCAAGTAGAAGAAACTCTAGATAGAAAAGCCAAATTTTTAGAAGTTTAAAAAAAATATTTTTTAGGCAGTGTTTATTGGGTTCAAGGAAGTGCAACAAATGTGTACAGTCAGAGCATTGTCGGCGTTGTTTTTGGTGTGAAGTGCCCGTAAGAAGCTGTCGGCCGCCGCAATCGAAATCCCGTCGCCTGCTTCGAAAGGATGCTTCAACATGAGAAGAAATGTGAAGTCAAACTGACCCCATATTTTTCATAGTTTAAATGAAGAGCACTACACCTCAAGTCATGCATTTATCCCGAGAGACAAACACAAGACTTGAGGGTGAGGCGCTCGATCAAATAAACTAATAAATATATGACGTCTCGTTTGGTTTGCGAAAACCATTTTATTCGTTGACAAGTTCACTATTTAATATAAAGAATTAAATAAGGTTTATTTTAAATTTGGGTTCGAAAACGCTTCTATAGGGCATGCACTATAGTTAATTACATCTTAAATGACCGAAATGACATAAGAAAACTCTCGATAAAAATCAGGAAATATTATCTTCAAGGAGGTCAAAAGGATAGGACTTTTCAACGAAATCGGATAAAGAGGTGTGAAAGGGGATTGGCTCAAATTTGGAACATTTTATTGTAGAATCCAAAGGAAGAAGAACTAGAGGATGTCAGCGATCCGGAGGAGAACCTCGATGACTTACCAAGCTATCCTATGGTTTGGTTTCGATTTAGGGGAGATATTATTTAAATGTTTCATCCTGCCAATTTTATTTAATCAGGGCTTACATTTGTGTGAAACGATCACACGAATAGCCTAGAAGATGTGAGGATTTAAATCGTGACGAACGACAACCTCGGAATCCTAAAACGAGTCGGGGCTTATATTATATAGCAAAGCTATACTAAGGCCCAAAATAGAGGTTGAGGATTTATGTCGCACTAGGCGGACAACCTCGAAATCCTATGGATTGTTGTTTAATCACTAAGGAATGGTTTAGTTGGTGAAGACATGTTTTGCTGTTGAAGATGGTCGTGTCGCCTACCGCTAGTCTCGAAGCTCCTTGTCGTGAAGAGGTTGAGTTTTCTAAGGTGGCAAGTTAAAATGTTCAATCAGGTGGCCCTATGGTTGAGTTCTCCTAAACATCCTATGCAAGTATGTTTAAATGTTATACAGTGTGTAGCAGGGTATATAGCACAGGAAAAACAGTAAAGCATGCAGCAGAGTATGGTACAACGTGCTAAACAGTAAAACATGCAATAGCAGGTACGGAAAATAACACGTTGTAAATATAAACAAACCTGTATACCTGGGAGGTCCGTTATTTCCTTGAATGCAGCAGGCTGAAGTGTGTCACACGAGTGAAAGCCAGGCAGAAACATCGTCCAGAAAACTCAAAAAGGGACGGCGAATGACTCACAGTAGAAAGTCACAGAGAAATTAAACGAAAATCAAAATAAAATCATCAAAACCTCGGGAAATTCTCGAAAAAAGGATCACAAGTGCTTCATCAAAATCATACGAAAATCCGAAGAAAACCGCAAGCACTCGGGTCAGGGCTAGGCTCAGAACTGTGTTGTACTGCTCGAAGGGTCGTCTAAGGCTACTCATTCACCCGAGTGTATAGAGTCCGCCACTCAGCTAGAAGGGTGCCCTACTAAACCTGACTCAGGAGGGTGTTCTTAACCCAAAACTGATAATTGACAAGTGGACAACCAAGTTTTATAAAATGGTTTTATATTTTATATTTTTGGCATGAACGTGAATTTCAGGCATACAAAAGAGAGTTTTATATTAATTTTTTATCGTGGTAGAAACACGTTTTTATTGCGAAACGTAGTATCATATTCTTATCAGATTTTCTTTGAAAATTAGGATTGTCCACGAGTCGATTAATTTGTTGGGTGTAGGATCACAAACAATCCTAAGAAGGTACGGGTGCCCCGCTAGCCTTATAGGGTGAATGATACCGTCATCTTACGGTTCACCGGGACCCTGAAGCGGGTCCTGATGTCGTAGGATGGGATATCATTCTACTCTATAACTGACGTGCCTTTAGCATCATCGCCGTCATTGCCCTAAAACAAAACAAAACCAAACTCCGAGTGGAGCGGGGAAAACGTGTCAAGCAACGAAGAGGGGAAAGGAAGAAGACTAATCCACCTTCGAATTTGAAGGGTTAAGACGACAGGTGGGTTAATCTAAAACTCCCCTAAGACATGTAATAATAAAACACTGAAAGCAAAGCCCAAGATCCTTGAATCGACCCCGAGGGTGTCATTTTCTCGCTTGGGTGCAATTGGATCGAAAACTAGTTTAAAACGAAATCCGAGAAATCATTCAAGCCTTCAAAATCAAACAAAAGGAATGGCTTGGGGGAAACTGGCTGCTAACATTTTCAAACCCATACTAGAGTCCAAACTCTCCAAATTTTAAAGAAATCAATGGTCTCTTAAAATTTCTCCTCACAAGCGAGCTAAAGAAAACTCCAATATCATCACAATAAGTTCCATAGATAAGGGTGACTAAAAGTAAAACCACCATCTGGCTCGGGACCAAGTCAACAACAACAAGAAGATCCCTAAACTCCCAATGAAAGGAGAAACTTCCAAATTTATAAGAAAGTGAATGGACAAGCTTTTCAAAATCAATTTAACTCCAATTTCATCAAATAAAGTATGGTAAAGCTATTCCAAATATGGTGCTCGATTCCTTCCCACAAGCAAGCCAAAGGGATACTTCCAAACCATTTCAATCAATCTCATAGGCAAGAGTAGCAAAAGGTAAGGCTCCCATTTAAATCACCACATTAAAGCTCACGGCCAAGGGTGCTACAAGGGTCAAGGAGGCCCACGGCCAAGACAGCAAAGGGCCACACTAACACTTCCAACTCAAGCCAACATTAAGGTTTCCAAACCCCCAATTTGATTCATAACTTAATATGTCACAAGAGTATAAAAATCTCCAACAGATCTAAACAGAAGCTCTCGGCTAAGGCAGAAGAAAGGAAACAATCCCAACATAAGATTTATAAAAGGATCGTCACGAAGCCATAACTACAGTCCAACACAAAGTCACAACAGGAAAACACTACAGGAGTGAAACCGGGCCAGCACAGGGCTCAAAACCCGAACCAACATAAGACACAAAATCATGCTATGACAAAGCTGAAATCAATTCCGACACAAATCCAAAATTTAGACCATAGCAAGACTAAAGCCGAGCCAACATTAGACCCAAAATCAAGCCATGAATACATCTTTTGAAGCGTTAAAATGAGAACCAGCATAACTCATCAAAGCAGGCTCTCGAGTAGGGGCTAGGACAAGCCAACCAAGCCTCCAAGTAAAGCCAAAACAAATCTCTTAAAGCATTGAAACAAGAGCAGCAAATATACATTGAAATAGCCTTTCAGGTAAGGGCTAAGCTAAACCAACCGAGCTTCCAAATGAGCTATAATAAAGTTAAAACCACACCTAACATGAGGCTAAAATAAACATTTCTATATGCTCAACATATTAAAATACAGAGCCTCTATACATTTATCATGAAAGTGAACATGAGGCTTCTTCAAGTTGAATTAAAACTTCACCTTAACATGCAACTTTTGTAAAGGAAAGCTACAAGGAGCAAGAAATGAGCTCCACATGCATATTAAAAAGCTAAGTAAATCTTTCCATAACTCATGCCAAGCCAAAGTAATCAAGGAGCTTTATAATATTCATCCTAACATGCTTGCAAGAGGAGCCAACTTTGCCTCAAGATCATGCTTCCAATATATCAAAAATAAAAGACAAGTACATGCTTTGAGTAAGAACCCACATAGAATCCTTTTTTTAACCACCCTTTCTAGCATGATTCTTGAAACAAATGAAGCTTAAGGCATTGAAACTAAACCCTTCACATGCTTCACATGAGAACAAGTATAGAATTTTTTTTTCCAAATCCACCTAAGCATGCACTCTTAAGCCAAAGAAGACTTAAGACATTAAAACTAAGCTTTCCCAACCTACTAAAAAATTTCATAACATGCTCTTATAAAGGACTAGGCTACAAGGAGCCCAAGAAAATCAAGCCTCCACATGTATATAAAAGAAGCAAAAGTGGAACAAGCAACTTACCATCCCAACCAAATTTACCACATGCTTGCAAGACCCAAATGAGTTCTCCAATATTTCTAGATAAGCCCAAATGTAAAACCACAATTTTTTTATTTTGAGCTTCACCTTAAGCATAAAAGGAGAAATAAGATAGTAACATGTCAATCTTTCACCATTTTAAGCAAATAATCAAATCCAACTTTAAAACATGCTCACATTTAAATCTTTATCCTGCTTAAGTAATAGATTTCCCCAAATGAAACTATAATAGCAAGCTAGCATGCCACTAGAGAGGGGGAGCAAGAAATTATCATTTGTGCAACTAAATAAATAATTCCATAGCATATAAACACCCAAATCGAAACAAGAAACGAGGGAAGATCAAGCGAGCGGCACAAATGACAGACTCTCCCCAGGCCAAACCAAGAAAGTAGATAGGGGAGATAAGGGGTACCAGCTAGTGTAGAATACACAAAGGAAGCAGGAAATTCAGGCTTTAGACCGGCAGCACCTCCCCTTCTCCAGAAAAATTCGGCTAGCCCTAAATCATCCGAGAATGGGGTTTTTATAGGCAAAGAAGGGGAGAGGAATGCCGCTACTCACCTTACAGCAAGGTGCGCAAGTGGAGCTGGCAACAAAATGCCGCAAGAAGGAGACACCACAGAGGATCGGGCGACTCGCAGGGATAACGCATGCGCAGGAAAACGCCGCAAGGAGCAACTTGTTCTCGCAGGGATAAGAATGGGTATGTGCGGCTCGAGGAGGAGACCACAGGAGATGGGGCGAGAGGCGTGCGGCTCGAGCGCGAGAGAAGGAGACACTGGCTCGGTCGAGCGTGCGAACGAGAACGGGATCGAGCGGGAGAGTCGATCCGAGCGAATGAGAGGAGCGGGAGAGCAGGCCCAGCCAAATGGGGGGATGTAGGGCTTAAGATTTTAGTTTATAGATGTATATATATATATATATATATATATATATATATATATATATATTATTAAATTAAACCATAATTCACCAATTCCACCCCGACAGGCTATCGTCGAAAGGCGAACGTCCATTTTAGGTAAAATCGACGTTCCGGACACATCGGCACAGTCTGTTTCGTCATCCGAGGTTGTCTGGGCAACCTCATCGACGGTTGCTTCAAAATCGCATAGAAATTTGGTCTTGTCACAAATTTTGACTCGAGCTCGATCGATGGTGCAAGTGTGTAAGATGTGCACGAGGCTGTCCTAATGTCCAGGGGTCCTATAGGGACTCGATTTGAACTCCTGACGTCAACTTCGACAGGCTATAGACTAGCAGTACAGAATCTCGTACAGGATTTCAAAAAGTAACGAAGTGGCTTCCAGACACTCTAAAACGAGGTGGGTCCCATCACTAGGAATCTAGAATCGTCGAGGAAGCTCCTGAGACTAGAATCCTAAATCTAGGAGGAATACTAAACCTCGACAAAAAGTGAGGTCAACAAGCATCTTCAAATGAATTGTTCACAAGAAAAGAAGAGATACAACAGGATACAGATAATTCAAGAACAGGGACAGCCCATGAAACATTTGGAAGACAGTCATTCCAGCAAAATTCAATTTTTTGGAAAGCCTTCAATATAAGCAAAGAGTGAAACTTCAATGCGTAGAACTAAACAGTCAGTAAAAGCCTAAGTTTTTGCAATTACACCTCGGGAAGCCAAAGAATCTTAAGTTGTTGCATGTATGCTTCTGATTCAACAACAGTCTAGCTCTATTTTATTCAATTCAAATGTATCACATATTTTTATTTCTGAAAAGTTCGTTGTCAGTTTCCATGTTGATATTATGCATTTTACTCCTTTTTGTGTTATAATGCATTCGAGAAGTGGATTTTATACAATAGGCAATGTGTCGTACATGTTAATAATCATGCCAAGAAGATGCAAGCATAGTTGATTGTAATACCAATTCAGACTTTCGATGTTATATTGGGATGGATTGGTTGGCAAAGCAATTTGCTATAATTAAATGCTAGAAAAGGCAAGTGAAACTTAGATTATCTGGTGAAAAGCCATTAAATATTATATGTGATTAAAACGCACAATCTTCCTAGATTAGTACAGTGAAATTTGAAAATTATTTGAGAAGTGATGAACTGGTATTTCGGTTCAAATTAGATGTGTTAAATAAAGATTTAGATGAATTAAAAAACATTCCAGCTTTTTTGAAATTTTTTAATGTATTTCCTGAAGAATTGTCAAAGCTACCGCCAGAAAGAGAAGTTGTGTTAGACATTGATGTGTGTCCAAGGACACCTGCAATTTTCAAGTATTCATACAGAATGACTCCGAAAGAATTACAAAAATTGAAATATTAATTGCAGGAACTAATAGATAAAAGTTTTACCAGGCAAAGCAGTTCACCTTGGAGTGCTCCAAAATTGTTCGTCAAGAAGAAAGACAGGTCGATGATGCTATTTATTGATTACAGAGAGCTGAAAAATTTGGCAATAAAAAACAAATATCATTTACCCAGGATCAATGATCTATTTAATCAATTAAAATGTGCTACTGTATTTTTTCGAATAGATCTGAGATCGGGAAATAAAATCAAAGTGGCAAATATAACTAAGACAGATTTTAGAATCATGTAGGATTATTATGAATCATTTGGTTTTAACTAATGTTCTTGTTGTATTTATGGACTTCATGAATCGAATTTACAGCCTTATGCAGTTTGTGATTATTTTTATTGATAATATTTTGATATATTCAAAATCTAACCACGATCATGCTAAGCATCTGAAAAATGTATTGGAGATGTTAAGGCAGATTTAATTATATGCAAAATTGTCGAAATGAAAATTTTGGCTACGAAGCATATCCTTTTTTAGTCATATTATCAACACCTAAGGAATCTCAATAGATCCTCAAAAGGTGAAGTCAATTATGGAATGACCTACTCTAAAGAATGTTGTTGAGGTATACTATTTTTTTGACTTGGTTGGATATTAAAGGAGGTTCGTAAAGAGTTTTTCACATATAACTATGCCTTTGTCCAAGATAATGAGGAAAGATGTCCAACTTGAGTATAATGCAAAATGTAAGCACAATTTTTAAGAGTTTAAGAAATATTTGACCGTAGCTCCAGTCATAGCGATTTCTTCGGGTATTGAAGGGTTCCAAATTTATAGTGACATATCGTTGCGAGACTTGGGTTGCATTCTAATATAGATTAAAAAATGTGATAGTTTATGCATCTAGACAATTGAAGCCGCATAAGAGAAACTATCAAACGCATGACATGAAGTTAGCAACTATAGTGTTTGCTTTCAAGATTTGACGACATTATTTGTATGGCGTGAAATGTGAAGTATTTGCTGATCATCAGAGTCTAAAATACATCTTCACATAAAAAGGTGGATTTGAGGCAGCGAAGATAGTTAGAACTTACAAAGACTATGATTTTGATATACATTATTGTTTTGGCTGAACAATAGTAGTTGCAAATGCTTTGAGCAGTAAATCCACAAGTAGTGCAAGCTGAATTATTACTCGATAGTTACAGTTAATTAAAGAAATTGATGTCTTGCAGCTGAAAATCAGAAGGCTAGGTGATGAGGGATATCTAAATCAGCTGACAGTGCAACCAACTTTGATAGATAGAATCAAGACAGCTCAAAGAGTTAGTAGTGAATATCTGAAACTACTGAATCAACTTCAATCAGGAAAGATATGACAATAGATGAAGATGGGATATCTAAACAAATGAGAGTGCAACCAACCTTGATAGATAGAATCAAGGCAGCCCAGAGAGTTAACAAAGAATATCTGAAATTATTGAATCAACTTCAATCAGGAAAGAGGTTAGACATGACAATTGATGACGATGGTATTATCAAAAACAAACTATAGTTATGGGTAACTGCTGATCTTAATTTGAGACACCAAATCTTATATGAAACTCATCCTTCATACTGCATAATTCATCCAGACAACACAGAAATATACAAGAAATTGACATTGGTATTTTAGTGGCCCAGTGCGAAGAAAAATATTGTTGAATATGTATCTCAATGTCAAACTTGTCAGATTGTAAAGGCCGAGCATCCAAGACTCAACAGATTTCTACAATTATTATCAATACCTGAATGAAAATGGGAAAAAATTAGTATAGATTTTGTTATAGGATTTCCTCGATTCGGGAAGGGTTACAATTGGTCATTAATGATAGGCTAACCAAATCAAGTCACTATTTGCCAATCAAGTAAACAGATTGATGCCGGAAGAAAACCCAAACCACGACTCAAAATTACAACTATTATTACGGGACGCCACAAGGTTACAATGACGACTCTTCAACAGGAAATAATATAACTCAGGTAAATAATAAATGACAATAAGGACTGCTGAAATTAAGGAAAGGCAATAACATAAAAAAAAATAGTCCTCCGCGAGGGGTACGACAGGGCGAGGATAGAACAGTGTTGACGGCAAGGAAAAGACTGCCAAGGCTGGTGGCTGCTGGTAGGAGCTGGACAGGGGGCTTGAAGGTGTTGAATAGGACTGATGGATTACTCGAAAGGAACTGAAAGGGCAGCAAGGCTGGTGAGCTGCTTGGAGGGTCGGCCAGGGGCAGGGAGGAGCTGGAAGTACTTTTGGTAGGTGGTTAATGATGAAGACAACAGCTAGACGGAGTCCTAAGTAGGGGTGTCAATTCGGGTCAGCAGGTCGAGCTCGGGTCCGAACTGAATAGGGTCAATACGAACCTGGCCCGAATAATAGACGGTTTGAAAAATAAGAACTAAATCTGAATAGGGGTCAACACGAACCTAACCCGAGCCTGACCAAAAATAATGCGCTTATTCGGTCATGTTTGGGTTTTGGGTTGAACCCAAACCCGAGCCGAATAATTAATGGATTGGATTCTCTGACCCGAACCTAACTCGAAAAATACTGAAATCAACCCTAACCCGGATTTTTCGAGACGAATCGAGTTGTATTGGTGTGTAGAGTAAATTTTTTACAACCCTAATCTTGAGGGAAGGAGCAAGACTGGCGGCAGTGGAAAAGGGGTTGTAGTGGTTGTACGGGAGCAGGAAGGTGCCTGGACAGGAGTGGAAGAGGGAATTGTGGTGGATGGATTCTGAAATGGTAGCAGAGAAACAGAAGTATGGTAAGATAAATGTCTTGTCAGGGTCAAGCTACATCCGGAGCACCACTCGGACCCTTGGAGACGGTCACTACCTAAAACAAGGGACGATCGGAGCACTTCTTCGCCTTTGGATACAACCCATGAAGAGAACAGCACAGCGGAGGTAATCTAAATTCAGAAATCACCAACTCCAAAAACAGAGAAACTTCAAGCATATCACCTCTTATTTATAATGAGGCTTAGGATTTATTTTAGTCAATGTATTAAAATAAGGAAGGATAAAACTTGTCGAAAAAATCATGACATGAATCCTTTTAATCATAGCGTTAGAGCTAGGGCGTCACCTAGAAGCGACGCGCTATATGGCCTGAATATAGTGGAAAGTGTGCATTGGCCGCTACACCGGCGCCCGGGTGTGGTGTCAAATAAGCAAGGGTTCTCACATTACGGACTGATGCGAGTAAAGAAGTTAGTCTATGATACTAATATTCTGATAGGATCTTGGAATATAGGTACTCTCAATGGTAAATTAATGGAATTAGTTGATATTATGATTCATAGAAAAATAAATATCTTATGTATTCAAGAAACTAAATGGGTTGGAGAAAAAACTAAGGAGATTGATAACCTAGGTTTTAACGTTTTCTAGTAAGAGTTGCACTAGATATGGAGTAGGTGTAATTATAGATAAAAGTTTGAAAGATAATGTTCTAAAAATTATTAGAGTTCGAGATAGAATTATACCTACTAAGATTATTATTGATACTCAGATTTTTAATATTATAAGTGTTTATGCTCCTCAAGTAGGTTTAGATATAGGCTCTAAAGATAAATTCTGGAATGACACAGAAGACTTAATACATTTGATACCTCTTAAAGAAAAAATTTATTGGAGAAGATTTGAATAGACATGTCAGTAGAGTGGTAGTAGATTTCAGAAATATTCACGGTAGCTATGGTTATGGAAGAATGTAGAGTCATTTTAAATTTTGCTTTAGCGTATGATTTGGTTATTACTAATACTTTATTTAAGAAAAGAGACGAGCATCTTATTACTTAAAAGAATGAATCTAATAGAACACAAATTGATTATTTTCTTATAAGAAGAAGAAATCGTCAAGATTGTAAGGATTGTAAGGTCATTCAAAGTGAGGATTTAAGTACCAACATCGTTTATTAGTTCTAGATTTTAAGATGAAGAGTTGTAAAATAAAGAATACTAGAAGTCATCAACGTAGAATTAGATGGAGGTACCTAAGAGACAAATTAATTTATTTTTATTAGAAAAATTCAATATTTAAAAATTTGGGATGCTCGTGAAAAAGTAAATGTTATATGTAAAAAAGTAACAAATACTATTAAACAAGTGGCAAAAGATATACTTGAAGAATAAAAAAAAATTTCTATAAATAAAAATAGTTTGTGGTGGAATAATAATGTGCAAGAAAAGATAAAATATAAGAAGTTATGTTGTAAAAATTGGTTTAAATGTAAAAGTATAGAAAACTGAGAAAAATATAAAACGTCCCGTAGGGAATCTAAAAGAACAATCTTTGATGCTAAAAATTTAGTTTTTAGTGATCTTTATAACAAAAAAGATACTAATGATGGTGAAAAATATATGTATAAATTAGTCAAACAAAGAGAAAAGAAAAGTAAAGATTTAACTCAAATAAAATATATTAAAAATGAAAATCAAAAAGTGTTTCCTTAGAAAAAGATATTCAACATAGGTAGGTGGGTTATTTTGATAACATTTTTAATGAAATTTCTGAAAATTCGATCAACCTTAGTGATCTTAATATCATTAATAATGATAAAAATTTTCATTTTTACCGTCGCATTAGGAAAAAAAGTTGACGAGGCTTTAAAGAAAACTAAGGGTGGAAAATCCATAAGACTTGATGATATCCCAATTGAAGTGTGGAAATATTTAGGAGATTTAGGAGTTTCTTGGCTCACTAAACTTTTTAATATCATTTTGAAAACTAAAAAGATGCACGAGGAATGGAGGAAAAGTATTTTGGACCCCATTTTTAAGAATAAAGGGGATGCACAAGAGTGTGCAAATTATAGAGGAATTAAATTGATATTTCACACTTTAAAATTATGGGAGAGGGTAATTGAACATAGGTTAAGACGTATTACCAAGATTTCTCATAATCAATTTGGATTTATGCCGAGCAGGTCCACTATGGAAGCTATACATTTATTAAGAGGTTTGATGAAGAAGTACAGAAATAATAAGGAGGACCTACATTTAATTTTTATTGATTTAGAAAAAGTTTACGATAAGTTCCAAGACATATCCTTTGGAGAGTTCTTGAGAAGAAAGGAGTTGATATGACTTATATTCAAGTCATTAAAGACATGTATACTAGAGCTGTTGTGTTCGAACTGAAGGAGGATTAACCAAATATTTTCTTATTTCTGTTGGTTTACATCAGGGATCAACTTTAAGCCCATATCTTTTTGCTTTAATTATGGATGACCTTACTGACATTTACAAGAGGATGTACCTTGGTGTATGTTTTTTGCTGATGATATCCTTCTCGTGGATAAGAAGAGAAAAAGCCCAAGAAAAACTTGAATTATGGAGGTCTACATTGAAGTCTAAAGGCCTTCATTTGAGTTGAACTAAAACTGGATACATGGAATGTATTTTCAGTAATAGTAGCTCTAGTGACAGAAGTGTAACTTTGGGTGATCAAATTATTAAAAGGTGTGAACGATTTAGATATCTCGGGTCTATTAGTCAAAGCGATGATGTTCTAGATGGGAATGTTAATGGTAGAGTTCAGGTTGGTTGAAGTGGAGGAATGCTTCAGGCCTATTGTGTGATAGAAAAGTACAGCTTAGACTGAATGGAAAATTTTATAAGATGGTGGTGAGACCTGCAATGCTCTATGGTGCTGGATGTTGGCCTTTAAAAGAGAATCATAATACTAAGTGTTGCCTAGATGAGAATGATTAGGTGGATGAGTGGCTTTACACTTAGAGACAAAATGCAAAACGAATATATCCATGATAGGGTTGGTGTAGCTCCGGTGACAGACAAAAATAACGAGTCGCCTTAGATGGTTTGGTCACATTAAACGTCAACCATCTAATGATCCAATTAGAAGAGTAAATGTTCTAGTTTCGACTTCTGTTAAGAAAAATAGAGGTAAACCTAGGAAGGCTTGGGCTTATTTTATAAAAAATGATCTTAATTTATTAGAATTAAATGAAAATATGACATTAAATAGGACGCAATGAGAAAAATGATTCATGTAGTCAACCCCACTTAGTCGGATTAAGGCTTTGTTGTTGTTGTTGTTGTTGTTGTTGTTATTGTAATGTATTAAAATAAGGAAGAGAATAAAAAAAAAATAAGAATTCATAATTTAGACAATGTTTATAATATGAAGAATTGAGAATAAGCAAAGACTAATAAAAATAATTGGCAAGTGCTAGAAAGGAAATATTAGAAAAGAGAGAATAAGAGGAAAACGAAAGGAAGGGCGA
Source organism: Papilionanthe hookeriana x Papilionanthe teres (assembly GCA_022702705.1). Classification (NCBI taxonomy): domain Eukaryota; kingdom Viridiplantae; phylum Streptophyta; class Magnoliopsida; order Asparagales; family Orchidaceae; genus Papilionanthe; species Papilionanthe hookeriana x Papilionanthe teres. The sequence continues at coordinate 103,979,773 of CM040432.1, forward strand.
AAATGGGAGACAGCCCCCCTCCCCTTGAGGACCGATTGGTCCAACTGCTTGAACTGAGATCAGGCCAACTCCCATAGCCCCGTGTCACTCTTTCGTTAAAGCTTCTGGTTCCTTGTCTTTAATCACTGTAGCACCTTGTCCCACTATCGACTATACTGTCTCCCAAAGTATTTGCGAGCGTACCTTCATGTTAGTCCAATCTCCTGGGACTGAAATTTCTCACATTGTGGAGGCCATGATTAAATAATCAACTATCACAGTCCCGCTGCTCTACTGGTAAGGGCTCTTGTGTCCTCGGGCTCTACCAAAAGAAGTAGAATGATGTGTTTGTCGTCCTTGGTGAAGGAATGTGTTTCTGAATCAATCGTGCTAAGTCTTCTGGTCAAACTGCCACGATCTTCCTAGAAGAAGGTGGCAGGCATCCATAGAGACCACGTCACACCATATCTGGTCCTGCAACTGACTCCCTATAGAAAACTCTACAAGGCATTGACAGTCGATGAAACTCTGTTTTCTTTCTTCAGCCATGTCAGTGAATATGGCTGAGAATATCTCTGAGTCGTGAGTCCTAGCTTCTCCACCATCTAAGTCGATGCCACATTCTTATTGTTTCCTCCGTTAATTATGAGATGACATACTTCCTGTTTACAGTGCAACGAGTGTAGAAAATTTTGTAACAAAGACACTGTGAATCCCTTGTATTAATATCGATTTCTAGGACCCTTCGAATAACAAGTATCTCCTTCATTTGAGGGAAGATGATGCATCTCACTCTGGTCCTCAGCTATCTACTACTCGCTGACCTCTTCCATGGCACCTTGCTCGCTAAAAAATACAACTCGGCTCGTCGGGCAGCTGGAGGCCATGTACCCAAATTCATGACAATTGAAGCATTTTCTAGCAGGTACTATAGTCGGCTTCTTTTCACTGAGGGTAGCTTTATCCGTATCTGAACCTATTTTCTCAACTCCCTACGGCGTACTCTGCAGGTGTCCTCAACTGCCGGTGCTTTCGGCTCTACTTTTGCTGTCTTTCCATGTTCAATGCTACTGCTTCGACATCCCCCAATGTCCAATACAGCTGTAGCTGCACCACATTGCTAATACTAGACTTCAAACCCCCGCATGCTGTATTCTCCTTTGGCTAAATTAGATTGCACTTCAACTATAAATGGTTGAACCGAGCTGTGAACTCCACTAAAAGGATCCTCTGCTACATATTGTGGAATTTCAAAAACATATCCTGATGGTAATGAGGGTGTTGACCTCACTTTTTGTCGAGGTTTAGTATTCCTCCTAGATTTAGGATTCTAGCCTCAGGAGCTTCCCCGACGATCCTAGATTCCTAGCGATGGGACCCACCTCGTTTTAGAGTGTCTGGAAACCACTCGTTACTCTTTGAAATCTCGTACGAGATTCCGTACCGCTGAGTCTATGACTGGGTCGAAATTGATGTCAGGAGTTCAAATTGAGTCCCTATAGGACCTCTGGACATTAGGACAGCCTCGTGCACGTCTTACACACCTACACCATTCTGATCGATCGAGCTCGAGTTAAAATTTTGCGACGATACTAAATTTCGACGCAATTTTGACGCGACCGTCAACGAGGTTGCCCAGACGACCTCGGACGACGAAACGGACTGCGCCGATGCGTCCGGAACGTCGATTTCACTTAAAATCGACGTTAAGTTTGCGACGATAGCCCGTCGGGTGCGCGTTATGATTTGGGGCGTATTTTCAAATAAATTACTTTTAAATCTATTTAATTAAAATATAAGCCCTAAAATCCTACTCTCCCTCACTCGACCCGCTCGGTTCGCTCGTCTCCCGTGCTCGAGCCCTGTGGGGGCTCTCTGCGACTCCTCTCCCGCGCTCGATCGCTCTCCCTTTTCGACCGTTTATCTCTCGAGCCTTTCGCGGTCACCCCCATACCGATCTCTGCGCGAGTAGACGGCGTCCCGTCTGTGCGAGTGTTATCTCTGCGGCGCGTGCGCAGGAGATTCGAGGCTCCTTGCGTCAGTCTCCCCATCCCCCGTAGCTCCCTCGAGTTTCCTCGACTCCACGGGTAGGTGCCGGCACTCCTCTTCCCATTTTCCCCTATTTAAACCCCATTTCAGGATGGCCTAGGGTTAGCCCGAAAACCATTGTGAGGAGGAGGTGCTGCCGGCTTGGAGTTTGATTTTCTGCTCTTCTTGTGCGCTCTACACTGTCTGGTATTTCTCATCCCCCCTCTTCTTCTCGGTTTGGCCCAGGGAAGTCGTAACTCATGCTGTTGGCTTAGCCTTCCCCGTTTAATGTCTCGGTCGGGCACTTGTATGCTAAGGATTAGCTTGTTTGCTTGCTTAATTAATGGATGCCTTCCCTCTTCTCTTTCTAGCAAGCATGTTAGTTCGTTGTTATGGCTTTATTTGAGAAGATTTATTGCTCAAGCATGTTAAAAATATAAATATGAGCATGTTCTAGGATTTAGACTTGGTTACTTGCTTCGGGATGGTGTAGGCATGGCATGATATTACCTTCTTTCATCTCTTACACTTAAAGCAAGTTTAAAATCTTAAATGTGCGGCTTTGAGATTATGCTATTCCTCTTTGCAAGCATGCTAGGTAGGATTTCGAAGTCTCTTGCATATGGTGGCTTGATATGGAGAATGGGAAGTTTTATTTAGCTTGGTATATGCATGTGAAGCTTATTCTCTACTTCTCCTATCTCTTCTCTATTGCGGTTTTATATATTGGTATGCTGAATACATGGAGAAGTATGTTTTAACTCTGTGCTTTAGTATAATTGTGGCCTTGTTATGGCTCATCTTAACCTCACTTAGAGGCTCACTTGGTTTGTTTTAGCTCATGCCCGTGAGCCTAATTTGGATATACAGCTGCTGTCCTTACTCTAATGCTTTCAGAAATTCGTTTTTTAGCTTTATATTTGGCTTGACTTTGGGCTATATGTTAGCTGGATTTCGTTTTTTGTGAGGAGCCCTTTATTTCAGATTTGTATTGAGATTAAGTTCTAGGTTTGTACTGGGTTTGTTTCAGCCCCATGCTTGGCTCGGTTTTAGCTTTCCTATGGTCTGAATTGTTGGGCTCATGCTGGAATCAGTGCTGGGCTTGTTTCTGTCTTTGCTCCGGCTCGGTTTCAGTCTTTGTGCTGGCTCGGTTTTGATTCTGTTGGCAGTTCTGGTAATCTTTTTTTTATATATTTCGATGGTTGTAGCTCATAGTTGGGCTCGTTTTCTACTTTATTGTGGCTCGGCTTTTTGTTTTCTGGATAGCTCTCGGACTCCGTTTTGTGTTGGGGCTGTTTTGGATTGAATGCCGGGCTGCTTTTCTTAGCCAAGGTGGCTCGGGTCTGGCTTTGCATGGGTTGGACCTTGTTTTGTGTTGGGGCTGTTTTGGATTGACCTGTGGGCTGTTTCTCCTTGTCATGGTGGCTCGGGTTTGGCTTTTCTGTGAGCTGGTAGCTACTCCTATGGGGGTGTTTAGTTGGGTCTTGGAGTTGGATTATGGTGGCTCGTGTAAGGCTTTGTTGTTGGATTTTAGTGAGATGTGTTAAAGCCGAGCTTTGAGTTTGATTTGTAGCCTCATTCGGGCTCGGGTTTGGGCTCGTGATGACTCGGCCGAACCCCATTAAGGCCTTCTCCTTTTTATTTGATGGATGGATTGATTTGTGCTTGGCTTAACTTTAAGCATATGAGACTCGGTGACATTACTTACACACTTAGCTTAAACTCATTTCACTTGGTGGCTCGGCTTGATGGTGGAAATGGTGGTGTTTGGTAAGGTCCTTATTTGAGCCTCGAATATTTGGTGAGTTCTTTGCTTGCTTTGCTTGGCAAGTTTGGAGTCGCCTTGAAATGGTATGGGAGCTCGTACATTCACTTTCTTATGCATTTGTATCTTGGTGATTCTCCTACTGCTGCTGTGAGTTTGATCCAGAGTCTGAGAGTGGTTCCGTGTGGGAAGAATTGTGTTCCAAATGATAAGGAATTAATTGAGGATCGGAAGGCTGAATTTTAGTACGAGTCTGGGGCTTTAGTCGGTTTTCTCCGAGTCACTTTTCCTTCTCGTTTGATTTGCGAAGTTTTAAACGATTCTCGAAGGTCACTACTTTTGGTTTAGTCTTATCTGAATGCAAAGGATATTCATTTCGGGGCCGATCCAATTGTGCCCGAGTGAGGAAATGACGTCCTCAGGACTGATTCAAGGACCTCGGGTCATGCTTTCAGCGTTCTGTTGTTACATGTTTTAGGGGCGAGTGGATTAACCTTCCTCCCGTTTTAGTCTTTCCGGGTCTGGAGGCGGGTTAATCTCCTCTTCTTTCCCCTCCTTATTGATTTACACGTGTTCCCCGCTTCACTCGGAGTCGGTTTTGTTTTGTTTTGTTTTGGGGCAATGACGGCGATGATGCAAAAGGCACGCCAGTGATAGAGTAGAATGATATCCCATCCTACGACATCGTGACTCGCTCCGTGGCCCCGTGAACCGTAGGATGACGGTATCATTCACCGCTACAAGGCAAGCGGGGCACCCGTACCTTCTTAGGATTGTTAGCAATCCTTTACCCGACGAAATGATCGACTCGTGGACAATCATGATTTTCAAAATCTGATAAAAATATGATATTACATTTCGAAACAAATATATATATATATATATATATATATATATATATATATATATATATATATATATATATATATATTTCCACTACAATCTGAAATCGATAAAACTCTCTTTGTATGCTCGAAACTCATGTGCATGCTAAAACATAAATTTTAAAACTATATTATAAAATCCGGTTGTCCACTTGTCGATTATCAGTCTTGGGTTGAGGAACACTCTCCTGAGTTAGGTTTAGTAGGATACCCTTCTTGCTAAGTGGCGGGCTCTATACACTCGGGTGACCGAGTAGCCTTCGATGACCCTTCGAGCGAGATCTACACGGCTTCCGAGCCTAGCCCCGACCCGAGTGCTTGCGGTTTTCTTCGGGCTTTCGTTTGATTTTTGATGAAGCACTCGTGGTCCTTTTTCCGGGATTTCCCGAGGTTTTGATGATTTTATTTTCGACTTTCGTTTGTTTTCTCGGGCTTTCTGTTCTGAGTCAGTCATTTTATTTTTCTCGAGCTTTTCGACGACCTTTTTCTGCTTTTGCTTGGCTTTCACGTGACACACTCCTGCCGGCTACACATAAGAAGACTACGGATCTTCCGGTATACGGGTTTGTTTACATTTACGACGTGTTACTTTTTGCGTACTCGCTCCCGCATGTTATACTTGTTTAGTCACTTTGCATACCTACTCTCGCATGCTTTCCTCGCTAAGACGTCGTACTATACTCTATCGCATGCTTTATTGTTTTCCCGTGCTACATACCTCGCTATACACTCGTACAACATTTAAACATACTCGCATAGGATGTTTAGGTGAACTCGACCATGATAGCCACTGATCAACATTTTGACTTGTCATCTTAAAACTTAACCTCTTCACGTGCAAGGAGCTTGGAGCTATGCAGGCAGCGACGGCCATCTTCAACTAAAGAAACACGTCTACAACAACTAAACCATTCCTTAGTGATTAAACAACAATCCATAGAATTTCGAGGTTGTTCGCTTAGTGCGACATAAATCCTTAACCTCTTGTCGGGCTCTGTATAGCTTCTGCCGTACAATATAAGCCCCAACTCGCTTTATGATTCTCGAGGTTGTCGTTCGTTACGACCTAAATCCTCACATCTTCCAGTCGTTCGTGTGATCGTTTCACACAAATGTAAGCTCTAATTCAATAAAATTCGCGTGATGAAACCTTTATATAATATCTCCTAAATCAAAGCTAAATCATAGGATAGCTTGGGAAGTCACCGAGGTTCGCCTCTGGATCTTTGACATCCCCTAGTCTTTCTTCCTTTGGATCCTACAATAAAATGTTACATATTTGAGCCAGACCCCTTTCACACCTCTTTGCCCGATTTCGTTGAAAGTCCTATTCTTTTGACCTCCTTGAAGATAATATTTCCTGATTTTTATCGAGAGTTTTCTTAAGTCGATTTCGGTCATTTAAGATGTAATTAACTATGAGGATTGCTCTTATAGAAGCATTTCCGAACTCAACCTGAAATAAACCCTATTTAATTCTTCATATTAAATAGTGAACTCATCTACAGAATAAAATGGTTTCGTAGACCAAACGGACGTCATATATTTCTTAGTTTATTTGATCGAGCCTCACCTCAAGTTTTGTGTTTGTCTTTCGGATAAATGCATGACTTGAGATGTAGCGCTCTTTCATTTAAACTATGAAAAATATGGGGTCAGTTTGATTTCATATTTCTTTTCTTGAAGGATCCTTCCGAAGCGGGCGACGGGATTTCGATTCCGGCGACCGACAGCTTCTTACGGGCACTTCACACACAAAACAACGCCGACAGAGGGGAAAGATATCTTCTCCATGGTTTTCTTCATTTTCTTCCATTTGTTAATCTTATCGTAGCCTTCTCGCCTCCTCTGTCATTGTACGTACTCCAACAATAGGGAAACACTTTTCTTCAATTTGATCACAGCTAATTCTACCCGCCTCTTTTTGGACACCCGTATGTATTGGAAGATCCACTCAACTACTTGTAGTCATTCCATGAATTCATCTGGATTCATGACCACCTCAAACTCGGACAAATCCACCTTAATTTCGTTGTCTCGGTGGCCTCTGAATGATATCTATTCTCGAAAACTTTTCCTGTGAGAGGGATGCAAGTATCCCATTCTAGGCCTCCTCTAATACTGGATTTCGAAACAATCTGGTATGTCTTCCTCATCGCTGAAATTATCCCAATAGAAGGGATTCAGATCGCCTTCTCTCCCTCCCCTTCAACTCTCTAGATCTCAGTCGAAGGTAACTTCTTGTGTCATCTCTTCAATCTCCGCAAGTCTCTGTTGGAGGCGATAGAGCTCTCGTCGTATCTCTTCCAAGGTAGGTTTGGGCATATTTCTTCTTGGAGACATGATTGACGGTCTGTGATCTGCGAAAATAAAAAGAGAAGGGAAACGAAAGAGAAGAATGACAAATCGAGAAAAGTGAAATAATGAAAATTTGTTGGGGTGGCTCAGGTAGGGATGAATGTTAGGAAAACCCTAGGATAGGATTACGGTTGGGCTAGCTCTGATACCAAATGATACCGGAGGAGAACCCAAACCACGACTCAAAATTGCAACAATTATTACGGGATGCCACAAGATTACAATGAAGACTCTTCAACATGAAATAACATATCACAAGTAAATAGAAAACAACTATGAGGAAGGCTGAAATTAAGGAAAAGATAATAGCATAAAATAGAAAAAGCCCTCTGCAACGGATAAGGAAAGGCGAAGATGGAACAGCGGTGTTGGCAGCCGCGGGGAAAAGGCCGAGAAGGCTGTGGCTGTTGTGACGAGTCGGACGGGTGGATTGAAGGTGTTGGAGAGGACCGGCAGCCTCTTGGAAAGGAACCAGAGGGGGCAGCAAGGCAGGGAGGAGCTGGAAGGACTGCTGGCAAGTGGTCGATGAAGAAGACAGCAGTTGAAGGGAGTCCTGAGGAAAGGATCAGGGCTAGCAGTAGTGGAAGAGGGGCTGCGGTAGTTGGACAAGAGCAGGAAGGTGGCGACAGCAGTGGAAGAGGGGGTTGTGGTGGCAGGATTCTGAAATGACAGCAAAGAAACAGAAGTATGATAAGATAAATGCCTTCTCAGGGTCGAGCTACAGTCGGAGCACCAATCGGACCCTTAGAGAAAGTTACCTCCTAAAAAAAGGGGCAGCTAGAGCACTTCCTCGCCTTTGGATACAGTCCTTAAAGGGAACAACGCCGGCGGCGAAAATTAGAATTCATAATTCACTTGACTCAAAAAGTTGAGAAACTCCAAGCATACCACCTCTTATTTATAATGATGCTTACAACTTATTTTAGGCAATGTTTTCAAATAAAAAAGAGAATAAAAATAATAATAATTCATAATTTAGGCAATGTTTATAATAAGAAGAATTCATAATAGACAAAGATTAATAAAAAGAAATTCAGAATTGACAAGTGCTATGAAGGAAAGATGTGAAAAGGAAAGAGGGAATAGGAGGAAAAGGAAAGGAAGGGAGAGAATGGGCGGCAGCACTCCTTGAGGACTGGCCATTCTAGTTAACAGGTTGGCCCCCATAGCCCCGCGTCACAAAATTAGTTGAAATGTTTGCCATATTGTATGACAAATAAATTACATATTGCATGTTGTTACAAAAATCATCATTTTTTACAGAGATAAAAGATTCACGTCCAGGTTGTTGGAAAGGCATTCAGTAAGGTTTGGGCACACAATTGCATTTCAGCATAGCCTAAAAGGACATTCAAAATGAGCAATTCAGATGTTGTAAAATTTGATGCGACTTTATGTTCTTGACTTTTGAGGTAGTTGGAAAGATCACATTCCAATGATCGAGTTCACCCACAACAGTACTTATCAGTTTAATATCAAACTGACTCTTTATGAAACACTGTATTATAAGAAATGTCAAAGTTTTGCATGATAGGCTTTCATTCCAATAAATAATAATCTGTACAATCTATTTTAGGTATATAATAATGTACACGATCTAATTTAGGTAGCTTAAAAGGATTAAAAGGTTTGATGAAGAGGGGAGTGGAATAGGTAGGTTTGGTGAAGGGTTGGTTATGTCGAGAAGCCAAATTGAGATATATGTTAGCATTTAAGTCATGTTATGAGTTTAATCATGATATGAGCTAAAATTTCATGAATTGTGTACAATGCTTATGTTGTCTAGGTTGTTTACTCAAGTCGGCGAGCTCGAGCCGAGCGTGGGAAAACTAGTCAAAAGACTGCTCCATCAAGCCAGGTGAAATAATATCGTTCTAAGTTTAAAAAAATAATTGTTTATAAGTGTTCATGTGATTCTATGTTTGACATTGATGCATTTAAAAATTCTTACATATTTTGGATGGATACATGCATTGAATGTATGAACATAAACTGATTCTTCTAATGATAATTGTGATAATATGCTATGATCGTGCTAGGATATATATGAGTATGCTTATGAAATTAATTGTCTGCAAATATTCATTTATTATGATTCATACATTCAATATATGAAATGTTTATGAATGTTTGTAATTTGTATTATACTTTAAGAAGTATCACAAGTGATGGTATGGGTAAAGTATTACATAAGTGATTACAAGTATGTTATTCAAAAATTTGGTATTTCTGACTTCTGATGTTCAAATGGGGTCGAAATTCTGGAAACCGTTGTGATAAGTGGGTGACAGGATGTAAGAAATTGTTGGTATATATGGGGGTTATTGATAATTGTTATATTGGGGGGCTAACCCTTATTAAATAATTAATATGGCCTTTAGAGAAGGGTGATGACCCATGATATGGTAAGATATGAAAATAGTTGAGGTACAAACATTTATAATTGACATTGTTATGCTATGATGATATTGCTATAATGATATTGCTATAAACATGCCTATGATTATATGCTTATAATTATACATGTTCTTTATAACAGTCATGATTTTCTACACTACCTACTTTATTTCATGTTCTATACGATTCTAGCATATTGTGACTTGTGAGTAGACATGTATAATTTCATATGAGCATTCACGTTGTTTCTTTTTGATATTTTAATATTGATTATTCTGTCGTGCTCGTTGTTGCTCACTCTACGTCATTGTCTTTCAAGAAGAGAAAAGAAGCCAAGACGACCATGTGATTTGTATAACTTTTGCACTGTATAATTTTGAGAGCATTTACAGCTTTTGGTTACGTAATTTTATTATGTTGCATTTAGCAACTCTATACAAATATACATCGATGATATGATTTTCCATCCTTTCGAGTGTGATTATGAATGATTTATGAAATGCAATGTATAACACCCAAAATTTGAGAAATCAAGTTCTACAAATTCTAGAAATACCATAAATTTCACACCTCTCAAAATTTGCTCGAAATAAATTTATAAAATTCTACACATGAAATCGAGCAAATTGATATAAACTACTATATATGAGTTATAAATGGAGTGGTAAATATAAAATATTGAATTTATAAGAATATTTTTATCTTAAATAAACCTTAATTAAATAATCTTGATCCTAATCCTCAACTATTGTGGTTAACCGACCTATCAAGCGATAAGTATCGCTAGTATTGGTCGAAAGGCTTCCAAAGTTTTCTCCTGAATTTTCTCTCAATTCTCCCTCTCCCTCACAGCAGATCGGCTGAAATCTGCAACCCTTTCTACAGTGCAAGGGGCATGAACAGGCTAAACGAACAGTGCACAGGGTAGTCGCAGCCAGCGATTTGAGGCTTCATGGTGAAATCCAAGGGTATGAATCCCTCTCTCATGTCATTTGAGACATTCATGTCTTTCCTCACCATTCTGTTTTAACTTTTACCTCGTATTTTGTGAAAATAGTGTTTCTAGTAGCCTTTGAAGGGTCAATTGTGTCGGAAGCATCGGAAGTCCTTTTTCTAGCATGAAATCAGCGTAGAAGATGTGTGGTTGCAGGTGACAAAGAAAATTAGGCGGTTTCATACCGATTAGTTATGCCAAGAAATCCATTTGAGATATGTTTTAGCATTTAATGTTTATTTTTTGGTTAATGCATGTTTTGAGCCAAATTTTTATGAAATCCTATGTTGCCTACAAGCCCTAGGTTGTCTATAAGAGATGGCGAACTTGAGATAAACATATGTGTACTCGTCGTAGGGCGGCTCCGTCAAGTCAGGTGAAAATCTTGTGCAAGTTTAAGAAAAATAATCTTCTAAAGGTTTTCATATGATATTTATTTTGACACAAATGCATTTAGAACATCCTGAATATTGCAAATGGATACATGCAATTGAAAATATGAATATACATTTACTTTCCTTATAATATATGTAATGCTAAGATCAGGCTATGCTGCATATGACTATGCATAGAATATGAATTTCCTGTAGGTATTCATTTGTTATGTTTCATGTGTATGCCTAAGATACGTGTAATGTTTGATACATGCTTGATGCAGGAGTGATAGTTTAAATGTCACGAGTAATGCTAAGAGTAAACTATCACATGAGCGCTTGCAAATACATTATATACGAATATAGTATTCTCGACTCCTGGTATTATACGAAGACAAAACTTTGGGAACCGTTGGGATTAGGCGATGACAGAATGTTAGAGAACCGTGAGTATCAGGGGGCTATCGATAACTGCTATGTTGAGGGAAACACGACATTTATTTATAGTTTATATGACCTTTAGGACAGGGTGATGACACATGATAAAAGAACATGGAAATAGTTGAACCATATACATTAAACAAATGACAATATTATGATATGACCTCTATGAAATGATATTGTTATGATATATTATGAACATGCTTATGAGCATGTTTTTTATTATACTTATGATTTCATGCTCATGCTCAAAATATTACACTGCAATCATGATTTTTGTGCCTGCTCTTTTTTCATGTAATATATTATCCTAGTGTATTATGATTTGTGTGTAGACATGTATAGTTTCATACGAGTATGGATATTGTTTCTTTTTAATGTATAAAATCTTATATTAGCGGGATTATTTCTCTGAACATGTTCCTCATTCTTCATTGTTGGCTTTCAGGTATGGGCAACAAACACCGGGGGGCAAGTAGCTAGGTGTCTTTGTATAGCTTTTGTGCGATAGTTTTGAGAGCTTTGTATATATTTTGGGTACGTATTTTTACTATATTGGATTTAGCAGCTCTGTATGATTTTTATATTTTAGATCATATGATTTTCTTGCTTATGAATTTATATGTGAATAAATTATAAAATATAATATATCGCGTATGTTGTGGTGATCTAGTTAGACTAATTCATAACTCACTGGGTCCTGATTATACAAGTCAGGACGAGTGCCAATTAAATTAGTTTTACCAAATTGTCAGTCTTTGTCGCACGAGTGACACTACTAGGGGGTTAGTTGGGGTGTGACACGATTTATCACGTATGTTTATGACAATTTAGTTAGAACAGTTCATCACCCACTGGGTCTCAATTCTGTAAGTCATAATAAGAATTTAAACTGGCAGAATTGTTCGCCTCTGTCACACTTGAGGTGTGACAACAAGTGGCACACACGACCGACTCAATCTAGGTGGGAGGGAGTCAAGTGGTCATTTCTTGCACACGATTCCCTTCTATTTGGAGTAGGGTCCATTCCTCTTTACTTTAAGACTATATCTAAGTTATTTGTTGCGTTTAGGTCAAATTTTTGCTTCAGATTTCTGTTGTCGGCATCTTTCTCCCCTAATAGGGCAGTATCCGATGATGGGTAGTGCTCAGGCTGTATCCTGCTCCAAGGTGGCAATTAGTACAAAAACTATTATTAACACTTAATTATACGTTCAATTTAATATAAAAACTCTACTAAAAATAAACCCTAACATTCCTTTACAAGCTCAACTTGGCATATATCAATCTGCTCAAAAACTACTTCATTCATTCTATTCGGCTCGACTAGATCATCCCCTCACACAAAGCCCTCTTCTCTTCTATGCACATGAGCCGCATGAGACTCCGCCTCCCTTCCTTTACACACGTGACTCCCTTCTTCATGGAAAACCCTAGCACTCGACTTGGCTTCACCTCCTGAGCGTAATCACCTCTCCCAAGACCGGCAGCTCATAGTATGTAACAAGCACAACTGCACCGCTTGATTCGACAACTCTAGCACACGAGACCACTCAGTCTCCCGCACACGATACACCTATTTATCTTCCTTAACAAGCACAGTGGTTCCCAATTCCTTCTCGCAACGAGGCGCTTGCAAGCGACGCCACACACACACTCTGCTTCATTGCATGCATCAAAGCCCACTGCTTCCAATATCCTTCCCACACACACAGCTGATTCTCACTTGAACAGATTAAGCCCTGAATCCTCCCTCACCTTCGACTCTTGCTATTGTTTCTCATTTCCTTGGTTTGGGAGAGATGTTAGTCTCCCAAGTAAACCGTCGGGACTTTTATTCCGAACCGACCTAAAAATTAAAAAAAAAATTCTTAATACAAGTATTACATGTATCCTAAATAAATAAGAAATAATCAAATTACCCATGATAATTAAAATAGACTACAAATAAAAAAGTAATAATAATTGAAATATAATAATAAGTCAACCAAATAATTAAGACATGACACAATCCATGTTCTTCCTGCATCAGTCTTCTCAAACCCTAGAAAGGAAGAAAGAACTCGGCAAACACAACTAAAAGAGGAGGAAGCACTTTGCGTTCATAACTAAGGGAGATCAAAGCATGCCACTTGAATCAACAGAGGAAGAAACAATGAAATATCGATGCCTTCATCAAATAAATAATTCCTCAATCAATGAGTTGTTTTTACACAGGCGATTGGATCTCTAGTTAAAGAAGAAGATCCTGCATGGTAAGACTAATAATTAACATATCCTAACCATTTGACAAAAGAACATATTGCTAATGGCAAATGAAAAAACCTAAACTAAAATAATAATAATAATAATAATAATAATAATAATAATATAATGAAAATTTAACTAAAATACTATGACATGACATGCATAATGGGGCAATCAAGTCATTTTTTCCATAAATTACGTGAACCTGGAAGGTTAGAATTACAAAAAAGAAAAAGGAGTGCGGAAAAGAATCTTTGTAGTAAAATTATTCCGCTTTGCAATATTTAGCAAAAAACACAAAAGAAAGGAAACAAGCGGAGAAGCTGACAGCCAGAAAATCTGTTCTCCTTGTACTCAGAAGATAATTACAAAAATAATATAACCTTGATACAGGACGAATCTCGCAATTTAAGAAATTAAATATATAAAATGTAAACAAAATTTTTATTTTGAATTTTCTAAAAATGAATGAATAGATATGCAAACCTGTAGAGATTTGTCAGTCAGCACACCGCAATATGTCTCGAGTAAAAAGGCTAATGATTTTTGTGGTTTTGACAGGACCTCACATGCCTGCTAAAGTAAATTACCGATAAGCTAACACTGATTATAAATAAATAGCACAGTTTCTAAACAAGGTCAAATTATCTAAAAAGAGCATATGGTTGAATAGAAAATAGTGAAGGATTTTGTACTAATATATTAGATTCTGCTTGCACGGTTTCATGTTGAACCTTACTAAAACTAACAGTAAACCTATGTGATCGCATAAACCTGGGTTGCATATTTTCCCACGTCAAGAGAACAAGTCAAATATCAGTGGCTAGTTGTGATGTCCATGTGTGAATGCAAATGGCATTAAAACAGTGCATAATTTATATATTAGGCAAAGGGCAATTGTGCATAGCATAACACCCATAGCGCCGAAATTTTTATTTCTCGAATTTAATATTCAAAATTAAAATTAAAATTGATTCATTTCCTTCTTTATTAGTTTTAGTTTCTTTTATTATACGTCATTTGGGTTGCTTCAAAGGGTTTCAAGAATGCCTCTAATGAATTGACTAGTCTTCCATGTATGGCTAGTTATCACTCGTCATACAAGAACTTTAATTGTAGCATACAACCAGAAACTCGTATTTATGATTAATGCCTAAAAAATTAATTGAGAGCTTTAAAGATCCCATGACTGATAATTGACTCGATGAAAAACTAAAATGGAATAAATTGACACAACAAGAGCTACAGCATAAAGATGTGTAATATAGGTGAGCTTTTATAGGCTTCAGCTTTCCATTACATACATGAGAATTGCATTTAATCTATAAACAACCAAAATACAAGAACTAGCAGTAGCAGCAGCAGCAGCAACAACAACAACAAGCCTTCATCCCACTAAGTGGGGTCGGCTACATGAATCCTTTTTCTCCATTGCGTCCTATTGAGTGACATATTTTCATTTAATTCTAATAAATGAAGATCATGTTTATATAATGTGCCCAAGTCTTTCAAGGTCTACCTCTACCTTTATTAACACAAGTCGAATCTAAAACATCTACTATCATCAGATGGTCGACATTTGTTGCTTGAAATCCAAGACCTAGAACCACATTAATTAATTATGAAATTTTATGGCAGTCTGAGAAAGTTATTGTTGCTTCAAAATCACATTATTAAGCCATATGGCATGAACCAACAAAAGTCTAATCTAAACTTTTAAATATTCACATTAAATAAGGAAAAAATTCTAAAAGCCAAAAAGAAAAATATAAGGTAACAAGGAAAATCAAATGCATCTCTCATGGGCTGCAAATGCTACACGTTACATAATAGATATCATCTTCTGAAGTAGAATAAAAGTAACATCATTTGCAAAATGAAATAAAGATGAAAGACAATGCAAATAAAGTAATAAATTGGAGCATGATTAGAGAAATAAGGATCACCTTGGATGTATCAAACATGTTCACGACATATATATGGAAGTCCCTCTGAAGCCAGAGGACATCATTATCAGCTCCATGGAATACCTACAGGATAAACAATTTCCTCACATTTCAACAATATAATTAGAAATATGATGAAGCATGGTTATAATAAATTTAAAAAAGGGCGATTAAATACAGGGCACTCAAAACATTGCTATTTACAAATCAAGCACCCTCTTTCATCCACATTTCAAATTCTCACTCAAATATCAAAGGTATGATAAAACCCCAACCCGCGTTTTTTATTTTTATCAAATTCACAATAATATGATCGTGACACGTGAAAATGAATCCATTTCATAGTTTAAAAAATCATCTAGGTGCTTGATTTGTAAATAGCAATATTTCTTGTGCTATGTATGTAATTATCCCTTAAAAAAGAGGCATCCTGTTATGCAAATTAAAGCACAAATATAGAAATGTAGCTCATTTTTCATGCCAATCATTTCTTAAATGACAAGCAAAAGCTCGTTCAGTTGTTTGCAACTATCTGCTGTAACGGAAAACCTTAGAATACGAGCACAATGAATGGAAAGAAAATGGTATTCTTAGGAATTACAGGCGTGCAGAGTAGAAAGAGAAACAGGATAAAAAATGCAGAAGGGATGTGCAATGTATGTTTGGTAAAAGTTTCCGTAAAAATTTAAAAATTTGTAATAAGTATGCAAGACAAAAAACATACATTCATGTACATCTAGGTATACTCATGCACATGCATATTTACCATAAATGCATGAAGGAATAATGATCATTCTATAACACTATGGTATGACATAATTTTGATTTGTCTCTAATTCAAACATATTAAGCATCCTCTTTGAATTTTTTTAAAAGTTGAGTTCCCATTTGGCGAATCCAATACAGTATTAAACTTTTGCTTTTGAAATATCCAACACTAAGTCCATGGATTAATTTAATATAAATAATCTGAGAAACCTAAGAGATACAGATATGAATCTGAGACCCATCCAATGTAGGTTTCACTTCAAAGCAACGAAGTTCAGCTCCATAATAACATTTTACAAAAGGAATGTTTCCTAAATTGACCAATTTACCATGATTTAGACTAAATAAGAAGGTTCACATGACCTCGAACATCCAGCCTCAGCGAACAGCTTCAACTCTTCACTTTATTCATATTCCAACCGGTTACTGGTAAAAACCTATTGGTCTTCTAAAGATAAAATTTGAAGTGTGAAACATGATTAAACATGTCACACAACAATATAAAGCATTAAATGAGACGTATATGGTTGAAGCATAATAATTCCATTGGGATATTTCCTACATAAAAAAAAAAAAGAGAATTTTTAAAGTTCGGAAAAATAGAAGAAGGAAAAATGAGTAAGGAAGTAGCCAAGAACAAGACTAAACTAAGCTAGCATCCACTCTTAACCCGATGAAGTAAATAAATCTTATACTATGTAGGAGAGATAGGAGTGGGGTATAAATGGGTTGAGTTGGCTTGGTTCTTGTTCAAAACAGAACCTAGCCAAATCATACTGTTTCAGAAACCTTCGCCTCAATTTGATCTAGACTTACCTAAACTGAAAGATAACATTAAAATGCAGGAATGATAAATTTGAAGGCTTAATTGGTTAATTATTAGATGGTATAAACTAATCACACATTAATGCTCATAAATGAATAACGCTTTCTTTATCGATCTGTTAAAAATATCAATATATAAAAGAAAGAACTGTCGCTTCCTCTTTTTTCAAATTAACCTAAAAACAATTTTAATCTAGTTCTTTTAAGGGTACAGTTGGTGAGATGAAACTTTTGAAAACAAAATTTTACTAAAAATAACAGCTTTTGAAAAACACGGAAGCAAGTTTAACCTAAGGTTTCCATAAAGTTGGGCTGAATTGACTGGTTTATTGTGGGCCGAAGTTATAGCAAGAAGCAGAGATGATAATAGTTCCTTGAGCTCGCATACATGCCATGACAGATTAATTTAATTAGAGACTTAGAAATAGGCTTTTATAAGAGTTCTAAATCCATAGGTGTCTTCCTCCAATGGAGCTTCAGGCACTGAAAATTAGTTACAATGCCCAACAAGCATATAAATCAGATGGGTAAAAAGATATTAGCATCAAGCTAGGAGAAATTTTGGCAAAAGTGCGCTTCTCAACACAAAAGGATGGACATTGACATTCCATTCTAATAGTGGAATCCAACTAACGGAATAAATATAGGTGGAAATACATTTATATTTGACAAAGTGATATTAAAATACTTAAAACTATCCATAATTAAAAAAAAATAGATGCCTGCAGAATAAAATAAAATAAAATAAAATCATCAACAATGGCCAGTGCCTAATGCTGTCACAATAAAAAGGTTTTCTACAAACAAAAAAATCTACACACAGACCTTTATTATATGAATTAGTCTGCAGTTGAAATATATTCAGCACTTTTCATCAGAAGAAATACAGAGAAATAGAAAATTAAGAAAAAAACAGCATCATCACACTGGCAAAAGCAAACTCAAAATCTAATTCCTGTAAATTGAAAAACTAATGTATCTTCCTCTTTTAAGCAAGTCAAAAAAATATTGTGGCTCTCTACCTTGCAAATAGAGGGGTCTACAAAAACAGGTCGCAAAATGTCCATAACATCATGCAAAGCGATAGTATCCAACAAAAAATCTTCCTTCTGAGTAGAAATCTGTTGAAACATACGATATTCAAAAGCTTAAGGTATGCATAAGGTTCTACTATTACCAAAATAATACGTGTGATAAATAAAAATATGTTTTTTAGAACTTGCCTGCATTAGAGCAGTAAATCCAAGGAATGACCGGAGACTGTGCTGTTCTGTATCAACAGCAAAAATCTTTTCCTTACTTAGTGTCTCGGCAAGAGACTCTAGCTGATGCTTGGTGCTTATCCATAAATAAGAATTGCCCATATCTGAATTTAGATGATTAGTAACCAGCTTCACGAACAGTGGTGGGTGCTCCAGCAAAAAGTTGATCTCTTCTTCATATGGATGCATTTTCAAAGAGATTTCTGGTTGGAAATCAAGAACTTAAATGTTTTCATGTAAAATAAGGGAAGGTAATAAAAATTTATGGTTAAGAGCTGGAGTTTTATAGAAGAGAAATAGCAAAGTCCCATAAACTTTCAGGCAAGGTGAAACTTTGACAAGTCGGACTGGTTATGTGCTTGCAAAATAACATGGCAGATAATTTGTTTGTGAAACATTAAATGCAGTCAGCTAGTCCAAAAAACTTACAAAACTCATGATATAAAATTTCCAGGTTTGCATTTAACAACCAACAAATCATCACCATCAGAGGATGCCATCTATCTCTGCAACTATAATGTAATTATGGATTTATGATCACATGTTCAGATAAGACATTAAGAATATGCTACAGAATAACGAGGACACTACTACAAATTTTTTGAATTTATCCTACATCTTTTGTCTATTTGTTGCTAATCATGTCTAAACTAAGAAATATGAAGCTTTTATGTTGTATTAATAATTTACATCATGGATGCCAAAAGATAAGCTCGTTGCTAATTTAATCATAACAGCGATTTTAGCCAATGCACTAACCTAACACAACACAGAAGTCTAGCATCATTACCAATGCTAAGTAGAAAGTCTCAATAACTACAACAGCAGAAACTACATAAGTAGAAAGGAATGTTACAAGAGAATGAAATTACTATAGGGTGGAAAAGCATAAGCAAATAGCAACCCTTTCAAATTTTAGGACAATGAACATTGAAATTTCATTGAATAGGCTTTCATCAATTTATGAATAATTAAGCATCACCCACAGACAAATTAGATGTACTTGAACATAGTAAAAACAATTAATGAGCTACAACATTTGGCTACATGAATCATTTTTCATCATTGCATCCTATTGAGTGTCATATTTTCATTTAATTCTAAGAAATTAAGATCATTTTTTTTAATTTTTTGGGTCTAGCTCTACCTTTCTTAACATAAGTCGAATCTAAACCTTCTACTCACACAGGAGCGATCAAGGATATTTTGCGATCGTTGCTACAGTACTGCTACAGTATTTAGGGGAGCAAGAGTGGCTTGGGCCGGTGGACCCATCCTTTAAGTGGATTTCCCTCCGAATGGGATTGGGGTCCACTCATATTTGCCCTAAGTCTATAAATATGTTATTTTTGTGTTTTTCATTAGTTTTTCGTGTGTTTTGTTTAGGATAGTCATTGGTGTCCATTCTTCTCCCTTCGAGGGTTATATCTGAAAGATTGGGTGGTGCTCCGGTTGTATCTCTCTCCCAAGATGGTGATCATCTTCCCCTATCCCTTTCCGCATCTTCTCACATAGCTCTCGGCCGTTCCATCCATGCTACAGCCGCTCAGAACAACTATCATGTTGTTTCTTCACACATTTTTCTATCTCCAAGCCTCCGCCAACCTCTTTACTGCTTCCTGTCGTCATCTCGGACAGCAAGAAGTTGTTGTCCCTGCCTTCCCCGCCATCGCGCATCCCCTTCCAACGTGTTGCCGCCTCCAAAGCCTGTGCCCTACCCTTTCCCACATGTTGCCACCGTTTAGAATTCGCCTCCCTCGCTATCGCAACCATTCCAACCACCCTTACCACACTCTGCCACTACCAAGCTGCTATCCCAACCGTTCCCCATGTTGTCCTAACTTTTCCAACCATCCAAATCCATCCCTCGTGCCTCCTCGTTGTTGTTACAGCCCCCGACAAGCCTTACCGCAACCCATCCACCTTCTAGAAACCTTACCTACTGAATCCACCACCTTCCAACATCCCAACCTACCCATTCCAACCCACCATGCCGATCTTCACCACACTTGGGATACATTTTAGTTGTATTTGTTTGTTTCTTTAGTTGCATTTCCCTTTCAGCGTGTAAGTTGCAATAGCCAAATTGGCTTTGCAATAATCATATTTGGTTTTTCTATCATGATTTGGGTTAATTTTGGTATCAGCTATTCTCCTAACTGGATCATCATATAGTTAACGTTTAATGTGACCAAACCGTCTGAGCCAGGCCTCTCTAATCTTCTCAGCCAGAAAACTAAAAAAAGGCTTTCACGGATATATTTGTTTCGCATTTTGTCTCAAGTGTAAATCCACTCATCCACCTAAGCATTCTCATCTCAACAACACTTAACTTAGTTTTATGCTTCTCTTTTATAAACCAGCATTTTACACCATAAAGCATTGCAAGTCTCACCACCATCTTATAAAATTTCCTTTAAGCGATACCTTTCTATCACACAATAGGGCCAATTCATTCCTCAACTTCGAACATCCAACATGAATTCTAATAAAAACATCCTCATCAATATTACCATCATTTTGAACTATAGACCCAAGATATTTAAAAAGTTCACTTCTTTTAATGAATTGCTCACCCATTGTTACAACTATGCCACTAGATCTACTATTACTAAAATTATATTCCGTGTATTCAATTTTAGATCTACTCAAACTAAGGCCTTTTTTAGACTCTAAATTTGACCTTCATAATTCAAGTATTTCTTGAACTCTTTCTCTGGTTTCATCCACAAGAATGATATAACCAGCAAAAGGAACACACCAAGGTACATTCTCCTGAAATGTCTAGTAAGAGCATTCATAATTAAAGCAAAAGATATAGGCTTAAAGTTGATCCCTATGGTAATCCAACTTAAATAAGAAAATACTTGGCCAATCCTTCTTTTGTTTGAACACGAGTAGAAAGTTGTAGTATAAATATATTTAATGACTCGAATAAATGTTATATCAACGCCTTTCTTTTCTAGAACTCTCCAAAAAACTTCTCTTAAAACCTTATCATAAACTTTTTCTCAATCAACAAAAATCATATATAAATCATCCTTAATCTCTTTGTACTTCTTCATCTCTCTTTGTACTTCATCAAACTTGTCAATAAACGTATAGCTTCCATAGTAGACTGGCCTGACATAAATCCAAACTGATTTTGAGAAATCTTTGGATACATCTTAACTTCTGCTCAATTACTTTCCCATAATTTTAATTTATGACACATTAACTAAATTCATTTATAATTTGCACACTTGTATGCATCCCCTCTATTCTAAAAATAAGGACAAAAAAACTCTTCCTCCACTCTTTAAGAATTTTTTTAGTTCTATAAATAAAATTAAACAGTTTAGTAAGCCAATCCTCCTTTTGTTTGAACACAAGTAACAGCTCTAGTACACATATCTTTAATGAACGGAATATATGTCATATCAACACATTTCTTTTCTAGAACTCTCCAAAGAACTTCACCTGGAATCGATGTTTTAGAAGGCGTAGGCATTGGACGGGGTGTTTTAAAGTGTTTTAGCTGTTATGGGTGTAAAGCCCACAGTATAAAAAAAAAGAAATATAAATATTAAGAGAAAAAAATAAACTATTTGTGTATAATAAAAAAAATTAAACATAAACATAAACAAGTATTTCAGGAATAGAATCTTCAAGATATTAGCAAAAATCCATCACAAAAAGTAGAACATATAAAAATAAGTAAACATGTTTGAGTTAAAAAAATAGATTTATGATCATTTGATCTCAATCCTTGAAGATTATCCATTCTTCAAATTCATCATCAAAATATTCTTCTTCACCAATAGCATCCAAATCACAATTAAGTCATCTATATTCTCTGCATTCATTGTTCACTTCATTAAAGTAATCATCATGCTCAATCTCAATTGCATTCATAATTTGTTTCTCATTATCAATGTTGCCTAAATTACAAACAAAAACAAAATGGCATTCGTAAATATTTTGAATCTTTTTCTATAAGAAATTAAGAATGCATGTAAAGAAAAATTAAATGTAAATATGAAACTTGCTCTTTCATTCAACTTCGTTTTCCTGTGTGAATATGTTATAAAGATGTCATTTCTTCCTTGTGTAATATTTTGTGATTCTTCATTTGCATTTTTTGTAGGCAAATTTTTTATTACATCAACATCAAATACTTGTTCATCTTCATTCATCCAAAAAGGTTCATATTGAAGCACTGGATCTTATTTCTCGACAATCCATACATCATCAGAGTCGATGTCATCTATCAATATTGGATCGAAGTTTCGTTTTCTTCTTATACTTCTCTCTCAATCTAGTATTATATCTTACATGTATCATAGCATTTAACCTCTTGTGCTCTAATCTATTCCTCTTCCTAGTATGTATCCAAGATAAAAAATTATATATATTATTTTTAAGAGGTGATTATAAAGCAAATAATAACTGTAACTTTTAAGAACTAAAAAAAATTACAGATTCAAATATGCTCCAAATTCTTTTATAAGCTAATGAATTGCATGTGAGGCTAAGAACTCAAAAAGCAAAATTCATTAACTCAAGTGTTTTCCCACCAAATCTCATCCATCATTCAGCAGGAGATCTCAACTTTCTTAAGTCCATAGCAACTCTACTCTCAAAGTCTCCTCGTAAGTTATCACAGAAGTCTAGTTGAATATTAGCTCTAAGATAATCTTTATAATTCAATATTCTTTTCATACAAGTGAATCATTTTGATAATTGTGTAAGTGTTAGGGCGTAATGTTATAACATTGTCATTGCCGGTCCCAAGCCCGAATGCGAAAAGTGGAGGGTTGCATTAGGTAGTCGACAGCCAGCATAAAATTTGTCGAAAAAATCATGACATGAATCTTTTTTATCATTGTGTAAGTGCTAGGGCGTCCCCTAAAAGTGGTGTGTTGTATGGCCTAAATACAGTGAAAAGTGTGCAAGGGCCGCTGCACCCGGCACCAGGGTGTAGTGTCAAATAAACAATGGTTCCCACATTAGTATGGATGCGGGTAAAGAAGTTAGTCCATGAAACTAATATTCAGATAGGATCTTGGAATATATGTACTTTCACTGGTAAATTAATGAAATTAGTTGATATTATGATTCATAGAAAAATAAATATCTTACGTGTTCAAGAAACTAAATTAGTTGGAATAAAGGCTAATGAGATTGATAACTTAGGTTTTAAACTTTGGTATTCAGGTAAGCTTCACACTAGAAAAGTAGGTGTAATCATAGATAATAGTTTCAAAGATAATGTTGTAAAAATTAATAGATTTGGAGATAGAATTATAGCTCTTAAGATTATTATTGATACTTTTTAATATTATAAGTGCTTATGCCTCTTAAGTATGTTTAGATATAGGTTTCAAAGATAAATTTTGGAATGAGTTAAAAGACTTAATACAAATGATATTGAAGAAAGAATTTTTATTAGAGAAGATTTTAAATAGACATATCGGTAGAGTGGTAGAAGATTTTAGACATATTCATGGTAGCTACGGTTTTGGAGTGATTAATGAAGAAGGTAGATCTATATTAGATTTTGTTTTAGGGTATGATTTTGTTATTGCTAATATTTTATTCAAGAAAATAGATGAACACATTATTACTTATAAGAATGGATCTAACAAAACACAAATTGATTATTTTTTTAATGAGAAGAAGAGATCGTCGAGAATGTAAAGATTATAAGATCATTCCAAGTGAGGATTTAAGTAATCAACATCGATTATAAATTCTCGATTTTAAGATGAAGTAATCATCGTAGAAGTAGATGATGTGTACTTAAAAGATACAAATAAAATTATTTTTATGAGTAAAATTCAAGATTTAAAATTTTGGAATGTTCATAAAGAAGCAAATTCTACGTAGGATAAAGTAAAAAACACTATTAAATAGGTGTCTAAAGTTGTGTTTGAAAAATCAAAAGAAAAAATTTCTTTAAATAAAAATAGTTGGTGATGGAATAATAATATGCAAGAAAATATAAAATATAAGAAGTTGTGTTATAAAAATTGATTTAAATGTAAAAGTTTAGAGAACTAGGAAAAATATCAAACGGCCCGTAGAGAGTCTAAGAGAACAATTTGTGACGCTAAAAATTCCGCTTTCAGTAATCTTTATAATATATTAGATACTAAGGAGGGTGAAAAATATATGTATAAACTAGTCAAACAGAGAGAAGAAGGAAAAAGATCTAACTCAAGTAAAGTGTATTAAAGATGAAAATCAAAAAGTGATTTTTTTATAAAAAGAAATACAAAATAAGTGGAGAGTTAGTTTGATAAACAGTTTAATGAAGTTTCAGAAAATATGATCGACCTTAGTGATCTTAATATCATTAATAATAATAATAAATATTTCATTGTTACCGTCACATTAATAATAAAGAAGTTGAGGAGACTTCAAAGAAAACTAAGGGTGGAAAGTCTGTGGGACCTGATGATACCTCAATTGAAGTCTGGTAAAATTTGGGAGATTTGGGAGTTTCTTGGCTTACTACACTCTTTAATATTATTTTAAAAACTAGAAAGATGCTTTAAGAGTTAAGGAAGAGTATTTCAGTCCCCATTTTTAAGAATAAAGGGGATGCACAAGAGTGTGCAAACTATAGAGGAATTAAGTTGATGTGTCATACTTTAAAATTATGGGAGAAGGTAATTGAACATACGTTAAGACGTATTACAAAGATTTCTCATAATCAATTTGGATTTATGTCGGGTAGGTCTACTATGGAAGCTATACATTTATTGAGAGGTTTGATGAAGAAGTTCAGAGATAATAAGGAGGATCGACATAGGTTTTTATTGATTTAGAAAAATCTTACAATAAGTTCCAAGAGATATCCTTTGGAGAATACTTGAGAAGAAAGGTGTTGATATGACTTATATTCAAGTCATTAAAGATATGAATACAAGAGCAGTTACTTGTGTTCGAACGGAAGGAGAATTGATCAAATGTTTTCTTATTTCTGTTGGTTTACATCAGGGATCGGCTTTAAGCCCATATCTTTTTGCTTTAGTTATGGATGGTCTTACTGGACACTTATAGGAGAATGCACCTTAGTGTATGCGTTTTGCTGATGATATCCTTCTCGTGGATAAGACGAGAAAAAGCTCGGGAAAATTTTGAAATTTGGAGGGCTACCTTAGAGTCAAAGGCCTTCGTTTGAGTAGAACTAAAACTGATTACATGAAAAATGTAATTTTAGTAGTTGTAGCTCTTGTAACAGAAATGTAACTATGGGTGATCAAATTATTAAAAGTTGTTAACACCTTAGATATCTCGAGTCTATTGTTCAAAGTGATGGTGATACTGATGGGATGTTATTATTAGAATTAAAGTTGGTTGAGTGGAGGAATGCTTCGGGCCTATTGTGTGATAGAAAAGTACCGCTTAGACTGAAAGGAAAATCTTAGAAGATGGTGATAAGACCTGCAATGCTCTATGGCGTTTAATTTTGACCTTTAAAAGAGAAGCATAAAATTAAGTGCTGCCGAGATAAGAATGATTAGGTTGATGAGTGGCTCTACACTTAGAGATAAAATGTGAAATGAATATATCTGTGATAGAGTTGGTGTAGCTCCAGTGACGGACAAAATTAGAAAGAGTCGTCTTAGATGGTTTGGTCACATTAAACACCCAACCAACTAATGATCCGATTAGAAGAGTTGATGTTTTAGATTTGACTTATGTTTTAGAAAAATTTTCTTCAAAGCAAAATTAATGGTTTAAATAATAATCAGCTTCATGCATTGGATTATGAAGTTGGACTTCCAACCTTGCAACAATTTTCCTCCAAATAGGTTCATACTTCTTTTCATTATGCCCAAAATTAAAGAAAATTTTTTATTTTGTTGAATCCATTAACTCATAAATATAACCGATGGTTGGCCTTTCTTCTGAAACAACCTCACTTAGAACATTTACAAGTGACACAACACTCTTGAAACAATAAGCAAGATGACCAAAAAAATGTGGATCAAACAATTTAACTACTCGAGCTTTTATACCTTCCGTCTTCTTTGTCAGTTGACAAGAACACCAAGCTTCTGAGAAGAAAATTGTCTGAAGTGGTTGCTTCTGCTTGTAAATGCTTTGAAGCATCAAATATGTCGTAGCAAACCGTGTGATGGCTAGACGAACAAGTTCCATCTCCTTTGTAAAAGATCTCATCAAACCAAGAACCCATGTTTGCCAATAAATGAATTTAACAACTTGTATTGCTTTTGAAATGTGCTTTCGTGAATCTTCAACTTTCCAATATCTTCTAATATTAGGTCAATACAATGTGTTGCACAAGGTGTACAATAAATATGTTGTCTTTTCTCCATTATTTTTTTCTCTCACTTCCTTAATCATGTCATCAAAATAAGTGAATAGTAACTCACGACTTTTTATAGCATTAGAAGCATCCACATATTTAAGAAAAAAGTCTCAGCTGAACTGTTCACAAGAAAATTAATCAAAGTTCTATTTTTTCCATCTGTCCGACTATCTGACATAATTGAGCACCCATATTTACTCAATGCCTTCTAATGCTCCTTTAACATCCTTAATGATTTTAGCAACCTCATCTTTGAGTATCCAAGTTCTAACCGAGTAAAACCAGGTCCAAAATTAGCAACTATGTCGAACATAGATATATAATATGGGTCATTGACAACATTAAACGCCAATCCAACTGAGTAGCAGAATCTACCAATTGCACTAAATGCTTCTCTTATTTCATCTTTTTTCCACTTGGAATTTAGACTAGAATTCCTTGGTTGTGTTGTGGTGAAAGAATCCATTGGACCTCTAACTCTAGGTGGCCTACGGGAGGGGTCAACTAACGATGAATTGGTGACATTTTGACTTTCACCAATATTTGTTGCACTATTTCTAATATCATTTAATACACTGTCAAGTTGTGTTTTGACTTTTGCATCTTCTTCTAATGTTTTCATGCATCTCTCTTGAACTTCAATAGGGGTTTTAGTGCATGGTTTAATGCCCTTGTGTGTGTCAGCAAGATGTTGCTTCATCCTATTTATTATTTCACTAAACACTTGATTGCAAAACTTACATCAGAAATATTTTTCATTGAATATGTTTGTTGTATATTAACATGAAAACTCCTTCTAGTGCGACTACTACTGATCACAGAACCCTCCCCTTTCATTAGAAGTTAATAACTAAACTAACACATTAAAAAAAAGATCAAATCCACCTCTAGCAAATTGCAAACATGGAAAAAAAACATTCGATTTACTGTAAACATGTAAAAAAAATTATAGTTTATTATAGCTAGAGTGATCTCTAGCAAATCTTTAACATGAAAAGAATATATATATATACCTATGTTGGGGTGGTGGGAAAAGACATGACTACTCTCAAAGACCCTGAGCATTTGATGTTTCCACAGGCTTTTCATGATCTTTGGCAGGTAAAGGTTATTGTCCTTTTATTCACCCTCTAAGGGAAAAAGATGACTCTCCTGCCATTATTTTTTCTGAGGGTGAATTAAAATGCATTAAATGAGGAGGTGAAGTTTACCCTTATTGGTAAGTTTGCCTTGGGACATCCGAAAATAGAATTCGTGAGCAATTTCTTTGACTCATTCCACTTCATTAGAGCTTCGAAAATGGGATTGTTGGATGGAAGACATCTGTTTGTTAATTTAACAGTGGAGAAGGACTATGCTGCATCTATTTTCCAACAACTGTTTTCGATGCGAGGACCGAAATGAATATTGTAAAGTAGACTCGCATTTTGACCCCTCTAAGGAACCTCCTATGATTCCTATTTGGTTCAAGTTTCCAGGCCTTCCATATAGGTATTTCAATCAGAATGTTCAGTTTCAAATTGGCAGAGCCCTTGATACCCCACTGAGAATGGATGCTCCAACTTATAACAAGGCTAGGCCTGCTGCTGCTAGGCTTCTACTTGAGAGGGATATTACTCTTCCTGAAGTCCATTGAATTTGGGTGGGTTCTAATCAAGAAGTTGTTTGGCAGGAGGTGATGATGAAGCAAAAATCTTATTACTGTCGTCACTGCAAAATGTTTGGACATACCAGGGATAGGTGCTATAGCCTCTATCCCCCAACAAAGAGATTGTCAAATAACTCTAAAGGAAATGTTGGGACTTCTGTGGGTAAGAAAATTGAGGCCAATGGTTTGGTTGACATTGCTTCCTCATCTGTCTCACTTGAAGAGAAGGAACGTTTTGAAGCTGCTATTAGACAGGTTAATGAACTGGTTATCATTATTATCCCATCACCATCTTCTGATCCTGCTAGAGAGGTGGAGCGAATTGTGACTATCCCAGTGGGTCGAACCTCAGAGGTGGAAAAGGAACAATTTGAAGACAATGTGGAACCTATCGCTGAAACTGTTTTTCCTTCTATGGATCAGACCGACCAGTCTTTAGAAGAAGAATGGCAAATATACACTTCCCGAAAGAAGGCTGGAGATACTATTCAACTTAGAAAATTATTGGATGATACATTGATCTCTCCTAGTAATGGACAGTCACTTCAGAGTTTGATTTTTGTATGCGCTAAAAGAACAAGAGAAAGAGGAAGGCCTAAGCGACCTCGTTCATAGACAATGTTTATTTGTATGTTTTTCTTTGTTTATCTTTTGTATCCGTTTGTTTGAGCTGTCTCTGCATTTTGTTTATGAGTAGAGCTCCATCTATTGGGCCCTCTCATACTCCTTGTTTTATACCCCTTTTATTTCAAAAAAATAAGCCTCAGGGCATCTTATATATATATATATATATATATATATATATATATATATATATATATATATTGGTGGTTCACTGTAGCAGTTACAATGAAGGTATTGCAGCTACAGTAATCTCATTGTAGCTACAGTGAAATTGATCATTTAAAACTCATAAAAGCTTAAAAAATTATAAAACAATCGCATCTACTTACCTGGTTGCGCCGTTGCGGGATAAACAATGCGGGTATAAGAGAGGAGATGATGTGAGTGCAAGAGAGAGAGAGAAGGAGACATCGTGCATGGAATGAAGATGACGAGCCTATTGATGAAGACGATGGAGACAAGCATGCGTACAAGAATACTTGTGTGAGGGATGAAGACGACGCATATAATGGCAGGATGAAGACAAGGCAGACAGTGGCAGGATGAAGACGGTGCAAATGAGCCTACTATGACATGACCTACGTGCGACGATGCAAGGGTCAGAGCAGAGGGCTTGCGGGAGATGACTATGTGCTAGAGAAGCTCGATTCAAATATGTATGTAGAGTTAGGGATTATTTACCTTTTTATATTTGATCATGAGGCAGAGCATACGTCCCGTGAGGCGCGTTGCGCTCCGAACCTTCCCGATGTATGCCCCGCGAGATTTGTGCCCCCCTCATGGGCTTGGGTGAAAGACCTTAAAGCCCCATCCCGAGGCACGCCAAGGGCGCACCCCAAAAATGCCTTTTAAAACAAAGCTTAGAACTGTATCATAAGCTTTTTTTCTAAATCAACAACATCATATATAAGTCATTCTTGCTCTCTTCGTCCTTCTCCATAAATGTGCAACTTTCATACTAGATTTGCCCAACATAAACCCAAACTAATTTTGAGAAATCTTTGTATTACATCTTAACTTATGATCAATTACCATCCCATAATTTTAATTTATGACAAATTAACTTAATTACTTTATAATTTGCACACTTGTGTACATCCCCTTTATTCTAAAAATACGGAAAAAAAATACTCTTCCTCCGCTCTTCAAGTATCCTTTTAATTTTTAAAATAATATTAAAAATTTAGTAAGCCAATAAATTCTTAAATCTTCTAAATATTTTCAATTATATTGGGATACTATCAAGTTCTACTGATTTTTTACGATTTATTTACCTTAAATTTTGATCAACTTCATTTTTACTAATGCAATAATAAAAATAAAAAGTTTTATTATTATTAATGATATAAAGATCACTAAAGTCGATCGTATTTTTAAATCTTCATTGAAAAATTTATCAAAATATCACACTCACCTGTGTTGAATATATTCATCTAAAAAAATATTTTTTGATATTCATCCTTAAAACATTTAGATTTTTTTTTCTTTTTTTATGACTAGTTTATACGCATATTTTTACCCCTTAAGTATATAATCTATTATAAAGATCACTAAAAGTGAAATTATTAGCATCACAAATTATTTTCTTAATTTTCCTGTGGGCCACCTTATATTTTTTTCAATTCTCTCAGTTTTTACGTTTAAATCAATTTTAATAACAAAACATTTTATATTTTATCTTTTATTACGTACTATTATTTTAACACCAACTAATAATTAATGTGCTACATTTAAAAAAATAATATAAGATTTTACAACGCACACAAATACAATTTAAAAACCAATCACCAAAATAGGGAAATGAAATTAACTAATAAATAATATAAGGTAAAAGTTAACAAGTACATGAGATTTCGAACCCACTATAATTTTTCCACACCTCTTTATGTTTCTGATAACATTTAGGCCTTTGTGTTCCATGATGTGGCATTTTCCATAAGATACAACCATGTTAGTATGCTTCCCTTCCATTTACAAATAGAGCGATCAATGTAGCTAACAAATTGAACAATATGAGCTTAGACAGAACAAATGAAACTTGAGAAGGCATATGATCAAGTACCACAAGATTTTTTTTTATGTATTTTAACGTAAGGTGTGTCAAAGTTATTTGGCATTATTAAAGGTATGTACGATGGAGAACTGAATAATTATAGAGTAAGCCAAGAGTCTGCAAGTACTGTCAAAGATCAACATTGAGCTGATACCTTTTAAAATTGGCTACGTAAATGTGCACAAAAAATGTTCAAAATGAAGTGCATTGGTGCATGCTTTTTGCGAATGATATGGTTCTATTAATGAACCATCACTAATGTCAATGTAAAATTAAGATAATAGAAGAAATATTTAAATGGCAATAGTCTCTAAATTTAAAGAAAAAAATAGAGATATTATATACAATTTTAGTGTCATAATGTTAACAATGTCATTGAATATTATTAGAAGATAAGGTACAACCTATTTATGATAAGTTCAAGTATCATGGATTTATTATAAAAAAAAGATATGGATACGAATATAGCTATATGGTTATAATGGAGATGTGCATCAAAATATTGTTTGTGATAAAAAAATATCATATAGACTTCAAAATAAATTTTATTAAACAGTGATTAATTAACTGATGTTATATGATTCAAATGCTTGTTATAAAACAATAATTGAAATCTATGCTCAATTTGATGGAAATAAAATTATTGAGATAATATGTGAAAAATTAGAATGGATAAATAACTAAAAGATTATATTAGAGTGGCATTTATTGAAGATTAACTAACTAAAAATAGGATTTGAGCAGGTGCAACAAAGGATAGAAAGTACCTCCATTAAACAAATTAAAAAAAATTAGTGCCTAAGGATTCAGAAAAAAATGAGAACAAGTAAGATAAAATGGATAGAAATTATTCAGATGCTTTGTGAAGAATATATTTAACATCTCAAAAAGCACTAAATACGAACAAATGTAAAATATTAATTCATGATGCCAACACCACATATCTAGGATAAGGATAATAATGAATGACGATGACGTGAATATGTGTATAATGAAATTACCCTAGGGATCTAAATTTTTAAGAGTAAAGTCACACCCAGATGTGTTATAGAACCCAAGTCTCAAGTTCAGCATGCTATTTAATTAAAATAAAAAGAAAAATAATAGTATCATATGAAAAAGGTAACAGAATGATTAATAAAACTAAATAGAATAGAAGTGTAATCTCAGCATACAAATAAAAATATACAAATTAATAGTTATCAATTCATGTGCTCGGGGGCGTATCGATCAGTTTGGATATGTTGGTTGGCAGATTTGTTAAACCTATTAAATCAAACTAAACTATAAGCAAAATCAGATCAACAAAATCAAACTGCAATATAGTTTAGTTAGTTCAATTTAAGTTTAACCGAATTTTGAAATCACAAGTATAGACGCATCTTAACTGGATTGCAACTCATAAATCCTATTAGATTTGATCCAAACCCAAATCCAGAATCTCGCTTCAGTTCTTTCCACTTCCTGTGCTTCTGATGACTCCATGAGGCACGAGTGCGGCTATGGCCTAAAGCTTTTGAAGAGGAAAACTAAAAGGGATAAATGAAACAATATTTGTCTATTTGTTCAAAATTTTTTTGACTCAGACCAATTTTTTTAACCAAGAAAGTAACCAAAATCAAAACAACCCTTAATTCCAAACCAAAAATAAAACAATCATTTAATACCAAACCAAACCCACCTAATATATTAGGCCCGACTCAATTTTTTGGTTTAAACCAACAAATGCACACTCATGCATGAATATCCCATGATTAATCCATTCACATAAGAAACAATATTTGTATGGATTCTATGGAAACTCTTCTAGTTCAACAGAAAGAAAATGCATAGTCAACGCATTAAATCAATCAATATGACAATCAATCTAAAAAAGGTTTGTGATTCAATGACTCAATGTTTCTCCTACCAAAAGAACAGTCTCTACATTACATTAAACAATTTAAGTGAAAACTAAAAATTGTCAAGCACCTCATATTTTGCAATCTTTAACAAAGAAACTATTCTCTAACTAGTGTGTAGTCTACAGACTTGATCGGTCCATGACATCCCGGGATGACGGAATCATAGAATCTTGAACAGGTTCATCATTGTTTCCCCCGCCATCCACTTTAAGCTCGCAGTGAAAATTTTTATAATTTAAAATTTAAAATTTGTTATTACAATATGCTAATTCCGAATACTTAAACCCTAATGATTAGTCTTAATTGAAAGTGCTCTCCCGTTATCGGGAGAGGTAATTAATCATAGGGGCTTGCGCCTATGAAAAATATCGAATCTCATATCTAAGAATTCTTGCGAAACGAGGCTGAAATCTTTGGGTAATATCTTATCTACTATCTTATCTGTCTTCTAAAAATTTTAACTAGAACTTAACACTTAAGCTCTCGACAAGAGTCTAGGGTGTCGAATTTTCAAAGCCCAAAGATTTCTGGCTACTGCACCGGGGATGGTTTTTTTGTATATTTGGCTAGTCATATATTTGATAAAAAAGCTGCTTAAAAATGATAAAAGATAAATGAAAATTTAAATATACTTCATTTATCATATTTACTTAAAAGCACGAGTAATTCTATCCAGTGAGTATCAAGGCGTGAAACCTAGATTTTGTTTCAAGAATTTACCATAGAAAATTCTAAACATAAATATAAATTCTATATGGTGAGCATCGGGGTATGAAACCTAGATTTTGTTTTAAGAATCTGCCGCCAAAAAGTCCTGATAGAAACATAAACTGCCTAGGGAACATTGGAGCATTACCCTTAGATTTCATTCTAATTGTCTGCTACCAAAATATCCTAATAGAAACAAAAATTCTATCTGGTGAACATCGGGGCATGATAATTAAATCTTAATCTAAAAATTTGTTGTCGAAAGGCCCCAACTTAAAGATAAACTATATTACATGAACACCAGAGTATGATATTAGATCTCAATCTAAAAATCTCTACCAAAAATTCACAACAAAAAGATAAACTTTGTTTGGTGAGCATTAGGTTATAACACTTATATCACAATCTAAGAAACTGTCACAAATAGGTCCCAACAGAAAGACAAACTCTGCAACGTAAACATCAGAATGTGATGCTTGAGTTTCAAGTCTAAATATCCACCACGAAAAGGACCCAATAGGGAGACATGCATGTTTGAATATCACTGCTACCGGTGGTATAATTTGATGTCAATGATTTAGAGATTATAACATATTGTGTTTAATTTCATAAATTTGTTAATATTTGATTCTTAAAGAAGATGTTTTTATAATAATTGATATAATGGTTGACACTCTATGAAGTTATATCTTGAAAAGATAAATAATCTGTGTTAGAGATTCCCACTATGCAAGGACACTATCAGCTCGATGATTTAAGGTGTGTTTGGGGCAGTTGCTCTATTTTAAAGAAGCGACTGTGAAGCTGCTTCCACAGTGTAATTATTTGTGAATAATTCTCCTCACCTTTATTCAATTGATAAGCCGCCTATAAATAGGCATGTACAAGAAATAGAAAGAGAGAAAGAAATCTTCCTATAATTAAGTAATTCCTATAATTAAGGAATAAAATAAAATAAAAATAAATGCCCTAAGATTAAGGAATCAACCATTAATTACCCTAAGATCTGGTTAGATCTTTATTCTATGACTAAATATAGTACATAATAAAGCACATAATTAATAATAATCATGAGCGTAATTCCACACTCCCCCTCAAGTTAGGTTGTACAGATGGTACATGCCCAACTTGTTGTTTAGTTCATCAACACTTGACTTAGGGAGAGCCTTCGTAAGAATGTCTGCGGTTTGGTCTCTAGAAGGAGTGTAGACCAATTCAATGATTCTATCATCCACCTTCTCTGAAATGAAGTTCTGATCAATCTCAATGTGTTTGTTCGGTCATGATGAACAGGATTTTTTGCGATACTGATTGTTGTTTGATTATCACAGAGCATCCTGATAGAATTTTCTTCCATAATTTCAAGCTCCTCGAGAAATTTTTTAATCCACATTCCTTCACAGATACAAAGAGTCAATGCTCTGCATTCTGCTTCTGCACTTCTCCGAGGTACCATCGATTGCTTCTTGCTTCTCCATGTCACTAGATTGCCACATACATAAGACAATATCCAGAGGTTGATCGTCGATTGGTTATATCTCCTGCCCAGTCTGCATCAGTAAAGACTTCTACCTTTTTACTATCATTCTTTTTGAATAATAATCCTTTCCCTGGAGTCATCTTTAAGTATCGTAAGATGTGGTTGACAGCTCCCATATGTTCCTCAATAGGACAATTCATGAATTGACTTGCTATACTTACTGGAAAACTTATATCTGGTCAAGTGTGTGATAAGTAAATAAGTCTTCCCACAAGTCGCTGATATCGTCCTTTGTCGACTGGTAAACTATCCTTCTCCAATCCAATCTTTTTATACGGGTCTATTGGAGTATCTATTGGTTTGCATCCGAGCATGTCAGTTTCTTTCAATAGGTCTAATGTGTACTTTCTTTGAGTTACAGCTATCCCCATTTTGGATCTTGCAACTTCCATTCCCAAGAAGAACTTCAAGTCTCCGAGGTCCTTGATTTCGAATTCATGGGCTAGAAACTTCTTCAGCTTTGTTAATTCTTCAGTGTGATCACCGGTAAGAATGATGTCATCAACATACACGATGAGTACAGCAATCTTCTTCTCGGATCTCTTTATAAACATTGTATGATCCGCCTGGTTTTGAGTATAACCGCACTTGATTACTGAATTGGTGAATCGGGCAAACCAAGCGCGGGGAGATTGTTTGAGACCATACAGTGATTTATTGAGCTTGCATACTTTGCCACTAGGGAAGGACCCTTCTAGACCAGGAGGTAACTTCATGTATACATCCTCTTCAAGATCTCCATTAAGGAATGCATTTTTGACATTAAGTTGCATAAGCGGCCAGTCCCGGTTTGCTGCAATGTAGAGTAGGATTCTAATGGAGTTCAGTTTGGCTACTGGGGCAAATGTCTCTTGGTAGTCAATTCCGTATGACTGAGTATAACATTTTGCAATCAGTCGACTTTCAACCGATCTATGCTTCCGTCTGCCTTAGATTTGATTGTAAATAACCACTTGCATTCTATTGGTCTCGTATCCTCTGGCAAATCACACAAAATTCACGTTCCATTCTTTTTTAGTGCAGCAACTTCATTCACAGCTCTTCTCCATCCTGGGTGTGAGAATGCTTCCTGAATCGAATTCGGAACCTCTATGCTATCAATAGCAGTAACAAATGCATGATATGGAGAAGATAACTTCTCATATGAAACAAATCAAGAGATAGGATGTTGAGTGCAAGATCTAACTCCCTTCCTTATAGTAATAGGTACATCTGAATCATCTATCACAGACGGGGTAAGCTCACACTCACTAGTGTCTATAGATTCTGTATCTGAGTGAGTTCCATAGAGGTTTGGAGTTGGATTAGATTCCTGGACAGCAGCAGGAAGCGGCGTTTGGTTCTCTATTCTTTCAGCAGTTCTGTTCTGTCTTGTATAGACCCGAAGTTCCTGAGACGTGGGTTGTGTAGACGGGTTTGTGTTTGGGTTTGTAGTAGGAGATGGCGGAGGTATGACAGCTGGTGAAAGACCCGTATCATTCGGTAAAGGAACACAGGGCTGTTGTTCACTAAGACTCTCCCCCTGAATGACAGACTCTTAGTAGTATGACTGATGCTCAAAAAATGTGACATCCATGGAATTATAGATATTTTTAGTTGAAGGGCAATAGCACTTGTAGCCTTTCTTATTGGCAGAATATCCTATGAATATGCACTTGACTGATTTGGGGTCTAATTTACTGCGGTGTTGTTTGTGAATATGAACAAAGACGGAGCAACCAAATATTTTAGTAGGGACAACCGAAGAGAGGACACGGGTAGTCGGAAAGGAGCGAAGGAGGACATCAATTGGACTAAGGAAACCTAGGATATGAGAGGGCCCGGTTTATGAGATAAGCAGCAGTCAAGGTTGCCTTGCCCCAATAACATTTAGGGACTGATGTGGTAAACATGAGACAACGGGCAACCTCCAATAAGTGACGATTTTTCCGCTCGGCAACCCCATTTTGTTAGGGAGTATCAACACAAGTGCCAAGGTGAAGAATGCCATGGTGACTAAGAAAATTTCCTAGGGATGTGCTGAAAAAATCTCGTGCATTATCTGTTTTAAGAGCCTGAATTTTTGTGTCAAATTGAGTAAGTATCATTTGATAGAAGGCATAAAATATGGGTCATACCTCGGATTTGTCATGCATAAGATGGATCCATGTCACGCGTGTGTGATCATCAATAAAGGACACGAACCATTAGGCTCCAGAAATATTATTTACACGAGAAGCACCCCAGATATCACTATGGATCAGAGAAAAGGGATGAGTGGGTCTGTATGATAATCGTGGAAATGAAGCATGAATGTGTTTAGCAAGTTGACAAATTTCACAATTAAAAGAGGTAGCACTTTTATTAATGAATAAATGAGGAAATAGTTTCCCAAGATAATTGAAATTTGAATGACCTAACTGATAATGAAGTAACATGATTTCATTATCAGTATTAACACTGGAATGAAAGACAGAAGTACTAAGAGAATTTAAGCAAGACTGACTCGATACACCATCGGTGGGCTAAACATGTTTAACAGAGGGTTTGTTGAAAAGATAGAGACCACTGCGCAACTCAGCACTGCCAATCATCCTCCCCGACTTCAAATCCTGAAATTCACAAACATATAAAAAAAATTTAGCAACACAATTACAATCATGAGTGGGCTTACTAATAGAGACTAGATTACAATCCAAAGTGGGAACATAGAACACAGAAGTGAGAAATAAATCTGGAGAGATGCGGACAGAACCAAAAACAGCAACTTTAGAGACCGATCCATCAGCAATTCGAACAGTGAGGGTCGGACTACACGGTCGGTAATCCAATAATAAGGAGATTTCCCCGGTCATATGATCGGAGACACCTGAGTCAACAATCCATAAGTGAGAAGAGGTCAAATCCAAGATGAAAGCAGAGGGGGAAATACCTTGGTGGGCAACAAGGCCGGTGGCACCCGATGACACACTAGTAGGGTGGACTGGTGACAGCTGACTGAGCATCTTCTGGAGGGCATGAATCTGGTCGTTGCTGAACGGGCTCGCTCCTGGAGAGACTTCGGTGGTGATGGTGGGGGCTGCCCGAGGCTCATAGTTGGGCTTCCAATTAGCGGGTTTGTCATGAATCCGCTAACAAGTATCCCGAGTATGGCCAGGACGGCGGCAGTGATCCACCAAGGGAGGCCCTGACGTTGGCGGTTGTCTGTGGGTGGGACGTGAGCAGCAAGGGCGGACTCGTCGAGGACTGGAGTGGACGAGGAAGTACCCAGCATGACCTTTTGGCAACTCTCTTCGCGGCGCACATCAGAAAGAACCTCACGAATCATTGGAAGTGGTTTCGAACTTAATGTCCGCGAGCGAGTCTAGTCAAACTCAGATTTGAGACCGAGAAGAAATTTGAAGGTGCGCTTCTGATCCACAATTTGAAGAAAAATGACAGTGTCTTCGGGACACTTCCAAGGGTACACCTCGAATAGATCTAGTTGCTGCCAATACCGAGTAAGAGTATTGAAGTATTGAGTGACGGAAAGATCACCTTGACGAAAGTCATGAAGAATGGTCTCAACCGCAAATAGTTCGGTTGTATTATCAGAACTAGAATACGTCTCACGAGCAGCATCCCAAATATCCTTAGCCGTGCTATAGAAAAGGAAATTCTCGCCAATATCAAGGGCCATCAAGTTAACAAGCCAGGACATAACCATATTATTTTCGGATTTCCAAGTATTGTATGACAGATTTGTCGTTGTCGGAGCTGGAGCATCACCAGTGATATAGTCATCTTTGCCTTTATCGCATACAAACATCATGACTGACTGCGACCATCGGAGATAGTTCGGGCCAATGAGTTTGTGGCTGGTGATGAGGACCGAATTATTATCTGAATTGCTGGGCAGTGGCGAACTAGCAGTGTAGGGTGGCTGGAAGTGACATCACTATTGGAGGAGTCGAAGGCATGACCGTCTTTAGTCATTGGAGAGGAGAAGAGGCCAACGGAAGAGAGGAGTCGATGGTTCGGCTGGGAGACTCTTGCAGGAAATGAGGGTTGGTAGCAGCGGAAAAACTGCAGGGCAGCCTTCCCGGCAGGAAAAAAAATGTGGTTCAATCACCGCAACACAGAGAGGATAATTCTTCAACGCGGGTCAGCGAGCTTGCAAGGCTGAGGATTTCTGCTGGAAATCTGCAAGGGAGACCGGAAGGCTGCAGGAAGTGCTAGCGGCTAGGTATAGGTACCAGTGACGGAAGCGGCAGGAGGAAAACTTGGCGCTGGGAGGAACGCTCGGTGCTCAGAGGAAGGAGGGAAATCTCGACGCTGGGAGGAACGCTCGGTGCTCAAAGGAAGGACAGCAACGCGATCGGGAGGAGACCCGAATATGCCGCGCGGAAGGTGTCGATCTGGTCCCCGCGAATAGGGCAGGTAGGAGACGCGAATGCGCGGGAAGGAGGCTTCAGGCGAGAAAACGCGAACAGGTCCGCGATGCGGGAAGGAGGCATCGGATCTGGAGGTCCGACGAAACAGAGTCTTGCCGCGCTCTCGAAGATTTGTCGTGGAAGAGGTGGAAGGTGGACAACCGATTCCAGCATTTGAAGACGACAAAGATTCAGACCTGAAAAATTTGACCTCGCTCTGATACCAAGTAATTATTTGTGAATAATTCTCCTCACCTTGATTTAATTGATAAGACACCTATAAATAGGCATGTATAAGAAATAGAAAGAGAGAAAGAAACCTTCCTATAATTAAGTAATTCCTATAATTAAGGAATAAAATAAAATAAAAATAAATGCCCTAAGATTAAGGAGTCAACCATTAATTACCCTAAGAACTGGTTAGATTTTTATTCTATGACTAAATATAGTACATAATAAAGCACATAATTAATAATAATCATGAGTGTAATTCCACACTCCCCCTCAAGTTGGGTTGTACAGATTGTACATGCCCAACTTGTTGTTAAACTCATCAAAACTTGACTTAGGAGAGCGCTTGTGAGAATGTTTGCGGTTTGGTCTCTAGAAGAAGTATAGACCAATTCAATGGTCCATTGTCCAACTTCTATGAAATGAAGTTCCGATCAATCTCAATTTGTTTTGTTCGACCATGACGAACATGATTCTTTGCGATACTGATTGATGCTTGATTATCACAGAGCATCCTGATAGAATTTTCTTCCATAATTCCAAGCTCTTTGAAAAATTTTTTAATCCACATTCCTTCACAGATACCGAGAGCCAGTGCTCTGTATTCTGCTTCTGCACTACTCCGAGATACCACCGATTGCTTCTTGCTCTCCATGTTACTAGATTGCCACATACATAAGAACAATATCACACAAAGCTCTATCCAAAAGATGTTGCTAGTGCAGCAATTAGTCTGTTTGGATAATTTGCTACACTGCAGTTGTTTCTGACATGAAAAAAATTATATCCTTATAGACGTAAATTAACTGAATGATTGTAATTTGTGAAATAATTATAGTAGAAAAATAGAAAAACTTTCAACAGTAAAGATAACACGTCAGAAGTTCAATTTCTCCAATACATTAACTTTAAGACATCACTTGGCGCATAATATCACAATAATAAAAATTACAATAACAATAAATAATATTATAATGATGTTCGCCTTCATGCCCAGACGATCAAGTCCTTAGGATAACTTTCAATCCATATCATCTGTCACTATCTGAAGTGAACTTCTCCATATTATCAGCTCATCGAAAAAATCAAGAATTTTCACTTATCCTATTTCTGAGACAACAATAAAATCTATTCTCACAATTGTCTTCTCTTCTTTATATGTATTTAAAACAATACATACACAATTACAATATAGAACCTTGAAATACTTGATGACCTTAAATTCATTTTTTCTAAAATTGAGATATGTTATGCTTAATCAACAAATTAAATTACATATGCAATAGAATAACAAAAAATATTAGAGTTCATAAGCAGCAAAAGAAAATACATACAAGAAAAAATTAACTTTAGAGTTAACCATAGAAATTAAAAAAAAATATAACATCAGTCAATCTTTATATCATCTAAAATAGTAGACATCAGCTAGAAGATACTACAAAATATTAGTTACATATATTCAATCAATTTACTAAAGCATCTGTAATATCTTCTCTCAATCGGATTTTCTCCAGAACACCCCCATCGAGTTTGTTGAAGTTGTTTACACCAAAGTCTTCCTCAAGCAATAATTGTCATGTCCGATGTTTGAATGCTTCTACAATGATGCATATTGAATTTTTATTAATGACTCTGAAATCAACATCGTCTCGAGATAGATATCTCCAAATAAAATTATATAGAGTTGTCGGTGCTACAACTATTTTTACCTGCTTTTCTAAAGAATATATCGGCATATCTCGGAGTGTAACTCGCTTTTTCTTTCATGCATTGAATGCTCTCTCGATAACACTCTATAATGATGATTGTTCTTTATTAAACAATTCATTCCTCCTTCTAAACACTTAACAACTGCGCCCAAAATCAAGAAAGTGATACTTTGTATTGGGTAAGGGCTTTAAAAAATATAGTTGCATGGGATATCCTAAGTCAACGAGAAAGTATCTTCCTGAATAATAGTATTATTACTATATTAGTTAAAATTTAACTCATCATATAAAGTCATTAGTACTAACCAAGAGAAGGCATTAAAAATTTATATTTACATAGCAAATTGGAATATGTGACTATTTTGAGCACTCTCTTTTCATCCAACCATTGATAAGGTAAAACATGCGTTGAAATCACAAATTGCTAAGATATTTTGTATTGTAAATCCATAACATCTGTTATATGCAATTTTATCATTATTTTCAACAGTGCATAAACATATGCGTCGTTAACTGCTCATATACAATCATTTTTAAAATATTCATAAGTACTTTTATTTTTGATAACATGCATGCAAATTAAATAGTAATACAGTCAATATCTTGAAAAACGAGATGTATCTCATATTGTTACTTTTTTTTTTGTATGCCCAAAAGTAGGATCTATGGATTTGACAGTGTTATTTGACATTCTAGCTAGTTAAGCTCAATATCAAAATATTTGTTGGTCTTCTCAGTTGAGTCTCGAAATCACTCGGAAGTAACACGAATGAACTCATTATATAACATAATATATAAAATGATTGCAAGTGCTTCCCTGTGTATAAATCAAGATGATCCATGCAAAATCATATTTATTCTACAATTTATCTAGCAAATCATAGAAAATTTTTCCCGACATCCGAAACATAATATAAATTATATCCAAATGACCTTGGAGAAGCTCACCAATATATTTGTCACTCATCGATGAGAATAAAATGCAAGGTGTCTTACGCAATCTGATGGTACTCATTCATGAGATATTATAGTTGTCAAGATTATTGTTCATTACACGGCGTCTATAATTTCATCAACACTTGATGGATCCATCTGACAATTTTATGAATGTCATAATAGAGAGCAGATCATAAAGTAGGTTATAAGTAGATGATTAAAATATGAGCAGATAAATCCAAACATATATGGTAGAATGTCGCATATATACAACACTAATGTGTTCGACATAACAATTCCAATTATTACACACCAAATTGAAACATAAATTAATAACATAGAATTCAATCCAACTGATTCTTTAAGAAATAACGGAGGTAATGAATCCTTCGTTCCGGCACCATCGTAATAAAAACCTCCCGATTTGTTCGATTCTCAAGAAATTTTGGAGCGAATAAATATAGACATATCCTCGAATATTTCGAGAGTAAAGTCAAATACCTTTAACAACTTCAATAATAGTTGGGTATCTCTAAATAGCCATGCGAGCACTAAACGTCATACTGGCACAGGTCTTAACCAGTTGTGAAATCTATTCAATTAAAAATTGGATGCTGGCCTTTTACTTTTTCGATTTCTGGATTGAGGTTGCACAATGTTTGCAATGATTTGATTCACCTTATTCCCTCTCACATGGTGGACTAGAAATTGAAACTCGTAACCACAACTCATAAAAAAATAGAATCAAGTTTATCCTTTAGTGCAAGATCTATGACAAAACTCCTATATTATTTTGCATTTGGTACGACCTACAACTGAAAAATTATAATTCAATTAACATGAAAATATGAAGGATTTATGTAACATCTATATACTAAAAATTTTTTCTCTTCGCCACTCCTCGAATGCATCTATCATTTTCTTATTAGGGTCCCAATCTAATACAGTTGCCTCTCTTTAACTCCTTCCATAATTTTTAGTCTTTAAATTAATCTCATTTGTTCTTCAACAAAGTTTTATCATATAGTCTTCATATTTTTTCATGAAAATTTGTTTTAATGTTTTGCCAACTTTTTTTATTAAAATGAGTGGTTACAGAGGTCTGCATTGGAGTCTGAAGGCCTTCGTTTGAGTGATCTAAAACTAAATACATATAATATAATTTTAGTAGTAGTAGCTCTAGTAGTTGAGTTGTAACTATGGGTGATCAAATCATTAAAAGGTGTGAACACTTTAGATATCTTGGGTCTATTGTTCAAAGTGATGGTGACATAGATGGAGATATTATTAGTAGAATTCAGGTTGGTTGGTTGTAGTGCAGGAATGCATCAGGCCTATTATCTGATAGAAAAGTAAAGCTTAGACTAAAAGGAAAATTTTATAAGATGGTGGTGAGACCTGCAATGCTTTATGGTGCAGAATGTCAGCCTTTAAAAGAGCAGCATAAAACAAAGTTAAGTGTTACTAATATGAGAATGCTTAAGTGGATGAGTGGCTTGACATTTTGAG
Source organism: Papilionanthe hookeriana x Papilionanthe teres (assembly GCA_022702705.1). NCBI lineage: Eukaryota > Viridiplantae > Streptophyta > Magnoliopsida > Asparagales > Orchidaceae > Papilionanthe > Papilionanthe hookeriana x Papilionanthe teres. The sequence goes on from CM040432.1 coordinate 104,023,617, forward strand.
ACAAAATGTGATATCCATGAAAGGGATGGTGGAGCTCCAATTGCGGACAAAATTAGAGAGATTCGTCTTAGATGGTTTGGTCCCATTAAACGTCAACTATCTGATGATCGAGTTAGGAAAGTAGATGTTTTAGATTCAACTTATGTTAAGAAAGACAGAGGTAGACCTAAAAAGATTTAGGCATATTGTATAGAAAATGATATTAATCCATTAGAATTAAATGAAAATATGTGACACTCAATAGGACACGATGGAGATTCATGTAACTAAACCTACTTAGTTCGATAAAAACTTGTTGTTGTTGGTCTATTATCTATTTGGATCTCTTTAGAGTACAATAGAATATAATATTCACATCCTCTACCAACAGGACAATATGATATCTTCCTTTTATTTTCTCATACAATGTTTCAATAACATAAAGTTGGAAAAAAAATAATAAAATTAAGCTTATAACTAAAAGATAAATAAAAAAACAATTTTGTTTGACCATGTATGTGCAGTCTACAGAAGTAACATAATTAAGTAATATATATATATATGCAATGATTGATTTCATTTCAAGACTCGTAGGATACACGATGCTATAGCAAGCCAGCCTACAAATTCAACCAAAATCAGAGCAATCCCACCATATGCATACCAGCTCACAATGTTTCGAAACAAGCAACACACAAAGCTTACGTATTTACATACATTGCACATTTCTTATGTACTTACATACATTGCAGACAATTCTTATGTATTTACAAAGCTCGCACCTAAATTTTCATAATAACCCTAAACACCTCCACCCAAATCCAGAGTCAAGCCCAAAATATTTGAAACAAAGCCAGAGAATCTCACTGAATACACAGCAAGCCAAAAAAATATCGAACAGAAGAACGATCCATAAATTCCAAGCACATAGCATGGAATGTACTCCCTAAAAACAACAGAAAAACTTTCAAGCATAGAGATGATCGGATTTCGAAAATACGGTGATGGGAAAGAAAAACCAAATATCAATTTTTGAAAAAGCATCATAATACGAAACGCAATCGATCAAAGAAATATTATAGTATGTAAACAAAGAATCAGAGATACATACAGAAGAATCAAAGGCAAAAAGAAAGAGTTTGCTTGCACATAGAAGATTTGAAGGCAAAAATAGCGATGGGGAAGAGTATCCTGCACAGAGCTTTGTCCTGTGTAGGGAAGAAAAGCCCTAAGCCACGGATATATTGAGGTCTAGGCGTGGCATTTTACAAAATCAGCAGGGGCAAGGTCATTATTTTAGGGTCTACGCCACGGAACTGCAGAGCTGCCCTTCCATTTGGTCACTTCTCCGAAAGTCATGAAAACGGTGCTCCCCAAACAACCTTACGCAGAGGTGCATCATCGAAAAATGCTGAAAAAGCTATCCTAAATAAGACCTTAAAGATTTTCATCGCTGATGTTAGGGCCGCTATAATGTTTTTTAAAGCTCACTCAGGAAGCCTTGGTTTGCTATCTACTACATGTCATGCATTGCAACCTGCACAACAAAGAAAGTACCGACCAAGAAGATACGAAGCTAAAGCTTCCTTGTTATGAAAAAAATCATCTAAAAAGGCAAAGGAGAATTAAAGTGAGAGCTCACCAACTATTGTCCTATCAATAGATCGATCAACAAACTTTGCTCCCGGAAGTGAGTAAGTATGCACGAAACCAATTCAAAAGTCTAAAATGAGTTTAAAGGAATAGTTCTACCGATGGCATTAAGCAAAACTAAAATTTGGGCCTAATGAATACCCAGCAACACAAAAAAATATCAAGCCCTTATTGTTCAATGGAATAAACATAAGACTTTGTCAGCTAGAGTACAAAGTGTCCTGAGAGCTACAAAGATATGCCTTAATGAGGAGATGATATGAAAAACGTACTATGATTGGGATAAATAAAGTTATAATCAGAAAGTGTTTATCTTCATTCTTCTATGATAGCTCAAGATTCATGAAAGTGAAATGATCAGAGAAGGAATTGGGAAAGCTTGCCAAGAGATCCCATCATTAGTCAGCATCAACCCCGCAGGTGGAGGGGTTATCACTTTTTTGCTAGTAGGATATGACTAAACATTGCTCACTCTCCAATATATCAAAGACAGCTAGATGAAAGATATATACAATCCCATCTTTAGAGGGGTTATCGAATTTCTGCTAGTAGGAAATGACGATGGACAATATTCACTCTCTGGTAAATCGAGAACCATATGAAGGATTTCTCGACTCCCTATTGGAAGAGGGCTAATCAAATGCAAGCCATCAGGAGTAAAATTTCAGTTGCTCCTCGCTCTTCATTATAAGCTAATTTACGTTCTCCACTAGAAGAGGGCTAGCAAATGTCTCTCAATTACAAACAAATTTACGTACGTCATTAGATGATGGGCCATCAAATACAAGCTAGGAAAGTCAACTCCAACTGCTTTTCACCCTTAGTTACAAGCTATGAATGCCTAACAACTAGGCCCTTGGGTCATTCAAAGAGAGCATAAACTTGACGAGATTTTAGAAGATATTTTTGAAAACTCTCTTGTAATAAAAGAAAGCATTTTTAGCCGACAATGAAATCTCCCGGCAAGACAAGGAGCATTTGTTTTTAGTTTTTTTTGGGTCAAAAAGTGCTTTAAGCTAAAATTTTCATATATGTCTATCAAATGCTGAAATCACACTTTGCCGGACAAGGAGTCAAATATTTTGGTGGCATCGTGCTAATGTTAAGATCCGCAAATATTTTTGTTAGAGAGGGTCAAATATTTGGGTGACATCACACTCGGGGCTAAAAATTGACCCGGAAGTTAACACTTAAGCTCTTGACAAGAGCCTGGGACATCAAATTTTCGAAGCCCACATGGTCATGTGATTTTGTGCTTTTTATTATATAAGAGTGGTGTTGGTTTGAATCCAACACCATACATTCCTTTTTCTAATTAATTTAAACGAGTCAATTTCGAGCCAAACACAAACACATTGTTCACGAGCAATTTTGAACATGAGTCAATTTTGAACACAATTAATTTTGAATGAGTCGGCTCATTTATAATCCTATGTAAATAGCCAAGGGACTAATTTGGCATGTCAATCTAGTCTATTATTTAACTAACACCTTCGCCATTTTCGACAATATAAAATTTTTATGTAGATAAATGAACTAATTTAAAAAGGAAAAATAATGCTTTATGCATGACCTCAAACAAAGCCTCAAATCTCACAATTGAAGCATCTATCAACGACCAATCCCCCTACTCCTCGGACAAAAAGCCGGGCTACATGTCACTTTTCAAACATTGAAAAGATTCGCCAGCAGAGTCCAACATTTTCTTGTTATTCTAACCTAATCACTACAAGATGATCCTTTTCAGATGACAGATAACAGGGAAGTCAATTATAACAGGGCTAAAAATAAGAATAACAGTGAAGCATGAAATAATCAATGATTGTGAGAAAATAGAATAAAAGGATAATGCACCTTTCTCCTTGCCCTCGCGCTTGAAATGCTTGAAAGGTGTATAAGAATTCTCAGCCACGACGCACTTGAAAAAATTCTGGGGCTTGTCCTCCACCTCTGAGCAGCGCCGCCGGCAGGCACTGCCCTCTCGCTGCCGCCGTCGCCGGTAAATTTGTGCGGCAAACAGGCAAGTGGCAGCAACAAAGACACAAGCGATGACCATGGCAGCCTCTACACTATCGCACCTCGCCATTGTCGACGAAGTAGGGGTGTTGACTTCGGATCGTGGCTTGCTTTCGCCCTGGGTTAAAGAGGAAGAAGACGGCGATTGGAGGCGAAGAGACCTCTGGTTGGAATCAAATTGAAGTCGGCCAAAGGATCAGAAGGCAGCAGACTTCTCCGCTGCTCCAATCGACGGGAATGCATTTCTGGTCCTGATTACTGCACAACAGTTACAACGAGCTTCTAGAGCCTTGATCAAGTCCAATGATTTGTTTAAAGGGTTTTTTTTTTTTTTATTTCAGCAGGGCCCAAGAAAAGAAAAGAAATTATTGTGATAGAAGCATTGATGTAAGCTGCATCACAACCGATAGAAATATTCTTCTTTTTTTTTTTAGTTCAAGAAAAGAGGTGATATACCAATGCTATGATTTAATCTATCTTTTCATCATAATGTATTCTAAAATAGAGTCAATCTATACATGTTTAAGGTGGTTGAGAATGACCAAATTAATATAGTATGATTTGACTCATCTACTGTATCTTAATAAATTTTCATACAGTGATGTTATCATGATAATATTTGTATTATGTTAATGTGTGCAATCATACAATTGTTTTTTATTAATGTTGATGTTAGTGGCATGTATAATTGAAAGTTTGAACATGTGTGTATAGTGCATTACATGTAATGCATTTAGCATATGTTTACAAAATTTTCAATACATTGGTAAAAGAATATATGTTATTAAAAAATAATTTTATTGGCGATTGATCCAACATATTTCCCATGACTACCCTCAACTATTCCATCAAAATTATTAAGGATTGCCATCAAAAATGACAATCAGTATAAACTCACACCCATAATTTTTTTATTGGTAGCACAAATAGAAACTTCATTAATACACAGCCTATATTGATAAAAATTTACATTGGTTTATCAACGTAACAATAAAATCTCTATCTATAAAGTTAGCAAATATCCCATCAGTTTAAGTGTGCATCAACAAAAATTGTTTTTATATTTCTACAATGAAATTCATCGTTCCTGCTGATTTGTCTATTTTTTCGTTGATAATGTGCATGAAAAAAAAATAACTATTTGAAATTTTATGTGGCGTGTAATAAAAAATGAGCAAAACGACATCATCCCTTTAATAAGACAAGTTTAAGTCAACTACAACAAAAGGGTCGATTTGAATTCAGTCATTTAAATTAAAATTTTATATAACCAAGTTAAGTTTGACAAGGTGCCTAGCTAATTTTGATTGAAATTATTTAATTAGTTTGATTTTAAGTTTCAAAATGGTCTAAAGATTGGTCTGCTAGGTCAATGTAAGTTAACTCTAGGACTTATATGTTTAAAGTGTTGCTCAAGTATGTCTTTAATGACCTATAAACTATTTAAGTTCATTAGAGATGAAATGCTTGAGTGGTTTTTTCAATTGGCATAGTGGGCTCCATTAGAACATTAACCGAACCATCCTACCTCAGGGTGAGAGAATGGTTCCTAAGGTTAGAGTTTGAATTTTTAGGTTTTAGGATTCAAAGGTTCGAATGGTAGTCTAACGACGCCTTGAATCATAAGAAAAGAAATGAGTAATTACTTGAGTGAGTGGAGAACTAGCTTGAGTTCTAGTATGGTTTTAGGTTGAATTCAATGCCTGCATAATCATTAGGAAAGTTTGCTAAGGGTCATATAAGGGATATGTCATCCTAAAATTGGATCCTATGACTAACGAAATAAGAGTATGTTGACATGACTAAAAATGAGATTAATAATTATCATATATATATATATATATATATACCTTTTATGTTGTTCATATTGCATGCCTCAATATTTTATCATTTGTGATTTAATAGCTTTGGTTATTATTAGATTTGATTCACCAAGCTCACATGCCAATATGTCTCTTATAACAGGTTATACTAGGTTATTTGGTAGATTGCTTTCATAGGAGTAAATTCAGTACTCGAATCATTTTGGTATTTTTTATTTGTGTATCAGAAAATTATTATTCTTTTTTTTTGGATAGTTTGCTTTTACATTGTGATTCAATTTCTTCTTTGTTAGATGTTGGGTTCATTCCAATGTTGAATTGTGATTCTAATTTTTATTTATTTAATAAAATAAAATTTACTTTATCTTACTCAACTTTATTATTCATATTTTCCCTATAAAATTTCTTTTTTTTTCGTGAGCATCAAATATGTTCATATATTACTTCATCATGTTTCATCTTGCCAAGATGAATTGTCCTTCAAACCAGATATGTGATATTAAATTAGTTATATCAATCAAGTCTGGGTTATGCGAACTCGTATCAAATGTTTTAGCACAAATAAAAATAAGTTTTCAACAAATCAAATAACCTGTCAACCCAAAGTGACTCCCATAGAGAGCACTAGCTACCCATAAATTTAGATTAAATATCTTAATATTATATATCAAATTAAAAAATTTTCACCCCAAACTTAAATTTATAATTAAAATTTAATCCAATTATATTTAAGACTAAATATCGATTATATATATTTTTTTCTTAGTAGTAATATATTTTTCTTTTAGATTTATGCAATATATCAATCATATTATTTTATTTATTAATGCTAACACTTAATTAAATTTCTAAAATAAAGTAAAAATAAGTAGTGAAACTCTTTTGCCTCCATATTCTCAAAATTCTCCTCCACCTCCCTCTCCACTCTCAAAACCTTTATGCTATCTAGTGAGCCCCCCCCCCCTCCCCCCACCCCCACCCCAAAAAAACTTGAATTTTGTTATCCTTCTGCATTTTTAAATTAGTGCTCATTAAATTGAAGTTTTAGGAAATTTATTTCGAATTTTTATCTACGTTACATATTGGTAAAAACATGACAAGTAATCATATATATATATATATATATATATATATAATTTTTATATACGCTACATGTCGGTAAAAACATGACAAGTAATTATATATATAAAGCATAACGGGCCCCAAACAAAGTATGATTTAGCTGTGGAGTGGATGAAGCTCTTCTAAGAGGGAGATCTACATCTCCTAAGAGGAAGAGCTTTTTCTTGCTTTGGAGAAGGACAAAGAGGTCCACCTCTCCCGTGAAAGGAGAGATTCATCCTGCAAAAGAAACACGACATCAATCGTCATGAAGGTGAAGATCCTTGGAAACCCTGACCTTCTATTTCTATTTTCTTAGAACCCCTAGGGCGGTTGTTAGAGACCTAAAGATTACAGATTTTGTGCTAGAGGAAGGCCTATGAGGTTAGGATCATGGAGAAATCCCTAACGAATTTGAGAGATTTCCCTTGCAAAAACCCTTAGCATCAAAAATCCATCATCCGGGAAATTAGTAATCCCGCGACCATTTGGTGACCTCAACTATTGATGTATGGGTTGAGGCCATTATGAAAATTTTTGAGAAGAGCATTCACCTGGTGAAAGCGAAATCTCATGGAAAAGCCTTTCACTTTTTGTTGATTAGTTGGAGGTAGGCCCTTTGTTATTGACTAATGGACTGGCAGCTACGATTTCATCATCTCAACCTAGATTCCAATGTGAGCGCGCTAGAGCAAGTACGGATTGCTATCATGCACGATCATTGCATTACATCATATGTCATGTTATGATGTGAGTTTTGTATGATGCATTTTGCGTGTGCCATTTTGGATTTGACTGCTAGCCACGACCTAGTTAATGTACCATTTGGAGTCAATCAGGCTTCTTGGCCTGGTACACATGGCACATCGGCTTGACCAGCCACGCAGACACAGTCAGCCTTGCATAGTGGCTCGATCAGTCACCCCGTTACGGTTAGCCTTGCATTGTAGCCCGACCAGACTCCAATGATCTGGTCAATTGGTCTACACTTGCATTTGGATGTCGCATCATTTAATGCTCCTATATGCTTGTGTTAAATTGCTTGCACCAATAAATCCACACCTGGCACATTTGTTGTGTATCTTGTTAGCATGTGTCCCTACATGTTCATGGCTAGTAGTCATCCTTCACTTGAACATAATATTTAGTGTATCTACCCATGACATCTTCATGTCATGTGCACATCACTTCCTCTTGTGCACGCAATTACACTTGCATGACATTTCTGCATGATCATTTGTTGCATACTTGAGTTGCAAGTGAGTGTTTGTTCATACACTCAATTCAGTATTGTGTGATTTCTTCTAGTGGAAATCAACATGTCCCTTAGGTCACTGCCTCCTCGGCATACTCGTTCCTTCTGAGTCACTACCTCATCAACATACTCGTCATTTAGGTCCCTAACTGCTCGGCATACCCATCGCTTAGGTCATTGCCCCTAGACATACCCGTTCCAATGGGTCTACCTCCTCGGCATACCCATTCTTTTGGGTCACTACCCCCTTGAAATACCCATCTATTGGGTCACTGCCTCCTCGGCATACTTGTCATTGGGTCACTACCTCTTAAGCATACGCATTTCTTGGGTCACTACCTCCCCAGCATACCCATTTTTTGGTTCGCTGCCTCCTCGACATACCCATTTCTTTTGATAACTGCCTCCTCGTCATACTTGTTCCTAGGGTCATTGCCTCCTCAGCATACATGTTCCTTTAGTTCACTGCCTCCTCGGCATAGCCATCTCTTAGGTCACTACCTCCCCAGCATACACATTCCTTAGGATCTTTGCCTCTTTGACATACTAGTGCGACTTTTTGATTTGCCAAAATTTATGAACGCATATATATATATATATATATATATATATATATATATATATATATATATATATATATATATATAGTTTTATAACGAGTCACGCAATTAAACGCAAGTATACGTATCGCTCAAGTAATACAAGGCTCTCGTGGAGTCCTGGATATCGATCCCACAGGGAGGCAATTAATTTTATGGCGTAGTACAAAAATACTTATCGAATCACAACACAATTGTAAGTAAGTTCAATTTTTAAAACAAAGACAAACAGTTGTAGTTATCACTCCTACCAAAGTATGTTCTAACCTTCTAGCAAGTTAAACTAATACAATACTAAAGTTATAACAAAGTTCAGTTGTAAGAAGGAGTCTTCCTCCTCTCCAATTATAGCATGATGATTTCTATGATATAGATCAGTGATGCAAATGTATTGTGCCAAATAGGAGCATTCCTATTCTTTACCATTTTCCAAGCGCATAAAGAACATTAGCTAATCCTAAGTTTAGTCCCCAAATCTGTGGTTAGGCTGGGAGGATACTGACTCTCACTCCAGAGCTCCCACTTCCCTTCCTCTGAAGGCTAACTCTCGCTTTGGTTTTCAAACCCTAGGACCAAATTGAGGATTTCAGCCTGTCACTCTGAAATCTCCAATTCTACGCCCACCAAAGTATATTTCCCTATTTATTTGCACTCAATCCCCATGAACTACGTCACTCATTCATAGACATTGAATGTGACCTTCACATTTGTTGTGGAACTCATAATCCTTTTGGAACATATGTTTCCCAACAAGTTTTAACAATTTAATTGGCCAGATCAAAAAGTAAGTGAAGTTTGAAGTGAAAAAGTCATCACAAATTTTTCATAATAAATCAACACATCATTTCCATATCACAACATCAACACATCACATGAAAATGAGGAAGACAAATAAATCTACTCAAGACTCATGAGCAAAATATGACAAAACATGGATTCTATATATATAAGCAAAGTCATACAAACAGAGTAAAGAAAAGACAGCTTATCTCAAACTCTTCCCCAGGCGAATCTTAAGGAATTCCTTTATTTCCTCTTCTTTCTTCACAACAACACACAATTCTCTCTTTAGTTTAGTAAGGAAGAAGAAATCTCTCACTTTCCCTCTTCTCCTATACTCCTTAGAAGAGAAAAAACAAAACCTAGATTTCCTAAACAAAATTAAAAGATACTCTCTCCTCACTCTCTCTACCCTCTAAACTCTCTCTCCCTCTCTAAATTTAGCTCCAAAGTAGTTTAAATCCGGCCATAACTGATTTCCCAAGAGTTTCATCAAGCAACTCTCCAAAATCCGGCCAAATACATTGAATCTAGTTTAAATTCCGGATAGGGCGCCGTTCAACATTATTTTCCACCTTTAGCGTCCAAAGTCTCTGTAAATTGGCGCGGTCTGGCACTGGTAACAACGTCGTTCAATGCTAGTTCAATAAAATGCACTTTTGCCCCTTTTTGCTTCAAATTTACTCCTTTTCACTTCCTTTTGCTCCAAAGGCCTAAAATCATTGTACCTGCATGAAATCATGAAAAATATCTTTCTTTAAAGTGCAATATCATCAAAAATAGGTATCAAATGAATAGGAAAAATGCTATCAAATTTTCAGTGGATCAAGATCCCCAAACTTAGCTATTATTTGTCCTCAAGTAATTTTAGTTAATATATAAAATAATGATCCACTCAATGAACTTTCTTTCTAGAATATCATAATTTTGATTTAGATAAGTACCATAGTAAAATTTTCAGAAAGATCTTTGAATAATTAAAGCAAATTTTGTTGGTGTAAGACTATCTAGTAATCAAGTCTAAGAGTTCTAGTCTTCTATTCATTTCAAAAGTGACTGTAGATTGACCTATTAAGGCACTTAAAGGGATTACATAAAAATAAGTTTATGAGAACACTACTAGTAAAGATGCTAATCCACACATATAAGTTCAGGAAAGTAATTAATTTTTTCCCTTTAGGTAGGTCTAAGTGAAGCCAATTTTTTATTAGGCATCTCCTCAAACTTCTCCTCACATTTCTTTCTTTTCTTTTCTTTTCTTTTCTTTTCTTTTCTTTTCTTTTTCCTTTTCTTTTCTTTTAAGTGAAGATTACTGTATCTGGATACTCTTTAATAATTTTGAACTTCACCTTTCTCACCCTAAATTTGAAACTTAGCACAATCCTTTACCTTATAGGCATTTCTTTAGCTTGTTAATGATTTATAGAGTCTCAATCCTTCCCTATTACATAAGGTTTTAAGATTCTTAATATTTCAAACATACAGTTTTTCTTACTTTGAATAGTTGACTATAGTCTCATTCCCTTATACCAAATATCTTAGCCTACAAAATTACTTTTCATTACCAAATACTTTCATTCAATTTCACAAAATACTTAAATAAAATCAAAATACAGTTATCTGAAATTGAGTTCTATCAAAAGAAATCATTTTAATAATTTTTTAAAATACTTTTAAATGAACAATTAATAGTTAATTCTTTCCCTCCCCCAAACTTAAATTTTTGATAATCAATACAATTAATATGGGAAGAAGAAAAGATATAAACATATATAACTCATACCTCAATATGTTGGGCTTTTCATACCTTTTAGGTAGGTTTTCCTTCATAAATTAGAACAGTGAGTATGAAATAGTTAAGAGAATTTCTATACAAAAATATGGGTTAGAAATTTGCAAGGGAAGAAGTTTAAAAACATAAAACATGAACTATACACAACATATTAACATTCAACTGTTACTATCACACATTACTAAACCACATGAAAACTCCACTATCACATCACATACATCACAAATCAACATAAAGTCTGTTACAAACATAACCAAATACAATTTACATCACAAATACCAATCAGAGAGAGTCTCAGGTACATCACATATACAAAACACAAATACAAAATAAAATGAAAATAAAACTACTAAACTACCAATCATCATCTGCATGAGCTCCACCATCATCAGGTTCTTCATGCTGGTATGGAGTGCACTCAGGGTATGTAGGGAATACAACACTAGTGTCTCCCCTGAGAAATCTCATATGTGTGTCATGATAAGATATATCATATTCTCACCACCGCACTTGATAATCATCATTTATCTTATTCCTCGCTTCTAGTCCCTCTACTTTTCTAACTGATCGATAACATCATGCAGAGTAGGTTCCCTAGATGTATATGGTCTATCCTGACTAGAAGAAAGTACATCAGCTTTCTTACTCTATTTCCATTCTACATGGGCTTCATAGGTTTTCAGGTTTAATTAACTTATTGGCTTCAGGGGGTGGACTACCTCTTCATTATCTTCAGTTGCTACACTTGACTGAATACACAAGGCAAGAATCAGGCTGGGTGTCCTAGTCCACCTATAGTCTCTCCTTTTGAATTTGACAAAAAACTTTTATGAATGATAGCCCCAATATTGGTATTCATCATGTTCTGAATACAGTAATTCAGAACAGCTCTATCTACAGTAACTTTCTTTGTGATGGCTGGTAGGCATAGGTCTTGTAGAAATAAAATAATGTCAGGCTTTCGATACATGTTTCAATGTAAAAAGGTGGAAGTTAAATTTTTGCTTCATTTTAATCTTACATTCCCCTTTTCCATCAGTCAAAAAGTTCATATTTGTATCCAATGCTTCATTTGTAACAGGAAAATTTTCGTATTCACATAAAAAGGGTTCTCTCAACTCATAAAATAAATTGATGCGGGCATGGGTGAACTCAACCATTTGTCCTTTAACCAGAATATACTCACTTTCAGAATAGTATAAATTAGCATAAAACTCCCTCACAATTCCAGGATCATTTCAATAGTGAAATAACAGAAAATCTCCCATTGACGATTCACAATCAATTCTTCAATCATACCTCCAGGATTTTCAAAGGCTTTCTCTTGAATACATTTCTTATTACTTAGAAATATACTGAAGTGTGAATAAGCCATGAAATTCACAAAATTTATGCTCATCATAATCAAACTTCCTCTTCCCCTTAGCTAATCTTGGAGCCATTTGTCTAAAAATATCACATTTATCCAAATCAATTTCAAAATTGCAATGTAATGGACTCCAAGGTAAATGTAAATAGATAGGAACTCAAATACCATGAAAAATCTCCAAATTTTCTCTAAAAATCTCAAAATTCAAATTTTTCTAATGTAGGAGATTTTCACAGTCAAAATCAAAAAAAAATTTGGTTAAAGTGTAGCTCTTACCAAGAGAAGATCAAATCCGAACTTTTCTTGTCACGAAATCGCTTCAAATCCAAATGCTAGTGAGCTCTACGTGCGAAAATCGGCCTTGGCTGGAGGTTGAAGACGATGGATTCAGCAAAAATGGTGGGTCCTAGGGTTAAATCTAAAAAATCTGGAGTTTAGGGCCTTTTTTGGTCCGGCACTGTCCGGCGCTGGTGACAGCGCCGTTCGGCGCTATTTTTTGCTCATACGGCCAAACTCTCTGTCTTTTGGTGTGGTCCGACACTGGTGACAGCGCCGTTCGGCGCCAATTAAAAAGTTGGGCTTCTGACTTTCTTTTGCAATTTTGATCTTTTCAAGCCCTCTCCGACGTCTAATTAGTCTAATTAAGCATTGAATAACATTCTAAAGCCATGCCAATGATTTTTCTAAATGTAAACAACACAAAACATCACTTTCTTATATGAAATCTAAGTTACAGACACATACACATAACACTAAATACTACACATCGTCAAGCCATATAATTCTAAAATTCAGCGTCGATCACAACCACAACACAATAACGCTGAAAACTAAACAAGAAAGCAAATCCAAATATAACATCCAAGCAAAGCAAAGCAATCAGTTCAAATATAAACACAGAAATACAATAATCAAGTCTTCATTCTTCCTCAGAACTATCATCAACTCTTAAATCTCCAATTGATTGAGCATGAATGAACAGATTTTAGAACAAATGAAATGGGAATTCTTCGATAGAATCATTTTCAATCCAACCTTTCCTTTTCATCAAATGTGTCAAACTTCCTTCGAGATACCCAGAATGATGAAAGTGCTCCTTCATTCTCCAATCCAGATGATCAAAGAAGTCAGATAAATTGTTGATTGCATTCATCAGGTGTTGTACTTCCTTCTCCAATTTCTTAATTTTCTTCAAGATGATTTGTGAAATTTCAGGAAAGTAAGGATGAACAAGTGTTGACCTCTGAGATGGTTGATCTTCAATGATGCTCACGTTAATCATATCACCAACTGCCTGGTTACTATGTGCATCTGTTGGGTCTATAGGCTTCCATGGTAGAAGAACTCTTTCCCAATTCTCATATGACACTTGTGATTGACTGCAGAGGAGAAATATGGTGAAAGGATGTCCAAGCTTGTACTTTGATCCATGAACGACCAATTCCAAAATAGACTTAACAATTATTGAACCAACATCAATAGGCATCACCATTTGAATACATTAGTTCATAATAGCACACTCCTTAGTTACATTACTGATTTTCATTGTTGGGAGTAATTTTGCACATATAAAATAATGTAAGTGCTTTGACGTAGGATTTAACAATGCGGTCGAGAAACTTACATACTTGTTATCTCTTATCTCTCCATCAACACTTTCATCCGTCAGATATCTATATATATCATTCATATTGTCCTTCGTCGGTACAAAATTCGAATAGTGGCAGATTGACACATTCTCAATCATGTATAAATCATTAATCTTTGCAGGAGTAAATGTGACAAACCTACCTCACACATAGACTGATCCTTGGTTGATTCCATGAAGATTTGCATAAAACTCCTTCACAACCGGGACAACTATGGCGGTAGTAGTATAACATAACACTGCCCGACGTTTCTGAATAATGATTTCATCAATTCTAGTGGTAGGAGAATTCGTACCTCGATTCACAAAGCCTCGCTCCCTAATCAACCTCATTTTTTAGATTTTTTTTTTGATTAGGTGTTGTGCTTTGAAACTGACGAACTTTCTACGGTTGAAAATTTGAAATCTTGAAGTTTCTATCGAGACGGAATCCATTTGGATGAGATTTAGGATCTTCGTTTTCATTCTTTTGGTAGTTCCTGCGTCTAGGGGTGGTTTTTGGAGTTTAAGTGGAAGAACTGCCACCTAGAGCCGCCAAAACTTGAATTTAAAGATGATAAACTATTTTCTGAACAACGGCGTGATCCGGCGCTAGTTCAAATTTTTGCCAAACTTTGTTTTGTCTAAATTCTTTCCAAACTTCGATTCGATTCATTTCTTTAATGTTTTTAATGATTTTTAGGGAAGGTTATGCCTTAATTCAGTAACAAAAAAACACAAATAACACAATAAACAAAGCAAAAAACTCAATAACTGTGGGTTGCCTCCCACAAAGCGCTTGGTTTAACGTCGTCGACCCGACATAAATTTAAGTTATTCAGATTGATCCAACATTAAAACCTCTTTAAAATTAGGTTTATTGCCTTCAAAATATGTTTTTAATCTTTGTCCATTGACTTTGAATATTCTTCCAGATTTATAGTCTTCGATAATCACAGTTCCATATTGATAAATTTTTACGATAATGAACGATCATGTCCATCTAGATTTCAGTTTCCCAGGAAATAATTTCAATCTTGTATTATATAATAAAACTTTTTGTCCTAGTTCAAATTCCTTTTTAACAATATTTTGATCATGTCATATTTTTCTTCTTTCATTGTATATTATATCATTATTATATGATTCATTTTTGATTTCTTCCAATTCATTTAATTGCAACAGTCTTTTCTCACCAGCATCTTTCAAATTAAAATTTAATTTCTTTTATCGCCCAATATGCTTTATATTCTAATTCAACTGGCAAGTGACAAGTCTTTCCAAAGATTAATCTATAAGGGGACATTCTTATAAGAGTTTTATAAGCAGTTTTGTATGCCCATAAAGTAGTGTCTAATCTAGCAGACCAATCCAATTTCTCGGGATTAATGACTTTCTCTAAAATTCATTTAATTTCACGATTAGATACCTCTGCTAAGCCATTAATTTGGGGATGATAAGCTGTAGAGATTATATGCATAATATTATATTTATCTGCCAATCTCTGAATCAGATTATTCTTAAAGTGGGATCTTCCATCTGTGATGATTACTCTAGGAATTCTATATCTTGTGAAAATATTTTTTATTAAAAACCTCGAAACACTTCTAGCATCACACCTAGGTAAAGCTATTGCCTCAATTCATTTTGATACATAATCAACAACAATTAGTATATATATATTTCCAAATGAAAATATAAATGGTCCCATAAAATCTAATCCACATGCATAAAAAATTTCAACTTCTAAAGTAAAATTAAGAGGCATTTCATTTCTTCTAGATATATTGCATATTCTCTAACAACGATCACAAGTTTTGATAAATCTATAAACATCTTTGAAAATAGTAGGCCAATAAAATCCATATTGCAAAATCTTATGTGCAGTTCTATCAATTCGAAATGTCCTCCAAATTTAGAATCATGACATTCTTGAATAATTCTTTCAGTTTCTTCATAAGACACACATCTCCTAATAATAAAATCTTTACATTTCTTGTATAGATAAAGATCATACCAAAAATAAAATTTATCATCATGCTTAAATTTTTTCTATTGTTGCATTGTTAAGTCAGGTGGTAAAATATTACTAACGATGTAGTTTACAATATCAGCATACCCCAGTAAATTTTCTTCAATAATATTATATAATTACTTACTAGGAAAAGTTTCAGTGACTTCCCTTTCAAAGTCATCCAAATTAGGTTGTTCAAGTCTAGATAAATGACCATCTATTTGATTATCGATCCCTTTCCTATTAACGATCTCAAAATCAAATTATTGCATTAAAAGTATCCATCAAATCAGTCTTGGTTTAGCATCCTTCTTTTGCATTAAATATTTAATAGCAGAATGATCGGTATGCACTATACATTTAGCTCCAATTAAGTAAGATCTAAATTTTTTAAAGGCATAAACAATAGCTAATAACTCTCTTTCTGTAGTGGTATAGCTAATTTGAGCATCAATAAGAGTCTTACTTGCGTAGTTTATAACTTTAAACATTTTCTCGTGCCTTTACCCTAAAACAACTCCAATAGCTTAATCGCTAGCATCACACATTAGTTCAAATGGTTTCTCCTAGTCAGGTGAAACTATTATAGGTGTAGCGATTAATTTTTCCTTTAATAGATCGAAAGATTTTAAGCATTCACCGTTAAAATCAAACTTCCTATCTTTTTCCAAAAGTTGGCATAGAGGCTTAGTGATTTTTGAAAAGTCTTTACATAACGCCTGTAGAATCCTACATGTCCCAAAAAGCTTCTTACCCCTCTCACAATTGTTGGAGGTGGTAATTTTTCTATAATTTGAATTTTTGCAGGATCCACTTCCATGTCATATTCAGATATTTTATGCCCCAACATAATTCCTCCTGCAACCATAAATTGATACTTTCCCAGTTTAGGACTAAATTTGTTCTTTCGCATACCTCTAAAACTTTTTCTAAGTTGCATAAGCATGCATCAAATGAATCTCCAAATACTGAGAAATCGTCCATAAATACTTCGATTCCATCATCTATTAATTTACTAAATATGGACGTCATAAATCTTTGAAATGTTGCAGGCGCATTACATAATCCAAAGGGCATTCTTCTAAAAGAAAAAGTTCCATAAGGGCTAGTAAATGTAGTCTTCTCTTGATCCTCATGAGCAATAGATATTTGGTGATAACCGGTATATCCATCCAAAAAGCAATAGTTTCTGTGTCCAGAAAGTTTGTCTAGCATTTGATCTAAAAAAGGTAAAGGAAAGTGATCATTTCTGATGGCAGCATTTAATTTTCTATAATCAATACATATTCACCAATGAGTGACTTATCTTGTCGGTATAATTTCGTTTCAATCATTTACATCAACAGTTGCTCCTCCCTTCTTAGGGACACAATGAATTGGGCTTACCCAAACACTATCAGAAATAAGATATATAATTCCAGTATCTAACCACTTTAAAATCTCTATTTTAACCACTTCTTTCATTATTAGGTTCAGTCTCCTTTGTGGATCAACTCTAGGTTTATGTTGTTCATTCAACAAAATTCTATGTATACAGATCGATGGACTGATTCCTTTAATATCAGCTATGGACCAACCAAAAGCCTTTTTGTATCTTTTTAAGGTGTCTAATAATTTTTGTTCTTGATATTTATTTAAATCCAAAGATACAATGACTGGTAAAGTAGATGATTCTCCTAAAAACATATACTTCAAATGATTAGGGATAATTTTTAGCTCAAGTTCAGGGGATTTAATGATAGATAGAATTAAACTTTTATCTCCATTTTCCATAGTATCCAATCTTTCAAATTTTTCCTGAACAAATTCTAACTTTTCGTTTTTCATATCATCCAAATCATCTTCACTTTCACTTTCATCCTCACATTCCAAATTTTCTTCAAAAACTACTTTAAAATTATCTTCTCTCAAATAATCGTAGATTTCCATTGGAAAGCACTCATCATCTTTTTCAGTTGAAGGGTATTTCATAGATTTCAAAATATTGAAAGTTACCTCTTGATCATTAACTCTCATAGTTAATTCTCCTTTTTTTAACATCGATCATAGCTCTCCCAGTAGCAAGGAATGACCTTCCCAAAATAATTGGAATTCTTTATCTTCCTCCATATTTAATACAATAAAGTCCACAGGAAAGATAAATTTATCCACCTTTACTAATACATCTTCCATAACTCCTTTAGGATAAGTGATAGAACGATCAACAAATTGAAGAGTCACAGATGTTTTTTTTGAAAGTTGATAAATACATAAGATTAATACTAGCTACTGTCATCATGTTTTTTTTGTTGTGTGTGTTGTATTTTGAAAAGGGGTCACCTACAGAAGTTGTCGACGAATTTTAGATTTTAAATTTAATATATATATATATATATATATATATATATATATATATATTTATAATTTGAAAGGTAGCATTTGATTTCTGAAAATAATTTTAAGTTTGAAAATTTTAAGATATGAAATCAAACCAATCTCACATCCCAAATAGTTTTTATAAACGAGCACCACACCACAAACCGTGTATCTATCCTGAATAATATACACACTTTTTGATGATGGGGCTCGATTAAATAAACTAAGATTTGTGACATCTGTTTGGTCTGTGAACTAATTTTATAAGCTGACAAGTTCCTCTGCTTAATATAAAGGAATTAAACAGGGTTTATATTACTCGGGTTCTTAAAGTTCCCTATAAGGGCAAGCCCCTATAGTTAATTACATCTTAAATGTCCGAAGACACTCAGGAAAACTCTTGATAATGATCAGTGGTTTTGCTCTCAAGAATTTTAAAGTTTAAGGATTTCAAACAAATTGGATTTTGCGAAATTTCAATAGGGAATAGCTCAAAGTTGGAACAATTTATTTTAAGAATCCAAAGGAAGAGAGGTAGGAGAAGTTGAGGATCCAAGAAGAATCTTGGCAACTTCCCAAACTATCATATTGTTTGGCTTCAATTTGAGAGTTTATTTAATGTTTCAATCTTGCCAATTTTAGTTAAATAGGACTTATGCTTGTATGACACAATCATACAAATAGCCTCGAAGATGTGAGGGTTTTTGTCGTACCAAACGACTACCTCGGAGTCCTAAGACCAGTTAGGGCTTAATTTGCATAATATGATTATGCAAATGCCTAACGAAAAGTTAAGGATTTATGTTGCACTAGGCAAACTACCTCGAAATCCTATGGCTTGGTTATTTAATTCTAAGAAAGGTTTTGCTGAAGTAGACACAAGTTTTACTGATGAAGATGGTCGTGCTGCCCACTATGCTCCAAGCTCCTTATTGTTGCAGAGGTTTAGTTTTAGAAGGTGACAATCAAGGGATGAGAGAAGTGTTTTGGTTTAGAGAAGAGTCTTAAGGTTCAAATGTCTTAATGTTTTAATTAAAACAAATCTTAAAGTTGATTAAGCAGGACCGATTAAGATCCCACGGTTCCGTCATCCCGACACCGCTATTTTCATCGGATTCACTTAGTCCAAATGAATTTGCTAAACTCAACTGAATGAGTTCCATACTTTCATTTAGACCGTGGGAAATCTTGTTAGCAACACGTGGGATACATCATCCGAGGGATTCCCGATCATCCAATGAGACGTTTTAATTTAGTTGTAGTTGTAGTTTTGTTGTTCTGTTTGTGATTAAATTTTGAGTTGTTTTATCTTTTAATTGTTGTGGCGGTGAATTTTATCTTGTGTTGATTTTAATTTAGTTTTGGGTTTCAGTTATGTGGCTATCCTAAATATTTCAGTTTTCATGCAGGGTGACATTCTTGTTTAACATTTAAAAGAAGTAAAGTGCAGTGCAGGTAAATAAATCGCAATAAAATAAAAGCGTACCTGGAGGGTCTTCTCGTCATTCCCGGCTGCACTTAAAACACATGTCAGAGCATTTATATATTTCAAGGAAAGCACCTAGGATAAGCTAAGGGAAGGTTCTGGTTGTCTACCAAAATCCTAATCCTATTGTTAGTCGCTTTCTATGACGTCTAGGTTCTGGTGTTTTGTTAAGGATGATTTTCATCACCAAAGAACAATTAAGTTCAATTGTTCTTCTAAAACATCCCATCATATTGAGAAAGTGCTTAAGACAGATCCTAAACATCTTTTCAATGCTTCTGAGAATATTTTGAGTCCAAATGAATTTCATTGTACAGGTGAATTGATCATTCAAAAGGTTTAGTTATGTATTTCTTCTTGCTCAGCAAATTTGGACGTTTGATTATCCGGTGAGTGAAGTGACATTTCACTTGATACTCCGTTTAAGGATTATAAATGTGAGAGCCTTTAGGGGCATATTAGTTTATTAAGGAATTTAGCCATCTTTAATTAAAGTTAAATTGTTGGTTTAAGATAATTTAATTTAAAAATTCAGTTTGGTTTTCTTTTAAGTGTTTTAAGTTACTTAAATTTAAATAAGTGTTTAAATTATTTAATTTTATTAAATTTTGATGATTTAAATTTGATTTGAATTAATCACATTACTTTAGGTTAATTTTAATTGGTTTGGTTTTCACATTTTTTTTGTTATTAATTGTTTTGAAATGAATTTTTATGTTTCAAATTTGTTTTAAGTTTGTTTCCAAGTGATTTCAAATTAGTTTTAATGTTTTAGATTTATTTTAGTTTGATTATTAAGTTATTTAATGTTTTAAGCATTAATTTAATTATAGATTATTTCCTTTTTAATTATCAATTTTAGTCATCATGTTTTTAAAATTAATTAAGATTTGAATATTACTGGGGTGATTCATTTAGGGATTTTAGATTAAATGATTGCAATCTTCCTAACTTATATCCTCATTTTAACAATCCAAACTTTTAATTATCATTCCAAGATTTCAATTATTTAATTAATTAAGATTCACTTTGAATTTTTTTAAGATAATTCTACCTTTTAATTTCCAAGGTTTCAATCATCTAAAAGAGAATTAAGATCAGATATTTTACCCTCCCTTTGATTAAGCCTAAGGTATTAATTAGGTTAAAAATCTTTAATTACATTTATGCCCTTTGAAGCATATTCATTTCATAACTCACTAAATTGAGCTCAAATGAACTTGAAATTTTTATACCACCTTACTCACATGTCAATTAAGACATTAGAGGAGAAAACGTGAATTTTTCATTTTTAATTTAATTTATTTAATTATTTTTGTGGAAAATAAGGGTTTTCAATGAAAATTCAACAACATGACCAAGGTAAGGTTTCTGTCCTTAGGATAATTATGGGATGTTCCTACTGACTAGAGGACCACTTGAACCAATTTTGGTGATTTTTTGAATTATATTTAATTTATTATAATTATTTTGATTTTTGAGGTATTAATTAATTATAAAATAAAATTAAAGTTAAAAAATAGATTTTATATTTTTCTTAAGTCCTCTGGCCTCAAAGAAGTCAGAGAAGTAAATTTTATATTTTTTTGATTTTTCTTTGATTTATTAGAATTATTTTAGTGGGAAGGTTTGAAAATTCATTTTTTTAACATTAAAAATTACATTAAACTTTTAAAATTCAATATCTTAAAATAGAGACTTAGGAAAAATATTTGGTTGGTTCCTAAGTGATTAGGGAACAAAACATGATATTTTTGTGATTTTTAATATTTTAATGATTTTTTTTTAAAATTTTTTAATTATTAAAATATTAAAAATAGAGTTAAAAATGAAATTTTTTAGAAAAATCCAATTTTAATTTTCTTAGACTTCTTTGACACCAAAGAGCCCACAAAACCAATTTGGTGAATTATTGAAGTGTAATTTGGGTTTATGAATTTTCTAATTTCAAAAAATGTCATGTAACTTAATTAATTCATTTAATAGGTTAAATTAATTACAATTGACTTAAAATTTTTATGTTAGGTTCTCTGTATCCCAAGTGATAGTGGAGAATTGATTTCAAGTGATTTCGATGTGTGGTTACCCCTAATTAATTTGGGCTAATTAGGGTTATTTTTAATAAATTAAACCAAACCATAATTTTCCTAGGATCCTCTGGTCATAAGCTATCTCCCCTAATTTTCCTAGAATTTTCTAAGAAACATGTAAATTATTGGAATTAAAATACCAAAACAGACACATAAACTTGAAAAATAAGTAGCTTGCCATAGAGGTGGCCTCTGGCCTTACAAAATTCAGGGAATGTTCCCAAGAACAGAGGCTACAAAAGCCCTATGGTCTCATGTTATAGTGAATTATATGCATGGGTGAAAAATTAAAATACTCAAATCAGTGAATAATTAATTAAAAATTAAATATTCATCAAAATAACTTAATTATTTTTCCACAATGTTCTCCTCTATTCACTGAACAAGAGGGTATTTTTAGTTTATTTTTATGATTTTTCTATGCAAAGATATGCATTTTCGAAGTTTTGGGCATTTAAATAAATAAAAAATACCATAATTTCCTACTTATCCAGCGCGACGCCTCGTCATCCTCGGCAGCTCCGAAGACCCACGCGGTGCTTTCTCATTCAACGCTAGCATCTGACTGGGATGCAACGTGGTCCGCTGTTCCGCTCCATCTCCTCATTTGGCTTGATCTACACCGTCCGTCTATTACACGCGCGATCCAACGGTATCCGTTCATCGCCCCAACTGGTGTGAGTCGAGAACCATCCACCTTCTAGACCTAAGATCTCACTCATTTCTTCACCAAACTTCATGATCTTGGACTCTATAGACTCGTCTCGACAAGATGAACACATCTATATGGCTATGATGCTATGAAATGGGCTTAAACAAAATGGAGAATCGAAAGAAGTTCTCGGGAAGGAAAAGTTCAATACCTTGGCTTTAAGAAGTGAAGCTTCAATTAGAGAGGCTTGGCACGTTCGTTGGAGTCTGAGGAAGGGATGAAGCCTGGAGCTGTGGTGAAATGCCTAGACCTGACTTCCACCAAGACCGATTTCGAGCTCTGGCCGATAGAAGGAATGGCTGGCCTGGTGAGGGGGCTTCCACTGGGGAACTTCTTCTCTTGGTCTGGTGATGGTGTAGAGTCAATCAATTTGAAGATTGGCTCACTATGGTGAAGTGTCCTATTTTTGGCTTAAAATTGAGCTCACAGAGAGGATTTTAGGGCTGGATTTCAGTTGGAATCAACTGCTCTAGGTTAGGAGAGGAGTTTAGAACCAATTTGACAGGGTTTCACTAAGGTCCAGTGCATCCAACCTTTTGCCGTGGAGGTGAGGATTTTAAATAGTCATGGCTATGGGGCTTCCCAGAGGCAATTGAAGGCTGGGATCAGCTGCTCAGGGGAGGAGAAGAAGAGCCCTGGTGTCCATTGGGGTTGGGACAACTCAGCAAGCTCAAATTTGAAATTTTGGCTCACATGGAGCTCTCGGGTGTGGTGTTTTCCGGCGACCTAGGCGGCTAGCCGACAGTCATGGGTCACCATCCGACTCAGTGAGTCCAGGGATTGAGTCTTGTCCAATCAATGGAGGTTGGCCATGTGTAAAGAGCTTGATGCAAATGGAAAGGGGGAAGGGGGTATTTTGGGCTCATTTTGGTAAAGCCATGGAAATGGGTTTGGTACACCCACCAAGGTCTGATTTTGGGCTGAGGGAAATCAGTGGGTTCAGCCAAAGAAAGTGCTATATTGAATTACTGCATTCAAATGGGATGGCCAATTGATATTGGATCAATAATTATGAAGTTTGTTATGGGCCTGATCGTTCAAGGATCAACTCAGGGGCTTGGACATCCTTCAACAATTTTCTCATTATGCAGTTTGTTCCAAGTTTCATACGAGATTTGGGAAAAAGTACTGCTACCTTAGAAGCCTTTAAACCCAACCAGAATGTTCCCAGCAAATGAAGAGGAGAATGAGATGGGCGCTATTATGGATCAATCGTCACAAAACTCCATTCCAATTTGACCTCTAATAGCGGACAAGACGATGACGATCTTGCACAGAATCAAGAAACTGGAGAAAGAGGTACAAAATTTAACGAGTACAATTAATAATATCTCTGATTTCTTTGATCACATTGATTGGAGGATGAAAGAAGATTTTGATCATACTGGACAATTCGAAGGAAGTTTGATACAATTAATAAGAAAGATGGGGTGGATAGAAGAAGATTCAACCGAAGAATTCCCATTCCGACCCTTCTATAACATGTATGTGCATATTCAAGCGATGGGTGATATCAGAGGAGAAACTAGCACTGAATCAGAGTAGTGGTAGAATTGCTTTACTTTATATGTTTCTTTATTTTGGAGTTGATTTGAACTATATTTGTTTGAATTGCTTTTGAAGTTTGTTTTTTGATCTCAGTATAGTTGAGATTATGTTTGAAATGTTTTTTTTCAGCGTTTAGAGTGTTGTGGCTTGGATTGCGACGCTGATTTGATGAATTTAGGTTGAGAAAATACCTAACTTATGTGTGTTATGTAAAGTGTATTGTAACGCTTGGATTTTATATATAATTTTGATGTTTTGTGTTGTGAATGTTTATTTATGTTAATACATCACTTATTCACTTAAAAGTTATGTTTAAAATGATTGAACGGATGTAGACGAGACTTGAAATTAATCAAAATCACAAAATTTAAAAAATGATCAAAATTTAAGAATCTCGCCGACGACACCATCGAGGCCGCCGACAGCGTGTTTTTCCCGAAACTATGGAAATTTAATCCTATTGAGCTCGCCGACAGTGCGAACGACCACTCCAACGGCGAGATCCCAAAAATTACCTTTTAACCGCTATTTTGACCAGTCAACTGCCACTATTCATCATCCTCTTCCCTTATTCACTGAAAATTTCGACCTAGGGCTTGAGAGATCTTGGATTTGGGGCGATTTCAACGCATTTTGACACCAGATTTGATCATCACTTGGTAAGAGTTTCCCTCCTATGTAAATTTTTTTATTTTCACTATGAATTTCTTCCACATTTAGGAATTCTGAGAAAATTAAAAATGTGGAGAAAAGACTTAGAAGAAATTCATGGAACTTAATTTAGAACTCTTAAAAGTTACCTTTGGAAGCCATTTTATCATTATTTTGGAGTTTAGTTTATATTTTTGAAATTTTGATAGATCGAAAAAATGGCTCCCCGACAAAAGAGGCGACTTAAGTTTGATGAGGCTCGATTTATTAATGCAAAAGCCCAATCAAGATATACTTCAATCTTCCAAGAAAAGAAATGTATTCAAGACAGAGTTTTTGATAATCCTGTAGGAGAAGTAGAGCGAGTTATCAGAGAAAGAAATTAGGAAAATTTTTGCTACACTACAAACAAAGCTGCTCTAGAAGTTGTAAAAGAGTTATATTCCAATCTGACTCAGCTTGAAGACGAGCCTGTAAAAGTAAGAGGTTTTTCTATTGATTTTAATGCTGCCCGCATTAATTCTTTTTATGAACTTCACAATTTTTATTCTAGCGATTATGAAATATTTGGAACCATGGAAGGTCCGTTAGACGATGTCATTGACTTTCTCACTGATGAGAAAGGGACATGGAAAACTAAACAACGCGAACGGATAAACTTTCCTCTTTCAATGATGAATGCCACAGCTAAAGCATGACATTATTTCATTTGTTCTACTTTGCTAATCATAGTGAAGTATCGAGAGGAAGAGCCATTCTGAATTTCTATATTCAGAACAGCAGAAGTATAAATGTGGGTAATATAATTTATAAGAATATTTTGGCCACGGAAAAGAGTGAATCAAGTGGAGGATTAGGACATCCTGGCCTCATTTATGCACTTTGCCAAATATCTGGAGTGGAAGCTAGAGATAATGAAGAATGGGTGTACCATATGAAACCCATTAGTAAAGCTAATTTGAAGACTTACGAATTCCATAAGGAATGGAAATCTGGGAGTAGGAGTAAGGCACCTTCTACCAGTAGAGATATCCCCTCTACTAGCTATGACCCTCCTACATCTAGCTCCCCTACTCTTTATGATCTGATGAATGCGATGACCCTGCAGCAAAAAAGTTTTGAAAAGTTAGATGAAAGAATTGAAAGAATAGATCAAAGGATTGAAGGATTAGAGCGAAGACATGATCATGATAGTGAGTATCTTCAGTGGCATTCTGATTTCGAGATTACTTATTACGATGCTCAGGCTAGACACTACAGAGGTGAGCCACATGTTACCTTTTCTGAATGCCCTCGATATACTCATTATCAACCCAATCCAACTGCTGACTAGGGAGATGAAGACATTGTATGGGATTTTGATGCCTGAATTTGATGATTGTGATGTATGTGTGTGTTTTGTTGTAGTATTTTTATTCTATTGTTTTTATTCTGTGTACTGTATTATTTTCTGAATATGTATTTTGTTTGTAGTTTGTATTTCATTTCTGGAGGATTGTGATGGATTGTGATTGTAATTGTAGTTGTGAACTTTAAAAAAATATAGTATACTGTGTGTTATTGTGTTATGAAATGCAAATGATACTTGGTATTGTACTGTGTAGTATAATAGTTGTTGTTAAATGTTTTGTTTTGTGTACTTATTTCAAATTTTCATTACCCCAGCAAATTCTTCAATTTGTTATATTTGTAGAAAAATTCCTAATATTACAGGTCAGTTGAAGTTAAAAATTTTCGAGAAAAACCTGCAAAATTTCAGAAAGACAAAAATGCCTAAAGTGTGAAGGTATGATTTATATTTAGAATTTTTCTTTCCACCCGTATTATTTCTATTATTGAAAAAATTTAAGTTTGGGGGGGGGGATATTAACTGTTATGTGTTCTCAATTAAAATATTTTCAAAATTTATAAATATGATTGTTGTGATAAAATTTGATTTAGTTAACTATATTTAGATTTTATTTAAATATTATAGAAGAATCAAGGAAATATTTTTGGTAATGAAAATTAATTTTGTAAGTTAAAATATTCAGTATAAGGGGATAAGACTATAGTTAACTATTTAAAAGAAAACTATATTTTGATATTAAGAATCTTAGGAATTTAGTTGAGAAAGAAAAGATTGGGGCTCAATGATGTAAAGACTATGAATTACATATAAGGTAAAGGAATGCTTTAAGTTTCAATTTTAGGAAAAGAAGAGTGAAGTTCAAAATTATTAACAGGCTATCCAGATATAGTAATCCTCACTTGAAAAAGAAAAAGAAAAAAATAAAGAAAGTATTGAAAAGCTATCCAAAAAGAAAATAAATGAAAAGAAAAGAAAAGAAAGAAAAGTAAGGAGAAGCTTGAGAAGATGCCTTATAAAAAATTGGCTTCACTTGGATTAATCTAAAGGGAAAACTAAGAACTTAGATTGATGAAGTAA
The DNA here is from genome assembly GCA_022702705.1 of Papilionanthe hookeriana x Papilionanthe teres. Lineage (NCBI taxonomy): Eukaryota > Viridiplantae > Streptophyta > Magnoliopsida > Asparagales > Orchidaceae > Papilionanthe > Papilionanthe hookeriana x Papilionanthe teres. Next base: position 104,050,895 of record CM040432.1, read on the forward strand.
TATTTTTACTAGTAGTGTCCTCATAAATTTCCTATCATCTGAATATTCTAAGTGAATTGATATTGCAACATATAATCATTCTTGAAATGAATAGAAGACTAGAACTCTTAGACTTGATGACTAGATACCCTTACATCTGCAGAATTAATCTAATTACTTGAAAATCTTTCTAAGAAATCTCACTATGATATTTATTTAAATCAAAATTATAGTATTTCTGAATTAAAACTTTACCACAATGAATCATAACTTTTATGTTGTACTAAAAATTACTTGAGGACAAGTAATAGTTAAGTTTGGGGGATTTTGACCTACTGAAAATATGTTAAGATTTTCATGCCCATTTTATATTGATTTTGATGAAATTGCACTTTAAAGAAAGGTATTTTTGATGTTTTGTTTCAGATAAGTAGATTTATGGACATTGGAGCGAAAAATGCAAAAAAGAGCGAATTTGGAGCAAAAAGGACCAATATATGAAGATTTGATCTATGGCGTCAACGGCGAGATCGAAGGCGCTGACGGCGGATTTTTCTCGAGAGTTCATAAATATATTACAAGGGAGGTCGTCGACGGCGAGATCAAGGCCGCCAACAGCGGGCCTTAAGAGAGAGAGTCCAAAGCCAAGTATTCTAGAAGCCCGCTGATGGCGAGATCGAGGCCGCCGACTGCGAGAAAGTCTATTCTCTCACAAAGTGCATTGAATGTGGACGATTTTTGAAAGGATGGTTGGGTAACTCTTGGAAACTCTTCAATTACTTTAAAAGAAACATATGAAGGCCGAAAAAAGTGTCCACCACGTGTCCATCAGGTGTCTAAAGAGTCTAGGAGTGTGTTAAAGTATTTTCACTGTGTTGGTGGTTCCATTAGAGTATTAGAGAGTGAGTTTATTTTGTGAGGAATTCTTTGAGAGATTGTAAGAGTGGAAGAAAAGTGAGAGATTTCTTCCTCCTTGCCGCTTCGAAGGAGAATTCAGTGTGTCGTAAAGAAAGGAAGATATTCAGAGGAACTTCAAGGAGTTTGCTTGGGGAGGAATTTGAGATAAGTTGTATTTACTTATTTTAGTTTGTATAACTTTGTTTTTATATATGAAATCCAAGTTTTGTCGTATCTTCTCCATGAAATCTGAGTAGTTTCTCTATCTTTCTCCTTGTTTTGAGATTTTTGTGAAATGGTGATTTGAATTAATTGTGCCAAGAGAATGTTAAAGAAGTTGTGATAATCTTTTCACTTCAATCTTAATTTACTTTCAATCTGACCAACATAGGCGCCAGAGGCCAATTTTGCACACCTTTCAATTTTTGCTCCAAATTTGATCCTTCTTTGCTTCTTTCATCACAATCAGTCATTTTCATCATACCTGCATGAAAAACATAAAAATATCTTCCATTAAAGTGCAATATCATCAAAAATAGGTATAAAATGTGCTTATTGAAAACACTATCTATTTTAGGTGTAGCACTCATATGGCTGGCTCTTGTAGCAAGTATTAAAAATCATTTTAGGGAATTAGATATTCAATCATTGAGCTCTCAAATTACCAAGGTATGCATTTCTACCTGTTCTTTCATTTTTTTTATGGTTTTCTCTGCATCTTGTTCAGTTACAACCTTTTTTGGGGATATCCATCAAAGCGAGAAAATAAACATTATATGTTTTAGGATTTTTTATTCTTTAGGGTATACTTGTAATTTTTGGAGATTCTTTTTTGCGTTGAGTTGTATCCACGTTTGTGGAACCCTTTGAGTGAGTTATGTTATTTATTTATTTATTTATTTTGGTAGTAGGATCCAAAAAACACATAAATTGTACCTTTTATTTTGATGGAATAGAATTACCTTCGAATTTCCCTAAAAAAAATTGTAGGACCTCTATGATGAAGTGGCACATGATTCCTAACAAAGATACCTATAACAACCTAATAATAAGATGGTCTACATTCACCATCAGTATGGTAGCAATGAAGAACTCTAACTATCTAATTGATTAATAGTCCCAGGATACTAATGCACCCGAGATGATGGAAAGTCGTAGGCATCTTAATTGGGGGCATTTTACCAAAAGTTTATGTAGTCCATTTACTTAGCCTTCTCATAGAGTTTAGGTTTATTTTAATTCTAGGGCTTAACCTTCTATCTTGAAATTCTTTCAATCTATTTTATCCCTTAGTCTAAGTTTCAAGTTAAACTCAGCCCTTAATCAAACTTATTCAACCTAATTTTCAACCTCTACTCAACAGTTATCCAAACCTTTTCAACTGAACTTCAACTTCAACTCAACCCTTATTTTTATCTTTTAAAAAAACATTCAACTTCAAAATTAGACTCATATTTAAACATTTTCAACCAAACCTTCAGCTCAAATTCAACCTTCTTACAAACCTTTTCAACCAAACTTTTAACTTTAACCAAAACCTTCAATCTCAAGCGAACCCAAATTCAAACCTCACAAACGAAACATTTAACTCCAAATCGACCCTTTCAAACCTAAACCAATTTAATTTTTAGTCGAATTCAACCAATTCAAAGCAAACCGTTAAAACTAAGCAAAATTTTATTAACCCAAAACTAATCATCTCACACTATTTCAAAACAAACTTCAAAATCTCAAAGTTTTCAAACTCTAGAATTTAAAACAACTTCAAAAACAATATTTTTTAACTGTAGAACAATTTCAACGTCAAAATCTTAACATTTAAAAATTTTAACTTTTCTTACTTCCCTTTCCCCCAAACTCAAACCACTCTAAATAAAACTTAACAAAATGAAAAATTTCAAATAAACCTTAACTATACTCCAAATAATTTTAAAAAAACTTTAAAAAATCTTAGAACAAAATGAAATAAATGTCAAACTTAAAATAAACATCAACATTAAAATAACTTCGAATACCTCCAGAAAAATAAACAATCAAATAAACAAAATCAAACAAAAACAAACAAACACAAAAAATTCAAACAAACTCAAGCACCTTCAAACAAAGTTAAACAACCTTCAAACAATCCTTCTTAACTCAAAGTAAACAACTGAAAATCAAACCCAATCAACTAAAGTTTTTTTAGCGCAAGTGAATCATTAAAGTCAAACTCCATTTAAACTAAGGTCAGCCCAAAACAAAAAGCTTTCAATTTAAACCTAATTAACCTAAAACAACCATTTTCAACTCAAAACCAAAATAAAATGCAAGACAAAACTCAAATAAATCAAGATTAATTTTCTTAAACCAAATACAATCTCTCAAATTGAAACTCAATTTTATTCAGAAATTTATCAAATCTAATTCATAGGGTGAACCTCTGAATTAGGTAAACATTTTCTTGTGACTTTCCATGACATATCATCATTGTACTATTAAGTCCCAACCTTTTAATTTTAAGTGTAAATATTTTTAAACCTTGTGTCTATCTATCTAAAATCCTAAACCATCAATCCAATAGACACTAACCATATAATTCTAAGTAATATAGGTCAATAATTTAATCGAGAGTACTATCGGGGACCAAAACTCTAGAGATTTAATTAATTATGAGTGTTTACCTTTGTAGATATACTAGACTACAAAATAAAATAAACTATATTTTACACCCTTAAGTTAGGGTAAAAACCCCTGATTTTAAAGACCCATACATCTTAATAAATTTTCTCATATGAGTGATAAGAACCATTTTGAGTTAATATTTCTACAACTAAAAGTAGTATATTATTTTTTAAATTACTCATTTAATTATTTAAATAGAAATCTTTCTAGATCTGCGGAGGATATCCAATTTGAAGCATACAAAAAAATATCACGTCAATATAGTTTTACACATTATGATAGTGTATTTATTTATACATCTCTTAGTCTATATGATGTGACTTCTACATTTTATGATAATGTATGAAACGTTCTAAATCACTTTATTCTTTGTGTCATAGTATAATCATAGATTCTAAAACAAAGTTGAGAGTTACCATTTTTTTTTTTGAATACTCACATAATATTTACCCATCTTGGCTCCATTATTAGAGATGAAAACATTTTGAAGTTAGAAATGCATAAAATATCCTAGGTTTGTTGGAGCATCTACTCAATGACCGTATCCCATAATGGAAGAGACCATTGGAAAATCCATTAAAGATTTTGACTTGTCCTAGTTTGTTCAGCTAGTTACTCAAACAAATTAACCTATTATGGACAAAATCAGATGATATTCACCAATTATGTAAGACTCATCCTAGATTGTGTAGTTGGAGATCATTATCTTTGTTAACTCATTATGGATAAATTTGAATGAAATCCATGAAGGAGGTATGACCAATCATTGTTTATTTAGCAGATATGCATGATGGAATTAACCTATTAAGGAAAAAGTCAAATGAAATCTACCAAGGATGTAAGACATGTCCTAGGTTCTGTAGCCAATGATGCTTGATGAAATTAATCTGTTATGAATAATATTAATTGAAATCCACTAATGATTTAAGATCCACCCTAGATTGTGTAGTGAGAGATGCTCAATGATGTTAACATATTATGGACAAAGTTAGATGAAATCCATTAATGGTGTAAGGCCTACCCTAGGTTGTGTAATCGAAGATGCTTAATAGTGTTAAATGATCCACTGAAAATTTGATAGCTTTTTAATGTCTATTTCATACCTAGTTTTGATGATATTACACTATAAAGGATGGTATTTTGTATGTTTTTTGGGTTTAGGTACAAGAAATGAATTTTGGAGAAAAGGAAACAAAAATGGTGCAATTTGGAGCAAAAACGAGCAAAAAAGTAAATTTTGGCTTGACACATTCTGATAAGTCTTCATTTGCTTAATAATTTTTACACTTCTTACATATTTTTAAATGAGAGTAAACTTTAAATAAAGGTTATTTTTATGCTTATTTTGTAGGTCTATCTGTTAGGAACACAACTCAACTGAAATGGGGCGAATCGGAGCTGAAACAGAGCCAAACGAAGCAAAAAGGTTGAGCTGCGTAGAGTAGGGCGCCGGACGTCGCCCTATCTAGCGCCGAACCATGCTAGAAGATAGAGAACCTCAAAAATAAGTGGAAAATAGCACAAGACAACCGATAGGGTTTCGATATGTGCCCAAACAATTTGGACACGATTTTGGACGGTTAGGAGCCGAGAATCAACGTATTTGGATGCTTTTTGAAAGGTTTCTTGTGGCAACTCTTCAAACTTTGTCCCTACACTTTAAAAGAACAATTTTAGGTCAGAAAAGAGGAGAGGAATGTTAGAAAAAATGTGGAGAATATTGAGAGATTTTAGAATAGGAACGGAAATGTAGATTTCTACCTTTTTAGAGAGATTGGTGAGGATATTTTGAGGGAATTTGTAAGGGTTAGTTTTAACATTGCATGGATCAATGGGAGACTTTGTGGGAAAGATCTTGATCTTTCTTTTAAGGGGGAAAAACTAAGTATTGTGTTCTTCATTATCTTATGATTTTATAAACACTTATTTTGAGGATTTGCTTTAAAATGAAGTTTTTCGTTGTGTTTTCTTCATGCTTTGTGATGTCATTCTCTTACTTTTTCTTCTTCTTAAGAAATAGTGTCATGAAAAGATTATGTCATTATTTTCCCTTTACTATTCTTTTGCAACGAGTAGGAATCATGCTTAGGATATTGGGATGCATGCTAGAAGAAGTTTTAATTATAAATGTGATGGTTTTACTTGCACTTCATTTACATTACAATAAGGGCTCGTTGTAGTGTTAAAATTTGTTGTAATTGCATTGTCCCAAAAGGGCGGTGTAATTCTCAACAAAGTGGAACCACGTTCAAATTTCATGGATGGTGAAGTTCATGGGAGGTTGAGTACAAATAAATAGGAAAATATACTTTGATGGGCGTAGAATTGGAGATTTTAGGATGACAGACTATAATCCCCAATTCGATACTAGTGTTTGGAAACTAAAGCTAGAGTTAGATTTCAGACGAAGGGAAGTGAGAGCTTTGGAGTGAGAGCCAGTATCCTCCCAGCCTAACCACGGATTTAGGGAATAAACCTAGGATTAGCTAATGTTCTTTATGCACTCAGAAGAGGGTAAAGAATACGTTCCTATTTCGCACATACAATATTTAATGCATCTTATTCCTTTACATTATCCAATTCATTACTTGAGAATAGTAGTTTTTATTATCTCAAAATTCTCCAAACCAATTTATCTAAAAAGGGTTATCTTTAGTATTAATATCTTCCTTTAGGATTAGTTATTAGTTATTTTAAAATTAATATTTACCTTTAAGTGTAGTTGTTAAAAAAATCACTTATATCGACCTTCCAAACTAAAGTCTAAGAGTAGTTGACTAGAATTTGACTAAGGACCTTTTACCTTGCTTCCCTGTGGGATCGATAAACGGGACTCCATTAGAGCCCTATATTACTTGAGCGATACGTATACTTGTGTTTGAAATTGTGACTTTACAAAATCATTACAAATATATTAATCTGGGTTCAAAAATTCTTGAATATAAAAAAAGTTGCATCAAGTTTTTGGCGTCATTTCCGGGGAAGCTTCGGTAAGAATTTTAGGAGAATTTTAGTTGAAGTAATTAAGCTTAGAATTGGAAAACTTTAGTTTCGTAAAATTGTTTTTGTATTAAAAGTGTTTTTTGTATGAAAAAGTATTGTGAAAAAACTGTTTATGTGAAAAATAAGGTGTTTGTGAAAATATTTTGTTGTGTTGAATATATTTTTTGTTTTATTTATTTTATTATTGATGTATTGTTTGTTGTGTTACGTATGCAAAATAAAGGATCTGTAGGACTTGTGCCTTATGGTCCCGAGTTAGAAAAATGGAAGAAAATCAAAAAACAGAAAGGACTTGAAAATTTAGAATTAGAAATGGAAAACATTCAAAATCATAACTTGGAAAATCATCATAAATCATTGAGGGATTATGTAAATCCTACGACAGATGAAATTCACTCAAGTATACAAAATCATGTCGTAGAAGCTAACTCGTTTGAACTAAATCCAGCGATTATCCAACTAATGCAAAACAACCAGTTTGGGGGAACTCCTTTGGAAGATCCCTATTTACACTTATCTAGTTTTCTAGAACTTTGTGCTACATTTCATTATAATGGCATGTCAGACGATGCTGTTAGGCTAAGGCTTTTTCCTTTCTCACTAAGGGATAAGGCTAAAATGTGGCTATACTCATTAGCACGTGGCTCTATTAAAAATTTGGAGGAGTTAACTCAGAAATTCCTAGCTAAGTATTTTACACCTTTAATGACTACGAAACTTAGAAACGATATTATTTCATTTTGTCAGTATGAGGGGGAATCTATATACGAAGCCTGAAAGATTTAAGGAACTCCTAAGAAAGTGTCCACATCATGCTCTGTAAGATTGGTTAATCATTCAAACTTTTTATAATGGGTTAGTAGGATCCCTTAGGTCCATTATTGATGCTGCTGCTGGTGGTTCATTAATGTCAAAATCATTTGATGAAGCATATGCATTAATTGAAGAAATGATTAAAAATGAATTTCAATGGCCCTCTACAAGGGTAAATCATAAAAATGTAGCTAGTGTTCATGATATAGATGTGATAGCAATTCTTGCATCTCAGGTTGCTGCAATATCAAGGATGTTGGACCAATTTAGAATGAATTAGTCTCAATTTACTCCTGTAAGTGAGGAAAGTTCATTAGGGCGTATGATTGATTCCAACTTATTATATGAGACTTTAAATACCTTAAACAACCCGTATTCTAACTTTTGCAACCCATGCTGAAAAAACCATCCTAATTTTAATTGGAATCATACTACTGAGGGTGGAAACCAATAATGGGAAAACAATCATGCAAATCCTAATGGAAGTTGGAATAATCAAGGGAACATAAGCTATAAACCTTCATATCCATTGGAATCTAATAATGATCAACAATTTGAGGTTAAGAATATGTCTATATAAGAAGTGGTATTGCAAATAGAAAACCAGTTGCAAAATCAAAATGTTGCAATTAAAAACATAAAGAATTAACTGGGATAAATTGCTAATTCACTTAGCAATAGACCTCAAAGAACACTTCCTAGCAACACCGAGATCAAACCTAAAGAGAACAATAATGAACAAGTATTCCTTATTACTGGACAAGCTATGATAGATATGCAAAACAGAGAATTGATTATGAATATTAATATACAGGAAGTCACTTTTGATGTGTTAAAGACTATGAAATATCCACTTGAGAGAAAAGATGATGATTATTTTTGGATGGATGAAATTGATTATCTAAGTAAAGACCATTTCCAAGAAAGTTTTGAGAGTAAGTTAACATATGAGATCAAAATGGACATTCATGATGAGTTGAAAACATTATTTAAAGAAGACTGTATGTATGTTCAAGAGAGGTGTGAAACGATGAATTTTACCAAAAATAGTGAAATTTTAATTCCATCTGTTGAAAAATCTCATGAACTTAAGATAGATGTACCTCATATAATTTTAAAGCCTACATATTTAGGGAATTCATCTACACCACCAGTCTTTATATCTTTAGATTCGACTCAATCACAAGAAAAACCTGAATTGAATGATGAAAAAGATAAAGATATCAAACTAAGGCTTGGAATAGAATTTGAGGATATATTTTAAAAGAACTTTGAGTTGAGAAAAGAAGATAAGGATATTGAAATACCATTGGAAGAAATTCCTAAGGAATTAGAAAAACCTATTTCCTCAACTGAGATATATATAGAAAGACCACCTCCATCATTTACTCAGTACCAATAGGAAGAATTGGAAGATAACTTGAAACAAAAGAGTGACATAGAAGATTTTGATCCTGAATCTGAATTATCTAGAGAGAATTCGATCTAAAATTTGGGAGATCTTGAATTATCTTATAAAGATCCATTTCTTATAAATTTTAAGGATGATATTAATATGAAAATTAAGAAAATCAATAGAAGAATATTGGATCTAGAAAGAAATATGAGGAACAATGATATAAATCAATCTGAAAAGGAAGAGCTAAATGAAAAATTAAAATATGAGGATTTTCTAGGAATCCCTAGATCTGAAAAAGATTGGGCGATTGATTGAGGATTAATTAATTGGAATTTTGATCCAGGAAGAATTATTAGTCAGGCTAACGACATTAAACTAAGCGCTTTTTGGGAGGCAACCTATAGTTATCAATGTGCTTTGATTTAGTATGCTTGAGAGTCATGATTGTTAGTGTTGTATTATGTTTGCCTTATAGTGGATTTACTTGATCTTTATGTGTCATTATGGATTGTTCAGTTTCATCGAAGATTTGTGGATGTTTGCATTGTTAGTGGATTGAGTTGATCATTATATGTCATTATGGATTGATAAGATTGATTGTTGTTGGAGAATGTTTCGATTGTTAGTAGTTTGATTTGATTTTTGTGTTTCATGAGGGAGGTGATTCCTTAACTTCTTATTATGGATAGACTTGTATGTTCTCTTGTAGTAGTTGTATTGACGAGTTCACTATGACTCGGGTCTTACTCGGACTTGAGTTTTACAAGAGATATCATGAATTTGAGCAGTGAATGATTCATCTCAATTTTGTTACTTCCGTTCTCTGACTTTGATTTCGTTTGATGGGAGTGATGAACCTATTTGATGAAGTGGATGATCTTACACTACGATTTATAACTTAGAGGTTCTTAATTTAGCGGATTAGATGATGCCTAAGGTTGGTGCACGTGATCCAACTTATCGCTGGATAATCTTTTCTATGGGATTATAATTTATTAAATCATTTAAAATGTACCTAATTTATTAGTGTAGTGATTCTGTTAGAAATTGGAGGTAAGTAGTGAGATGTGATGAGTTAATGAAAGAATTAACCTCATTTATCATGTATGTTTGTGTTTGTATTATAATTTTGTATAAGACTTGAAGAACATTTTTATATTCCCTTGCTGATACCTGTTATGCTAATTAAACTTTTATTTAGTGAATTTCATTCTGGCATGATTAGTTCAGATTTACTTTATGCTGCATATTGTTCCATCCTGATGAATAATTATAGATGTTTTGATAGACATTTGTGGTAGATAGATTTTCTGAACTATTTTTCTTCATGCTTATATTTTATGTACTAAATGTTATATATGTTAAAAATCAAGTTTGGGGGTAGGAAAAAAAATATATTTTTTAAAGTTATTACACTTCCTTTTAGTTAAATATTATTGCAAGCATGCTTTAGGCTAGATTTACTTTCTCTTACGGTCATTCAATCCTGATTATGCATGCATGCGAATATGATAGGATGTTGTAGTAGTAAGTAGATTTAACCTTTACTGTTTCTTCCTGCTACATTTTATGAAATTATTTGCAAAATAATTTAAATTTTAAGTTTGGGGTAGAGAAAGAATTAACTATTAGTTGTTCTCATTTAAAAGTATTTTCAAAATTATTAACATGATTTCATGTGATAGAGCTCAATTTCAGATAACTGTATTTGGATTTTATTTGAGTACTTTAATGGACTTGAATGAAAGTTTTTGGTAATGAAAAGTAATTTTGTTGGATAAGATAATTGATATAAGAGAATAGGACTATAGTCAGCTATTCAAAGTAAGAAAAAACTGTATGTTTGAAATATTAAGAATCTTAAAACTTTATGTGAAAGGAAAGGATTGAGACTCTATGATGAATCAATAATAAGCTAAAGACATGCCTATAAGGTAAATGATCATGGTAAGTTTCAAATTTAGGGTGAGAACAGTGGAGTTCAAAATTATTAAAGGCTATCTATATATAGTAATCCTCACTTGAGAAGTAAAAAGCAAAAGAAGAAAAAAAAAAGAAAAAAATAAAACAAAAGAGAAAAGAAGAAAAAGAAAAGAAAAAGCAAGGAGAAGCTTGAGAAGATGCCTAATAAAAAAATGGCTTCACTTGAATCTGCCTTAAGGGAAGAACTTAATTACTTTTTTGAACTTATATGTATGGATTAGCATCTTTACTAGTAGTGTTCTCATAAACTTCTTTTCATGTAATCCTTTTAAGTGCCTTAATAGGACAATCTACAATCATTTTTGAAATGAATAGAAGGCTAGAACTCTTATACCTGCAGAATTTACTTGAATTATTCAAAGATCTTTCTGAAAATTTTACTACTGTATTTATCTAAGTCAAAATCATGGTATTCTAGAAAGAAAGTTCATTACAGTGGATCATTATTTTATGTATTAACTAAATTACTTGAGGACAAATAATAGTTCAGTTTGGGGGATCTTGATCCACTGAAAATTTGATAGCTTTTAAATGTCTATTTAACACCTATTTTTGATGATATTGCACTATAAAGAAATGTATTTTGTATGTTTTTTGGTTTTAGGTACAAGAAATGACTTTTGGAGAAAAGAAAACAAAAATGGTGCAATTTGGAGCAAAACGAGCAAAAAAACAAATTTTGGCCTGACACATTTTGATAAGTCTTTCTTTGCCTAATCTCTTTTACACTTCTTGTATATTTTTTAATGAGATTACACTTTAAAGAAAAGTTGGTTTTATGCTTATTTTGTAGGGCTATATGTTAGGAACACAACTGAAATGGGGCAAATCAGAGATGAATCGGAGCCAAACGAAGCAAAACGGTGGAGCTGTGTAGAGTACAGTGCCAGACGGGGCTCTATCAAGCGTCCGACCACACCAGAAGACAGAGAATGATGAAAATAAGTTGGAAATAGCACCGGACATTGCCCAATAGGGCTTCAGACAGCGCCCAAACAATTTGGACGCAATTTTGGACGGTTAGGGGCCGAGATTCAACGTATTTTGATGTTTTTTGAAAGGTTTCTTGTGGCAACTCTTCATACTTTGTCTCTACACTTTAAAAGAATGATTTTAGGTCAGAAAAGAGAAGAGGAATGTTAGGAAAAATGTGGAGGATGTTGAGAGATCTTTAAATAGGAGTAGAAATGTAGATTTATACCTTTTTTGAGAGATTGGTGAGTGGATTTTGAGAGAATTTGTAAGGGTTTGTTCTAGCATTGCATGGATCAGCGGGAGACTTTGTGGGAGAGATCTTCATCTTTCTTTCAAGGGGAAAAAGCTAAGTATTATGTTTTTCATTATCTTATGATTTTGCAAACACTTATTTTGTGGATTTGCTTTGAAATGAAGTTTTTCACTGTGTTTTCTTCGTGTTTTGTGATGTCTTTCTCTTACTTTTTCTTCTTCTAAGGAAATAGTGGCATGAGAAGATTATAATGGTATTTTCCTTTTACTTTTCTTTTTCAATGAGTAGGAATCATGTTTAGGATATTGGGATGCATGCTAGAAGAAGTTTTAATTATAAATGTGATGGTTTTACTTGCACTTCATGTACATTACTATAAGGGCCCGTTGTAGTGTTAAAATTTGTTGTAGTTGCATTGTCCCAAAAGGGTGGTGTATTTCTTAACAAAGTGGAACCACATTCAAATTCCATGGATGGTGAAGTTCATGGGGTTTTGAGTGTAAATAAGTAGGGAAATATACTTTGATGGGCGTAGAATTGGAGATTTTAGGGTGACAGACTAAAATCCCCAATTCGGTCCTAGTGTTTGGAAACTAAAGTGAGAGTTAGCCTTCAGGAGAAGGGAAGTGGGAGCTCTAGAGTGAGAGCCAGTATCCTCCCAGCCTAACCACGGATTTAAGGACTAAACCTAGGATTAACCAATGTTTTTTATGCTCTCGGAAGAGGGTAAAGAATATGATTGTTTCTATTTGGCACATAAAATATTTAATGCATCTCATTCCTTTACATTATCCAATTCATTACTTAAGAATAGTAGTTTTTATTATCTCAAAATTCTCCAAACCAATTTATCCAGAAAGGGTTATCTTTAGTATTAATATTTTTCTTTATGAGTAGTTATTAGTTATTTTAAAATTAAGATTTACCTTTAAGTGTAGTTGTTAAAAAAATCACTAATATCGACCTTCAAAACTAAAGTCTAATATTAGTACACTAGAATTTGACTAAGGATCTCTTACCTCGCTTCCCTGTGGATCGATAAACGGGACTCCATTAGAGCCCTATATTACTTCAGCAATACGTATACTTGCGTTTGAAATTACGACTTTACAAAATTATTACAAAAAAAATCTGTGTTCATAAATTCTTGCATATAAAAAAAGTCGCTTCATTAACCTATTACAAAAAAGTTGGATGAAGTCGACCAAGAATGTGGGACCTATCCCAGGTTTTGTAGTTGGAGATGCTCGACGATAATAATATGTTATGGATAAAGTCAGGTGAAATCAACTAAGGATGTAAGGCATGTGCTAGGTTGTTTAGCATGATCTGCCAAATGATATTAACCTATTGTGGATAAAGTTGAATCAATTCCCTCCATAAATGATTAGCCCAAGGTGAGCTACTAGAGAATATTCTATTTTTCTCGAGTCTAAGGTGTTGGTCGATATGATTCATTGATTTTCTTATAAGTATGATTGCAACCTTATTTGAGAATGGTGATGGGCATCTTTTTATTGTTGATTTTTAATATGTTGTCCCCCTAGTGAGGGTGTTGTTCACCTCAGCCTACCAAGCGACTCTAAATTTAAATGATAATGTAAGCACAATTATATTGAAGGAAAAGAAGCAACACAACTTCATTACTCAAATAATATTTAGTACATCAACATTAGGTTAAAGGGACAAACAAGGAAAGCAAATAGAAAGGTATAAAATCATAATTGAACACCAATAAAGATAAGCAATAACTTGGCTACACTGATATATGATATTATCAATGAAAATTTTATTGTTCAAATTTTGATAAAGGGTCTTTTCATCTGGACACTTTGGTATATATGTTCTAGACTTGATTGTGGTTATGGCAACATATGACCCCTCCAACAATTTTTACTGTTTCACTAAATGTCTAATGATAGCCATGATGTTCATTTTGGTTTTGCGCCCTAATATAGGTGTTATTTGTATGAGATATTTTTCATTATATGAATTGGCCTGAATATACTAGTCAAATTAGCTTTTCAATCCTATTTTTATGCTGATAACATACTTTAGTGTTACGACGATGAATTTGATGGAAGTAACGGTATTGCTCCTAATTTCTCACATTTGTCTTTAATGAATGTGACAATTTATATGCTTCTTCATCTTGAACTGTCTTCAAAATGTTAACATGTGATGCGTTAAGCATCGTGCGTTCCTTATTCAACTGAGATTCTTGCTTCTGCGGTCGAGGGGGCAGATCTTAGTTTCCCTGAAGCTTGTATTTCTTTAATTCAGATGCTTGAACAATATCATCGAGGTTACTTTTACGCTTGCCTCAAAACTTTTCAATCTGCTACTTATGTGCATTAATAATCTCATCTTCAGTGCTTTGAGCTTCCACACGGTGAATGAGGATTGTGTAAGAGTGATGCGGCGACTATAAATATGACATAATAAATTTTTACAAATAGTTTCAATTCAATCACAAAATATAATCAGTTTAATAAGGTAGCAGCAGATCTATATACAAGTATACGTATCGTTCAAGTAATACAGGGCTCTAGCGGAGTCTTGGTTATCAATCCCATGGGGAGGAAGCAAACCTTAAAGCGTAGCACAGAAATCGAATAATCATTTGCAAAGCACTTAATGTATTACCAAAAACGTTTTAGTTTAACGATGATGTAGATTTTAAAATCACTAAATTGCTTTTTAAGCTTCAAAGTAAAGTAACTACTAATTTAATAAGTTTTTGTAATGCAAGGTTTAAATTTAGGGAAAGATTAGTAAGATTCTTGTATTGTGTCAAATAGGATCAGACCTATTCTTTACCCTCTTCTGAGTGCTATAAAGAACATTGGCTAATCCTAAGTTTAGTCCCTAAATCTGTGTTTGGCTGAGAAGATACTGGCTCTCACTCTAGAGCTCCTAATTCCCTTCGCTTGAAGGCTAAATCTCGCTTTAGTTTCCAAACTCTAGGACTAAATTGGGGATTTTAGTCTGTCACCCTAAAATCTCCAATTCTATGCTCAATAAATATATTTCTCTATTCATTTGCACCTAGCCCCCATAAACTTCACCATCCATGGAGTTTGAATGTAATCTCCACTTTTGTTGTAGAAAGCATAGCTCTTTCGGATCATATGTTTCACAACGTATTTTAACAAATCAATTGAGCAGATCAAAAAGTAAATTAAGAACGAAATGAAAAATCATCACAATTTCTATTCTTTCTTATGGAACATCCAATCTAAACCATCACATCACCATTTATCATTGCAAGGAGAAAGACGAAAAAATCTACTCAGAATACATGGGGAAGATATGACAAAATAAAGATTTTTCAAATAAAAGCAACGTCATACAAACAATAAGAAGTAAATACAACTTATCTCAACCTCTTCCCAAGCAAATCCCTTGAATTTCCCTTGGATCTCCTTCTCTCTTCACAAAACACTCAATTCTCTCTTGGAATAGCAGGGAAGAAGCAATCTCTCACTTTCCCTCTCCTCCTACAACTCTTTTAAGAAGAATCCCTCACAAAACAACACTAAACACCAAACCCTAGACTCTAAACTCTCTCTAAACACTTCCTCTTCACTCACACACTATTTTCTTCACTTACATAAACACACACACTGATTTCTGCCTCCCAAAACAAGTTAAATTCATCTAAGAATGAATTTCCCAAAAGTTTCCTCAAGAATCCCTCCTAAAAACATCCAAATACATTGAATTTGGCTTGAATCGACATTGGGTGTCGTCAATGGGCAATGGAGCACCATCAGCAGCCAATCCAGACTTTTATTTCTGAACTCTCTAAAAAATACGCTGTAGGTGCCTGTTTGGGCGCTGTCGGCACCAGAAAAGTTCAAAATTTTAATTTTTGCCTTTTTTCACTCCAAATTCATTCATTTTCGCTTATTTTTACTCCATTTGCCTAAAACCATCATACATGTAGCAAAGCATGAAAAATACGTTTCATTAAAGTGTAATATCACCAAAAATAAGTACAAAATATATATAAAAAATCAAACATATTTTTGGTGCATTAAAGAGTAGACTGTCTCTTGCATTAATGATGAATAAAAAGGTCTCGAGCAAATCCCTACAAGAAAAAACTCTTTCAGTAATTCATAATCCTCCCCTAAAATGTGGTATGCTTCGTTTGAAATTCTTTCATAGTATTCCTTAAGTGATTTTACCTCAATTTAACAAGTTCCTCAAAGATGAGATGAGTTATTGATAATTCTTCAATTTGCTATGAACTACTCCATAAAAACTTGATGCGGGCTGCTGCTACTGTCGAATAAATTTTTAAAAGTACTTTCGTTTCGGTCTTAACATATAATCAGTTTAAAAAGAAAGCAGCTAATCTATACGCAAGTATACGTATCATTCAAGTAATATAGGGCTATAGCGGAGTCCTGGTTATTGATCTCACAAGGAGGAAGCAAACCTTCAAGCGTAGCACAAAAATATAATATTCAAATTAGCAATGTACTTACAGTAAATACTAAAGATGCTAAATTTTAACAATGCTAGAGATTTTAAGATCGCTAAAATACTTTTTATACTTCAAATTAAAGTTAACTACTACTACTATAAGTTTTGTAATGCAATGTTCAAATTTAGAGAAAGTGTCCTCCCCCTTTACAATGATATTATGGTGAGTGAATGATAAAGATTAGTAAGATTCTTGTATTGCTCCACATAGGAGCATACCTATTCTTTACCCTCTTCTGAATGCTATAAAGAACATTAGATAATGTTAGGTTTAGTCCCTAAATCTATGGCTAGGCTGCGAGGATACTGGCTCTCACTCCAGAGCTCCCACTTCCCTTCGCCTGAAGGCTAACTCTCGCTTTAGTTTCCAAACACTAGGATCGAATTGGGGATTTTGGTTTGTCACCCTAAAATCTCTAATTTTACGCCCAATAAACATATTTCCCTATTTATTTGCACCAAACCCTCATGAACTACATTAGTCAATCGTGAACATTGAATGTAATCTTCACTTTTGTTGTGGAAAGTATAGTCCTTTCGGATGGTATGTTTCACAAAATAATTTAACAATTCAATTGGCTAGATCAAAAAGTAAATGAAGTACAACGTGAAAAAACATCACAATTTCTTAACAGTTATATGGCACATCCAATCTAAATCATGACTTCACAATATTTCATTGCAAGGATAAGACGAAGAAATAAACTCAGAATTCATGGGGAAGATACGACAAAACAAAGATTTTATATAAAAAGCAACGTCATACAAACAATAAGAAGTAAATACAACTTATCTCAATTTTTTCCCCGAGCAAATCTCTTGAAGTTCCTGTTGACCTCACTTTTGTGAGGATTATTTATAAATCATCTTGAGAAAGGAAGTCCACCAATATTGACCTTCTAAACCTTACCAATGGTCACTAAATCCTAAAGTCCAAGGTAAAACCCAAATGAACTATTTTTAACCTAAATCTTAATAACATTTTACAATGATCAAATCAGCAATGAAAAACCTTGATCTGATCAAAATTTGACCCAAATGGTCAAATTTGGTCAAAATGGTTAATTCATGACCCAATGACCACCACATTGACCAAACTAGTCAACCCTTGACCCAAATGGTCAAATTAGGTCAAAATGGTCAATCCATGACCCAATGACCACCACATTGACCAAACTGGTTAACGCTTGACACAAATGGTCAACTTAAGTCAAAATGGTCAATCCATGATCCAATGACTACCACATTAACCAAAATGGTTAACCCTTCACCCAAATGGTCAAATTAAGTCAAAATGGTCAATCCATGACCCAATGACCATCACATTGACCAAACTGGTCAACCCTTGACCCAAATGGTCAAATTAGGTCAAAATGGTCAATCCATGAACCAATGACCATCACATTGAGCAAACTGGTCATCCCTTGACCCAAATGGTCAAATTAGGTCAAAATGGTTAATTCATGACCCAATGACCACCTCATTGACCAAACTAGTCAACCCATAACCCAAATGGTCAACTTAGGTCAAAATGGTCAATCAATGACCCAATGATTACCACATTGACCAAACTGGTCAACCCTTGACCCAAATGGTCAAATTAGGTCAAAATGGTCAATCCATGACTCTATGACCACCACATTGACCCAATGCCAACCCCATTGACTACCAAGTTAACTTAGACACAAAATTGGTCAAATCTGACTTATTTAATCAATTTAAGACATTAAAATGATCAAACATGATCATTTGGTCAACTCTATTCAAACCTAGGTCCCACTACCAAAATACCCTGTGATTAAATTAACCATGAAAAGGTTAAGTAAATTACCCGGGCCAACCCTAGACATGGACTGTCACCCCTGGTCAATCCTGATCAACCCTAGTCAACCTTTTGATCAATAAAATTAATCAAATGATTAACTTCCAAAATCATTTTGATTAATTTATGGGTTAAATTTACAATTTCCTGCATTTTTAATTAATTACATAATTAATTAAAAATGAAATTATAAGTAAATAACCATAAATTAAATTTAAACTAATGACATCATACATGACATTAAAAAAATATAATTGATTTTCAAAACTAAATTTAATTCATGGGGAGTCACCAATGGGTTACCCATGACCTATTAAACTCATCATGACATGATTAATCCTATGACAAGTCCATGGGTTACCATGGTTAACCAAAGTAAGGGCTCATCATGACACCTTTTTAAATAAATAAAAATGGTGTCATTTTTTCATCCTATCTTTAAAGGATGAGGTGAGTGACTCACCATTCACCTCTCCTTTCATCCAATTGAAGAGGAAGCTTATCTAAATCATCCTTTACACCATGATTAGCCTCATCATGACATTACATAGAAAATGAGGAAGAGAAAGGGTTAGGTGGCATTATCCTCAAGCTTCATCAAGAGATTGATAAAATTCTCTTGGGGAAGGTGAATTCAGATAACCTTAACCAATTTTATCCACCTCATAAGCGAACCAATGGAGGGAAGCCAACATTTGAAACCAAACCTTTACCATGGGTAAACTCACTATGGATTGGCTTAGGGATGCTCAAATATGGACATCTCCAGCTCAAACCTTATCTTTAAGACATCATGAGCCTGGTGCAATGAACTGACCTTTACGAATGCAATAATTTATGAATTTATATTTAAATATTTATAATAATTTTTGTAAAAGTCACAATTTCAAACGCAAGTATACGTACCATTTCAAGTAATACAGGGCTCTATTGGAGTCCTGGTTATCGATCCCACATGGAAGATTAAGTGAAAATTAATTTAAGAAATATATTAGATTTTTTAAATTAAAAGTAATTATTATTTTTATTTCATTTAAAAACTCAGATTTTTAATTTTAATTAAATTTCTACTAAATGCAAATAAGCATCAATAAAGTAAAATGTTAATGCAAGTATAAATAAAACAACTTTCTCCTTTTTCAACTAATCCAAGATTTTTCAGAATAATTATCATTCGTTGAGAACATGAAATTATGGTATTGCGCCAAATAGAAGCATTCATATTCTTTACCTTCGCTCGATGTATAAAGAACATTAGCTAATCTATAGATCGGTTCAGGATGTATTATTAGTAGAATGGGTTAATCTTGGCTCACACTTCTAGATGTCCATGGGTGGCTATGGTCGACCCTACTAGTGACCCATTCCCTTTATATAAACCAAATTATTAGAATTTAGTCTGTCACTCTAAAAAATAATCAATTCTACGCCCAATAATCAATATATTCCTATTTATTTGCACTTCACCTTAAATAACCCGCTCAAGGCCTTCGATTACCCAAAGATTCTTGTGATATCTACTAGTTAAGAACTCATCTCCGGACAGGTCTCAGAATTTTTCAACAGGTTTTAAAAATTCAAATGACCAGTTTAAAAAGTAAATTAAGATCAGGTATTAATATCATCACAATAATTAAAATTTTTAAGCTAAGTTCTCTAACAAAATTAAATTATCTTATTATCTTTTCATAGTTGAAAGGTGAAAGAAAAGTATCTACTCAGAACACATTGAATTCACACAACAAAACATATTTATAAAACTTTTAACCAAGTTACAAATACTTATCTAGAATGTTCCTTCAAGTGATCCTTTGACTCCTACTGACTCTAATGCAAGGTACAAGACTTCAACAACAACAACACTTGTAAACTCTCACTTAATTCTCAAGGAATTGAGTAGTAACACTCAAAATAACTAAAATAAACTCACTAAATGCTTAAGAAGAAAATATGGTGGCTCTCTCTAAATCTATCTCCGGATGCTAGAGATCTAGGGGGGCTAGATGGATGGAGAGAGAGAGCCCTTTCGCTGTAGAAATGTCTCCTATTTATAGAGGTCTGAAAATGGCCAGGGGATGCTTAAGGCACCTCTTCAAAATTCATCCAAATACAATGTATCTTCTAGAAAGTAACCGTGGCGCCTAGGCGCCGGACTCCGTGACCAAGTCTTTGCACCTCTTCACTTTGTATCGCACCTCTTCGCGATTAAAACTGTTTTCCCATGTCCATATGCATTGTATCGCATGTCCTATGTATTAGGAGTAACTTCCTGTCTTCTAGAAGGTCTGATAACTGCTTAACACCGTCAAAATAACTGCCCAAAGTTGTCAAAAATTCTTCACTGCTTCAGTATCGATCTGGCGCTTAGGCGCTGGATTCTGGTGCCTAGGCGCCAGACCTAAAATTTCGGCAACTTTGCTTTTTAGCTCTATTTTTGTTCCTTTTTTCTCATTTTTCCTTCTTGAACACTTTTTTATCACCTACATCAAAAAAAGTAAAAATACCTTTCATTAAAGCATAATATCCTTAAGAATTGAATCATAAATAAGGCATAAAAATAGGTATTTTTAAAGTGGATCATACAACCTTCCCTAAGCCAGCCTAAGCTCACCTTGGCTTCATCCAAGCTTATAAATTGGTTAACCTGTGAGCTTACAAGGGGAGAGGAGACTAAGATACGAGCTAAATTATTGGAATCATCTTACATAAAACTTCTTCCTTAGGACCTAAGCAATTGATCCTCATAGAATTAGTTCTTGAAATCCACTGTTCCCTTCCAATTTTCCTACTCAAAAATAGGACAATTTCAGGTTTGGCATGAAACATCCCA
The DNA here is from genome assembly GCA_022702705.1 of Papilionanthe hookeriana x Papilionanthe teres. Classification (NCBI taxonomy): domain Eukaryota; kingdom Viridiplantae; phylum Streptophyta; class Magnoliopsida; order Asparagales; family Orchidaceae; genus Papilionanthe; species Papilionanthe hookeriana x Papilionanthe teres. The sequence goes on from CM040432.1 coordinate 104,072,004, forward strand.
AAATTTCAAATTGACTCTTCTAAAAGCTTCCCTAAGCCCAACGAAGATGAGCCCAATCGAAATTAGCCTTCCCCATAGCCTCTAACCTACTTTTCCATGTTTAATTTCCAAACTGTAACTCACTCTGATTGAACTCATATCTAGCCCTAATTTCACCTCAAATTGAATTAGGGACAAGCTCTTTGAGGTCAAGGTGAAGCTTCCGAACCATTCAAATCGAGCTTCCATCAATTAAGGCCAAGGTATGGTTCTTTGAACTTAAATCGAGTTCGGCTTTGATACTTTGTGAAACAAACCAATTTACAACCCTAACATCATTGTATGAATGGGTTCGCCCTCTTCAGATGAAGCTATAGGAACAAAAATCACTCTAATCCGTCAAGAATCGATCTAGATTTTGTCCCTAAACTATGAATAGCTTGCGGGTTAGACCAAATGGAAGAATACAAACGAATGTCATCTGTTTCCATTTTTTGAAACGGACGACTCTGATTCAATCCCAACCGATCTCGTGTTCTAAGACCCACGACGAATCAGCCGTATTTCGATGCATCCGAGGACACGCGGTGCCATTTGGTTATTTATGGTTAATAAGGATTTAATTAAATCCAGATTAACCTTAAACTAATCAAAAATTCATATCTTGATAAATAAAAATCACAAAAATATAATAAAAATACCCTAGAATTCAAGACAACGAGAGGAATAATGTAGAAATGAAATCATGAATTAAAGAGTTATATTTAAGTTTTAGGTAATTAAACACTTTTTGGGGTAATTTAATTATTAAAAATTATTTATAAATAAAAAAAATATGAAAATTTTAGGGATCAACCTTTGAGTCCTTATGAACATCCCCTGATTTTTCTAAAGCTAGGAAAATTCCCTAGGAAAGGATTTCCTAATTTCTATTAAACTTTGTGATTATTTTAATAATTACTATAAAGAAACTAGAAATTAAGAAATTAAATTGGAAATTGGTTAAAAACCTTAAAGTGACAGACTTAAACCCTAAAATGACAAACCTTAGCCTTTTGAAAATTTAAAATGACATTGTTTGTTTGTAGGGTCAAAATTATTAATTATGAATTAATATTTAAAACCCAATTAATCTTTTAAGACTCAAATTTTTACCATACTTAGCTCAGTCCACATAAGTCAATTATAAGTCTAACTTCAAATAGACTCAATCCAAACCCTAATTAGGTCTAAAACACCAATTAGACCTAACTAAACCCTTTAAACCTTAATCAAATTAGGTTTAATACCATCCCTAATTAGGTCTAAGACACCGACTAGACCTAACCAAAACATATTAAACCTTAATTAAATTAGGTTTAATACCATAAACCCTAATTAGGTCAAATATACCAATTAGACCTAATTAAACCCATTAAACCTTACCAAATTAGGTTTAAAACCATAAATCCTAATTAGGTCTAAGACACCAATTAGACCTAATTAAAGCCATTAAACCTTAACCAAATTAGGTTTAATACCATAAACCCTAATTAAGTCCAAAACACCAATTAAACCTAATTAAATCATGTTAAACCTTAATCAAACTAGGTTTAACACCATAAACCCTAATCAGGTCTAAACACTAATTAGACCTAACTAAACCATGTTAAACCTTAATCAAATAAGGTTTAATTAACCTTAACCTAATTAGACTTAACTATACTTAAGTCTAATTAATCAATTAAACCTTACCTAAATTAAGTTTAATTAACCTTAACCTAATTAGACTTACCATAACTAAGTCTAATTAATCAATTAAACCTTACCCAAATTAGGTTAAATTAACCTTAACGTAATTAGACTTAACCACAATTAAGTCTAATTAATCAATTAAACCTTACCCAAATTAGGTTTAATTAACCTTAATCTAATTAGACTTAACCATAATTAAGTAAAATTAATCAATTAAACCTTACCCAAATTAGGTTTAATTAACCTTAACCTAATTAGACTTAACCACAATTAAATCCAATTAATCAATTAAATCTTACCCAAATTAGGTTTAATTAACCTTAACCTAATTAGACTTAACCACAACTAAGTCTAATTAATCAATTAAACCTTACCTAAATTAGGTTTAATTGACCTTAACCTAATTGACTTAACCAGAACTAAGTCTAATTAAACAATTAAACCTTATCCAAATTAGGTTTAATTAACCTTAACCAATTAGACTTAACCAAAATTAAGTCTAATTAATTAATTAAACCTTACCCAAATTAGGTTTAATTAACCTTAACCTAATTAGAATTAACCACAATTAAATCTAATTAATCAATTAAACCTTACCCAAATTAGATTTAATTAACCTTAACATAATTAGACTTAACCACAATTAAGTCTAATTAATCAATTAAACCTTATCCAAATTAGGTTTAATCAACCTTAACCTAATTTGACTTAACCACAACTAAGTCTAATTAATCAATTAAACCAAATCTAAATTAGGTTTAATTAACTTAACCTAGTTACACTTAACCATAATTAAGTCTAATTAATCAATTAAACCTTAGCCAAATTAGGTTTAATTAACCTTAATCTAATTAGACTTAACCACAACAAAGTCTAATTAATTAATTAAAACTTATCCAAATTAGATTTAATTAACCTTAACCTAATTAGACTAAACCACAACTAAGTTTAATTAATCAATTAAACCTTATCCAAATTATGTTTAATTAACCTTAACCTAATTAGAATTAACCATAATTAAGTTTAATTAATCAATTAAACTTTACCCAAATTAGGTTTAATTAACCTTAACCTAATTAGACTTAATTATACCTAATTAGACTTAACCATAATTAAATCTAATTAATCAATTAAACCTTACCCAAATTAGGTTTAATTAACCTTAACCTAATTAGACTTAACCACAATTAAGTTTAATTAATCAACTAAACCTTACCCAAATTAAGTTTAATTAACCTTAACCTAATTGTACTTAACCACAATTAAGTCTGATTAATCAATTAAACCTTACCCAAATTAGGTCTAATTAACCTTAACCTATAGTTAGGTTCAACTCAACTTTAACCTAAGTCAAATTTAAACCATTTATATTCAGCATACATTAAACCTAACTTTAACTTATACTTAGGTTCAACCTAACTTAAACTGAAGTCAAACTTAAATCATTTAGATTCAACATACATTGAACGTAAACTTAACCTATACTTTGGTTCAACCCAACTTGAACCTAAGTCAAACTTAAACCATTAGGTTCAACATACATTGAACCTAACCTTAACATATACTTAGGTTCAACCCAACTTGAACCTAAGTCAAATTTAAACCATTTGGGTTCAACATACGTTGAACCTAGTTTTAACTTATACTTAGGTTCAACCCAACTTGAACCTAAGTCAAACTTAAACCATTTAGGTAAAATATACATTGAACCGAACTTTAACTTATACTTTAGTTCAACCCAACTTGAACCTAAGTCAAAATTAAACCATTTAGGTTCAACATACATTTAACCTAACTTTAACTTATACATGGGTTTAACCCAACTTGAATCTAAGTCAAATTTAAACCATTTAGGTTCAACATACATTGAACCTAATTTTAAACCTATACATAAGATCAACCTAACTTGAACCTAAGTTGAACTTAAATCTTTGAATCTACAATGAACCTACTCTAAACATAGGTTCAATCTACATTGAACCTAACTCAAACCAAAATTAAGTTCAACCTAACTTGAGCTTAATCCAAAATTAACTTAGGTTCAACCCATATTAGACCTAACTCAAACTTAACTCAGGTTCAACCTACATTGAAGCTAATCCAAACTTAAATTAAGTTCAACCTACATTGAACCTAATTCAAATCTTACTTAGGATAAATATACCTAAGTCAAAATCTTTAGGTTCAACCTATATTAAATCTAAACTTAACCCAATTTTTAAATTCAAACAACATTGAATCTAAAAAAACTTATGTTGGATTTTATCTAAATGACAATTCTAAATCATATTAGACTTAAAATTAAATACCTATAGATTCAAAGGACATCGAATCTAGAATCTTAAAGTCAAATTTATGTTAGACTTCACTCGACATTAAGTTTACTCTACGTTATACTTAATACTTACTGAACTCGAAAGACATCAAATCTAAAAAAATTTAACTTAAGTTATACTTCAAAATTTAATTCATACCCATGATCGGGTTGTCTAAAAATCAACTAAATCAATAATTTAAGAAATAAAATCAACATTATTTCTTTTGTAATAATCACTCTGACATTGTTTTCTTGCAGGTTGAAGACAAATTCCGCTTTAGATTTACTTTGCATGTTATTAGGGTGTGCTAACTCTATTTTGCAGGGTGACATTCTGAAGATGAGACAAACAACAAAATAAAAAATGATATACATGACATTAAAAAAAAACTAAAATGACATAATCAATACAAACAATGAAACAAAACTTAAACTTTTAGGATAGCCACCAAAAAAATAACAAACCACAAAATAAAATGACAATAAAACAACAAACAACAACACAAAAATAAAACTAACATAACAAATGACATTGATAAAATTAAACTTTTAGGGTTGTAAGTAACACTTAGAAACATATTACCCCTAGGATTGGACATTGATATTTCTTTCTTCATTCTTGAAATTTCTTAGAAAACAAGTGTTAACAATAATCAGGAGTTTTCTTAGACAATCCTAATTGTCAAAGATGTAATTAACTCTAGGAGATTGCTCCTATAGGAGGTTTAAGAACTCAGGATAGGTATCACACCTAGGAATCTCTCGTTTTACATGTGATCCTCTTTATATAAAAAATTTCTAAAATAAGGCATTCTAGAATCTCCTTTTGTAAGGATTATCTCTGACTTATTTCATTCTACTGTTTTCTATTCTATAAGCCCTTATTTTCTTCAAATTTCTTAATATTCAAGGATCCTTTACATGATCCAAAGAAATAAGATTTGTTGAAGATAAGGCAATATTATAGATAAACAAGGTGGTTACTCCCCCAAACAACGACATTGATATTTGACACCTCATATTGACACGAGAGAATCTCAGCGGTGACGGGACGACGACAGGCTGACATCCCACAAGTCCGGATGTCTCCAATTCCCTTGAATATCCTTCTCTCTTTACAATAACACACAATTCTCTTTTGGAATAGTAAGGAAGAAGCAATCTCTCACTTTCTCTCTCCTCCTACAACTCTTTTGAGAAGAATCTTTCACAATACAACAGTTAAGACCAAACCCTAGACTCTAAACACATTTCAAACACTCGCACCACTTCTTCTCAATACTCATCTCTCTTTTTTCAAGCACCAAAATCAAGTTAAAATAGCCTAGGGACAATTTTCCCAAGAAATTCTTCAAAAATCTCTCCAAAAGTTGTCCAAATACATTGAATTTGGCCTCAATCGACATTGGGCGCCATCGGCGCCCTATCACGCTTAATTAAGTGAGCTCTCTGGTAAAATACACGGTCGGCACCCATTCTGGCGCCGACGGTGCCAGAATTGCAATTTCATGGTTTTTGCCTTTTTCACTTCAAATTCGTTCATTTTTGCTTTATTTTGCTCCAATTGCCTAAAATCATCATACCAGCAGTAAAACATGAATAATACCTTCATTTAAAGTGCAATTTCACCAAAATGAGTATAAAATATATTTGAAAAATCAAACATATTTTTTGTGCATCGAGAGTCTAGCGACTTTACTAAAGGTGTGGAGAGTCCCTCCCAGGAGGGAGTAGAACCACGTGTGAGCTGGCTTTTAAGAGTGGCAAGAAACGCTTGACAAAGAAGTGCATCATAAGAATTTTATATGTGCATGATGGTTTGATAATGGTCAATATGTTTATAAGGTTCCAATATCATATAATTGGAATCAATTTTTTAAAGCTTGAAACCTGCTGGGATAGGATGTTGAAGGGTTGTCTCAGCCAAGGCTGAATACTTTTGAAAATTGTGGAAAGCGGGAAAATGTTCCCAATCCATTAAAGGGAATCTCAGACCAAGCATCATAGCTCATTGTAGATTACATCATTAGGACATCCATAATTTGTGGTTGAGCTAAGTTTTCGTGAGTATTAGAGGGTTACAAATCAGTTTAGCTTCACGTGATGGATGAGTAGAATTCACGAGTGCGTGATTTCTGTTATGGGAGTGATATAATACATCAAGGAAATTGCACCATCCTGATGACAATGATCCCACGATAGCTACAGAGTAGCAACGACGATGATAAAAAAATGGTGTTAATGGTGACAATTGCTTGGTGATGGCTTAGAATCTGTAATGTGATCCAGTGTAGTGCTGCCTCTACGGTAGTAACCAATTAATGGTGATCTGGTGGCGACAGTAGCAGTTGGTGGTGGAAGTGATCAATCAATAGTGTTCGAGAAGCGGTGACAGTTGTCTGACTATGGTGGCGAAAACAAGGCAGTAACAACAGAAGTAGGGCAGCAGCAGCAGATGAGTAAACTAGGTGACTATGCAACAATAATCTGACAGTGGCAGTGGTCGATTAGTGGTTTCCGGGAAGCGGTGATTGTGGTCTAGTAGCGGCAACCCGGTGACGATGACCTTGTGGCGGCAATCTGGAGACGATGACGATAATGACCAATCGAAGCTGGGAAGCAGCAGTTCAATGGCAATTACAGCTTGTCTTAATGGTTAGGAAGCAACGAAAATGGCGATCGCCGGCCAACAGCGGTTCGATGATGGTGGATCTCAGGAACCCTCAAGAACTTGGATCTCCCCTTCAGCCACCTCCTCCAAGGGGGTATATATATAGATTTTGTAAGTGTCATCCTCTATAAATACTGCAAGAATCTGGACCACTCCATTGGATGGCCCGAAGCATTCCCTTTGATCGGATTTTGTTCTATGAGCATTTGAGAGTCTTAATGATGTCAAAATCAAGTGGACTTGGGCTCATTGGATTTAACATGACGAGATGCTCGATATGCTTGTCATATTTGGAATCTATTTGACTATTCAACTACTCATTCAAAGCTTCTAATTATGCTTAAGTATCTTCTTTTGGACTTGATTAGACTCCAATCGAACCAATTTTAGCTTCATTAATTTCACATTATCAAGACAATTAGTTTAACTATACACTTAATGAAATCAGAGCTTGGATGTGCATGAATTCGCTTTCGGAATATATTCTTGTTCAAAATACTCTGGGATTCATGCAGGATAATAATTTATTGACAGCTTTTCACATATTTATCTTAAAATTTTATTTTATTAATATATAAAATAAGCAAGTCCTTATATTTACTTTTATAATATTTAATCTTTAAATCATATTATATACATATATATACATATATATATACATATACTCATTCAAAGTAAATATTCCATTTTAATGAATAAATTTAATAAGATTTATACCCTAAGATGATACATATAACATATAAATTTTTATATTTTACGTATATCATTTTAGAGTATAAACCTTCTAAAAAATTATTCATGAAAATGTAAATTTTAAATGAGTTAATATTATATATATATATATATATATATATATATATATATATATATATATATTTATTTATTTAAAAATAATAATAAATAAAAATAGAGGCACATAACGTAAGAAAATTATCCTGAATTGACACATTCTCACTCTCTCTCTCATTCTCTCCACCCCCACACCCCCCCCCACCATCTTCCTCTTAGCCCTTCACCAAATTAGTGTAATTAACCTCCTCATCTCCACTAACCATAATTTACTATTTAAAGCAAAAGTTTTCTACCCCTTGTAGTCCTCCTCGTTTTTCTACCTCTTTTTCTTTGCTTTGCCTCTATTAAAGTCAGTGGATAATGTGTGTCATGTTGTCTTCTCCGCAGAACATTTGTCTACTAACACAAACTAATTTCATCTTCAAATAATAAAATTTCTCATCCTTTCTCTCCATTAAAATCTCTTGTTTCTTTCATTCACATTCTCACTTTTCCATCATCTGCTCTTCTACTTGTTTATCATAGAAGAAACTTTTGAGACTAATATGTTCTTTGATAGCCTAAAGTCTTCAAACCATAAAGAATTTTTATTTGTTTCTTAGTTGTTGTTTGAAGCTGTTGACCTCATTTTTGATGAGGTCTTCTCTTCTTCTCTTTAGTACTTAGGATCTAGCCTTAGGCTTTTCCTTTGACTGCCCTAGAGGATTAGAATTGGGACCCACCACTTAGAAATTCAAACCACTTCTTAACTCCCTACAAACTTCACAAACTTGATTGTAGACCCCTAATCACCTAGAGGGTTGAAATCAAATGAGGAAGTTTAAAGGATGAGTGCCTATAGGACTCTTTGGCCTTAGGACCGCTCACAGGTGGCACTGGTCCAGTGAAAGGGCTGACTTACACTCACACTATACTTATACACTACACTTTCACACACCTCCTAAAACCACACCCATACCTAACTTGATCTCCTGACTCATGAAGGTGATTCACATGGATGACCCTTAACCCCTAAGCCCTTGGCTAAGAGGGTTAGGAACAACATAGTGAATGCCTCAAATGAGTCCTCTCATGGCTCATATAGGCTTAACATGGCTTCATGGCTCGACCAAAATGATTTTATTCCACTTACATTTACCCAATCTTCAATTTTCCAAATTTTTAATTTTTGACCCCGGGGATCCTACACCCGCTTAGCCTACCCAAAACCCTTGAAATTACCCAAAATTTTCAAAATTCTCTAAAATCACCCAGATTCCTCAAAACCAATCCCAAACATTCCCACATCACTCAAATTGATCATTCATAGCCAAAAATACCAAAAATTCCAAAAATACCTCCCAATACCCTCCAAATACCCAAAATGCCCCTCTTAGCCAAAAAATCAAATTCATAAAATTCCCAGAAAATTCCAAAAAATCCAAAATATTCCCAATTTCATTTTGTCCAACTACACCATGGGACAATTTTGTCAATTTACCCCACTTTTGTCAAAATCCCCAATTTGACCCATTTTAACCTAAAGTAAACCCAATGTCAAACCAAACCTACCCAATTGACCCAAATTCTGGTCCAATTCAATTCTAAACTTCAATTCAACATCCCCAACACCAATCTAGACCAAATCCAAGCCCAATTTGATTGACATTTGAATCCAATTTCACTTTTGACCTTAAAGCCCGATTTGGACCCATGACCCAAACTTAGCCCAAACTCACCCAATTCAACTCCAATTAACCCCAAATCTTTTCTAAACCTTCCCTAACATCCCCAAAAACAAAACACTAACATAATTTGCTCAAAATTTAGACCCAAACCCCACTCAAATTCAACCCAAAGCTAAAAGACCCAGTTTTGACCTAAACCCAAACCTAACCCAAATAAGCCCAAACCCCAAAATCAAAACCCAACCAAAGTCAAAATCTCTTTGAAACACTCCCATAAACATTTCCCAATATTAATTTTACAACAATTTCAACCCTAGCCCAACATTGGCCCAAGTTAGCCCAATTTGACCTACATTGGCCCATTTACCAAAGAGGCCCAAATCCAACCCCATTCAAACCCAAATCACTCCAAACTCATTTCAAATCACTCATGACATATCCCTAAACCAAACCCAACAATTATTTGGCCCAAAATTCTACAAAATTCTCATCCATGAAATCATTCTTAAACCTAAAGGCCCATCCCCTTAGCCTTCCTAAAAGCCCATCAAAAATAATTTCAAAAGGCCCAAAGCCCACATGGCAATCCTCTATCATCATCCATTTGATAAAACCATCTCCTAAGTTCTAAATACATGATAAAATAAATCCAAATCAAGCCATATGCCAAATCCCATCAAATCACCCCTAAATTACCAAAATTTTTAAAGCCTTTTTCATGAAATTGACTGAAACTTTTCCCCAAGCCAAAGGTGAGCCATGAAGCCATGCATGAGCCCCATGGGAGCCATGAGAGCCATGGAATCTACTTTCCACCTCACCAAACCATTAATGGCAAGAGAGGGGATCTCTTTCTTAAACCCTTTTAAACCCTTTTTACCTTAAGCATGTCGCACACTAAACCATGCTTAGCCACCTCACCATGGATGGAGACTTCACCACTCCTTCTAAGCCGACCTAAATGATTCCCTCGGCTCAAAATCAGGTCTTGGGGAGGTGCACCAAGCCTATTTCCATGGGTTGACCCAAACCAAGCAATAAATGAGCCTTCTCCCATTCCATTTAAATCAAACTCCTTTACACATGTCCATGGCCGATTGATTGCACTAAACCCCAGCACTGACCCACCGAACAAGATGGTGACCGGTGCACAGCCGTCCAGCCACCGGGCCGCGGGAAAACACCATGGCCGAGACCTTGGGAGGAGCCAAAAATTCAATTCTCCCTTCTTGAGTCGCCCCATGCCCAATGGCCACCATGGCTATTCTTCCCTTGACCTAAGCAGCTGATCTCAAGCCTTAAAACCCCCTGGGAGGCCCTCCACCCTCTCCTATTTAAACACCACCTCTCTCGGCCATGGAAGAGGTGCTGAGCCAACCTTAAGGAAACTCTGCCAAAATCATTCCAGACCACTCTCCACACATAGAGCATTTGATCCCCACTGGATTCCAGCCCGATTCCCTCCAGTCGAGCTCGATTTTGAGTTCGAATTTCAGACATAAAAACCAGGACACTTCTTCACGGTGGACCAATCCTCAAATTGATTGGTCCTACACCTTCACCAAATCAAGAGAAGAAGTTTACCGGTAAAGCCCCCTCACCGGAGCCGGCCATTGCTTCCGACCTCCAAGCTTTGTGATCGGGCTTGGTCGAAATCTTACCTAGACAATTCACCGAGCCGAGGACTTCATCTGGAGCTTGCTTGGACCCAATCGAAGGCGACACAACTCTCAGATCGAAGCTTCACTTCTCTGAGCAAAGGTATGGACTCACTCTTCTTCCCTAGCTTACAGAGATTCTCTATTTAAGTTGAGTCAATTTCAATACATGTCTACCGTATGGATGTGTTCGTCTCTTCAAGACGAATCCATAGAGCATAAGAACACAAAAATCCGTTGAGAATCGAGTGAGAAATTAGGGTTAGAAGGTTGACGGTCACGGGTTCACACCAGTCGTAGACGATGACCGAGAGCGCGTCGGATTGCGCGTGTATCGAGCGGACGGCCAGGATCGCGCCGGACGAAGCAACGGAACATGAACCGCGGGGCCCTGGAGCGCTGAGTCGGATGGCGGTGCCGAATCAGAAGACGACACGTGGAGCTTCGGAGATGCCTAGGTTGAGCTGGCGCCGCGTGGATAAGTAGGAAATTAGGTTATTTTCCTATTTATTTAATTCCCTAAACTTAAAAATGCATAACTTTATGTAGGAAAATCAGAAAAATAAAATAAAAATACTCTCTTGCTCAGTGAACAGAGGAGAATAATGTGGAAAAGAAATCATTTAATTTCATTGAGTATTTGATTTTTAATAATTTATTTACTCTCTGCACATTTTCAATTCTCCATGCATGTATACAATTCACCATGGCATGAGACCATAGGGCTTTTGAAGCCTCCGAATTTGGGAACATTCCCCGAATTTTCCAAAGTCGAGGCCATCCTATGAAGAGTTATTGATTTTTCAATTCTAGAGTACTATTCTGAGTATTTTAATTCTAATAATTAGCATATTGTGAAATAAATTTTAGGAAAATTTGGTGATGTTTATTATGACTAGAGGACCTTAGGAAAAATAGTTTTTGAGTTAATTCACTTGTAGTAACCCTAATTGGCTTAAACACCCAAAATGGAGCTTTAATTAATTAGAGCTAATCATACATCAAATTGACTTGAAATCAATTCTCCACTGACCTTTAGGATCAGAGGAACCCACCATTAAAGTTTGAAGTCGATTGGACTTGGTTAGCCCTATCAAATGGGTTGATTAAGCCATTTAGCCAAAATTAAACTTAAAAAATTCATAACTTTCAAAAAACTTTTAAAAAATTCACCAAATTGGTTTTGGAACCTCTCTGATATCAGGGGAATTTAAGAAAATTAAAAATGCAATTTTCTAAAAAAATTGATTTTTTGCATTACTTTAATATTTTGAATAATTAAAAAATAATAAAAATCACAAAATTAATAAAATTCACCAAAATGTCACATTTTGAAGTTTAATCACTTAGGAACAAACCCCATATTTTTCTTAAGTCTCTAGGATGAGATATTAAATTTTAAAGCCCTAGGGTAATTTTAAAATTTAAAAAAAAATGTATTTTCTAGCATTTCCACTAAAATAATTATAATAAATCAAAGAAAAATCACAAAACTGTAAAAATTGGTTCTCTGATTTCCTTGATATCAGAGAGATTTTTGAAAAATATAAAATTCATTTTTCAACCTTTATTTTATTTTTAAATTAATTAACACTCCAAAATTCAAAATAATTATAATAAAAAGAGTATAATTCAAAAAATCACCAAAATTGGTCCAAGTGGTTCTCTGGTCATTAGGAATGTCTCATAATTTTCTTGAGGATAGAAACTTTCCCTTGGTTATGTTATTGAATTTTCCTTGAAAATCTCTATTTTCTACAAAAAATAATTACATAAATAAATTAAATACAGAAAAATCACATTTTCTCCTCTAATGTCTTTATTGACATATGAGTGAAGTCACATAAAAATTTCAAATTCATTTGAGCTCAATTTAGTGAGTTATGAAATTATTAAGCTTGAAGGGCAAAATGGTAATTAAAATTTTAACCCTTAATTAAAACTTTAGGCTTAATAAAATGAAAGAGTAAAATATTTGATCCTAATCTGATTTGGATGATTGAAATTTAAATAATTAAAGGGTAGAAACCTACTAAACAATTTGAAAATAATTAAGATAAACCTTAATTAAGTAATTAATTAAATTTGGAAGAATAATGAAAAAATTGGAATTATTAAAATAGGGATATTATTAGGAAGAGATTTGTTCTTTAATTTAAGAATCCCTAAATTAATCACCTCAATAATATTTAATTCTTAATTAAAATGATAATCCAAATTTAAAATTTAAAATGCTAAAAGACTTAATCATTAAATTAAATTAAAGTTAAATTATTTAAATTAAATCCTTTTAAAATTTCAATTAAATTAATACTTTAACAATTAAAATTAAATCATCTTTAAAACACAAAAAAATAAAATATTAAATTAAAAATAAAAATAAAATTAAATTGAAATTTAAATTAAAATTAAGTTAAATTAAATTAAATTAAATTAAATTAAAACATATTAAATTAAATCAAATTAAATCAAATTAAATTAAATTAAATTAAATTAAATTAAATTAAATTAAGTTAAATTAAATTAAATTAAATTAAATTAAATTAAATTAAATCATATTAAATTAAATTAAATTAAATTAAATTAAACTAAATCACATTAAATTAAATTAAATTAAATTAAATTAAATTAAATTAAAATAAAAAATAAAATCAAGTTAAAATTAAAATTAGATTAAATTAAATAAATTAAAATTAAAACTAGACCAAATTAAACTAAAATTAAGTTAAATTAAGTTGAATTAAAAATAACATCACCTAAGACATAAAGAATTCAAAAATAAATTTAAAACAACTTGAACACTATTCCAAACTTAAACCCATTAATTGAAATTAAATTAAAGCACAAATCACTTGAACATCCATGTGCCCTCGAAAGCTCTTGTTATCATAACTCCTAAACGGAGCGTTAAGTGAAGTGTTACTTCACTTATAGGATATTCAAATGTCCTAGTTCACTGAGCAAGATAACAAGACTTGAACTCCCGGACGATTAATTCATTTGTATAATTAAATTCTCTTGGACTTAAAATAATCCTAGAAATATTGAAAAGATGTTTAAGACTCGTCTTAAGCACTTCCTCGATATGATAGGATATTTATAAGAACAATTGAACTTAATTGTTCTTTGATGAAGAAAATCGTCCTCAAACCCAAAATACAAGAACCTAGACATCATAGGAGGTGACTAGCTATAGGATTAGGAATTTGGTAGAAAACCATAACCCTTTCCTTAGCTTTACCTAGGAACTTGCTTTAAATGCTTAAATATTCTAATTGTGTTTTAAGTGCAGCTTGGGATGACGGGAAGACCCTCCAGGTACGCTTTTATTTTATTGCAATTTACCTTATTGCAATCTATTTAATCGCATCGTACTTACTTTTCTTGCATGATAAACAACCGTTGCATGAAAACCAAAACCTTTAGGGTAGTCCCTAAAGCCGAAACCAAAACTAAATTAAAAGTCATTACAAGATAAAATTCACCGCCACAACATTTCAAAATATAAAACAACTCAAAATTTAATCACAAACAGAACAACAAAACTACAACTACAACTAAATTAAAACGTCTTGTTGGATGATCGGGAATACCTCGGATGATGTAACCTACGTGTTGCTAACGGGATTTCCCACTGTCTAAATGAAAGTGTGGAACTCATTCAGTTGAGTTTAGCAAATTCATCCGGACTAAGTGAATCCGATAAAAATAACGATGCCGGAAGGAGGGAACCGTGGATCTTAACCGGTGTTGTTATAATCAACTTTAAGATTTGTTTAATTAAAATATTAAAAACACCTCGATTTTAAGATTTTCTCTAAAACCGAACACTTCTCTCATCTCCTGATTTATGACTTCTAAAACTAAACCTCTGCAACAATAAGGAGCTCGGAGCATAGTGGGCAGCACGGCCATCGTCATCAGCAAAACCTGAGTCTACTTCAGCAAAACTTTCTTAGAATTAAATAACCAAGCCATAGGACTTCGAGGTAGTTTGCTGATCACTGAAAAATTTATTAATAAATTCATACTTATTTTTGATGAAATTGCACTTTAAAGAAAGGTATTTTCTTTATTTTGTTGCAGGAATGGAGAATTTAGGTGATAAAAGCAAAAATCATAAAAAGGAGCGGATTTAGAGCAAAGAGGAGGAAAATAATGCAATTTGTGCTGAGTCACTGACGGCGAGATCGAGCCCGCCGACGGCGAGGGTACGAGGAAGAAAATTCTAAAGGATTTATAACTGTCTCGCTGACAGCGAGCCCAAGCCCGCCGACAACGAGATAGCGTGGTTCGAAGACCTTCTAGAAGCCTCGCCGACAGCGAGGTAGTTCGTCGCCGACAACGAGATAGTTCAAATGGCGTAGATACATTGAACCTGGACACCTTTTGAAGAGATGCTTACACACCTCTTGGACCTTTGCCTACCTCTATATATAGAGGCCGAAATTTAGCTTCTAGGTTGTAGTTGTTTTAGTGTTATTTTGTGTGTTGTGTGTTCTAAGGACAGTTTTTGTGTCTTTAAGTGCATTTTTGTGTGTCAAATTGTGTCTTGAGTGAGTTTAGTGAGTAATTAGTGAGTTGTGCTGTACTGGAAGGAAGAGTCAAAGGAACTACGAGGAGTCTGCTTGGGGATAAATCAAGATAAGTATTTGTATTTATTGTTTTTAACTTTAAATGAAATCCATGCTTAGTTTAGTTCCCATGCATTCTGAGTAGTTTATTAGTCTTTCTCCTTGTTATGAAATTAAGTGACTTGATGAACTTTAAACGAAGTACTTTTATATATATTAATAAATTGTGATAATTTTTACTTAAAACTTAATTTACTTTCAAACTGGCCATTTGATTTGTTAAAATATGTTAAATATCAACTATAGTAAAAATTACATCGGATATTCGGGAATTCAAAAGCCTTGGAAGGAAGGTGCAAATAAATAGGGAAATAATATCATCGGGCGTAGAATCGAGCATTTTAGTGTGACGAGACTAAAATATTCAATTCAGATCCTATTATTTGAGAGCTGAAGTGTAGATGTTAGCCCTCGGGCGAGGGGAACGTGGGAGCTCGAAGTGGCGGTCGGTATCCTCCCGACCTAGCGCAGGATTCGGTAATCAAACATAGGATTAGTCAATATTCTTTACACTGGACCAAAGAGTAAAGAATAGGAATGCTCCTATTTGTCACAATACCTTAAAATTATCTATTTAAATTCATCAATCACTTAAATTTCTAAACAAGGGGAAAGATACTTTTTCGAATAGTTAAGACTTATTTAGCAATTAGTTTAATTTCCCGCATTTTCAATACGTATTAATTTTCTACTTAGTTAAGTTACCTAATTAAAATACTTAGTTTACTTTATTGCGCTTAAATTTAGAATTCCAAATTTTCGTATACTTATTTTAAAATTATTATTATTATTATTTTAAAATTAGTTGTTATTTAATTTTCTATTTCCTCGTGGGATCGATAACCGGGACTCCACTAGAGCCTCGTATTACTTGATACGATACGTATACTTGCGTAGCATCCACAACATAAACAATTACAATTCTATACATATAATATAGCGGGGTCAAGTTTTTGGCGTCGTTGCAATTAAATTAAAAATATCATAATATAAAATTGTGGGTCAAGTTTTTGGCGCCGTTGCTTGGAAAGTAAGAAAAATTTACTAGAGTAACGGATTATTTTAAAATAATCATAATATATAAATTAATATCTATTCTAAAATTGTATGCGCAAATTTGGAAACGAAAATTTAATACCTTACGATTCCGAATTAGAGCGTACAATTAAAAGAATTAGAAAATAAAAGAAACAAATTATAAATTTAACACAAATGGCGAATATTCCCGAAATTCAAAATATGAACCAACAAAGACCATTAAGAGATTATGCCAACCCTACATCGGATGAAATTCATTTAACTATTCAAAACCCCGATGTAGCTCGCTAATTCATTTGAACTTAAACCCGCAATTATCCAAATGGTACAAAACAATCAATTTAGTGGTTCACCTACCGAAGATCCTAACTTACATCTTGCTAGTTTTCTAGAACTTTGTGCTACTTTTAAATATCAAGGAGTATCCGACGATGCTTATAAGACTTAGACTTTTTCCTTTTCATTAAGGGATAAGGCTAAAATGTGGTTGAATTCGTTAGCACTTGGATCTATTAAAACTTGGGGAGAATTATCACAAAATTTCTATCCAAATATTTTTCACCATCTAAAAGCTGCTAAGTTTAGAAATGATATAACTTCTTTTTGTCGGTTAGATGGAGAATCAATATATGAAGCTTGGGAGAGATTTAAGGAACTTCTTAGGAAATGCCCACATCATGCGCTACCATATTGGCTGATTATTCAAACCTTTTATAATGGATTAGTAGGATCTTTAAGATCAATCATCGATGCTGCTGCTGGAGGTTCATTAATGTCTAAACCATTTGATGAAGCTTATGCACTAATCGAAGAAATGGCAACAAATAATTTCCAATGGCCTGCTGATAGAGTAAATCCAAAAAAGATAGCCAGCATTCATGAAAACGATGCAATATCTATGTTAGCTTCCCAAATTGCTGCTATATCTAAGAAATTAGATCATTTTGGAATGAGCTACTCTCCTACTTTAGAAGAAAACTCATCTGGACAAATCATAGAATCTCAATCTAATTATGAAACTTTAAATGCTATTAGAACTAATAACCCTTATTCAAACTATTATAATCCTGGTTGGAAAACTCATCCAAATTTTAATTGGAATAACACATCTAATCAACAATGGATGAATCAACCTAATCAAGCAAATCCAAACTATAAACCTAATTACCCACCTGGATTTAATAACAATAACCCTCAATTCAAAGATAAGAAATTATCTATGGATGAATTAATTTTGAATATGGGTCATCAACTACAAAATCAAGGAAATCAACTACAAATTCAAGGAAATCAATTACAAATTCAAGGAACATCTATTAAAAATATCGAAACTCAACTTGGACATATTAGCTACTACGCTAAATAATAGAATACCCGGAACTTTTTCTAGTAATGTGGAAATAAATCCTAAAGATCAAGGAAAAGAACAAATTAAAGCAATACAACTAAGGAGTGGAAAAGAATTAGAACCTCAAATTCAAAAAGAACTTGAAAGCCGAAAAGAGGAAGTGGAAATAGAAAAGGAAACACTTCGACAAGATTCAAACTTAGAACATCCTTTAATACCTATGAAAATTTACGTTGAAAAACCTCCACTACCATTTCCTCAACGACTAGCTCAACATAAAAAAGATAAACAATTTGCTAAATTCCTTGAAATATTAAAAAAATTAACAATCAATATACCTTTTGTCGAAGCTTTAGATCAGATGTCAAATTATGTAAAATTTATGAAAGATATTCTAAATAAGAAAAGAAAATTCACTGATAATGAAACAATCACACTTAGTGAAAAGTGTAGTGCTTATTATTCGAAGAAGCTTCTGAAAAATTGAAAGATCCCGGTAGTTTCACTATACCTGCGCTTATAGGAGAAAAATTTTATGGAAAAGCTTTGTGTGACTTAGGAGCAAGCATCAATCTAATGCCTCTATCGATTGTTAAGAGATTAGGATTAGAAAAAATTACACCTACTTCGGTAACCCTTGATTAGTCGATCGTTCGGTTACCTATCCTAAGGGAGTTATTGAAGATGTGTTAGTAAAAGTGTATAAATTTATCTTCCCAATAGATTTTATTGTTTTAGATATGGAGGAAGATAAAGAAATTCCTATCATTTTAGGAAGACCATTTTTAGCTATCTGGAAAAGCTATGATTGATGTTCAGAAAGGAGAATTAACTATGAGAGTAAATGACCAAAAAGTTACATTTAATATTGTAAAATCAATGAAATATCCTGCGCAAGAAAAAGATGATGAATGTTTTCGGATGGAAATACTTGAATATTTACAACAAGAACATTTTAAGGAATATTACGAAGATAAATTAGAAGAAGAAAACACTAAATTAATTGAAGATAATAATGAAGAACTAGATTATATTCAGGAAAGATTTGAATTTTTGGATAATACTGAAAACACTGACAAGAATATAGTTCCATCAATTATTAAACCTCCTGAACTTGAGCTAAAAATATTACTCGATCATTTGAAATATGCTTATTTAGGCAATTCTTCAACTTTACCAGTTATTATTTCATCTGCCTTAAACGAATCTCAAGAACAAAAACTTTTAGAAATTTTAAAAAAATATAAGAAAACTTTTGGTTGGACTTTAGCGAGATATTAAAGGAATTAGTCCTTCGATACTGTATGCATAGAATTATTTTAGATGATGAACATAAACCTAAAGCGGATCCCCAAAGGAGATTAAACACGATAATGAAAGAAGTAGTTAAGAAAGAAATTTTAAAATGGTTAGATAATGGTATTATATATCCTATTTCCGACGATGCTTGGGTAAGCCCGATTCACTGTGTTCCTAAGAAGGGAGGAGTGACCGTCATCGCCAATGAAAATAACGATCTTATTCCTATAAGACAAGTTACTTGGTTGGCGTATATGTATTGATTATAGGAAATTAAATACTGCCACCGGAAAGATCACTTCCCTTTACCATTTCTAGACCGGATGTTAGATAGATTAGCCGGACATAAGTATTTTTGTTTTCTAGATGGATACACCGGTTATCATCAAATACTGATTGCTCCCGAAGATCGAGAAAACTACATTTACTAGTCCTTATGGAACTTTCGCTTTTCGAAGAATGCCTTTTGGATTATGTAATGCACCAGCAACATTCCAAAGATGTATGATGTCTATATTTAGTAAGTTAATTGACAATGGAATAGAAATATTTATGGATGATTTCTCCGTATTTGGAACATCATTTGACACATGCTTAACTCATCTTGAAAAAGTATTAGAAGTATGTGAGAAAACAAATTTAGTTCTAAATTGGGAGAAATATCAATTTATGGTTACGGGCGGCATTGTATTAGGGCATAAAATTTCGGAAAAAGGCATGGAAGTGGACCTCGCAAAAATTCAAGTTTTAGCTAAATTACCACCTCCAACTACGGTAAAAGGGGTAAGAAGTTTTCTTGGACATCTTTGGATTCTACGGACGCTATATAAAAGATTTTTCAAAAATTACTAAACATCCATGCCAACTTCTCGAAAAGGACAAGAAATTTGAATTTACGATCGAAAGCACTGAATGCTTTTGAACTCTTAAAAGAAAAATTAATTATAGCACTTATAATAGTTTCACCTAAGCTAGGAGAAACCATTTAAGCTTATGTGTGATGCTAGTGATTATGCTTGTAGGAGCGAGTTCTTGGGCAAATATATGAAAAGATTTTTAAAGTTATATATTATGCTTAGTAAAACTCTAAATAATGCTTTGAAATAAATTATACGATTCTGAAAGAGAATTATTAGCGGTAGTATATGGTTTTAATAAATTTAGACCTTATCTGATTGGAACAAAATGTATCGTGCATAATGATCATTCTGCTATCAAATATTTAATGCAATAGAAAGATTCCAAACCAAGATTAATTAGATGGATGCTATTAATGCAAGAATTCGATTTTGAGATCGTTAATAAGAAAGGAACTGATAATCAAATTGCGGATCATTTATCAAGATTAGAAAATCATGAATTATCTGAGATTGAAAATGAAATTATAGATAGTTTTCTCGATGAACAACTATATAATATCAATGAGTGGAAAATACCATGGTATGCTTGATATAGTAAACTATATAGTTAGTAATATTTTACCACCTATGCTAACTTTGCAACAACGAGAAAAAATTCATCCATGATACGAAAACCTATTTTTGGGATGAACCATATTTATATAAGCAATGTAAGGATTTAATTATTAGAAGATGTATACCTTATGAAGAAAGCTGAACCAATTATTCAAAAATGTCATGATTCGATTTTGGAGGACATTTTAGGATCGATAAAACTGCTTATAAGATTCTACAATACTGGATTTTACTGGCCTACTCTATTTAGAGATGTATACGGATATATTAAAACTTGCGATAAATGTCGAAAGAGTAGGAAATATATCTAGAAAAAACGAAATGCCTACGAATTTTATATTAGAAGTTGAAATTTTTGATGTTTGGGGATTAGATTTTATGGGACCTTTTATTCCTTCATTTGGAAACTCATATATATTAGTAGTTGTTGATTATGTTTCCAAATGGATTGAGGCTCAAGTTTTACCTAGGTGTGATGCTAAGAGTGTTTCAAAATTTCTGATGAAAAATACTTTTACTAGATTTGGAATGCCGAGAGTGATTATCACTGACGGAGGAACTCATTTTAGAAATAAATACATTCACAAACTAGTAGAAAAATACAATATTACTCATAAGATATCCACTGTTTATCATCCACGGACTAGCGGATTAGTGAAGTATCTAATCGTGAGATTAAACGTATTTTAGAAAAATCCGTAAACCCAAATAGGTTGGATTGGTACATTAGATTAGACGAGTGCATTATGGGCTTATAGGATCTGCTTATAAAACTCCGATTGGAATGACTCCTTACGAGCTTATATATGGAAAAACATGCCACTTACCGATTGAATTAGAACATAAAGCATATTGGGCGATTAAAAAATTTAATTATAATATGAAGGAAGATTTGGTGAGAAAAGATTGCTTGCAATTAAATGAATTGGAAGAATTAAGAAATGAATCATATGATAATGATCGGATTTATAAAGAAAAGATGAAATTATGGCATGATCGGAAGATTAATCGAGAGAAATTTTGAACCGAGGACGGGAAGTTTTGCTATATAATACTAGATTGAAATTATTTCTGGAAAATTGAAGTCTCGATGGTTAGGACCTTTCACCATAACTCAAATATTTTCATACGGAACTATAGAAATCGAAGATCCAAAAGCTCGGACATAAATTTAAAGTTAATGGACATAGATTAAAACCATATTTCAAAGGTATAAGACCTAACTATAAAGAGGTTTTAATGCTTAGTCGACCTGATTAATAATTGAAATTAGGTCGGGTTGACGACGTTAAACCAAGCGCTTTATGGGAGGCAACCCATATTAGTTATCTATTTTTATTTAATATTAATAGTTAGTCTATATTATTGAAACTTTACTACACAATTATTATTAAGAATCATCACATATTCGAACCATTATGATGAGAAAAGAAATTATTCGATTTAAAGCGAAATTGGACATTATTTTGGAATCTCGCCGACGGCGAGGTCGATACTCGCCGACAGCGAGGTTCGTGCCTAATTTAAATTTAGTTTATTTATCGAGCTCGTTGACAGCGAGAAACGTCCCGCCGACAGCGAGAACATGGGAGGCAGTTTTTATAAGCTCGAGTCGCCGACGGCGAGAAACTTCTCGCCAGACGGCGAGAAGTTATAAAGATGAGTTATTTATAATTTGAATGTCGATTTGGACGGTTTCAACACCAATTCCTTTGTGAAAACCCATTCTTAAATCATTCTAGATCTGCCTTCTTCACTAGAATTCATTCCATTCACCATAATGGCCTCCGAATTCTTAGATTCCTCTAATTGCGAGTGTTTAACCGGAGGAAATTTGTGAGTGCGGAAGCGCGGCGGATCTTCAAC
This sequence comes from Papilionanthe hookeriana x Papilionanthe teres, assembly GCA_022702705.1. Taxonomy (NCBI): domain Eukaryota; kingdom Viridiplantae; phylum Streptophyta; class Magnoliopsida; order Asparagales; family Orchidaceae; genus Papilionanthe; species Papilionanthe hookeriana x Papilionanthe teres. Next base: position 104,094,482 of record CM040432.1, read on the forward strand.
AAGGTTTTGGTAAAGAAAAGAGTTATCAAAGAACGGGGATTTGTCGATCGAGGATTAGAGAATTCCACTTACGAAGATAGAAGAAACGATCGCGCGACGCTGCTTGGGAGGTATTTTGTTACACTACGTCTGCTGTTGTTATTCCAGTTGTGAAAGAGTTCTACTCTAACTTACATGCGATCAACAATGGGAATGTTTATGTCCGAGGAAGATGGGTGACGTTTACTCCATCAAGAGTAAATGAATTATTCTCTATAGAAAACACCCGGTATGTCACTATTCAAATTTTGTGCCTTCTCGATATAATATGAATGAGATATTTCAATATCCGGTCGATGAACCGGAAGATTGGGAAATGGGTGAAGACGGGTATGTTAGTTTCTCTGCATCACTTTTGAATCCTGTCTCAAAGCACTGGCACTTTTTCATCTCATCTAAATTGTTACCTACTATGAGGGTAAACAAGGTTTCGAAGGAATGCGTTATATTGAATTATTGTATTCAAAATGGATTGCTCATTGATGTTGGATCAATAATTGTTAAGTACGCATTGGGTTTAATTGTGCTTGGGTCGGTTCACGGACTAGGACACCCATCTACTATTTTTGCATTATGCGATCGAGTACCGGGTTTCTTATGAAGCTTGGGAAAAGGTTACGTTACCTTGGAAGCCGCTTGATCCTACGGATATGTTTCCTACTTTGGACAATAATGATGAAATTACATTTATCTTCGATAGAGCTTCACGGAATAATCCTATAGCAAGGCCTATTTCGGATAAAACGGAGTTACTTATGAAGAAAATTAAAGGAATGGAGAAAGAACTGCGAAAGTAAGAGATTCAATCGACAATATATCCGATTTATTTGATCACATTGATTGGAGGATGAATGAACACTTTGATCATTCCGGACACTCGGAAGCTAGCTTTCTTCATTTGCGAGACGAAGGGTTGGATCACCGAAGAATGCGCCGGAGTTTCCCTTCGGGCCTTTCTATAACTTATTTGTGCATCATCGTCATATCGAAATATCGAGAGAAGATGAAGATTCGACATTGAAGAGTAGTAGTAAAGATTTCCATAGTATGTTTGTATTTATGTTATTTGATTTGATTTAAATTTTATTATGTGTGGAGTGATGATTTGAATATCTCAAACTTAATTGAGATATGCATCATAGTTTTGTATCAGCATTTAGTGTGTCGTGGATTGGTTTGTGATGCTGATTAGTAGTAAGGATTGGAGAATTGAAGTTTGATTATAGAGTTTAAAATTATGTTAGTTTGTACATCTCATGGATTTCAATATTAAAGTTAATATGTTGTGTTGTGTGAATTTATTTGTGTATAAGTAGCTAATTTTCATATTAAATTAATAAATGATGTGATCGGAAATATAATATAAGGCAAATCATGGACGAAAATGAGTGATGAATTTTGGAAATTAAATTTTTGGAATCTCGCCAGACGGCGAGAAAATCCGCCGACAGCCGAGATCGATCTCGGCGGCAATGAGTTAGAACAAAATTTCTCGCCGACAGCGGATTTTTCCCGAAAGTTTTTGTTCCGAAAAATATTAGCTCGCCGACGGCGAGAAAATCTCGGCGACAGGCGAGGTCGCGAAAAACATATATTTTGACCGGTCAAAAACACTATTCATCATCCCCAACCTCTCATTTTCGCAAAAACTAACCTAGGGCTCACGAAATTTCGGGTTTAGAGGCAATTTCATCACTCAAAACACCAGATTTCATCTTCTCTTGGTAAGTGCTTCACTCCTATGCAAAAATTTTTGATTTTCACCATTGATTTCTTCTACATTGGGATATTTTGAAAAATTTTGAAATGTGAAGAAAATACTTGGAAGAATTTCATAGAAATTGATTTAAATGGATTTTAGTTGTTGTGGGAAGCCTTTTTAGTAATATTTTGGATTTTAGTTAAAAAATTTTTTGTAAATTTCACAGATCGAGAAATGGCTCCACGACAAAAGTGACGTTTAGATTTTGACGAAACTCGATTCATTAATGCGAGAGCACAAACACGATATTTTCAAAATATTCAAGCAAGAAAGTGCATACAAGATCGAGTTTTCAAAAATCCTGAAGGAGAAGTTGAGCGAATCATTAAGGAACGAGGATGGGAAAACTTCGTTTCGTTACCAACGAGCTCGTTGTGGAAATAGTAAAGGAATTTTATTCTAACTTTGATCGTTATAGAGGACGCACCGAGTAAAGGTACGTGGATTTATGGTTGACTTCGTGGCTGCTAGAATTAACGCCTTCTATGAAGTTCGGGACGGTCCAATGAGTACGAAACATTTGGAACTATGCGGAACCTCTAGAAGAGGTGATAAATTTTCTTGCGACGGAGTTGGAGTTTGGAAGATAAAGCGGCGGGAAAGAGTGAATTTTCCTCTTTATAAGTTAAATGCAAATTCTAAAGCATGGCACTATTTTATTTGTTCTACTTTGTTACCTACCTACCACCAGATGAGGTAACAAGGATAGAGCTGATTCGAATTTACGTATTCAGAACAATAGAAGTATAAACATTGGAAGTGTCATACATAGAAATATCTTAGCCAGCTGCTTGAAATGAAAGTGGAGGAGGATTGGGACATCTCAGGTTGATTTATGCAATATGCCGACTCTGCGGAGTTGAGGCGGCAAATGATGAGGAGTGGATAAAACCCATGAACCCACTCACGGCGACAATATTAAGAAATATGAGTCTCATGAAGGGTGGAGATCGGGAGTGAGAAGTTATTTCACTCGGTCGAATAGAGATATACCCTCTACTAGCTATGAACCTCCCGAGCCTACCACCCCTACCCTACAAGATCGATGAATGAGGCGACACTTGCATAGGAGGAGTTTTGAGCGAGTTTGGAGAGACGATGGGGAGAAGATTTGATCATTTTGATCAAAGGATTGATAATCCGGAGAGGATACATGATTATGATAGTGAGTACTGCAGAGACATTCGGAGTACGAGATATCATATCATGAAGGCTTGAACGTCGCTACGGAGTGGAGATTTAGATGTCATCTTTCCGGAATGCCCGGGTATACTCGGTATCATCACTGCTCGGTCTTCTCGGCCTACGAGATCGAGGAGGGGATGATAATATAGTTTGGGACTTCAATATAGAAGATTAGGACTTTATTTGTTTTGTTTGTTTGATGTTAAGTTATTTTGGAAACTTTTTATATGTTTGAAATATTCAGTACTTTATGTTGTGAAACATTGGATGTTTGTTAGATTATTTGCTTGAATTATGATAATAGTTTAGTTTTTGTTTTTGTGATTAGCTAATTGCATTTGTTTTTATGTTAAATAGGATGTTAGTTTTCTTTAGTATGTTTTTATTTTATTCTGTATTGTTTTAAATTGTAAAATTGTTAATGTGTTAGTTAAATTGTTTTAATATGTTAGTAATTCATATGTGTAGTGTAGAGTTAATTTTAATTGTTGTATTTAATACTTATCTCAGATTTTATCCCTGCATTTTCTTTAAATTGTTATATATATATATGGAGAATACTAACAGTACAAGTTCAATGAAAAATGAAAAAACCTGCAAAAATTTCAAAGAAAGAAAAAAAAAGAAATAAGAAATACCTAAACTTCAAAGGTATAATTTATTTACTTTCCTTCTTTTTCATTATTTAGAGTAGATATAAAAATTTAAGTTTGGGGGGGGAGTAAAATACAAATTTATTTATTAGCTTGTTCTTAATTTCTATTTTCAAATTATTATAAAATGATTTTCATAGCAAATTTTTCAATTTAATTAATATGAATTATTTTATTTAATTATTATAAAAGGTTAAATGAAATATTTCTAGTGCTTTAAATTAATTAAATAGAATAAAATATTTGGTTAAAGGGAATAAGAATATAGTAAACTATTTTTAGTAAGGAAAACTATATTTTAAAATTAAAATTCTTAAGTATTCAAGTGAAAAAGAAAAGATTGAAAATCAATGAAGTAAAAACTATGAAGTATATATAAGCTAAGAAATATTTCTAAGTTTCAAATTTAGGAAGATGAAAATGAAGTTCAAAATTTTTAACAGGCTCTCCAGATACAGTAATCCTCGTTAGAAAAAAGAAAAAGAAAAATAAAAATAAAAAGAAAAAGAAAAAGAAAAAGAAAAATGAGGAGACGCTTGAGGAGATGCCTTATCAAAAATTGGCTTCATTTGAATTAACCTAAAGGGAAAAACTTAGATATTTCCAAACTTATGTTTATGGATTAGAATTTTACCTAATAGTGTTTTCTTGAATTTCTTATCATATGAATATCTTAAGTAGTTATTCTTTTAAATATAGTCGTTCACGAAAATGAATAGTAAGCTAGAAATCTTAGACACGATAACTAAATAATTTATTTACATAAGATTAATTAAATTACATGAATTATTTTTATTTAACTTTATTATGATATTAATTAATCTAATTCATAGTTTATTTAAATTGAAAAATCTTATTATAGAACTCATTATTTTTATGTAGTACTTAAAATTACTTGAGGACAAGTAATAAGTAAGTTTGGGGGATTTTGATCACTGAAAAATTTATTAAGAAATTCATACTTATTTTTGATGAAATTGCACTTTAAAGAAATGTATTTTCTTTATTTTGTTGCAGGAATGAAGAATTTAGGTGATAAAAGCAAAAATCATAAAAAGGAGCGGATTTGGAGCAAAGAGGAAGAAAATAATGTAATTTGTGCTGAGTCGCCGACGGCGAGATCGAGCCCACCGACGGCGAGGGTACGAGGAAGAAAGTTCTGAAGGATTTATAACTGTCTCGCTGACAGCGAGCCCGAGCCCGCCGATAGCGAGATAGCGCGGTTCGAAGACCTTCTAGAAGCCTCGCCGACAGCGAGGTAGTTCGTCGCCGACGGCGAGATAGTTCAAATGGCGCAGAATACATTGAACACTGGACACCTTTGAAGAGATGCTTACACACCTCTTGGACCTTTGCCTACCTCATATATAGAGGCTGAAATTCGACTTCTAGGTTGTAGTTGTTTTAGTGTTATTTTGTGTGTTGTGTGTTCTAAGGATGTGTTTTGTGTCTTTAAGTGCGGTTTTGTGTGTCAAATTGTGTCTTGAGTGAGTTTAGTGAGTAATTAGTGAGTTGAAGTCATCTTGGAAGGAAGAGTCGAAAGGAACTACGACGAGTACGTCAGGGATAAATCGAGATAAGTATTTGTATTTATTGTTTTTAACTTTAAATGAAATCCATGCTTAGTTTAGTTCCCATGCATTACGAGTAGTTTATTAGTCTTTCTCCACGTTATGAAATTAAGTGACTTGATGAACTTTAAACGAAGTACTTTTATATATATTAATAAATTGTGATACTTTTTACTTAAAACTTAATTTACTTTCAAACTGGCCATTTGATTTATTAAAATATGTTGAATATCAACTATAGTAAAAATTACATCGGATATTCGGGGAATTCAAAAGCCTTGGAAGGAAGGTGCAAATAAATAGGGAAATATTATCACTCGGCGTAGAATTGAGCATTTTAGTGTGACGGACTAAAATATTCGATTCGGTCCTATTGTTTGAGAGCCGAAGTGTAGATGTTAGCCCTCGAGGCGAGGGGAACGTGGGAGCTCGAAGTGGCGATCGGTATCCTCCCAGCCTAGCCGCAGATTCGATGATCAAACATAGGATTAGTCGATATTCTTTACACTGGACCAAAGGGTAAAGAATATGAATGCTCCTATTTGTCACAATACCTTAAAATTATCTATTTAAATTCATCGATCACTTAAATTTCTAAACAAAGGGAAAGATACTTTTTCGAATAGTTAAGACTTATTTAGCAATTAGTTTAATTTCTGCACTTTCAATACGTATTAATTTTCTACTTAGTTAAGTTACACAATTAAAATACTTAGTTTACTTTATTGCGCTTAAATTTAGAATTCCAAATTTTTGTATACTATTTTAAAATTATTATTATTATTATTTTAAAATTAGTTGTTATTTAATTTTCTATTTCCATATGGGATCGATAACCGAGGACTCCACTAGAGCCCTGTATTACTTGATACGATATGTATACTTGCGTAGCATCCACTACATAAACAATTACAATTCTATACATATAATATAGCGGGGTCAAGTTTTTGGCGTCGTTGCAATTAAATTAAAAATATCATAATATAAAATTGTGGGTCATTTGCCTAGTGCAACATAAATCCTCAACTCTTCGTTAGGCATTTGCATGATCATGTCATGTAAATTAAGCCCTAACCGATCTTAGGACTCTGAGGTGATCGTTCGGTACGACATAAACCCTCACATCTTCGAGGTTATTTGTATGATTTTATCATACAAATATAAGTCCAAATTAATTAAAATTGGCAAGATCAAAATATTAAATAAACATTAGGTCTTTCCTAAATCCAAGCCAAACAATAGGATAGTCGGGAAATTACCGAAGTTCGCTTCGAATCTGTGATTTCTCCTACCTTTCTTCCTCTGAATTCCCAAAATAAAATGTTCCAAATTTGATCCATTCCCTATTGAAATTTCAAAACTCAATCCCTTGAAAACTTAAACTTTGAAATTCTTGAGAGCGAGAACTGCGATTATTATCGAGAGTTTTCTTAGGTGATTCCCGTCACTTAAGATGTAATTAACTATAGGGGCTTGCCCTTATAGGGAATTTTAAGAACCCGGGTAATATAAACCATGTTTAATGTTTTCATATTAAGCAGGGGAATTTATCGGCTTATAAAATTGGTTCGAAGACCAAACGGATGTCACAAATCTTCTAGTTTATTTAGCGAGTCCCATCATCGAAGCGATGTGTCTACTCTCCGAGATAGATATACGGTTGTGGTGCGGTGCTCGTTTATATAAACTATTTGGGATGTGAGATCGGTTTGATTTCACATCTTAAAATTTTCAAACTTAAAATTACTTTCAAAATCTAATGCTACTTTCCAAATTATATATATATATATATATTTAAATTAAATTTAAAATATAAAAGTTCGCCAACAATTTCTGTAGGAGACCCCCTTTTCAAAATACAAAACACATAACCTAAAAATATGCCGACAACTTCTGGCGACTCCGCTGGGGAAAATTCCTCTCTCCATTTTAATCAGATAGTTCTGCTTTCAAAAATCGGTAGTGTATCCATGTCCTTAATGGATCAAACTACCCTTCTTTCCGTTGGAATACTCTGTTCATTTCTACCTTGAACGAGTATAGCCAACATTCTCTCAGATTTAGGAGCCACTTGTTTAGACACCCCTAAATAGAGAGGTTACGAGATCCTTTTACCTCATTTACGAGGTGGGGTGGACCCCCGATAGGTGTTAGTTTAGGAGTGGTCCTTCGAGTCGAGAAGTCTTGCATAAGACTTTCTTTTCCTTTCCAACTACGAATCGGATTCATTACCTTCTCTACACCTTTGAACATTACGTTCCTAATAAACAAACCCTCTAATGAATGACTCTTTTAACAAATAACTCCTTCTTATAAATACATGAACAAGAATGTGTTCGGACTCTTTTCGATTCCTTTATTTTCGTCTGATGAGAAGAAGCATAACTTGGGACGACAATCCGAATCTACCTTGCGAAATGGAAGCCCCAAAGCTAATTTTCTCCTTCACCAACGGACTAGACTTCGTCGTTTACAAGGATGAGTCTGCCAGACAATGGGATCATCCGGTTTGGACGAGGATTCGAGAACACGAATGTCGAGATCATCGACGTTACCCTTTTGCACGCGACGGACAAAGTATACGAAATTGAAAGACCTTTGATCGAGTTCGACCTTAAGTCGACTCGAGAGTTTCCTCCTACTGAAGGGTTCCAGTCGAGAGGAGTACCACTTGTCCATAGAAGGATCGTTATCTCTGCCCCATCTGGTGCAGTCGTCTCGCACCTACCCGGCTTCGCCGAGCGAAGAGGAAGGAAGTTCGAATTTGTAACGAGCATGTTACCATGGAGGGTACGGATTTCGGTGCGAGACCTCCTGTTTTTGAAATTGGGTCCGGCTCGAGGGTTCCACCCCTAACACGGACTCGGAGGAGAAACGGAGCGGGAAAGATTGCCGGGAAGGCCGGAGGCTGCTCGAAGTCGCTTTCTTAGAAGAAATCCACGAGTACACACCACTACTGAATACATACCATTGCTCGAATATACACCGCTTTTGGAAGGAAGTAGATTCCATCCCCTTTCCGCCGCGGTAGACGAGGAGAATGTCAGCGGGATTGCTTCCACATTACCTCGACCCGCATACTATAGCGACGGCGAAGAAGAAGGGGCTAGGATTACACCATTTGCCCGACTACGGTCGTGATTGAGAAGTTAGCAAAGAAAGAGAAATGCCTGTATCGGAGATCTTAAGAAGAATAAGACGGGTGCGGGCCGAATCCCGTCTTGGGCCATGAGTAGAACCTTGCTATCGGCTGCGGAAGTGCCGAATAAGAAGATGAAGGCTAGTCCACTGTTGTTGTTTCGGGTTTACGGATCGGGGAGGATACCACCTTCCGGCATTCGGTAGACGAGACCATCCGGTCCTAGGCCTTCTGCTGCTAGAAGGATGGTATGGCGTCCCACTACCGGACCGATTAAGGCCGAAACGGCGACACGAGAAGGAAAGTCTCGTCGGGAGACTTGAGTCCGAAGAAAGCGCTACCGCGATGAAGGGGACTCCCGAAAAGGAAACCGACGGCCATCGCATGATAAGCTGCGAAACGCACGGAAAAGACCATTGGAAGACGCTATGGAAAAGCTAGAGCGATATTCGGCGATTAGCGAGAGAAGAGAAGAAAAATTCGGAGATGAAGTCGACTCGTCGAATTCATGGATGATGAATATGCGGAAATTAACATGGTTGAAACACGAGCATCGTCGGCTTCGCGAGGTGCTCCGGCAGTTGTGGAAAGAGATGAACCGGAAGCATTAAGAGCACGAATTCGATAAAAAGACGATACTGATCTCTCGATTGGCAAAAAGAATGGAAGAGATGGCTGCGGCCACTAGCCACTCTTCGAGTCAAGCTCGACCCCGAGAAACGCCTCCGGAAGTTATTCATATTACGGACGGAGGAAAAGAGATTACATCCGTTAACGGAGACGATCGACAAAGAAAGATTCTACCCGAATATGATTCCGGAAAAGGATATCGAGAGCATGGTGGAACGGCGGAGTGCGAGAAGCCTTGGCACAATCGAAGAGCGGGACATCCATTCGGACGGGTAGACCTTACCCGAAGAATTCGACGGCTGTCGATATCAGAAAGGCTTTGTACCACCTCTGTTCAAGACCTTTGATGGAGCCAGAAACCCTCGGCGGCATGTTGCACATTTTCGTGCCGGTTGTTGCGATGCGGCGGAAGTGATGCTTTACTCTTCGACAATTTGTCAGCGGCACATCGGGGATCGCCTTTGATTGGTATGCGGAATTACCGAACGGCTCGGTGAAGACAATTTCGAGATTAGAGAACCTCTTCATCGAGCGATTTGCGGAGCTTAGCACCACATCACTATAGGTGATTTAGTGGTAGAGAAGCGAAAGTCGAACGAAACTTTAGTGGACTATATACTTCGATGGAGGAATCTAAGCATGAAGTGTGAGCCACGGCTACAAGAACGACATGCGATCGGCATTTTACTTAAGAGCATTCATGGCGCGATAGCACTTCTCCTCGAGGGATTTACTAATTAAGACTTTCGAGAAGTTGTTAAGCAATACGGAAGCTTGCGAGATGAGGTGAAGCAATTAAGTTTCATCGACAAAACGGACAAACGAAGCCCGTGAAAACTTTTGAAAGAAGTCCGGGATCGTCGCGGCGGTCGATAAAGGCGAGCGGCGGATGCAAATACCGTCGAACGGCGCAGACAACCTCGACGGAATTACCGGCAACCCGAGCCCGGCTATCGGTCATCTCGACGGTATGAACAACCGCCTCGTCCACAACGTACGTTAAGGGAGCTTACGAGCGGGGAGTATCCGTTCGAGAATGAGGCGATGCGAAAATGTTCCGCGGTCGATGAAGACTCCGGATTTCCAGTGCGCGAGCCTAAGAGACCGAGAAGACGTCGACAAGAAAGGTGATCCTGACTTTTGCCCTTACCACCGGATGCTTGGACACAAGATAGAAGATTGTATTACCTTGAAAAGTTGGCTCGACGACAATCTTCGAAAAGGGAACATAACGATCCGAAGGAATACATGAAGGAACCCCGGAAAGGAGGTTCAGTCGATGTTATCTCGATGGATTTCATTGTTCGATAGATCCCTTTGCGACCGATGATGGATGGACTACCGCTTGGACAAAATCTTCGAAGATTGATCGCATCCGAACCACTTCGGTGCGAGCTTCGATTCAAAGTTCGAAACACATCCAGTCGGCACTTATCACTTGCGATAGAAGAACCACCTCAACGAGAGACGATTGAAGAAAAGAAGAAAATTGATGAAGAAGAAAAGACAGAGGCTCTTAAGGCTAGACTAGGGCTGCTTATCCTAGGATAGTTGTTTCGATTCGGGGGAGAAATCCCTCGAACCTCTGACTCTGTATGATTATTTGCTCACTCCGGTGGGATCTTATAATGATGAGGGTTATGGCGTTGGCTACGTTTTGAGTTGTTTCTAACGATTACGTAACTAGCGACAATCGACTGATCCGGACATCGATTCCGCTACAAATGACAATTCTCGAATCATACACGATCTCGACGATCACGATGACGAAGAAGACATCCACCGAGGAGGCTACGAGAGTTCGACGAGCAACGAATCTATTTGCGAGTTTCGAGGAGCTCCGATCATGATAGAGTTAGAGCCTTCGGACTCCGAAGCTAATCCGGAAGAACTGTCATTCCGATTCGAAGGAGACATCGGCAAGCTCGATACTTAGATTCGGAAGAAATCACGGAAGTCGACTTAAGAAGTGGAAGAGTTCTACCTCCGAGAATGGGTCCGAAGGACAAAGGAAAGCGAGTGGTTGTTCGGGAAGAACCAACCCGACGGTAGAAATACCCATCGGGAAGAAAACGAGACACATGAAAATAAAGTGGACTACAACGTGCTAGCCCATCTTAGGAAACTACCGACGAATTGAGCGACTACGACGCTCTCGTCTTATCGAAAGGAGATGAGAGAAGCTCGATCGAGGCCTTACTTGATCCGAGAAATTTGCTTAGCTCGAATGACCGGAGATTCCTTAGATGAGGTTTGCTCGTTAAAAGAACGACGAGGTGTTACCTTCACGGACAATGACCTACTTACTTGGGACGACGGACCACAATCGACCAGTTGTACATTTCGATTACTGATTGGGAAGTTTACACTCTCCGGAGTATTGGTGGATCCGGGAGCATCAATCGATATAATGAATCTTCGAACGCTAGCATACTTGGAAATTGATGCTCGCGAGCTCGAAGCGGACAAAATGTTATTAAGAGGATTCGACGAGAAAGGAGAAAGAGCCCTCGGCTCGATAACACTTACTAATGAAGACCGGTGACTTAGCAAAGACAACCGCGAAATTTCACATAATTGATTCGAAACGTCGTTCGACGCTCTCTTGGGCCGACCATGGATACATGAAAACCGGATGGTACCATCGTCTCTACATCGGTGCATCAAATACTACGATGGAGGGGAACGAGTGCATCGAAGGTGACTTACGACCATTCTCCGTACATGAAATTGGAATCCATGAAGATGCGACTTATTATGCACCTCAGAAGAAAACAATCTTCTCCGGAGATACCATAACGAATGAAGCGAAATGAAGTTTGGGACGACGAAGAACACTGAAGTTCTAGTCCAACGATCACTCACCACTCCCTTACGGCGAGATGGTGAAGGTTTCTCCACGACTCGCATCCGAGGTCGAGGGCGGGGACGAGGTCGTGGCGGAGACGTTAGGACAGGTTGGACGAGAGGAAACCGGCCATCAATGTTGATTGGGAAGATAGTTACGAAGAAGAAAAAGAAATCGAAGCAAGAAGCGGCGACAATAAGTCGGAAGAAAGCGCAATTCGGGATCTCTCTCGAAGATGAAAAGAACGAGGAATATAAATCGATGTATGAGAAGATTAACCACTATGTACATACTATGACCACGACCACGATCCATTCTAATAAGATCGAGGGTATGGTGGTCGAAGAGGTACGTAGCGGCGATGCAAAGCCCATCGAATTCTACCGTGGTGCTCCTTCCTCCAAAGCTGAAAATAATGTACAATTTGAAGATGCTTACTTCATCGGAATTAATGGAATTGCCTTTTGAGTGGTACTCTCCCTGTGTTGAAATTTAATTCGGCGTGGTTTCTTACCTCGACAATGGACGAAAGGTCGATCACAACATTTTGAAAATTTATGGAATAACTCCGATCGTCCGCCCGATTCGAGGCATGGTCTCGGATTCGGCACGGTAGGATCGGTTGACGATGCGAATTTTGCTTGGTTGTCACTTGCGAGTCAATGAAAGCTGCATGGAAGCTACGGAAGAACTTGAAAATTTACAAATTGGAAACGCTCACGGAGTTTGAAGAAGAGATCGAATCTACGATAGATGAGTTAACGGAAGTTAACTTAGGTACTAGCGAAGAGCTCAGACCTACCTTTGTTAGCTCCTTACTCGATAAAGAAGACTCAGAAGAAATAATCGAGTTATTGATGGAATTTAAAAAGCTGTTTTGCTTGGAGCTACGATGAGATGCCGAGGTTTAGCTCCAGAGGTCGCGAGTCCATAAGCTAGGAGTGGATCCTACTGCATTCGGTCGGACGAGGTTCCGGAAGGATGCGTCCAGAAATCGAACAACAAGTCGTAGGTCGAAGTTAAAAAGCTAATAGACGCTAAATTTGTCCGTGAAGAACAATACCGACTTGGTTAGCTAATGTAGTACTAGTCGGGAAGAAGAATGGTCGGATCGGAATTTGTGTGGATTTCGAAGATTTAAACGAGGCATGTCCGAAAAGATGAATTCCCTCTACCGATCCCGGAATTAATGATCGACATTGCTTCGACACATGAAATATTCTCATTCATGGATGGATCTTCGAGGATACGATTAGATAAAAATGGCTCCAGAAGATGAAAAACTTACGGCATTCGAACGCCGATCGGAGTATATTGCTTACACGGTGATGCCATTCGGATCGAAGAACGCGGGAGCGACCTACCGAGAGAGCAATGACAAGAATTTTTGATGATCTCATCCACAATCGAGTCGAATGTTACGTGGATGATGTGGTCATCGAAAGCAAAGTAAAGGAAAACCACCTGTATGATTTGAGAATTGTTTTCGAACGATTAAGACAATTTAACCTTAAGATGAATCCCTTAAAATGCGCCTTCGGCGTCACATCCAGGAAATTCTTAGGATTCGTTGTCCGACATCGTGGAATTGAAATCGACCCGGAAAAGATTAAAGGCTATCTTAGAAATGCCACCTCCAGAACCTTAAAACAACTACGATCTTTTCGAGGAAGTTGGCATATCTTCGATGCTTTATCTCGAACTTGTCAGGTAGGTGTCAGCCTTTCTCGGCATTAGTTAAAAAGGACGCCGAATTTATTTGGGAAGAGAAACGCCAGAGGGCCTTCGAGGACATTAAACAATATTTAAGACACCTCCTGTCTTAGCGACCCCGAGTCTCGGGTAGACCGTTGATACTTTATACCGCGGCTTTAGACGACTCTCTCGGAGCCTCGTTGGCTAGAGTCGATGATGAGGGTAAAGAAAATGTTCTTTACTACCTAAGTCGTCGTTTACTTCCGACGGAAATAAAGTATCCTCCAATTGAAAAGCATTGTTTGGCCACGATCTTCGCCGCTCGAAAGCTCGGGCACTACATGCTTTCTCATAAGGTCGACTTGATCTCGAAATTTAATCCATTGCTGATACTTGATGACCGTCCAGACGCTTTACGGCGGACTTGCCGGGTGGTCGATGATATTGTGCAATTCGATATAACTTTCGTGCCTCTTCGTGCCGTAAAGGGACAAGTCCTAGCGGACTTCCTCGCGGCACACCCTTTGCGGCGGAATCTCCTCTCGATGACGACTTGCCGGATGAACAAATAATGAGCTTAGAAGACCACGATGATCGACGTTGGGAATTATATTTCGACGGAGCATCTTCGACACACAAAGACGAAGAATCGCAAGCGATAGTGCCGGTAAGGCGGGAATCGAACTAATCTTTATAACACGGAGCGGGGGATGTTAAGATATTCCTACCACTTAACGAGCGCGTGTACGAACAACGAAGCGAGAATACGAAGCTCTCATAACGGAGTTGGAATTAACTATTCGAATGGGGATAACGAACATCGGCATCTACGGGGATTCGCAGTTAATCATTCGACGGATCGCCGGACAATACAAAATTTTAAAGCCGAAGACTCGAGCAATACTTCCGGTATGCCATGAAGCTGTTGGAACAGATTCGAATGTGACGATCTACAAAATTCCCGGGAAAGAAAACGCTTTAGCGGATGCGTTAGCCGCCTCGCAAAAGAATTTGCACGCTTGCAAGATGAATCGGTGGAAGTGTCGGTTCACGGACGTCGGGTCCTATCACGGCTCGACATAGACACGATACACAAATCGAGAAAAAGAAGAAGAATCGGTTGCGACGGTGACGAGAAAACACGAGAAGATTGGCGACGGCCATTAATAGACTACACACGAAACGGGAAGAACTACCGGACGATAGGTCGTTAGCCCATCGGATCGAAAAGAACTGCGTCATACGCATTAATAAATAACACGTTATACGGAAGGTCTTTCGATCGAATGTGGCTAAGGTGCTAAGCGGGTCAGAGGCCGTGAAATTGTTAAAGAGGTGCATTCGGGACTCGTGGCGCTCACCGGTCGGGTCGAAGATGAAAATGAAAATCAAAAGACTAGGGTACTACGGCCCTCGATGATGACCGACTGCATGAAAATCGCCGGAGGCGTCACCGATGCCGAAGTGCGCGGAGTGGTTCTACACCGACCTCCGAATGTGCTTACATCCGACAATTGCGTCGTGACCATTTGAATGTTGGGGCACGGATATAGTGGGTCCGATAGAACCACCATCTTCGAAAGGACATCGCTTCATTCTTGCGGCTACATATTACTTTTCCGAGTGGGCGGAGCGGTTCCGCTCGGAGAAGTGAAAGCACACCACGTCTTCTGAGTTTTTCGAGAACCGAGTTGTCTGCCGTTTCGGAGTGCCGCGCGGGATCATCTCGGATAATGGGTCGGCATTCGGAAGCACACAAATCAACAATTTTGTCGGGAGACACGGAATCGGCGGCGATATTCGACGATTTACTACCCGAGAGCAAACGGCACAGTCGAGGCTTTTAATAAAACTCTCGTTCGAATCTTAAAGAAAACCTTGCATGATAATAAGAGAAATTGGCACGAGAAGTTATTAGAAGCCTTATGGGCCTACGGACAACCTTCGGGACTCCCACTCGAAGCTACACCTTACGCTGCGGTGTATGGGTCCGAGGCAGTGTTACCCTTAGAGGTCCGAGCTTCCTTCACTCGGAATTGCGAGTTGCAAACAAAATCACGACGAGAAGAGAATGCCGAATTACGGCTAGAGGAATTGAAAAGCACTGGAAGGGAAAAGACTTGCGGCGCGACGGAATTTAGAAGCTATACGAGCTAAGATGGTTCGAGCCCATGATAGATTGGTCCGCCGAGAACCTTCGAAGTTGGTGACTTAGTTCTCGTTCTCAAAAGACTATTCTTGCACACGCGAGATAGGAGGAAAATTTGAACCCACTTGGGAAGGGCCGTTTGCGGTTGAGGCGATCTACTCGGGAGGCTCTACCGGCTAGTGAATTGCCGAGGAGAACGACATATGCTTCCGATCAACGGACGATACTTGAAAAAGTATTACGCTACACGATGTTTCGAATGAATGAATTTTTCATCCACTAGAAGCACGGGTGAAGTAATTACTTATATTTGAGTCCGAACCAAAAATAATAAAAAATGTGCTAAAATAAATAAAGTCATGATAATAAAGTTTTTCTTGTTTTCTCTTCCAAATCAAAATCTCTTTCACGATCTTTTCCCATTTCATTCTCGTTGAATTTAAAAATACAAAAGTAATAAAAAAAAGCTCGTCTTTAATAAACATTTTCTTAATGTTCTTGTTCTTAGTACGGCCCACGATCCTTTTCCTTATCTTTTCGCGGGGAAATGTCGAACGGGCGGTTGGTCCTGAACTTTAGAAATGGCGTAAGCCTTGCGCTCGACGAAAAGAGGGTGAAAGATGGAGCGATAATAGAGATTGACTCGGACTTCGCACCGGCAGGCACTGCGATACGAGGAAGGTGGTCGGGTCCCGATTGGTCGAGAGGAGCTGCCTGATCGGACGATAATGAAAGTGGGTGGCCCGAGCCACCGATCCGACGACAAGAAAGGAAAACAAACACCGAAGAAGACAAGAAAATCGAGTACGCAGTCGCTACGGCGGAAGGCGGGCTTGTCGGCGCCGCGCCCGCGAAGTCGGGAAGTACGAAGAGCTACTCTCACGACGACTCGGCGAAGAAATAAAAATCGCCGTATCCGCAAGATGTTAACTAAACTAGCGGCGGACCGGCGCGACGAGGCGATTGCTTCTGCCGGTACATATACTTCGAGGATACTGGTTCGCCGAGAACACTGAAGAAAGGAGGCCGGCTCAGAGGATAACGGAAGAGATCGAGGAAACCTCGAGAAGATCGAAGAAGGAAGGCTACCACGCCACCGGATAAAGCCACCGGTAATGCATGACCTTGTTGCGAAGCAACCCGGAGGATGTCCCGACGGAGACCATCCCACAGGAGCCGAGGTATGCGGGGAGAACGCGAAGGGATTGAGCCATATATCCCACGGTACGTCACCGGGCCTCGCCATTTGCGGATTATTCCGGAATACGAGCTAGAAAGAATGCAGTAATGTCGAGAAGCAAACTTTTGAATACTTCGAGAGAATCGGAGGCGGGAGGATCGATATCTTAGAAGGCCTCGAGCTACATACGGACGTGTTCTCGGAATACGAACAACAACAAATCGTGGGCTGCATCCGGGATTTGAAAAGAATGGGTCGAGCGAGGCCGCTGAGAGAAAACACTTACTCGAAACCCGGAGGTGGATGCCGGGGAAAGGAAGAATTACAATACGATGTGGATGCTGCTACGACTTCGCGAGGAAGACGGGAAGGGAAACCCACGGGGATACTCCGTCATGGCAAGGTAGATCCGATGCCATTAGTCATCGAAAAGGATGGTAAAGAGAATGATAACATGGAGGGTACGCCGGCGGATTGCATACCTAACGGTTGCATCATTAACATTTACAAGAAGGGTGATTGCATACCCCGCACATAGATCACCACGACTTTGTCGGACCTTTCGCACGATTTCTTTTCGAACGAGTGTAATATCATGTTCGAATGCGACCTTCGGATAGCGAGGCCCGGGTGAGTTCGAGGGCTGAGTAAAGATACCATTACCGGTAGGTTCCGTCATGATATAAAAGGGTAATGGAGCGAGATGTAGCTAAACATTGCATACGGGAGTACCGATGAAGCGGATCTCGGTTACTTTCGGAAGGATGGATGACGGGAAAGCACCTTACCACTTCCGGCCGGACCGGAGTTAGAGAGCCTCCGGCCTTACGAGTTGTGAGTTACATGGAAAATATCACACCTCCGACGTACATCCATACGGCATCCTTGCAGAGGATGGCTTGGAAGGTGATGTTATTGACCATGTACCTCACTTATTCGGACATGGATTTTTGACGGATACCTTTTTGGATGGATCGACAAAGATCATACATAGTCCGTTTTGAGACTATATGGATTGTATGAGATGTATTCCGGATCGAGTTGTATGATGTATCTTGACATGATTGGAATGAAAGTGACCATGTCACATTTTTGGCCTTCACCTCTTTTGTGCGAGTTGATTGGGAAACACCATTAAAGTTAAATGAACTTCGAAAAAAGAACAGAAAAGAAACAAAAAGAATAAAAGAAAACTTTCCTTAAAAATCTAAAAAAAAATGATGAACTCCAAATTCATATGAACATTAAATGAACGATAAAGCAAATTTGAATCGTTAAAAGACAAACAAAATGAACACAAATTTTAAATCACAAATTCAAATTCAACTTTCCAGATCTCAAATCAAATCTCAATCAAATTCAAATTTAACTTTCCAAATCTCAAATTAAATCACAAAATCAAATTCAATTTTCCAGATCTCAAATCAAATCTCAATCAAATTCAAACTCAACCTTCCAAATCTGAAATCCAATCCGTTCTACTCTCTCCTTTGTCTGGGATAGAAGCGGTCGATTCCATTGACATGGAGCCACGAGGTTTTCGATTCGGATCTAGTGGCGAGGAATTGTATCCAATCCAAACCAGCAACTTTCGATCAACTCTTTTGAATGGGATATGTAGCATCTACATATTCTCTCCTAATCTGTTTCTTTCCACAAAAATCTTTTACAACTTTCATGAAATTCTCGAAACACCAAAATTCCACACTTTTCAAATCAACACTACAAATCTTTGCAAATCAATTACATCAAAATCAAATTCTTGGGGTTGAGGATTTTACATCCGAGACTGCATTGCTTTAGGTTCTTTCCTATCGCAATGAAATACATCAAAATCAAACTTTTGGGGTTGAGGATTTTACATCCGAGACTGCATTGCTTTAGGTTCTTTCCCTATCGCAATGAAATACATCAAAATCAAACTTTTGGGGTTGAGGATTTTACATCCGAGACTGCATTGCTTTAGGTTCTTTCCCTATAGAAATGAAATACATCAAAATCAAACTTTTGGGGTTGAGGATTTTACATCCGAGACTGCATTGCTTTAGGTTCTTTCCCTATCGCAATGAAATACATCAAAATCAAATTCTTGGGTCTGAGGATTTTACATCCAAAACTGCATTGCTTTAGGTTCTTTCCCTATCGCAATGAAATACATCAAAATTAAATTCTTGGGGTTGTGGATTTTACATCCGAGACTGCATTGCTTTAGGTTCTTTCCCTATCGTAATGAAATACATCAAAATCAAATTCTTGGGGTTGAGGATTTTACATCCGAGACTGCATTGCTTTAGGTTCTTTCCTATCGCAATGAAATACATCAAAATCAAATTCTTGGGGTTGAGGATTTTACATCCGAGATCGCATTGCTTTAGGTTCTTTCCTATCGCAATGAAATACATCAAAATCAAATTCTTGGGGTTGAGGATTTTACATCGAGATTCGCATTGCTTTAGGTTCTTTCCTATCGCAATGAAATACATCAAAATTAAATTCTTGGGGTTGAGGATTTTACATCCGAGACTGCATTGCTTTAGGTTCTTTTTCTATCGCAATGAAATACATCAAAATCAAATTCTTGGGGTTGAGGATTTTACATCCGAGACTGCATTGCTTTAGGTTCTTTCCCTATCGCAATGAAATACATCAAAATCAAATTCTTGGGGTTGAGGATTTTACATCCGAGACTACATTGCTTTAGGTTCTTTCCCTATCGCAATGAAATACATCAAAATCAAACTTTTGAGGTTAAGGATTTTACATCCAATACCGCGTTGCTTTAGATTCTCTTCCTATTGCAATGAAGCACACCAAATCAAACTCTTGAGGTTAAGGATTTTACATCCAATACCGCATTGCTCTGAGATCTCTCCTCATTGTAATGATTCGATCCAATCAATTCAATTTTCTTTTGAGGTTGAAGATGTTACATCTAAAACCACAAAATTTCAATTTTCATTTCAAGTTCAAATCCCTTCAAATTAATTTTAACAAAACTTAAATCTAAATTAAAACTCAAGCTAAAATCTAAACTTACACATCAAAATTTAAACTTAAACAACATGAAATCTAAATCGAAATTCCCTCAGATCATGTGATTTGGGATTCACCTCCTTTTCCTTTCCCCAGCGAGAGTTCAGGAATCTCCAGTCTCAGAGATATACTTGACACTCCCCAGCAGAAACTCTTCTACTTCGTCCTAAGTTTGTCACTTGGACATCTGTGTTGGTTTTGTTGATCGCTTCGGTCAACGCCAATACGCGCGGTGTGCTTGGGTAGCACACCACACCTATTGGGGGTCCATTTGTTGACCTCATTTTTGATGAGGTCTTCTCTTCTTCTCTTTAGTACTTAGGATCTAGCCTTAGGCTTTTCCTTTGACTGTCCTAGAGGATTAGAATTGGGACCCACCACCTAGAAATTCAAACCACTTCTTAACTCCCTGCAAACTCCACAAACTTGATTGTAGATCCCAAATCACCTAGAGGGTTGAAATCAAATGAGGAAGTTTAAAGGATGAGTGCCTATAGGACTCTTTGGCCTTAGGACCGCCCTGGGTGGCCTGGTCTGGTGAAAGGGCTGACTTACACTCACACTATACTTATACACTACACTTTCACACACCTCCTAAAACCACACCCATACCTAACTTGACCTCCTGACTCATGAAGGTGATTCACATGGATGGTCCTTAACCCTCAGCCCTTAGGCTGAAGGGTTAAGAACAACATAGTGAATGCCTTAAATGAGTCCTCTCATGGCTCATATAGGCTTAACATGGCTTCATGGCTCGACCAAAATGATTTAATTCCACTTACATTTACCCAATCTTCAATTTTCCAAATTTTTAATTTTTGACCCCGGGGACCCTACAACCGCCTAGCCTACCCAAAACCCTTGAAATTACCCAAATTTTTCAAAATTCTCCAAAATCACCCAGATTCCTCAAAACCAATCCCAAAAATTCCCACATCACTCAAATTGATCATTCATAGCCAAAAATACCAAAAATTCCAAAAATACCTCCCAATACCCTCCAAATACCCAAACTGCCCCTCTTAGCCAAAAAATCCAAAAATTCAGAAAATTTCCAGAAAATTCCATAAAATCCTAAATATTCCCAATTTAATTTTGTCCAACTACACCATGGGCCAATTTTGTCAATTTACCCCACTTTTGTCAAAATCCCCAATTTGACCCATTTTAACCCAAAGTAAACCCAATGTCAAACCAAACCTACCCAATTGACCCAAATTCTGGTTCAATTCAATTCTAAACTTCAATTCAACATCCTCAACACCAATATAGACCAAATCCAAGCCCAATTTGATTGACATTTGAATCCAATTTCACTTTTGACCTTAAAGCCCAATTTGGACCCATGACCCAAACTTAGCCCAAACTCACCCAATTCAACTCCAATTAACCCCAAATCTTTTCTAAACCTTCCCTAACATCCCCACAAACAGAACACTAACATAATTTGCTCAAAATTTATACCCAAACCCCACTCAAATTCAACCCAAAGCTAAAAGACCCAGTTTTGACCTAAACCCAAACCTAACCCAAATAAGCCCAAACCCCAAAATCAAAACCCAACCAAAGTCAAAATCTCTTTGAAACACTCCCATAAACATTTCCCAACATTAATTTTACAACAATTTCAACCCTAGCCCAACATTGGCCCAAGTTAGCCCAATTTGACCTACATTGGCCCATTTACAAAGAGGCCCAAATCCAACCCCATTCAAACCCAAATCACTCCAAACTCATTTCAAATCACTCATGACATATCCCTAAACTAAACCCAACAATTATTTGTCCCAAAAATCTACAAAATTCTCATCCATGAAATCATTCTTAAACCTAAAGGCCCATCCCCTTAGCCTTCCTAAAAGCCCATCAAAAATAATTTCAAAAGGCCCAAAGCCCACATGACAATCCTCTATCATCATCCATTTGATAAAACCATCTCCTAAGTTCTAAATCCATGATAAAATAAATCCAAATCAAGCCATATGCCAAATCCCATCAAATCACCCCTAAATTACCAAAATTTTTAAAGACTTTTTCATGAAATTGACCGAACTTTTCCCCGAAGCCAAAGGTGAGCCATGAAGCCATGCATGAGCCCCATGGGAGCCATGAGAGCCATGGAATCTACTTTCCACCTCACCAAACCATTAATGGCAAGAGAGGGGATCTCTTTCTTAAACCCTTTTAAACCCTTTTTACCTTAAGCATGTCGCACACTAAACCATGCTTAGCCACCTCACCATGGATGGAGACTTCACTCACTCCTTCTAAGCCGACCTAAATGATTCCCTCAGCTCAAAATCAGGTCTTGGGGAGGTGCAGCAAGCCTATTTCCATGGGTTGACCCAAACCGAGCAAAAATGAGCCTTCTCCCATTCCATTTAAATCAAACTCCTTTACACATGTCCATAGCCGATTGATTGCACTAAACCCAGCCACGACCCACCTGAACAAGATGGTGACCAGTGCCTGGCCGGCCAGCCACCAGGCCGTCGGAAAACACCATGGCCGAGACCTTGGGAGGAGCCAAAAAATTCAATTCTCCCTTGCTGAGCTGCCCCATGCCCAGTGGCCACCATGGCTGTTCTTCCCTTGACCTAGCGGTGATCTCGAGCCTTAAACCCCCACGGGAGGCCCTCCGCCCTCTCTATTTAAACACCACCTCTCTCGGCCATGGAAGAGGTGCTTGAACCAACCTTAAGGAAACTCCGCCAAAATCATTCCGGACCACTCTCCACACATAGAGCATTTGATCCCAGCTGGATTCCGGCCAATTCCCTCCAGTTGAGCTCGATTTTGAGTTCGAATTTCGGCATAAAAACCGGGAAACTTCTTCACGGTGGACCAATCCTCAAATTGATTGGTCCTACACCTTCACCGATATCAAGAGAAGAAGTTTACCGGCAAAAGCCCCCTCACCGGGCCGGCCATTGCTTCCGGCCTCCGAGCTTTGTGATCGGGCTTGGTCGAAATCTTACTGAGACGATTCACGCGGGCCGAGGGACTTCATGCGGAGCTTGCTTGGACCCGATCGAAGGTGACACAACTCTCGGATCGAAGCTTCACTTCTCCGAGCAAAGGTATGGACTCACTCTTCTTCCCGAGCTTACGAGAGATTCTCTATTTAAGTTGAGTCGATTTCGATACATGTTTACCAGTATGGATGTGTTCGTCTCTTCGAGACGAATCCGTAGAGCATAAGAACACAAAAATCCGTTGAGAATCGAGTGAGAAATTAGGGTTAGAAGGTTGACGGTCACGGGTTCACACCGGTCGTAGACGATGAACAGGAGCCGTCGGATTTCGCGTGTATCGAGCGGACGGCCAGGATCGCGCCGGACGAAGCAACGGAACATGAACCGCGGGGCCCTGGAGCGCCGAATCAGAAGACGACGCGTGGAGCTTCGGAGATGCTGAGGTTGACGCGGCGCCGCGTGGATAAGTAGGAAATTAGGTTATTTTCCTATTTATTTAATTCCCTAAACTTCAAAAATGCATAACTTTGTGTAGGAAAATCAAAAAAATAAAATAAAAATACCCTCTTGCTCAATGAACAGAGGAGAATAATGTGGAAAAGAAATTATTTAATTTCATTGAGTATTTGATTTTTAATAATTTATTTACTCTCTGCACATTTTCAATTCTCCATGCATGTATACAATTCACCATGGCATGAGACCATAGGGCTTTTGAAGCCTCTGAATTTGGAAACATTCCCTGAATTTTCCAAAGTCAGAGGCCATCCCTATGAAGAGTTATTGATTTTTCAATTCTAGGGTACTATTCTGAGTATTTTAATTCTAATAATTAGCATATTGTGAAATAAATTTTAGGAAAATTTGGTGATGTTTATTATGACCAGAGGACCCTAGGAAAAATAGGTTTTGAGTTAATTCACTTGTAGTAACCCTAATTGGCTTAAACACCCAAAATGGAGCTTTAATTAATTAGAGCTAATCATACATCAAATTGACTTGAAATCAATTCTTCACTGACCTTTAGGATCAGAGGAACCCACCATAAAAATTTGAAGTCAATTGGACTTGGTTAGCCCTATCAAATGGGTTGATTAAGCCATTTAGCCAAAATTAAACTTAAAAAATTCATAACTTTCAAAATACTTTTCAAACATTCACCAAATTGGTTTTGGAGCCTCTCTGATATCAGGGGAATTTAAGAAAATTAAAAATGCAATTTTCTAAAAAAGTTGATTTTTTGCATTATTTTAATATTTTGAATAATTAAAAAATAATAAAAATCACAAAAATAATAAAATTCACCAAAATGTCACATTTTGAATTTTAATCACTTAGGAACAAACCCCATATTTTTCTTAAGTCTCTAGGATGAGATATTAAATTTTAAATCCCTAGGGTAATTTTAAAATTAAAAAAAAATGTATTTTCTAGCATTTCCACTAAAATAATTATAATAAATCAAAGAAAAATCAGAAAATTGTAAAAATTAGTTCTCTAATTTCCTTGATATCAGTGAGATTTTTGAAAAATATAAAATTCATTTTTCAACCTTTATTTTATTTTTAAATTAATTAACACTCCAAAACTCAAATTAATTATAATAAAAAGAGTATAATTTAAAAAATCACAAAAATTGTTTCAAGTGGTTCTCTAGTCATTAGGAATGTCCCATAATTTTCTTAAGGACAGAAACTTTCCCTTGGTCATGTTATTGAATTTTCCTTGAAAATACCTATTTTCTACAAAAAATAATTACATAAATAAATTAAATACAGAAAAATCACATTTTCTCCTCTAATGTCTTTATTGACATATGAGTGAAGTCACATAAAAATTTAAAATTCATTTGAGCTCAATTTAGTGAGTTATGAAATTATTAAGCTTGAAGGGCAAAATGGTAATTAAAATTTTAACCCTTAATTAAAACTTTAGGCTTAATAGAATGAAAGAGTAAAATATTTGATCATAATCTGATTTGGATGATTGAAATTTAAATAATTAAAGGGTATAAACCTAGTAAACAATTTGAAAATAATTAAGATAAACCTTAATTAAGTAATTAATTAAATTTGGAAGAATAATGAAAAAATTGGAATTATTAAAATAGAGATGTTATTAGGAAAAGATTTGTTCTTTAATTTAAGAATCCCCAAATTAATCACCTCAATAATATTTAATTCTTAATTAAAATGATAATCCAAATTTAAAATTTAAAATGCTAAAAGGCTTAATTATTAAATTAAATTAAAGTTAAATTATTTAAATTAAATCCTTTTAAAATTTCAATTAAATTAATACTTTAACAATTAAAATTAAATTATCTTTAAAACATAAAAAATTAAAATATTAAATTGAAATTAAAAATAAAATAAAATTGAAATTTAAATTAAAATTAAGTTAAATTAAATTAAATTAAATTAAATTAAAACATATTAAACTAAATCAAATTAAATCAAATTAAATTAAATTAAATGAAATTAAATTAAATTAAATTAAGTTAAATTAAATTAAATTAAATTAAATTAAATTAAATTAAATCATATTAAATTAAATTAAATTAAATTAAATTAAACTAAATCACATTAAATTAAATTAAATTAAATTAAATTAAATTAAAAAAATAAAAATAAAATCAAGTTAAAATTAAAATTAGATTAAATTAAATAAATTAAAATTAAAACTAAACCAAATTAAACTAAAATTAAGTTAAATTAAATTGAATTAAAAATAACATCACCTAAGACATAAAGAATTCGAAAATAAATCTAAAACAACTTGAACATCTATTCGAACTTAAACCCATTAATTGAAATTAAATTAAAGCACAAATCACTTGAACATCCATGTGCCCTCGAAAGCTCTTGTTATCATAACTCCTAAACGGAGCGTTAAGTGAAGTGTTACTTCACTTATAGGATATTCAAATGTCTCAGTTCATTTGACGAGATAACAAAACTTGAACTCCCGGACGATTAATTCATTTGTATAATTAAATTCTCTTGGACTTAAAATAATCCTAGAAATATTGAAAAGATGTTTAAGACTCGTCTTAAGTACTTCCTCGATATGATAGGATATTTATAAGAACAATTGAACTTAATTGTTCTTTGATGAAGAAAATCGTCCTCGAACCAAAATACAAGAACCTAGACGTCATAGGAAGTGATTAGCTATAGGATTAGGAATTTGGTAGAAAACCATAACCCTTTCCTTAGCTTTACTAGGAACTTGCTTTAAATGCTTAAATATTCTAATTGTGTTTTAAGTGCGGCTTGGGATGACGGGAATACCCTCAGGGTACGCTTTTATTTTATTGCGATTTACCTTATTGTAATTTATTTAATCACATCGCACTTACCTTTCTTGCATGATAAACAATTGTTGCATGAAAACTAAAACCTTTAGGGTAGTCCTAAAGCTGAAACCAAAACTAAATTAAAAGTCATTACAAGATAAAATTCACCGCCACAACATTTCAAAATATAAAACAACTCAAAATTTAATCACGAAACGGAACAACAAAACTACAACTACGACTAAATTAAAACGTCTTGTTGGATGATCGGGAATACCTCGGATGATGTAACCTACGTGTTGCTAACGGGATTTCCCACGGTCTAAATGAAAGTGTGGAACTCATTCGAGTTGAGTTTAGCAAATTCATACGGACTAAGTGAATCCGATAAAAATAACGATGCGGAAGGATGGAACCGTGGGATCTTAACCGGTGTTGTTATAATTAACTTTAAGATTTATTTAATTAAAATATTAAAAACACCTGGATTTTAAGATTTTCTCTAAACCAGAACACTTCTCTCATCTCCTGATTTATGACTTCTAAAACTAAACCTCTGCAACAATAAGGAGCTCGGAGCATAGTGGGCAGCACGGCCATCGTCATCAGCAAAAACTGAGTCTACTTCGAGCAAAACTTTCTTAGAATTAAATAACCAAGCCATAGGACTTCGAGGTAGTTTGCACTAGTACAACATAAATCCTCGACTCTTCGTTAGGCATTTGCATGATCATGTCATGTAAATTAAGCCACTAACCGGTCTTAGGACTCCGAGGTGATCGTTCGGTACGACATAAACCCTCACATCTTAGAAGTTATTTGTATGATTTTATCATACGAATATAAGTCCAAATTAATTAAAATTGGCGAGATCAAAATATTAAATAAACGTTAGGTCTTTCTAAATCCAAGCGAAACAATAGGATAGTCGGGAAATTACGAAGTTCGCTTCGAATCCGTGATTTCTCCTACCTTTCTTCCTCTGAATTCCCAAAATAAAATGTAACAAACTTGATCCATTCCCTATTGAAATTTCAAAACTCAATCCCTTGAAAACTTAAACTTTGAAATTCTTGAGAGCCGAACTACGATTATTATCGAGAGTTTTCTTAGGTGATTCCGTCACTTAAGATGTAATTAAGCTATAGGGGCTTGCCCTTATAGAGAATTTTAAGAACCCAGGTAATATAAACCCTGTTTAATGTTTTCATATTAAGCAGGGGAACTTGTCGGCTTATAAAATTGGTTCTTAGACCAAACGGATGTCACAAATCTTCTAGTTTATTTAACCGAGTCCCATCATCAAGCAGTGTGTCTACTCTCCGGGATAGATATACAGTTTGTGGTGCGGTGCTCGTTTATATAAACTATTTGGGATGTGAGATCGGTTTGATTTCACATCTTAAAATTTTCAAACTTAAAGTTACTTTCAAAATCAAATGCTACTTTCCAAATTATATATATATTTAAATTAAATTTAAAATATAAAAGTTCACCGACAATTTCTGTAGGCGACCCCCTTTTCAAAATACAAAACACATAACCTAAAAATATGCTGACAGAAGCCTTGAGCAATGAGGTGGGTTTTGTAACTAATGACAGAGCCATCGATAGTGTATTTTATTTTATGTCCATTTACAACAATATACATTTTCTTTTAGTGATGAGGGAATAAGAATCCAAGTTCCATAAGCTGGGAGGCTTCAGAATTTAGCGAACGTTGTAAGATGTGAGTGACATTGTATTGTTGTAGGAGTGTAATAGACATGTTACTCATGTATCCAATAAATCTTTTATAGTATTTGTTATGGTTTTAGATGACCTATTTTTTGAGTCGTGTTTGCATTGGGCAGCTAATTTGGGGTGGAGGTGAGGCAAGTGGAAATGCTGGAGGAGGTTGATTAAACATGATGGTATTGGTAATGTGGAAGGTGAGGGAGTGTTGGAGTGTTGAGAGTTTGATGTTGCAAGAATTTTAGAATTAGAATCCAAGAGTGGGAATCCATATATGCTAGAGACGAGTATGAGTAGGAATGGTGGAAGGCTATTTGTTGTGGTGGTGTAGTTTGAGGGATTGGTGAAGTGTTTGTAGGGAAACACATCTCCATTAAATAGAAAAGGTCAGAAGACATATATTTTATAGGGTTTGAAGGTCTAAGCATTCGATTTCTTTTTGCATAGTGGCATAACCAAGAAAATGTAGGATTTGGAGAATGGCTCAAGTTAATTTAGTGGAGTATGGACGAAGTTGTGGAAAACAACGATACCTGAAGATTTTAAGATGGCTATAAGATATTTGTCTACTGTGGAGAAGCTAACAAGGAGATTTGGAGATTGTTGTGAGGGGCTGGGGGTGGGGGTGGGGAGAGGTCATTTATGAGATAACATTTAGTGAGTAGAGTATCTCCCTAGAGGTCATAGGTTAGGTAGGCTTTAGTTAGGAGAGTACGAACTGTTTCAATGAGATGACGTGACTTCTGTTCGACAATGTCATTTTGTTTAGAAGTGTTTGGAAAAGTTTATTAATGTATTATGCCACTTTATTTGAGTAGTTTATGAAGTATGAGATTCATATATTCTTCTCCATCGTTAGTGCGAAGCATTTTTTTTTTGTTCATTGAATAATTCTTCACCCAAAGATTTGAATTAATAATATTTTTAAGTAGTTTCAAATTTGTTATAAAGTAGGAAGATTCATGTATAAGGCGAATAATCATAAAAAATGACTACATAATACTTGTATGATTGTAAAGATAAAGTGGTAGCATAGCTCCATACATTGGTATGCATAAGTTGTAATGACAAGATGCTCATGAAGTAGAAACAAAAAATGGTACCTGTGACTCTTAAAGAGACCACAAGAGAAATATTGTAGATGTTTTAAGGATTGTTATAGAGAAGAATGCTTGCAACAAGGAGAGATTGTGCTTGAATGGAGGGAAGACCGAGTCAGCAATACCATAATTATGGCATTTTTTAAACTGAGAGGAGTTTAAAAGAGGTAGTGGGTGGGGTATATGATAGATTCCACGAGTATAGGGAACTTTAAGAAGTATGTGGTTTTTCCACAGATCCTTGATTTGATAAACATTGGAGGTGAAGGTGATATAGCATGAATTATCTCTGTTTTGTTTATGAATAGAG
Source organism: Papilionanthe hookeriana x Papilionanthe teres (assembly GCA_022702705.1). NCBI lineage: Eukaryota > Viridiplantae > Streptophyta > Magnoliopsida > Asparagales > Orchidaceae > Papilionanthe > Papilionanthe hookeriana x Papilionanthe teres. The sequence goes on from CM040432.1 coordinate 104,123,786, forward strand.
ATTAGTTTATATATGAAGTTGGGGACATTATGAAGTTTCAAGAGTTTGAACTTACAATGTGGTGTGGGCAGGAATCCTTGGTCAGTGCAGGAAATTGGAACCTATTGCTCATTCTCTATGGCGACCGTACTATCTCCAAGGTATTTATGTGCATTAAGGACTTGTTATGAGTCAGAGTTGAGGCTTTTTGGTGGTTCCACTATCAAAAAACCATTTTTTTAGGAGATTTGGAGTAGTGGTAATGAGGGCTGAGGGTGGTTGATGGATTTTGTTGTGTCCATGTCAGCATTTGAATGTAAAGTGTATGGTTGATTACACATTTGACAAATAATTTTTGTTGGAGCGATTGGAGGTGGATCTGACCTGATTAGATCAAAAGGAAGGGACCCAACTAGAAGTGGAATTGAAGGTGTTATTTCTACCACTTCCTCTTTCTCGAGTAGTCATCAATGATATGCAGATTGAGATAATTCCTTTGACGTGTCATGTGTCAAGTATTGTTCCTTGTTGCACAATGAATATATCATAAAGGATAATTGGTTAGAAGTTTCTGTGAATTGTTGTCTTTGTGTGATATGTGGATGAAAGGCTAATTATAGCATATAAGATGATTTCCTTGAGATTTAGGATGGCATCTATGCAGCAATAATATCAACATTGGTTTTGGTATCTAAAAGGGATTGATTTATGGTTTTTCCCTACATACTGAGACTATGGAGTCATTCCTTAATTAGATAATTTTTTATATATTTAAAGACTGTAGTCTACATTTGACCATTGTCAAGACTTAGGACATGTGTTTGAATTCCTTAAACATAGGGAAAATAGGTGGTTAGATAACGACATATAAGGTGGCTACCAAATTTTGATATATTAGTGACTATTGTGTGTAATATGAGTCGGGAATAAGATTTTTTGCTTAATCGTTGGTATGTATTGCAGAGCAATAACAAGTTCCACCTAGTAATCCATCATTGTTGGTTGCTCGAAATAATTTGGTGACCTGAGCTTTTTAGATTGGCTGGTTATTGGGGGTGAGTTGAATGGAGATTATGTTGCAAATGTTGCTCATAAGAAATTTCACCTGAGTTGGTAGTGAATTATCACATGGAAGGGAGTTCATCTGCAATGTGGTGTTTGCAACTGAGAAATCAATGGATGACCTCATGATCTGGTTGGGAAAAGAAGGTTAAGGAGAGTGTCATTGGGCTATGTCTTTGATGATAAGATTGATTATATTTAGAGAATATGTAGGAGAAAGAAGACTTTTTAGATAAACTTAGAATTTACATTACTCTGGTATTTTGTACAGTACACACGTTATAACAGTGAGGCCAAGTAGTATTTACATCTGGTAGGTGGTTGAGTTTGTTATATAGTGGTTGGATTTCATGGAGTTGGTTATTAATTTGTAGTCTAGATGAAGCTTAACTGGAGCAGAGGGAGAGTGAAAACACTCATTGTGGTTATCTATTGGTTTAATGGTATGGGCAGTTTCTATTTTGTTCGTTGTAACACTATCAACATTCCTGACAAGACGAATATATGTCGAGGATGAAGAAGATGAAGAGAAGGAGACAGTTTCTCCTTATGAATAGCTAGCGAAGAAACTAGAGAGAAACCTGATCTCTTCTTCTTCTGTTTACGAGGGAGCAGGAAGGAATCTGAAGAGGAGGGGCCAATCTAAGATGAGAGTTGCAATGTTGACAAATACCAAATACTTGCAATAGTTCATGGATTATTATGCACTTATTTTGGTACTGTTAGTATCATTAGTCATAAATTTTTCTACTTTCTTATAAAGATTTTTGTATGTTTTTTTTTGCTTTTTTCTCTTTTGTGATTTGAGATGGTGTTGGCTTTATTTGTTTGTTTTTTTTATGGGGTTTAAGTTGAATTACAAGGAATTGGAAACACTGAAATTTACCAGAAATAAAGCTTTAAATTGACTCAGTTAGATATTGAAGGAAACTTTGCTTGCTCTCATAGCCACAGTCCCAAAGAGAAACTCTTCATAGGGTATTATAGCATTTAGTTGCGTGCAAAATAGAAACACATGTTATAGAAAATGACTATGCAATCATTTCCTTATATGAGTTTTCACTCTAAAGTACTTTAAAAAATTGGAAATTCAATTGCTTGTTTGGAGGAGGCATTTGACTTCTGAACAAGAAATTTATCCTTAAATTAATTTTTAAATAATAAAAAATCTATTAAATTAGAGTGTCTTATAAATACAAACTCACCTTCTCTATTACTATTGGCCACCACCCGCCATCATTGCTCCTTAGGGCCCGTGTGGGGCAACTTAAAACTGCGGCGGCGTTTTTGAAAATGCCGCCTTAGTGTTTGGATCGCACTTATCGCGCGCTGATCTGAAAATTGCGTTTGTATTCTGTGCTACACGAGATAATTTGGAGGACACCTGCGAGCGACGTTTTCCTCCGCGTTTTCGTTCGCATCTCGGCTCGAATGACTCCTGTGACCCTCCCATTTGCATGAAGGAATCCTCTCCCATTTGCAAATTACACGATCACTTGTGACATCTCCTCCTCGCGAGCCCTACACCCTCGTCTCTCTCCTGAAAGTAGCGACGGGATTGCCAGCGTACAGAGACCCAAAACTCCTTTCCCGTCGAAAATCTTCACCTGTCCTACCGTGACGCTGATGGGATTGAAGCATATGGAGACCTTTGAAACTCTCGTATATCTCTCCTGCGTCCGGGAAAGCTAACGACAAGATCACTTGTTTTGCTACAACATATCTAACTGGAACCCTCATCGTCTTGGAGTTTTTCCTTTTGGTTGTTCTCATCTTTTTGGTTCACAAAACATAGCAATTAGAAGGTCATGCTCACATTGGTTTATGGGAAACAACGCCCTTTTGTCCTACTTATTCCTGTTTGAGAGGCTCAATGGAACCAAAACCTCATTCTTACTTGTTTTTTCAAGCCAGACTAGGCAGCCACAGAAACGTCTATCGCCCCACTGTTCACCGCAAATCATCTTCTTTCTCGAATCACACCGCCCACTCTACCTATTCCTCTCCCTCTATAGTCACGATTAAGATATATATATATATATATATATATATATATATATATATATATATATATATATATATATATATATATTTATTTATTTATTTATTGTGGAAGGATTTGGGTGAATCTGAGTTGGGAATGTGTATGGCTCCTTCTGTACAAGTTTAAGAAATGTCTTGAAAGATTTGTTCTTATTTCTATACTTATCATTTTACTAATGCTATTGCTTGAAACTGATAGATCTAGGTAAACAGTCTTATTCCATATAAAATAAACTTATATTGCTAGATTTGTAAATATAAAAAAATTAAATGGCATGTACATAAATCTTCCAATATTTTGTAAGAGCTCGGTTTAACCATGGAAAAACTTCTGTTATGATGGACATCATATTTGGAAAAAGTTCAATAATATAATCCTTTTATTAACGGTTTTTTTTTAAAATTAGGTGCTTGATGATCACTTTTAAGTGAGGTGTACATCAAAATTTTATACTGTTATGAAATAATATTTTTTGTTCTCAACAGTCAAATGTGTTGTCGTTACAGTTCTAGTGCGAAAAGCAACATTGCGCATGTCAGAATGGTCGTTTATCGACAAAGAGCTGTAAACCATTGTTTTCAAACACACAAACCAACAAATAAATAGTTTATTCAAAACGGGGCAGAATAGTCGTTTATCCAGAATCATCTGTTTTACAACGTTAAACTAAACGGTCAGACGAATTATGTCAGGATGTACCATGCATCAACAGATTATCGGGATAAGTTTGGATAAGCTATGATTGCCCACAAATATACCCTTAATGTCAACAATTGTCAGCCCCATTCTAAATCTTATCATTATTTTGCAAATAATCAAATATAACTCTTAACTTAAATACACATGGTTTTAGGACAAAATTTTATTTTAATGTATTATAAACACTTTGAAATTTTAGATACTTTCAACCGGAGGGCACCTAAGTTTTGAACGTATCTATAGAATTTAAAATCAATATTATTCTTTAACAATTTTAACGATGACAGGAATCATAAAAAATATAGCTTTTTTCCTTCAAATATACAAAACATTGTAAGTCAAATATCATGAAGATCCTATAATTAAACTCATCTTCAATACATTTATAACTTCCACATTCAAGATTTTAAAGATCTAGTTCAGAGAATATTTGGTATAATTTTAAGAAGTATTTAAGTGATATCATGATCTAAATACTGTTCAATGCGCAGTCATATATTTTGATTGAAATATCCTCTAATTTTAATGAAATATGTTCTATTTTTCGGTCACATATCTTCGTATTGTGGTATAATTTTCATAAAAACAATTTAAAATAATTTCTGCAATAAATATATATACTTTGTATCAAATCAACTATTTACAAAATAAACCTTTTTAGACATTTTGGCGAGTTTATTCTTAATTTATTTTACATGTAAATTTAAAATTATTTTACTTAACAAGTTTTGAAAATTTTTGAAGTTTAAAATCAAACCTATATTGACCTCTATTTATATCCAACTGAAAATCTTATTACCTGTAAATTATATTTTGAAATTACGAGTAACCCAACTAGCTTTAAAAATGAAGGAAAATGATAATAAAATAATAAAATTACTCTCCACTTATACTCAGATGTATTATTATGAATAATTAATAATGAATAAAAAACCAGCTAAGAAATTTTGCCAACAAGAGTACGCATTATTTGGGAAAAAATATTACATCAGGACTTGCGTTCGGAGTCCAATGACAGGCGTCATATGTTAAATAGACGTACACTGATATTGGTCAGCGTTAAAAGTGGTGGGACCCACTTGACACATGACGCCCTGCTATTGGACTCCGGATGTATAGGGACCCTAAATGCATGGGAGTCCCAATGTTATATTTTTTCATTATTTGGAGCTTCTCTTGTGGTACTGATTCTTGATCCAGCTGATTCCCGTGCTTGTGCCGCTCTTCACCTTCTGCGCTCCGACTTTGGCTGCCGTCTTCGCATGATGGGCTCCGACCACCGCGGCCGACTTAGCCTTGCCCAGCCCGGCGGCGGCCGCGGCCTTCAAGTTCGCCGTTTTGTTCCCTTTGCTATTGGTGCTGCTGCCCCTGCCGTAGCCATCATCCATCCCACCGGAGCTCCACTGATCCGCCCAGGTTGGCGCTTCTGAACCCATTATCTCTAGAGTTTGAGAAGTGGCAGGGTTAACTTGTAATAATTCAAATATGGCTGGTTTGGCATGATTTGAAAATTCCAGTCATATAAATGGGCTATTTGCATGGTCGTTGAATTTAGAAAATATATTTCTAAAAATATGTGAAATTTAACTTGGATGTCTGTGGGAAGGTACACAGCAGAAGAGTGACTATTTAGAATCTTAATTATGAACGAAAATCCAACACACACTCAGATAATTAAAAAAAAGTATGCGAGATGTGACACCTCGATTTTTAAGTGGAAAAGATCTAGTTGAAATAATCTACTATGAATGGTGAGTACACGGTCCACCCTTCTCATGATTTAGAGAAGATTAAGTTATAAAGTTGCTCATTGTAAATGTATAGCAGTAATTTATCAATAATAGTCTTAGTGCGACTGTAATGAACGTAGTTCGTGGTGATGACATACTGTAAAGGTTGTAGTCAATTGCTAAGGATTATAGAAGTTTGTTGTTGTCGTCCAAAACTATCAAAATCTGAAATATAATATAAATTATATATATATATATATATATATATATATATATATATATATATATATATATATAATTTGCAATGTATATTTATATAAGAAAGGTTCTTTATTGCAGTTGGTAGTTGATTGGTTTCACTTGTGTGAAGTCGTGGGTTTAAATCCATCGACGAACTCTGGTTGCTAACAACATATCCTAATCACGGTGTAATAAATAACATCAAATGACTGGCGATAATATTTTTTTGCGACCGTCATATTCAGAATGTGACAACTTTTCTTGGACACCTAAAGTTTTCCTACATTTTATAAGGACAACCATTATATTTAGTGTAAAATTGTAAGTCTGCTCTATCGATTACGAGAAAAAAAGGTGTATATTAGCACTCACACACTCATAGTGAATTACTTAGTTTGGGCTAGACCTTGTGATTTTCTCCATTTTCAAGACTTTCTCACCTAAAAAATTTTAGTGCCCCCTCCTGCTATTTTCAAATTATTTGCGTGTGTTGAATCTTCGTACAATGCTAAGATGTTAAATTATCACTATATTACTGAGACTTCTCGGGCATGCAACAAGTAATAATAAAATTATTATTTTTCTGGACAATATTTTGTATTTACAGGCAATGAAATGAGTTGATATATTTAGATATTTTATAAATAAAATTATTATTTTCTTAAAATAGATATTTTATCTATAAATAATCACAGTAACACTAAGGGAGTATTTGGTATGATACCTTTAATAGGATTTAAGTTATATTTAGCTTAAATTCAACCAAACACCATAAATATGTTAGATAAATCGTCGTTAAGTTAAATCTAGTTTTTGCTTGTTCCATTAATTATTTCTGTATTTACTAAATCCACTTATTAGTTGGATTTAACAGATTTAGAAAAAAAAATATTTCAAATAGATTTATGTCAAAAACATCTCAAATAGATTTAACTGGATTTAACCTTAATTGAACTAAACATTATTTCAGATTTAATAATATTTAGATTTAGTAAATCCGAATTTACAGGATTTACAAAATCCTATTGTACTTAAATCTTCCTTGCAGCCAAGCACCACCTAAAGCATTTGTTTGTTTTGGTTATTCTCACTACAAGAATACAATCTTTTTGTGTGAAGACTTTATAGTCGTGTTTCTTATTGTTATCTCAACGTTACTAAAGTTTTAGTGGGCGCAAGATCTATCATAATAAAACAGAGATTTACAAATATACCACTAAATTCCTATGTGTTTACCTGTCTTACACCTAAATTTTAGTTTTTACATACGCGTCGTCTTATCTATAGAACAAAAGATGGCGGTATGAAAGATTTGGGTAATATAAATGCAAAATATTAAATTTATGCCTTAGATATGTTGGGTCTTCAATGATTCTCTTAAAATTAATAAATTTTTTGATAAAAAAATCAAACAATAATGGCAAGATTATGTATGTTTCTTCCAAAATATTTAAAAATAAAATCATGTATGAGCCTGAATCTTAAGAGTGACTTGAAAAGCTTGGCAGAAGAGTGCTCTCAAAGTTTGTTGGGTTATGCTGATCTTGAAGTGATCGATATCCTCATAATATTGAAATAACCAATTGTAAAAATCAATAGAAGGCATCTTCTCTCACTGAAATCAGATATTGAAGAATTTTTTAAATCAGAGATGAAGATCATAAAAATTGTATCAGGGAGTAAGCAGATTCATATCACTCATGATAAATTATTTTTTTCTGTGAGAATGTGGAATTGCAAAAATATATTCAGGTGATCCGAAGCTAACACAATTTTGAAAAGAAGCACACAAAATGAAAAATCACATAAAATATATGATTTAAAGAGGATAAATCCGTGAATTAAAAAAATTATATAGTGTCATACCACACCAAGAAATCCACTATGAAGAAAATGAGGAGATTTGTAAAAATTGCACTACACTCGGGCTTCTCTACACTTTGGAAACTTCAGAAAGGTCTTCCCATCTCCCTTAAAAAGAGATATCGAAATACACATGCATCGAATCAACAGAAATGACACTTTAAGCGGAGAACTACTCAAATTCGGTTACCAATGATGGGGCTCCGTGATAATGGCACTGCGGGGCTCCAATGTGCGACGAGGCATTCACTTCTAGATGCTACAGAGTCATTCTCTCGGGTTTTAAAATTATATTGGGCATGGAGACACTACCATCTAAATGCCAGGGCGCTAAGTATAAAAACAAAATTGACAACCCCCCTTTCGGGCAAATTCAACGTCAAGCTTGATCAGCGAAATAGAGAGCTCTGAGTGAACAATTGATTAACATAATTAGGCTCCATGAAAAAGTAATCTCCCAGTTGGAGACTGATTGCAAGATACTCCAAATCCGAAACATTTTCATAGTTATGAATTATAATGTGGCTCAACCCGGTCTCAACCTTCTTGAACTCTAACTACAGCTTAGCATAGCTTCAATTTTTTAACTATCATAAACTTAGTTAACATGTCTGTAAAATTTTGAGCAGTGTTATCTTCTCTAAAGGGAATTGAAAAACTTGTAGAAGTGAAAATTTGAAATGATACAATAGTTGAGCATGCTCTATCTTGGCTTGAAATATTTCATTATTTACTAGAAGGATGACATTCGTACTATCACCATGAAGCTTTTTATTCCCATGTTCCTTGTCAAGTTCTTCCATAAGGCGTGTAGTTAAATGATCTCCTTGATAGCCTTAGTACGAGTAATATACTCAGCTTCTATACTTGATAAAATAACAACCTTTCATGACTTAGAAACTCAACTCACAGTTGTGTTCCAATAAACAAAGACATATCATGTTGTACTTCTTATATCATCAATATATCTTATAAAATATGTATCTACATATCCCTATAGTTTAATCCCCACACTTCCAAAATAAAATACTTTGTTGATTGTTCTTCCCAAGTATTTAAGAATCTACTTCGCTGCCTCCTAATGATGTTTAGCTGGATTACTCAAGTATTAGCTGACTACTTTCACTACATGTGTAATATTTGATCTTGTTCATATGATTATATATAATAAACTTCTAACAACTCAAGAATGCAAGATTTTTTACATATATGTTGGCTCAGCTTTAGACTTAAAGGATTGTTCTTAAATATTTTAAAGTGTCTTTCTAATATGGTGCTAATTGATTTTGTCTTACTTATGTTGAATCCGTGTAGGACCTTGTCAACATATTTTACATGAGACAACTTCAATGTACATGCACTGATGTCCTTATTAATGCTCATACCACCGATCTTTTTTATTAAACCTAAATCCTTCATTTCACTCTCTTAATAATTGCTCCTTTAAATCTTGGATCTTCTCTATGTATAATCCTATAATCAGCATACCATTCTCATATAAAAGAGAAACATTATAATAATTATTAAAATATTTACGAAGAAAAAATGATCTGATTGACACTTCGTGTACTCACAGTCTGATCAAAAACTACCAAATCTCTTATACCACTATTTTGTTTCATGCTTCAAATCACAAAGATTTTTCTTTGGCATACAGACCATATCTTTATTTCTTAGAACTTCATATCTTCGTGGTTGTACCATGTACAATTCTTAAATCACCATGTAAACAAGTTATTTTTATATCTATATGTCCTATATATCGATAATAAGCACAACACAACTCTGATAGTTATCATCTTCACCGCGGAAAAAGTATCTCAGTGTAGTCAAATCCTTCCTTTTGCTGAAATCCCTTTATAACAAGCCTTGTCTTGTAGCACTCGCTATCATTCGTTTCTTCTTTCAATATGTAAACTCACCTATTGAGTAGGGTCTTTTAGCTTTGTCTTGTAGCACTCGCTATCTGGTAGTTTTGTTGATTCTTATGTTTGATTTGATATTAGTGACTATATCTCATCATCCATAGCAAGCTCCCACTATTTTGAGTCATCAAATTGAATGGCCTTATCATAAAACTGATGCACCATTATAAGAAAAAAATAAATGGTCTAATAAATGGGAATACCTCTATGTCAATCTAAAGATTTCACCAGGCCTCCTAATTTTAGTCGCACGGGTGTCTAAGGAACTTCATATTCAATAAAATTGTACTTCATAGATTTTGAATCAAACATATTTTCAGATCTTGCATCAACATAAACATATGATGCACTACCAAATACTTTCAAGCGAGATAGATTGATCTCTTTGTCACTCTAAGCTTCATCATATAAGTTTTCATTCAAAGGTAACTGTGGATCACGATTGATCAACTGCAATATTCACAATTTCTGCCCAAAATTAATTTGGTAAGCCTGGATGCAATCCCATAGTCCTGATACGCTCTGTGATGGTTCAACTCATGTGCTCATCAACACTATTTTATTGTGGTGTCCTTGGAATAATAAATTCATGTCTGATACATTCTGAAACACAATAACTCAAGAAGCCCTTATCATGATACTTAACAATTATTATCTTATCTAAGACATTTCAACCTCAAATCTGTCACATTCTAAACAAAGACTTTTCACTTTTTAAACATATCAAATACATTGGATTTATGTTTTTTAAAAATAGTCTCATACCTTTTTAGTGTGATAAAAAATAAACGGATAAAGTATAGAGAACATTTAATAGATTGATCTCGAGTACGACCCCAAAAATCAATATGCACTAACTTCAACATTGTAGACTTCAACTTTGACCAAATTTTAGAAAAAAAAAGTACTTTTTGCTTTGTCATTATTCACAAAAATGTAAATCTAAAAACTTTATACCATAAAGTTTGTTTTAAAAATAAGCACATTTTTGCATACCACCCATAAGGACATGCCTGCAACGCTAGTGACATGCATCAATCTTTATTCCAACAACTCCAATGGATTCATACATCTCATTAATATATAAAAAGTGATATTAATATCATCTCAAGAAGGTAACATTCCACTTTTTGTCACATTCCACTAATCTCCTGAAAAAAGTAGTCGTATATCAAGACCTTGCAAGCTGACTAACATAAATCAAAATTCTCATCAAATAAAGAGCATGTCTAATTTGATTAAGTTTTCAAATTGATTCATTTGACAAGTTATCAACCTCATCATTTCCAACAATACTACAGGCCTTGTTATATCCTAAATACTCCTTCCCTTAAACACCTTGAGTTAGGCTGTTAAAAAAACTAGAAGTTTGTGAATAGCTCATGTTTGATTTGTTTGTTAAGCATGCGAGTGAACATGATTAATTTTTTAGCTCGATTTATAAATGAACCAAATATAAAAAAATGTTTATTTGTTCGTATCTCGCTCATTTTGGTTTGAAATAATTAATAAATTAAATTATAATATTTATTTATATCTTTTTATATTTTTTATTTAAAATGATAAATTTATTATTTTAAAAATTATTTTTGTGGTATAATTATAAAAAATATATATAAGTTTAAGTGTTAGATATTTAAATACATAGGATTTGGGAGGTATGTATGTAAATGTCCCTAAAAATTAAAATAACATCTAGGTATACAGAAATTAGACCGGTTCCTTGTTGTAGCCAGTGGGAAGAAGAAAATGACTAAAATTCGGGATTTCACCGCACGCTTTCTTACGAGCTTCTTCATTCAACACTAATCCAATAATATCGTAAAAGTTTAACTTCATATTTCCCAAAGAGTTACTCATTGTAGTAACAAGTCCATCTCAACCATTCGATTGTGAAGATAAGAATATATGTTCCCTAACCATGTCATCAAATTTGATGCCAACAAAACAACTTATTTGTCAGTGATGAAGTTATTTAAGTGTTCAATCACAGAACTATCATTCACCATTTTCATATAAAAAAATATCTTCATTAAAAAAAATTATTTGAAAACAAAAACTTCTTATAAATTCTTTTTATTAGAGCCATAAAATTAACAATAGTCTTCTCATTCACAATGTTGAAAATAACAAATAAGGTAAGTGAAAGTCACATCAAATCTAGTATTGTTCGATAAAGAACTTTCTATTCTTCCAGAGTCCTTGATTCTGACTTTTTAGTGCTTCCTTCCAGTAGCAAATAAAGTTTAATTTGATATAATATATCAATAATTTGCATTTTATACAAGTACAATTTGAACCATTAAATTTCTCAATCTTATATCTCCCTTCATCGATCATTGCTTCCACTCAAATTAAAGAACTTTAGAATCTTACTCTAATATCACTTGTTGAGTGAGATGTGAAATTGTGAAAAACAAATTTGAGTGATCCAAAACAAAAAACTTTGAACAAATGCACACAAAATAAGAAAACCATAAAAAAAAACATATGATTTAACATTGAAAAAAAATGAAGAAAGAGAAAAAAATCACGGAGCCACACCACACCAAGAAATCCACATGAAAAAAAAGTGGAGAATTGTATAAATTACACCACACTAAAGCTTATCTACGCTTCTAAAAGTCTAGAATGCTCCTCTCCTCTACCTTACATAAGAAAAAAATTAAAATTCACACACATCCAATTGGAAAATTCAAAACTTTAGAACTTTTCAAATATAGTTACTAGTGTTGGGGCACCACAATAATGGCATTGCAGTAATCTATTGAGCACAAGGGTAGTGACTTCCAGACGATGCAGTGTCATGTTCTCGGGTTATAAATATGTAATGGGTGAGGTGGCATTATATTCCGAGCTCTAAGTACATAAGAATAATTTTGGCTGCCCCCAAACCCAAACATGGGAGACACCCCCCAACAAACTCGCCGGCAATTTGATTGATGAAATTGAGAATTTTGAGTGAAAAATTGATTAACACAATTAGTCTCCACATAATAACATCTTTAATGAGATGTAACAAACCTTAAATGACATCATAAAGTATTTTCATTTGGAATAGTTGGGCTAAGTCCACCAAATTTGTTAGAGGGTTGTGAGTTGGGCAAGTAGGTTGAGAAATATGAGTTGAACTAGCAATCTTAAAGTATTTTTAAATTAAGTTGTGATGGAAGACAAGCTTTAATATGATGGCAAGGAAATCATCTAAAATAAATATCTGCAAAGTGTTCAATTTTATGCTTTAAATTTTTTGTATAATGTCTCTGGTAGGTTATGATAGTAGCCCTTAATGGCCAACATTTTCTAAGAGTTAAACATTTCGAGCTTAGTTTTTTTTCCCCCATTTTATGCATCCAGTCCAACAATGATAGGCCTTGAGGGTTTACTTCTACTTGATTAAAACATCCTTAGTAAGAGTTTAATTTTTAGATTTCTAAGTGTTGGAGCAAGAGGATATGTTTTTATGAATACTACTCCTGCCACCCAAAAAATGATGTTACAAGGATGTTAGGATTTTCTTCTCACATATGATATTAATTTTTATTGTATTTGAAAATTTGCAATTATAGATAAAATGTTTTACGACATAGTTTTGCATGAAAACCCAACACATAAATAGAGGTACGAAAATTTTATTAAAGATATCAAAATTTTATTACAATCAGTATTCTTTCATCTACCTGTAGGCTTATGGAATATGTTTTTTGGTATTGCGAACCAAAAAAATGATGATTTTGAGTTGTTCCAAGTTTGAAACCGAGTGGAAATATTTTTTGTGCCATATTTTTCTATTATTTTCGATCAATTTTATTTGAAATAGGAATTAATATATTTTTCTTTTCAAAAATCTTAATATGACAAGTGGTTTTTATTTACAGATAACTTCGTCCTTGAGCCTTGGGTTTTAACTATTTCACAATATTATCTCTATTGACTTCAGCTTTATTAATAAATAAATCAACTTCATTCAAACTCATATTATGACTAGCATTTGCTGCTACAAAATTAATTAATTTTAAGGTTGGATAAGATGCCCTATAAGGAATTAGTTAGACTTTTAATTATGCAAATTGAGTAGTTCTAATTTTGATTTGCCAGCTACTTGTTTCATGGCTTTAATTTCAGCTGTCGATCCAACTCTAAAACAGAAATACCTTCATGAAAAGCAGGCCTAATTCGAACACCGAATTGATCTCCAGATAAGAATAATTGTTCATTAATATAAAAATTACATTAGTAGAAATATAAGTCAAAATTTCTCCGGATTGAGTCTCCACTATTGGTCAAGCAGTCATACTTCATTCAACTAAAAGGGAATTTAACATAGCAGCTCTTTCCAAAATCCGTGAATGCAAATAAAAAAAATCTCCTGGATCATGGATCAACAAAGCCTTCTCGGGGACTTTCTTAAGATTAAGAAAAAAAATAAAGAGGAATCTTATGGAAATATCATGGAATAATGTTTGATCCTATTCATGGTTATTTCGTAAATATCTTATCCCAAAAAGAGAAAGTTTGAAATAATTGGGACTCTTTCATAGATTGGATGCAGTTGCTAATTTATGATCTAGAATGTACAGACTGAAAACTTCATTTTCAGCTCTACAAAAAATTTTTGTTTCATTTACTTCGTTTTCATGGAAGTATTATTTTCCCAGAATGTATCATAATTTTTGGCCTAATTCTTCTTTGATGATCAATTCAATCCCTAATCGAAAAGATAAACTTTGGTTCTATTTTATCTCTTCAACAGGTTTAGTAATAAGCATAACGACCCTATTTTCTGATAGAGAGAACTTATAATTAGTTTTTCAGAAAATTTACAGATGAACAATTTCAATGAAATCTCTCAATCTCTTATTTTTACTATGTTCAACTCTAAGTATTCCTATCCGTAGTGTACATTAAATGAACATAAATGGTTATAACAGAGTTTCTATTATTTGTATTAATAGCTACTTTAAAAGGAATGTTTTTATGTGGTGCAAATAATTTAATAACTATCTTTGTAGCTTCAGAATGTTTCAAGTTATGCTTCCTCCTATTATTTGGATATACCACGAGAGATGTATGGTCTAATGAGACTACTACGAAATATTTATAAAAATATATAAATAAAAAAAAATCGTAGAGCATAAATAAGAAAAAAAAAATTCTTTATGTTAATTAAAACTATAAAGACATGTTCTTTTCTTTAATTGGAGATGACATGACTTTAAAACACTATTTCAATCTTTTCTAACAACGATAAAAGTAGTAATGATGGTGATTGAGTGATAATAATTAAATAATTACATCTAAGTTATGGTGGTCAAACAATAATAATCTAAAGATAACACACAAACAAATATGATCACAACATAGAGATCGAGCGACAATGGTCAAACTTTGTAGGTATTGGGGTTTGTTATCAAAATTGGTTGTTGAGTAGAGCTCTAAAGTTCTTTAAAAACCTAAGAACTTTAAAATTTTAAAACTATGACCCTTCATGAGAAAAATAAACTTTATTTATAATTTTTTAGAATGATATTTTAATTAATTGGGTAAAATCTGAAAAAACTTCATGAGACGACTCTTATATTATTTTCTTTAATTACGATTCATTTATTTAGGAATTAAATGTCTTAATGATATTATAATTAAGTGACATTAAACACATTTTAGATTTTTTCTCGACGAGATGCTCTATTTGACTATAAAAACACATAATTTATATGTTGTTTCACGTTTCAATTAATTTTCAAAAGTTTTAAACCATGCTTTAATTGACTGATTTAGGCTTATTTGGCATCGTATTTCACCCCTTTGGTGCTTTGAGTTCATCTCAAAGAGAGTTTTAAATTGACCATAATTTTATTAAAATTGACACACATCCCACATAGGATGAAATGACTCTTTTTGAAGATGATGTAATAATACACCCCAAAGACAATGACTTTCTTCGGGCTCCTAAAAGTCTCTCATTGTAGTATACCGCCGCGACCTACATGTTCTACAACTCGTTTAGCTTCTGTTGGCCCCTGCAGTCTACAGACTTCATCATAGCTAAGCACTATGGACTATGTAATCAACTATAATCTACGTGGCCCACAGCTTGTGAAGCTCCTGAATCCGACCCCTACGGCCCACGAAAGTCAACACAATTCACCACTACAACTTATGTGGCCCACAACTTGTGCAACTCCTAACTTCAGGCTTGCGACCTACAAACATCATCACAGCTCACCACTACGGTCTATGTGGTTCGTAGGTTGTGCATGTCTTATCTTTGGCCTCTATGGCCTACGAACATCATAACAGCTCAACACTACGGTCTACGTTACCAACTATGCCCTACGTGGCTCATAACTTATTCAGATCTCGACTCCGGCCACTGCGGCTTACAAACATCATCACAGCTCATCACCACGGCCTACGTGTAGTCCACAGCTTGTGAACCTTCCAACTCCAGCTCCTATAACTTACGAATTTCATCACACATCTCACCATTATAACTTACATGACCAACCACGGCCTATGTGATCCACAACTCGTCCAGCTCCCAACTCCGGATCTCGTAGCCTACGGATGTCATTATAGCTCACTACTACGGCATACATGACCAACTGTGAGGTCCACAGCTCATGCAGCTTCTGTCTACAGTCTCTGCACAACGGCTTACATTAAAGAGGGTAAAAAGAGGTCCACAATGATGGGTAATGTAAAAATTGTGGACCTCTGGGTATAAAGAGGTCCACAGCTCATGCATCTTTAGAATGGCTAAAAATTTATCTTTTCTAATTTATATTTATAAGAGCATCAAAATAAGTTTCAAGTCAAACATAACCAGCTTAGACTCTAATTTGCATGTACTAAACGTTCTAATTTTGAGGTGTTCATCATTTAACCCTTTGAATTTTATACCAAAATCCATGATTTCAAAAAGCCGTCTCCTTCTGAAACGACATTTTTTTCCAATCAACCTTGAGAAAAAAATCTACCTATTTGCTCCAAAGAACTTATTTTATATTTTTTGCAAAATATAAAGACAAATTACTTCAAAATAGACTCTAAAACCCTTAAATTTATTTTGAGATAGTGTATATAACATTTTTCCTATAAGAAATTCAAAAAATTTAAGACTCATCCCAATTATTAAAACTTGATCAGAATTCAAAATTGGTACTCTTTAGTTAAACTTTCTAATACTATAATTTTCTTAATATAAAAATTATATTTAGGATAGAGATAAAGCTTGCAGTAAGGGCAGCTAAAGATTTGCTCTGAACAATATATATGACAAATTAAAATATATAGAAAAATTAAAGAGGAAAATGTTAATAACAGGTCTGCTGCTTAGAGAGAGGAAGACAGATTAGACGTACCAGATAGAGAGAGAAAGATTGAAAGAGCGAAGAAGGGCTCTGAGCCTGCAGATGGCCTTCAAGAAGACGAAGAGAACCAGAAAAGGTTGACAAATATGAAGATGAATGAAGTCGGGGGTTGGGTTATGAATGCATGAATTTTTAGTCTAAATATTTTTGGAAGATTTACAAATATACCACTCAAGTTTTATGTATTTACATATTAACACCAAAATTTTAATTTTTACAAACATACTTTTCCTGTGTTTGAAAAGTTAGAATGAGATGTTTTTGATACGATATGAAAGAATTGGGTGGAATAAATGTAAAACTCAAAAGTTTAAAAGCTAAATGTGTAAATTCATAAAAGTTGTATGGTTTGCACGTAAATGCTCCAATATTATTTTAATGAAAGAAAGGAGAAAAAGAGAAAAACAGGGCGCAGTCTAGACTTTAAAGTTGACAAAGAAAAGTAAAATTTTCTGATAATGGAGGTCACGATTTTGACGTTTAGGTATGGGAATATGCGTGTGATTTTATGATTAAATTAACTCCAAATTGAAGAACAGCTTTTCAAATTATGTTAGGTTGTTTTGTAATGCAATCTAAAGATACTGTCATAATATATATATTGAAAATTAAAATTATATTTTAGGGTCACAAGTTGGTGTTATTTCTAAGAAATTAAATGACTTAGAGGTGAATTTAGTACAGGGATTCCTACCGAGTGATGAGATTTCTTATGGACAAGTAGGTGATTCTAATAATGCATTTTTAGAATTACTCAAAATTATAGCAAATAGGTATAACAATACATATTCCAATACAAATAACCCAAGCGAGAAAATCTACTCCAATTTTAATTGGAATAATATTAATCAAGGCGTAGAAAATTTGTAGTGGGATAGCAATGAATCTAATTTTATAATAAATTGGAGCAACCATGGTAGTGGTAACCCAAGACTAACTTACCCACGAGAACTCACCTCTAATCCCCAATTTATGGAGAAGAAATTATCTTTGGAAGAATTGGTACTTAATATGTGAAATCAGATATAGAGTTATGCTGCAGTCATACGTAGTATTAAAACATAATTAAAACACAATTAAGTTAATTACCTAACTCATGGAGTCAATGATCTCAAGGGATGTTACCAAATAACATATAAGCGAATCCAAATAACCAAAATGTAGAGAAGTGCAAAGTCATTAGACTATGAAGTGGGAAGGAGTTAGAGGAGGTTGTTAAGGAGGATCATCACAAATAAGAAGAACTAGAATTTGAAAGCTTTAGAGGAAAATATGTCCCTGATTCTATCCTAGACTTAAAAAAGATACCCTCTCCTCCGAAGATATTACAAGAGACCACCACCACCACATTTATCCATAGACTCATAAGCATTGGTTAGACTAGTAGTTCTCTAGATTTGTAAAGATATTTAAGAAGCTTATAATTAACTTCCCATTCATTTAATCTTTATAACAAATGTCTAGTTGTAAAAAAATTCATGAAAGACATCCTAAATTAAACAAAAAATAAATAAATAAATCATTGGGTGATTTTGAGACTGTTGCCCATGCAAAGAAGTGTATTGCTATCCTTAAAAAAAAAGCTATCATAAAAACTTAAACATCTAGGTTGTTATTCCATTCTTTGTGCTATAATAAAGAAGTAATTTTGGAAGAATTTTTGTGATTTAGGAGTCAGTATCAACACTACGGGAATTTAACTTATTACCAACGGTCAAATACCAACGGTAACGAACTAAAAACTATAGGTAATAAATTTACAGACGGTTTAACGATGGCTAAACTAACATAGCAAAAATGCTTGTCGGTAATAAAATTACCGACATATTTAGTGACAGTTTACATTAACCGACGGGTACTCGATGTACCATAGCCTTCACTAGAGATCCAAAAACATGTCATGTTTAACCATAGCTTGATTGTCAGTAACTTAACCAACTCATATGTCTATAGGAAAAGTGTTGCACTTATGTTGGAAAAGTGTCACAGTTATGTCGATAAATTTCGCGCAATTGTCGGTTAACCATGGGAATTTATCCACGGTTTTGTTCTTAGAAAAAGTGAAGCATTTAGTCTAGATGTCGTTTGTTCAATAGACCATCGGTAAGCCGTTGAAAACCTGTACCATCATAAAAAAAAATTGAAAGCCCCCTTAAACACTACAATCTACACACATGCAATCATAATAATGCAATAATAATGCAACATGTCATAATAATGAAACTAATTAACACATAAATCATATACAAAAATAAAAGAATAGCAATTTTATTAAACCAATGAAATGTATATCAGTACAAATAAAATAATATTCGCTAATAATAAAGTGCTTAACATACAAAAAAAGCCCTACTCATCATCCTCCTCTACCCTCTCCTCATCATCATCATCCTCACTCTCATCCTGCACTAGTTCCTTCCATTTCTACAGTTCATAACGCATCACTATTTCGATCTCTGCCCTCGTCTCCAATCTCAAGGAGGTTATCTGGGCAGCAATCTCAATAGCAACCTGGCAACACATTTCCTCCTCCTGTGCTGTAGAAGTAGATGCACCGGATGTGCTAGAGGCAGGGCAGGCATCATAGGTTGGGGCCTGGAACCCCAACCCGTAGACCATGCCATTCTTTTTCTCGTTGACAACCTCCCTCCATAGGTCATGCTCAGAAAGATCATGAGATGTCTTTGAACCACAGCTCGATTGTTGATTTTAGCTCTCATTGAGCTGAGCCTCTGGAAGGCCTCCTAAAAAACATATGATTAGAAAAAAGTGAGAGACTAAATAAATTTTGATAGTTTTTTGAATTCTATTCTCATTAATCTGATGAATTACCTAGATCACCTGAGATATGTTGTCCACCCAGGACTGATCTGATTGTCGTCTATGGGTGTGCTCGTGTAACTTTATAGAATTTGGCTCTTGTCCTTTCTCCAGTGTCTGTCAGTGTAATGGAATAGTTAGCATACATTAATGTAAAATAAGATTTAATGAAAAATACTAAGTCGTACTAGCCTCCTCTTGTACTATGTATGTGGGAGCACTCCATCGTTGTGCTTCGAGGTATCCCATACCCCCGCAGTCAGTGCAGTGATTCTGCTTTGCCTGCTTCCTCTTCTTCTGATACTCGGGAGAATCTCGGGCCCTGGTCAGTGCGATAAACACATCCTTGCTGAGCCACAAGGGGTGATCACAAGATCAACATACATCATCGAACTGGTCGCACAGACGATCACTCACCTTACGCTCAAAGTTTCTGTGGATGCGTGCCTCCTCGGGAGGGTAGAACCATTTTTTCTGTAAATTGAATTAGAAATTTTTAGATTAAAAACAATAAATCAATAATTGTAATTACTATTTTTGAGGTTTACCTTAAACTCCCCAAACCACTATCTCAAACTGACTTCGGGATCTCCCTCCAGGATAAGTACCGGTGATTGTACTTGCTCTTAATTATGTCTCTGATGGAATGGATGTCCAATATGGGGGGACTAAAATTTGAAAATAATATATGATTGGCTCTCTATTAAATTAAAAAAATTGAGGTAGTAATGTCAGAATTAAATTAAAAATTACATGTTCCCACTACCCAGAGCTGATGATGGCTACTTGAACTGGACATCGCATCAATAGTCGTTGATGTAGACAGTGTTGGTGTTGCTGTGGTCACAGCTGGTGGGTGTGATAGTGTCATGGTTGCAGCTCGTGGCTGTGATAGTGTCAGGGCTGGTGGCGGTGGAGGTGTCGTGGTTGGTGGCAGTAGTGGTGTCATGGTCACGACTGATGGAGGTCTTGCTGTGATGGTTAGGGCTGGAGGTGGAGTCAGTGTGGTGTTCTTTGTATCACCTCGTCCATGACCTCGTCTGCTGATGACATCCCCCAAGGTGGCACGTCCCCCGATAGGGGGAGATTTCCCCTAGCGCCATAAATCATCTACAAGTAAAAAATTAAATTTAATTAGTGCTACATACTACTAAAGGTGAAAGTATAATAATATGCAGTAAAAAGAAAAGGCAACATTAAATTGCATGCAATCTATTGACTACTAAAGTTGAAAACATAAGAGTACATAATATATGAAAGATAAAACTATAAAGTGCAATCTACAAATACTGAAATAAAAAACACAAAAGTACAAAGTAAAAAAATAAAACTTACACATCTTAGTTAACCTCATCTGATGAGTCACTTAAGGATGTAGTTAAAATTACTTCATCAAACAATCACCAGAATCATGCTCATCGATATTAATTTCTTTGTGTTCATCATTAATATCGACTAAATTTACCTCTTCATCGGTAGTATTAAGTTGAATATATGAATCTATCATTCTAATTTCCTGATGAGCATGTTTAATTTAATTTTGAATATCAATAGTCATTGTAGGTTTACCTGTTATGACTACTGCCCACTCAACTTTGTCTTCTATTCTATGGAAATATGGAAGATAAATACCAGACTTGCTTTCCTTGCTAAAATGAACGATCAAATTTACCATATCTATTGTTCACTATTACTTCTACGATATAATAAGGGTTGATAACCCTTGTTCCACGATTAGGAATGTGATCAAACCAGTCACAATTGAATGGCAATACTCTCTCACCAATAGATACATCATAAGATAATTCAACAACATCTTTAAGAATCCTATAGTAATATATCTTATAGTATGATTTATTGTTTGCTTTAACACAAATGCAGAATTACAAGTCATTTTTCTTCCTTCTGATCAATACCTCGTATGAAACTTGTAGTCATTTACATTATAAATTTACCAAATTTTAATTGTGCGCATGGATCCCCAAGTAAGATATAACATGCCTCGATCTGTTACTCTATTGTTCATATCAAGCACCCAGTAATTCATAAATATCTCATTTGTTATTAAAGATACCTAATAACAATTATTTTAGATGTTCGATAGTATTGTTAAACACTAAATTACATGTGTTGTGAACCATCAGAAGAAATTATTCTCTATCTCCTGGCTTGTGACATCATCTTCAATTAAGTACAATGAATCTAAGAATAAATTGTTACCACCATGAAAAAATTATGGATTAGTCCATCATTATATTTTCACTTGGAAGAGTGAACTATTAATATAATTTAGTGTCTTACTCAATAAAAATTTGAACTTCGTCTTAATTTAGAAGAACATAAAATGTTGCTGATCGAAGTTCTTGATCACTGAGATAACATGTTGTGCACCTCCATGTTGTTTCACCAAATTGCTGAAAAACTAAAAGTGTTGAGAGAGGCACCACACCCAATTACGTGGACTCTTCTAGCACAAAATAATAGGAGCATAAAGTGGTGGTCACCTGCAGTAAATATCCTCACATATGAATCTTTCTGGTCGTGCTTCTTGATAGTTCACTTTAATTTATTCAAAAATCTGTAATGTAATTATTTTACAATAATATTTATGAAGTAGTACCCAGAAAGTTTATTAAAAAAAATATTAATATGTACCTCTCAATGGATACATCCATTGATGTTGTATTGGTCTTCCAAGTAAGGCTTCGTGTGGTAGGTGTACCGGTAGATGCTCCATGGAGTCAAAAAAATTAGGTGAGAATATTCTTTTGAGCTTGAGTTTGCTTCTAACTGTCTTATGCCAGCTACATTCAAATGGGTGACATGCATCTGCTCGAATAACAGAATGATTTCAATCAGTGGATTTAATATATCACTCGAAAAGCAGCTAAATGCCATTGGAAACAAATTTTGAAGAAAAATATGACAATCGTGGCCTTTCATTCCAAATATCTTTCTATTCTCAAATTTGTAGCATAAATATGCTGGCATCCTTTTTTTTATATATCACATGTGTAGGATGTCCACTCGAGCGCATCGAGGTCGTACTTTATGCAAATAAGTCACCCGTAGCTCCAAACATCCATTTGTGATCTTTTGGTGCGTGTTGAGGGGCACGCAACCGGGGTCATTCTGCTAGACTTTGGCTTTCGCTTAGGCGAAGGCCGGTCGACATTTTGCACGTCTGATGGCTTCGGTCGGGCCAACATGTGTTATTCGTCTCGCCGCGCGCGAAATTTAGCTTGAATTGGCCCGATCGTCATCGAAGTTGTCTAGATGACCCCTGTCGACGAGACGGACCATGCGAGTGTGTCCAGGACATCGATATTACCTAGGAAGGATGTCTATTTTGCTACGGCCTAGCAAGCGAGGTAAAAATTGTGCAAATTATTGTTTTAGCCCGATTGTCAAAAAGTCACCCGAATGACTTCAAATGACGAAACAGATCACACGATTGTGTCCAGGACGTCGATTTTACCTAGGAGGATGTTCATTTTGCTACAACACCGCGGGCGGGCATAAAATATGTGAATTATTCTTTTTTGGCCCAATTGGTCAAAAAGTGGCCCGAGCGGCACCGAAAGGCCCTAGAGAATCCCGAACGACGAAAAGAACCATACAATTATGTCTGGAATGTCAATATTACTTAGGGAGGGCGTCTATTTCGCCACAACTTGGCGGGCGGGACAACAATACACAAATTATCGTTTTTTGGCCCAATAGTCGAAAAAGTAGCTCGGACAACCCCGAACGACCCCGGATGACTAAACGGACAGTGTCATTGCGTCCGGAACGCCGATTTTAGCCAAGAATGACATTTGCTTCGCTGTGAGGACGTGTGCATGTTAAAATTACACGGAGGATAATTATGATGATGATAATAATAATATATATATATATATATATATATATATATTATTATTATCATAATTATCCTATAAAATATACGCTCCTCTCTCTCTCTCCCGTGGATCGGTTCGCGAACTCAGCCACCAGCCTCCCCCTTCGCGAACCCTAGCTTATCGCGCAACGATCCTCGCCGCGAGCCTCACCGGCGGCGCTCCCTCCAGCCGGCCGTCGGCACCCTGCCAGCAGGCTCTCCTCCATCTTCTTCCAGCTCGTGTGCGAAGCTCCCCGAGCTCTCTCTCCTACCTCTTTCTTCTTCTCGGTCGGCCACATGTCGTGCTCCCCCGCTGGTCCATCTCGCCGGCATCTCTCCTCTTCGACGAACTCCCTCAACGCCAGTCCTCCTCACAGGCGAAGCCCGACGCCGCCGGCCATGCGTCGAGCTTCTCCTCCAGCCGCCGACGACTTTAGCTCCTCCCTCAGTCCGCCACTTACTCGCCGGAAAACAAGGCAGCAACCACCTCTTCCTCGCCGACTTTTTGCCTCACCGGCATCGCATTTACACCGGAGAAAATCAGCGAGGAGAGCGTCGAATTTTTGGGCTCTCCTTCGCATTTTCTTCGCTCCCGGTGTGCACCGTCGGCGAGCTAACCCCTCAACCTCACCGTCCTATCCTCCCGGCGACCGGAGACTTCGCCGGAGCATTTCACGGTCGATGGACAGCGAGGATATCGCTATTCGAGGAGGTGAGAGCGTCTTTTACCACGTGTTTTCCCCTCTTTCGTCGTCGTCGGGAGACCCCTCTCGTGAAGGTATATGTGATGTTTGCATTTCCATATGCTATGATCTTTTATTTTAGGATGCTTTGCATACCTCACTACGTCCTATTTTCCTCGTTGCATGATTCATTGTGAGGTGCGTTGGCGCATGGACCTAACACCGGCGGTTCGCCGGAAACGTGGGCTCTCCTTCAGCATAAAGAGAACGCGTCTTCAACCGTCACAGTGGTGAGATTTTCTGATCCCTTAGCCGGCCATAGGCTTAGTCCGGTCTAGGCAAGTGGGTTTGATCGCCCACGTGGGGTGGAGGTGCTGGACGACATGTCGACCGGTCGAGCCGCCTATGTGATGGATCGTTGATTTACCTAGAGTGAGCCGTAAGTTAGGAATCCTGTGCGTTGGCCAATTCCTATTCGTAGCTGTTGACCTCATTTTTGATGAGGTCTTCTCTTCTTCTCTTTAGTACTTAGGATCTAGCCTTAGGCTTTTCCTTTGACTATCTTAGAGGACTAGAATTGGGATCCACCATCTAGAATTTTAAACCACTTCTTAACTCCCCGCAAACTCCACAAACTTGATCGTAGACCCCTAATCACCTAGAGGGTTGAAATCAAATGTGGAAGTTTAAAGGATGAGTTCCTATAGGACTCTTTGGCCTTAGGATCGCCTACAGGTAGCTCGGTGCAGTGAAGGGTTGACTTGCACACACACTACACTTTCACACACCTCCTAAAACACACCCATACCCGACTTGACCTCCGACTCATGTAGGTGATTCACATGGATGGTCCTTAACCCCTAAGCCCTCGGCTAAGAGGGTTAGGAACAACATGGTGAATGCCTCAAAATGAGTCCCTTCATGGCTCGTGTGGGCTTGATATGGCTTCATGGCTCAACAAAAATGATTTCATTTCACTTACATCCACCCAATCTTCAATTTTCCAAATTTTCAATTTTTGACCCCGGGACCCAACACCCGCTAACCTACTCAAAGCACCGAATAGCCCGAATTTCTCAAAAAATTTCCAAATCACCCAAATTTCTCCAAAATCAATCTCAAACATTTCCACATCACTTAAATTGATCATCCATAACCAAAAATGCCAAAAATTCCAAAAATACCCCCCAATACCTTCCAAATACCCAAAATACCCCTTTTGACCCAAAAATCCAAAAATTCAGAAAATTCCCAAAAATTCCAGAAAATCCCAAATATTCCCAATTTCATTTTGTTCAACTACACCATGGGCCAATTTTGTCAATTTACCCCACTTTTATCAAAACCCCAATTTGACCCATTTTAACCCAAAGTAAACCCAATGTCAAACCAAATCTACCCAATTGACCCCAATTTTGGTCCAATTCAATTCTAAACTTCAATTCAACATCCCCAACACCAATCTAGACCAAATACAAGCCCAATTTGAGTGGCATTGGGATCCAATTTCACTTTTGGCCTTAAAGCCCAATTTGGACCTATGACCCAAACCTAACCCAAACTCACCCAATTCAACTCCAATTAACCCCAAATCTTTTCTAAACCTTCCTTGACATCCCCATAAACAAAACACTAGCATGATTTGCCCAAAATTTAGACCCAAACCCCACTCAAATTCAACCCAAAATCAAAAAGCCCAATTTTGACCTAAACCTAAACCTAGCCCAAATGAGCCCAAATCCTAAAATCAAAACCTAACCAAAGCCAAAACCTCTTTGAAACACTCCCATAAATATTTCTCAACATTTATTTTACATCAATTTCAACCCTAGCCCAACATTGGCCCAAGTTAGCCCAATTTGACCTACATAGGCTCACTTGCCAATTAAACCCAAATTCAAACCAATTCAAACCCAAATCACCTCAAACTTGTTTTAAATCACTCATGAAGCATCCCTAAACCAAGCTCAACAATTATTTGGCCCAAGCCTTTACCAAAATCTCATCCCAAAATCCATTTTAAATTTAAAAGCCCACTTCCCTAAACCTCCACTAAAAGCCCATTTCCACCAAACATAAAAGCCCAAATTTGGCCCTAAAGCCCACATGACATTTCCATTTGTCATCCATTTAATCAAAGCCATTCCCTAAGTTATAATTCCATCATCAAACAATTCCAAATCAAGCCCCATACAAATTCACACCAAAATATCCAAAATTCTTAAAACCCATTTTTATGAAATTGACCCAACCTTTTCCCAAGCCAAATGGAGCCATAAACAAGCCATTCTCAAGCCACATGAAGCCATGAGGGCTTTGACTTGTCATTAGTCCATTTATGGCAAGAAGAGGGGGTTCTTTCTTAAACCTCCTTTAACCTTTTTTTACCTTAAGCATGTCACACACTAAACCATGCTTAGCCACCTCACCATGGATGGAGACTTCACCACTCCATAGCAGCTGACCCAACTGATCCTCTCAGCCCAAAATCAGGCCATGGGGAGGTGCACCCAACCCAAACCAATGGGTTGACCAAATTGAAGCCAAAATGACCCCTTCCCCATTCCATTTTGATTCAACCACTTTACACATGGCAGCCACCGATCGCCTTCACAAACATCAAGCCCCGACCCACTCGACCCTGAGGGTGACCCATGCCTGCCGGCCAGCCACCCGATCGCCGGAAAACACCATGGCCGAAAGCTCACATATGAGCCAACATTGGAATTCTCCATTGCTGACTTGTCCCAACCCAAATGGATAGCATGGCCGTTCTTCCCTTGACCTAAGCAGTCGATCCCAACCATTAAACCCCCCGGGAGAGCCTCCAGCCATGCCTATTTAAACACCACCCCTCACGGCCATGAAAGGAGAGTTGCAAAAACCTTGCCAAAACTGCGCCAAAATTGTTCCGGACCCCTCCTCATACACGAGCACTTGATCCCCAGGTGAGATCTCCCCGCCATTTCTTCTCCGCGAGCTCGATTTCGCAGTTGAAATCCAAGCCCAAAACCGGGACACTCCTCCACAGTGAGCCAATCCCCAAATTGATTGTCTCTACACCTTCACCGGACCGAGGGAAGGTGTCCACCGCAAAAGCCCCATCTCCGAGTCACCCGAGTTGCTCCGACCTCTAAGCTTTGTGATCGGCTGTGGTTGAAGTCCAACACTAGACAATTCACTGGACCAGGAGACTTCATCCGGAGCTTGCTAGGACCCAATCGAAGGTGCGACGAACTCTCGGATCGAAGCCACACTTCTCCGAGCAAAGGTATGAGCTAATTCTTCATCCCGAGCTTATGGAGATTCTCCATTTCAAATGCCTTAATTTCGATGCATGTTTACCAGTATGGATGTGTTCGTCTCTTGAAGACGAATCCATAGAAGCATAAGAACACGAAAATCCATTGAGAATCGAGTGAGTTCTTAGGGTTAGAGTGTGGACGGTCACGGGATCACACCGGTCATGGACGATGAACGGATGCCGTCCATTTAATACACGCGCGCACGGACGGCGGGGATCGCGCCGGATGAGAAGACGGAGCGATACGGCGGGTCCCGGAGCGCCGACGCGGATGGCGGCGTCGAATGGAATCGTGACGCGTGTGCCTTCGGAGACGTTAAGGTTGACGCGGCGCCGCGTCACTTAAGTAGATAAATAGGGATATTTTCTATTTATTTAATTCCAGAACTTTAAAAATTCATAACTTTGTGTAGAAAAATCACAAAAATAAAATAAAAATACCCTCTTGCTCAGTGAATAGAGGAGAATAATGTGGAAAAGAAATTAATTAATTTTGTCCAGTATTTTATTTTTAATTAATTATTTACTCCCTGCATTGTTTTAATTCTCCATGCATGTATACAATTCACCATGGCATGAGACTATAGGGCTTTTGAAGCCTCCGAACTTAGGGACATTCCCTGAATTTTCCAAGGTCGAAGGCCATCTCTGTGAAAAGTTATTGATTTTTCAAATGCATGTTGCTGCTTTAAGTATTTTAATTTCAAAAATTAGCATGTTGTGAAATAAATTCTAGGAAAATTTGGTGATGTTCCTTATGACCAGAGAACCCTAGGAAAAATAGGATTTGAGTTAATTCACTTAGATTAACCCTAATTGGCTTAAACACCCAAAATAGGTTTCTAATTAATTAGAGTTAACCATAGATCAAATTGACTTGAAATTAATTCTCCACTGACCTTTAGGATCAGAGGAACCCATCATAAAAATTTGAGGTCAATTGGACTTGGTTAGCCCCACTAATTGGGTTAATTAAGCCACTTAGTCATTTTAAATTTTAAAAATTCATAACTTTCAAAATATCTTTCAAAAATTCACCAAATTGGTTTTGGAGTCTCTCTGATATCAGGGGAGTTTAAGAAAATTAAAATTTCAATTTTCTAAAAAAGTTGATTTTTAATATTATTTTAATATTTTTAATAATTAAAAAATAATAAAAATCACAAAAATAATAAAATTCACCAAAATGTCATATTTTGAATTTCAATCACTTAGGAACAAGTCCCATATTTTTCCTAGGTCTATTTAGTGAGATATTAATTTTTAAAGCTCTAGAGTAATTTTAAAATTAAAAAAATGTATTTTCTAGCATTTTCACCAAAATAATTATAATAAATCAAAGAAAAATAAGAAAATTGTAAAGTTTGGTTCTCTGGAATCCTTGATATCAGAGAGAATTTTAAAAATTATAAAATTTGTTTTTCAACATTTATTTTATTTTTAAATTAATTAATACTCCAGAACTTAGAATAATTCTAATAAATAAAATATAATTCAAAAAATTACAAAATTTGATCCAAGTGGTCCTCTGGTCATTAGGAATGTCCCCTAATTTTCTTAAGGACAGAAACTTTCCCTTGGTCATATTATTGAATTTTCCTTGGAAATTTCTATTTTCTACAAAAAATAATTATATAAATAAATTAAATACAGAAAAATCACATTTTCTCCTCTCATGTCTTTATTGACACATAAATGAAGTCACATAAAAATTTCAAGTTCATTTGAGTTCAATTTAGTGAGTTATGAAATTATTAGGCTTAAAGGGCAAAATGGTAATTAAAATTTTAACCCTTAATTAAAACTTTAGGTTTAATAAAAATTAACAAGTAAAATATTTGATCCTAATCTGATTTGGATGATTGAAATTTAATAATTAAAGAGTAGAAACCCATTAAGCAATTTAAAATGATTAAACTTTAATTAAATAATTAATTGAATTTGGAAGAATAATAAAATTGGAATTATTAAAATAGGGATATTATTAGGAAGAGGTTTATTCTTTAATTTAAAAATCCCTAAATTAATCATCTCATTAATATTCAACTCTTAATTAAAATGATAACTCAAATTTAAAATATTAAAAGACTTAATCATTAAACTAAAATTAAATCATTAAACTCTTTCAAAAATTTCAATTAAAATTAAATTGAATTAAATTAAAAATTAAATTAAATTAAGTAAATCAAATTAAAATTAAATTAAATTAAATTAAGATTAAAAGTTGAATTAAATTAAATTAAATTAAATTAAATTAAATAAACAAATTAAATTAAATTAAATGAATTAAATAAATTAAATTAAATAAATAAAATTAAATTAAATTAAATTAAATTAAATTAAATAAATAAATTAAATTAAATTAAATAAATTAAATTAAATTAAATTAAATTAAATTAAATTAAATTAAATTAAATTAAATTAAAAATTAAATCAAATCAAACTAAATTGAATTAAATTAAATCAAATCAAACTAAATTGAATTAAATTGAATTAAATTAAATTAAATTAAAAATTAAATTAAATTAAATTAAGTTGAATTAAATAACATCACCTAAGACATAAAGAACTCAAAAATAAATCTAAGATAACTCGAACACTATTCCAAACTTAAATCATTAATTTGAACTTAAATTTGAATCACGAAACCATTTGAACACCAATTTACCCTCAAGAGCTTTAGTTATCATAACTCCTAAACAGAATATAAAATGAAATGTTACTTCACTTATAGGATATTCAAATGTCCTAGTTCACTGAGTAAGTTAACAAAAAATCGAAAACCTCGGACGATCGATTCACTTACACAATTAAATTCATTTGGACTTAAAACAATCCTAAGAATATTGAAAAGATGTTTAAGATTCTTCTTAAGCACTTCCTCAATATGATAGGATATTTATAAGAACAATTGAACTTAGTTGTTCTTTGATGAAGAAAATCGTCTTCAAACCAAAAACACAAAGAACCTAGATGTCATAGGAAATGACTAGCTATAGGATTAGGAATTTGGTAGAAAACCATAACCCTTTCCCTTAGCTTTACCTGAGAAATTGCTATGAATGCTTAAATGCTCTAAATTGTATTTTAAGTGCGAGCTTGGGATGACGGGAAGACCCTCCGAGTACGCTTTTATTTTATTGCAATTTATTTTACTGAAATTTATTTAATCGCATCGCACTTACTTTTCTTGCATGATAAATAACGATTGCATGAAAACCTACACCTTTAGGACAGAAACCAAAACTGAAACCCAAAATTAAAATAAAAGACACTACAAGATAAAATTCACCTCCACAACATTTCAAAATATAAAACAACTCAAAATTTAATCACAAACAGAACACAAAACTACAATTACAACTAAATTAAAACGTCTTGTTGGATGATCGGGAATATCTCGGATGATGTAACCTACGTGTTGCTAACGGGATTTCCCACGGTCTAAATGAAAGTGTGGAACTCATTCAGTTGAGTTTAACAAATTCATCTGGACTAAGTGAATCCGATAAAAATAATGATGCCGGAAGGATGGAACCGTGGGATCTTAGCCAGGTGTCGTTATAATCAACTTTAAGATTTGTTTTAATTAAAACACAAAAAACACTTGGAAATTAAAACTTCTCTAAGCCAGAACACTTCTCTCATCTCTTGATTTATGATTTCTAAAACTAAACCTCTGCAACAACAAGGAGCTCGGAGCATGGTGGGCAGCACGGCCATCGTCGTCAGCAAAACTTGAACCTACATCAACAAAACTTTCCTAGAATTAAATAACAAAGCCATAGGACTTCGAGGTAGTTCGCCTGAGTGCAACATAAATCCTCAACTCTTCGTTAGGCATCCGCATTGCAAATTAAGCCCTAACCGGTCTTAGGATTCCGAGGTAGTCGTCCGATACGACATAAACCCTCATATCTTCTAGGCAATTTGTATGATTCTATCATATAAATATAAGCCCTAATTAACTAAATTGGCAAGATTAAAACATTAAATAAACATTAGGACTTTCCTAAATCCAAGCCAAACAATAGGATAGTCGGGAGATTACCGAAGTCCGCTTCGAATCCGTGATCTCTTCTACTTTTCTTCCTTTGAATTCCCAAAATAAAAATGTTCTAAATTTGATCCATTCCCTATTGAAATTTCCAAAATTCAATCCTTTTGAAAACTTAAACTTTGAAATCCTTGAGAGCGAATTATTGATTATTATCGAGAGTTTTCTTAGGTGATTCCCGTCACTTAAGATGTAATTAACTATAGGGGCTTGCCCTTATAGGGAACTTTAAGAACCGGGTAATATAAACCCCGTTTAATAGTTTCATATTAAGCGAGGGAATTTGTCGGCTTATAAAATTGGTTCGCAGACCAAACGGATATCACAAACCTTTCTAGTTTATTTAATCGAGCCCTATTATCAAGCAGTGTGTCCATTCTTCGGGATAGATACACGGTTTGTGGTGCGGCGCTCGTTTATATAAACTATTCGGGATGTGAGATCAGTTTGATTTCATATCTTAAAATTTTCAAATTTAAAATTATTTTCAAAATCAAATACTACTTTTCAAATTATTTATTTAAATTAAATTAAAATTCGCCGACAATTTCTGTAGGCAACTCCCTTTTCAAAATAAAACACATAACCTAAAATATGCCGACAGTAGCCGAGCGATTTTCTGTTGTGAGCTTTAGACCTTAGCCCCTCCGGGTTGGAATCCCAATTTCCCACAGTTTTGGTGCTCCTAATCTCCCTTGGAGGGATTAGTTGAGTTCGATTTTAGAGGACAGAAAAAACTTTGTAGCTCGTCCATCCTATAAGATCGTGGGCGTTCGTAGAGTGAGAAAAGCTTTGTAGCTAGTCTGCCATACGAACGGTGGTGAATTTTTCCTACGAGAAATCGGAAGGTGAAGCCCTCCACATAACCACATCGAAACTGGAGGCGGCGATGCCGCACATCCAAGAGTGTCAACCTTAGGTTCCTATGTGAGGTCGTTAGGACGAGTTCGATATTCCGTCAAGCGTTGGGGTTGTGTTGCATGTGCATGGTCCACCTTGTTGTATTCTTTTGCATGTGACCACTTGTTACATCATATTGCATGTTGGTCTGCTTGCATGTTGCATCATATCCTGTGCATGGTTAATTGCATAAGCACTATCACTTATTTGTGTTGCATTTGCTCGGGCCACTGCCGTCACGGCATGCCCATCTCCGGGTCACTGCCTCCTCGGCATACCCATCTTTGGGCCGCTGCCGCTACGGTATGCCCGCTCCGTCTGAGTCACCGCCTTTACGGCATACTCCACCTTCACCACTTTGGTGTATCTATCATATGACTGTTGCATATTTTGTTTGTTTGCATGTGTGCTCGGTGAGTGCCTCTCGGGTAAGGTGTAAATCCTCTTTATAGGTATCCTTTTACTCGATACAAACTCACTTGTAGCCGGTGTCTACTAGTTGCATGACGCCCCAGGTCCCCGGGCAGGTGTAATTCCTCTTCATAGGTAGCATGTTTTCAACTGTACATCCTGTTTGTGTGTCATGTTGCATGTGACATCATTGCATTCATTTGTATGATGTGTGTTCGTTCTTTTGGGCACCCGTTGTGATTGCTTCGTACTTTGGTCGAGCAGTCATAATGTGAGCTTCTTGCATGACTGTTTGCTTACCCATTCCTCTATGGCTTATCCTACTAGTTAGGAGAGTGACCATGTGTTGGTCGCGAAGCCTTAACGAGCATTGCTTGCTGGGTTGATCCCAATGAGCAATGTGAGTTAAGTCATCGGGATCGGCACAAGTACGACTGTGCTAAGGATCCAATGGATCTAACTTGTGTCACCCCTCTTCTTGACGCCCTTTAGATCCTTCGGATCTTTAGGATGGGGCCTGTGCGGCGACCCTGTCAAAGTCATACTATACCCAGATCTACCCTGCACTTAGGTACTAGATTTGTGCGCTCTCCGTTAGATTGTGTGCTAGGGTAGGATTAGGTTGCTAGGTAGTCTTTTGATGCCTGATTATTGTTCTTTGCTGGATTGGTTGCCCTAGCCAGGCATCTTTCTTTTGCATTGTGCTTGTTGTGTGACTGCATGCTTCATATGTGTGGTAGTGTGTTAAGACGCATTTCTGCAGGGAGCCATGCCTATTTATATGCACACACATGTACCGCTATGGGTGGAGCATGTGATGCTTTCTGACACTTTTGCTTGCAGGTGCTAATAGCTCCCCCACTTATAAGGCATGGCTCATTATACGTCATTTGCATGTGAGTTTTCCCTCTAATACTTGTTTTCGCGCAAGATTGAGTCTTTTTTCTTTTCCTTTGTACTTTTAGAGTCTAGGAGAGTTCTGTAGTAAAAATAATATACGGGCACGGGTTCTGAGGCGCTTTGATGCAATAACCACGTGGAGGGGATCAGGAGCAGATGCTCGTTCCTTGTATCTTAATTCTACATCTTCATATTGATGAATAAAATTAGGACCGGGCATGTATATGTAGAGTCCGGCCGCTTTTACTACTTTTCCTAGGATATGTTGCCGGTCTAGCGGCATTTTGGCCTCTTTTATTTTATTATGGAGTGCTTTCTTTCTTGCTTTTATTGCATATTTGCATGTCTGCATGTGTTTTCCTTGTTTGTTTCTGTGATATGGGTTTTCGCGATACCATTTAGGCTCTTTAAGGACCCTAAAATTGTAAACTTTATATGTTAAAAATCCTAATAAAATATTCAAGATAAATGAATTTTAAGATTAAAATATTCAAGATTTTAAATATGCACTTTTACTTTCTTGCATGGCCTTCGGGCCGTATTTTAAATGGGTTGCATTGCATGGCTATCACTCATGTCATACTAATAGGGCCTCCACATTATTTAAGGACTGCTCTAGATAACTGCATTCATATTTGCATGTTTCGAGGAGGAGTCCCTGTACTTCTCCAACCTGACTGGCCCATCATACATTTATAGGTGGTTGTCTAGTGCGCTTAGGGTGTTAGAAGGCTCCCCGACCCAGACGGGGTGTAAGTCCTTTTGCTTGGAGTGTTTGTAGCTTTGTAGCTGAACCACCATTTCTCTTCTTTACTGCGGCATCCTTGTCACTTTGGCAGGTGTAAGACCCACCTCTTGGAGCTCCAGCTTATATACATAAGATAGAGTTTTCTTCCTTTGACCTTAGGGCTACCGAGGTCTCCGTGGATAATGCAATTCTTAGATTGCTGACCGGGGATCTCAGGACGTGTTGGGCCGACTACCTTCACATCCAGGTAGACTTAGGGTCCTACTGCTTGGGATGACGGGTCTGTGGTACCCCGACTTGGCTACCTCTACCCCTTTAGGATTACTCCTCCCTTCCTTTGACTACCCCTATTGAGCCCTTTCGCTCCTTGACTTCGTTTATATCCTTTTAACGGCCCGATGCAGATGAGCTGCCGCCTGTTTGGGATACAACGATTTTTTCCTCTGCCCTTATGGCCTGGACGTGCTTTAACGTGTTAGGATACCCCCGTCAAGATGATATGGTTTATTTTGTGGGCTCCGTATGCCGATGAGCCGCTACTTCATTTGGGATGTGAGAGACTACTCTCTGCCTAATGGCTTAGCGAGAGATTTGAGGCATCATGGCGTTCTTACACGAAATAACCTCCCTTTGATTGCCTATACCCTAGGTCTATGACAATATAAGGAACACATTCCTCTGGGAGTGTTATTGACCCCATAACAACTACATACACCTGACTCTCTGGTTATGGATAGTCTACGTAGATACTTCTTTCGCGGATATTGGTTCAAGGTGCCTCCACCTGATCTTGTTTGGGCGAACATGCTTGACTTATCCTTGTGAGGTTTATCGCACGTAGACTCTCCATGTTTTTTCTTTTCTCTTGTTTGTCTTTTTTGTCGTATGTCCCTTCTTATTCGGTTCCTCTCCTCTTCAAATCACTTATTTGATTCGGGAGGGAGATTTATTCGAATAAGGGAAGCATACAGCGACTGATAAGCTGACGACTCCTTTTAAAATAAAAAAAGAGAAAAGAATGGCGAAAATAATATACTTAAGAATTTTAATGTCCGGAGCCACTCACAAATTGATCTGCGTTGTGCCAAAGTAAGAGAATATTTTGCTTTAGATAAAAGCTTACCAGTAATAATTTCCTGAATCTCTAGCTCCCACCTTCTGCAAATTTTCTTTAAATCTAGTATGACCTTCATGTTATCTTTTGTTTTTCCCTTAACATCCATCAAAGTATTGACTATATTGTTAGAGAAATTGTTCTCTACGTGCATCTCATCGAGATTAATCCTGGTCATATTATCATTTCAATAAGGTAGATCCCAAAAAATGGATTTCTTTGACCGTTTATGAATAACACCAAAGCCTAATGGATGATGGGAAGATAGCTCAAGACAAACAGTAATCTTTGGAAACCCACTGACAATCTGATATAAATCTTCCCCATATATTACTGGAGATGACGTTGATTTCTCAATTTTATTTTTCTTGAATGCACTTCCGTTCATTTTGAGGGTATGTCCATCATCTAAAAACATATTGTGACAGTCAAATCATGAATTCTTGTTTTCATTTTGAAGCGTGAATACATTAGATGAATTCATGCAATATGGACATGCTAACTTTTCCGCAGAGCTCTACCTATATAACATTCTATATGCTGGAAAATCACTTATTATCCACATCAATGCTGCTTTCATCAAAAAATTGTGTTTCATGGTAATTTTTTAGGTTATTACACCTCTTTCCCATAGAAATCAGCAGCTCATCTATTAATGGCTGCAAGTATACATCAATCTGACCTTTAGGTTTATGACTATTGGGACCTGGAAGAGGAATAAGAAGGGCGTTGTCATTTGGGGGGGATTGTATGACATAACAATCAATGGCCAACAAGAGTAGGGTGTTGCGGTCTGACTGTATGATGAGAAGCCATCTAAGTAAGCCAAGTCACACATTACGTGCTTCTGCAACAAACTTTAGATGTAAACGATAAAAAATTTTATATACCTCTCCATCCGCAGGATGACTCAATTAACTGTTATCCCTTGATCTATTATGATGTCACGTCATAGGTAGAGCAATATGGGAGGAAGCAAATAGTCTCTGAAGATGTGGAATAAGCGGTATATTGATCCACCCGATATTTATAATTACAATTATGATATGAAAATTGGCAAAGGCGACAAAAACTTTTCTCCGCCGGATATATATGCTTATGATTTTGATATGAAAATTATGATTTATAATGTGGATACTACGCAAGTATACATATCGTTTATCAAGTAATATATGACTTTCTGATTAAGCCTCAAGATATCGAACCCACAGAGAAAGTGAAAATCTTTAAAGAAATAAGAAAATTATCTTTTTACTTTTTTAATTGGCTTTTGAAAGTATGTTTTGATTTTGAAAAGTTTGATAGTTGATTTCACTCTTTAAATTCTCTTATAAAAGTCATACAAGAAATTAAAATGATAATAACTGTAAACACGGTATGAAAAACACTATTAACTAGAATATCTTTTTCTTTCTTCTATAAAGTAGTAATAATTATAAAAACATTGTTGTGGAAGTATTTAAATTTGTTTTGAAAAATAGAAGTAAATGCATTCTTTACTCTTACATGGTTCTATAAAGAACATTGGTTAATTTGAAATTTTATCATTTTGAACATGGTTAGGCAGGGAATATATCAACTCTTACTCTAGAGTTCCCTCATTTCTCTCCACCTGGGGGCTAACTTCTCATAACAAAATTCAAAACTTTAAACCAAATTAGGGGCTTTTAGCCTGTCAAGCTAAAAATCCTCTAATTTTACTCCCCTTTTAAAACATCTTCTAATATATTACATTCAATTATATGAACTACAATTTTCACCCATATAATTGCATGTGATTCTTTCTAATATCACCACAAATTTTACATCTTAACAGGCCAATTTAAGAAGTAAATAAAGTTTATAGAATCAATTTTCACAACTTCTTCCAACTTTAAACACATATATTTTCCACAATAATTCTTCATGAATTACTTACTTCTTCATTTAAGAAAGAAAAAGATAAAGTAAACTACTCAGAATACAATGAGAAAATACAAAAACACATTGATTTGAAATTAAAAACCATAAGAAAAACAACAAACAAAAACAAGTACTAATTAAAAACTAAATGTAAGAACAAAAGTAAACACTTATCTGAAAATCCTCTCCACAAGACTCAGGAAGTTCCTCTGAAACTTTGACTCTCCACTAAACTACTCCTCAGAGCAAGTCTCCCAACTCCGATGACTCATAATACAGACTTCAGACTTCAATAAAAATTAAACTAAAGGAAAGAAAAGAAGTGGGAAGAAGAAGGCTTCAATCCTACCCTTTTATCTTTTCTACTCTCTACTCCTACTCCTAATTAAAACTAAAATAAAAAATGTAAAAACGCAGTGGAAGAACCCTTCAAAATGCAAAGGAAGAGCCCCTTTATTTTTCTTAAGACTCTCTTTAAATATTAGACCAAAAGGTGTCTTGGTGTCTCTTCAAAATGTGTCCAGATTCGATGTATCCACCAAAGAATGCACCCCTTCATTCAAACTTGCCGCCCAAAGGAAGTTATGGAAGTTACCACCAAGAGTTGCAACCCATCCCTTTTGAAAATGGCGCCAAATTTAAATTAAACTCTATTTTTAACTGTGGCGGCTAAGCGCCGGCCCAGCGGCGCTTAACCGCTAGTGCCCAAATTTTCATTTTTCATTTTTCATTTTTTTTGCTCCAAATTTTATCCAATCTTGCTCCTTTCATCATAATCACTCATTTTCATCATAACTGCAAGAAAA
Source organism: Papilionanthe hookeriana x Papilionanthe teres (assembly GCA_022702705.1). Taxonomy (NCBI): domain Eukaryota; kingdom Viridiplantae; phylum Streptophyta; class Magnoliopsida; order Asparagales; family Orchidaceae; genus Papilionanthe; species Papilionanthe hookeriana x Papilionanthe teres. The sequence goes on from CM040432.1 coordinate 104,162,226, forward strand.
ACACAAATTACCTTCCATTAAAGTGCAATATCATCAAAAATAGGTATAAAAATGTGCATAAAAAATACTATATATTTTAGGTATATCATATATAGAAGAGACGCTTGTAAGGAGGTTATTTCATACTCTTATGTTTGTTTATTTTGAGGTTTAAATTTCAGAGAAGTGCAAAATCTGCACTGAGTCTTTCTTATACTGGACTTATAAAATAACATGTATCTGTTCACGTAACAATCAATCTTCTATGTTTTCAACCCTAACACGGAGACCAGTTTTTTCATATGGTATAAGTCTTATGGAACTAAATTCTCTTGTGGATTAGTCTCTTTCAGTTATATTGTGAACCGATTAAAGCACTTTCAGGGCATATCAATCTATGCTTTAATTTTTAATATTCTAAGGGCAACAGATAACTCACAATGAGAAGTGCATCCCTCCCATAGTGGTCTTTGGGGCAGTGATGCACCAAAAATATATGCTATTTTTGTTATCTAATTTTACTCATTTTTGGTGATATTGCACTTTAAAGAAAGGTATTTTTCATGATTTGTTGCAGGTATGATGATTTTAGGTGATTGGAGCGAAAAGAAGCGAAAAGGAATGAATTCGGAGCAAAAATGAGCAAAACAGGTTCTGGCGCCGCCGACGCCAGAATGGGAGCCGCCGACGCCATTTTCCAGAAAGCTCGGAATTAATTAGATGATAGAGCGCCGCCGATGCCCAATGTCGGTGGACTTCAAATTTGAAAAGCTTTAGCGACTTTTTGAAGGAATGCTTATGAAAACTCTTGGGATTTCGTTCCTAACATATATGTAACTGTTTTCGGACGAAAATTAGTGTGTGTCCTGAGTATTGTAGAGAGTCTAGTGTGTTTTGAGTGTTAGGGCTTAGGAGAGAAGAGTGTAAAAGTGACAATTTGAGAGGGATTCTTCTCTAAGGAGTGAAGGAGAAGGAGTAAAGTGAGAGATTGCTTATTCCTTTCCATTATAAAGAGGGAATTGACTGTTTCAAAGAAGATAGAAAAAGATTCAAAGGAACTTCAAGGGAATTGCATTGGTGAAGAGAAAGAGATAAGTTGTATTTTCTTTTTTTGTTTGTATGACTTTTCTTTTATATATAAAATCCATGTTTTATTATGTCTTCTCTATGAATTCTGAGTAGTCTCCTTTGTCTTTCTTCTTGCATAGAGACGTGATGATGTGTTGATGTGGATTTGAAGTGTTTTTAAAGTATTAAAGAAATTGTGAAGGTTTTTCATTTTGAACTTAATTTACTTTTCGATCTGGCCAATTGGATTGTTAAAATATGTTGTGGAACATTAACTCTGAAAGGATTTATTGTCTTACAACAACAATGAAGAACCCATTCAATTTCCATGGATGAATTGCGTAGTTCATGGGAATTGAGTGCAAATAAATAGGGAAATGTGTTTTGATGGACGTCAAATTGGAGGTTTCAGGGTGACAGGCTGAGATCCCCAATTTGGTCCTAAGATTAGTACCTAAACCCGAAGTTTAGCCTTTAGGTAAAGGGTGAGTGGGAGCTCTGTAGTGGTAGCCGGTATCCTTCTATCCTAGCCTTAGATTTAGTAACTAAACTTAGGATATGTTAATGTTCTTTTCTTGCTTAGAAGGGGGGTACTTTTTAAGGGTAAAGAATCAATTATGATCCTATTTAGCACAATACCATTAGATAATCATTCCATATTATTCACACATCATATTCTCATTGCAAGAGGAAAGATACTTTTCTTATATATCAAAAACCTTTCAAATATACAGCTTAGTGTGTGTCTGATAGTTAATTATGTTTTAAAGATATAGAAGTAATTGTAGTTTGTTTAATTGTTACTGTTTTCTGCATCTTGGTAGTAGAAGTAAACATTAAACTTTAATCACAATTTAAGTATTGGAATTCAGTATTACATTATCAATAGTGAGATTCACCCTTCTCTGTGGGATTGATAAACGGGACTCCATTAGAGCCATTTATTATTGATACGATTCGTATACTTGCGTTGAATGTTTGGACTTTACAAAATCATTATAAATATATATAAATTTGAGTTCATAAGTTCTTGTAATACATAAAGTCCTCGCAGGCAGGCAGCATTTAGTAAATCATAAAAAGTTTAAGCCTCCCATTTTGGTCTCTTCCTGTAGTTAACTTGGGTAATGCACCGTTTTCCCATCAAAGATCATCTCTTCAAATATACTTGAGTGAAATCCATGTGGAGGATCACCCCTCGTCAAATGAACTGAGCCAAATGTTGCAGCGTCAACATCCCCATGCGAAGTCCAAATCTAGTAATCAGGCCGAAACTCCCCATGACATAAATCATATCTTACTTTGTCAGATGTAAGTGTGCTTGAATCTTGTGTTTTGAGCATGGACATGAAAATCTACCCTCAGATAGGTACGATGGAAGTTGCGATGTTGCAGTCACAAAAACCTCTACACCATTTAAGAACTCATCGGTGGTCCCTTCTTCTATTTGGATAATGTTTGTTGTACATTCATACGAATATCCGTATTTACCAAAATAATTAACACAATATAAAGTGTATTCAAATGAGTGCATAAAATTTAATTTTAGTAGTCAACATAATCGTGGAGTTATAATATAGGGTGATCAAATCGTTAAAACTATTAGACGTTTAGACAACTCAAAAAACATGATCGCTCAAAATTGATTGATTTTAGTTTTGGCTCGGATATAGCTCAGATCAAAATAAAAAAAAGTTGAGCTATGTGTCAAAATTTTTTTATCAAATTTCTCTCTATCTCGGATAAAGAATGGAATGTTAACAGCATACTTCTATTAGAGCTGTCGAAGATCGATAATCTATATTAATTTTTTTCAATTTTTTGGATCTAATATTGTTTATCACCATAGCTACACCAAACCCTGCACACATTTATTTCTTTCACATTTTATTTTCCTAGTAGAGAGACAATCATTAATCTAAGCATTCTCGTCTCCTCAACTTCCACACACGATTAACTGCACACCTCAAAATTATTTCTTAGATAAAAATTATTCATATGATGTAAGTTTTTTTACTGCATCCTCCAATGTAAAGTCTAATTTCTATTGACGAAATAAAATTTTAGATCAAAATCTAATTTATATTATCAAAATGGGAATTGATGTAATGAAAATTAGATTTCGAAGTGAATTTTCATTTTGGAAATGAAAATTAAATGAAAATTATATTTTGAAGTGAATTTCTATTTTGGCAATGAAATTTAGATTTCATAAAGGATTAAAAAGTTAATACTCTTTACATCATATGAAATATCTTTTTTTAAGAAAATATTTTAAGGTATGCAATTAATTGCGAAGGGGTTGCGGTGACGAGAATGATTAGTTCTATGATTGGCTTTACAATTGGAAACAAAATACGAAACAAATATATATGTGAAAGGGTTGGCGTAGCTAAAGTTGTAGACAATATTAAAAACAAAAATAAAAAATCTAAATAAGTCATCAAAATTTTTTTTTCCTAATATGAAACAATGATTATCGCTTGAAAATTTACTAATTTTAATTTTGGCTCAAATAAAAAGTGGATCAAAATAAACAACCTAAGCTTCGAGCCAAAAATTTTAGAACAAATTTCTTTAGATTCAACCATAGTTAAGCTCAAAATATGAACTTTAACAACCTACTGTGGTTGTAAGGGCTGTTGAAGATCGATAATCAGCGAACATTTATCTATATTTTACGTCTAATCTTGTCTGTCACTATAGCTACAGTTTCTTTCATGAGCGTATTTCTTTCACATTTTCTCTATAAATATAAAGCCATTGATCCACCAAAGTATTCTTCTCTCAACAACTCTTATTAGATTACTTTCACACATCTAAACAAATTCTGAGAATGAAGTAATTCATAAGATGTAAGAGTTCTCATTCTTTCTCCAATAGGAAATAAAATTTTCATTGTCAAAATGGTAATTCACTTCGAATATTATGTTCATAGCATTGCATAACGTAATATTCGAAGTGAATTTCTATTTTGGCAGGAGAAATTAGATTTCTCATTGAAGACAAAAATGAAAACTCTCACATCATATGAAACACTTCATTTTTCAGAATCTTTTTAGAGGTAAGTAATATTGTTAAAAGTTGTGGAGATACTTTGTCTTATGTTTCTCTTTTCACTTGGACACAAAATATGAAACAAATATATCTATGAGAGAGCTGGTGTATCTATAGTGGCATACTCTATTAGAGGGAGGTGTCTTAATGGATTGTGAGTCAATGTTTGACCGATTAATGATCTTCAACAGAACTAAAATTCCTAAGATGTTAAATAATCCAAATTTAAGCCCGAGATGATGTAGGCTCAAAATAATTTTGATCCAAAATTTTCGCTCAGGGCTCGGTATGTTTATTTCTATTCGAGTTTTATGTACGAGCCAAACTAAGAAACATTTTCCAAGTAATTATTTTTTTTCGAGCTAATTCCATAGCTCTACCCTATGTACCATCAAAATTATCTATATACATACAAAATAGTTTTTAGGATTTAACCATCTCAGGATTTGATAATTTCAAATTTACTGGATTTATTAAATCCTATTCAAACTAAATCCTGCTTGCAACCAAGCAACCCCTTAATGTAACACTTAGGAGATATTTAGGAGCCAATTTAAGCATGATTTATGCCATGTTTAAGTTAACTCATCCCAAACAAGGAAAATGATAGGAGTTTTGCAGGTGGAAGACTAGGAGAGTTGTTGTGGGTGTAGCGGGGAAAAGGTAAGAGATTTACGAAGCAATGAAGAGGATTGTGGTATTGGCCTTTGACATACCTAAACGATTTGATTTCAATCTGATTGAAGGCCGATTCGAAAGAAATTTGATCCAAAATTAATTTTTGAGTGATTGTCATTATTTGAACTAAATTCACAGACTTACCCTACATAAAACATGAAAAACATAAACTTTAAATGTCCAATGTTCTGAACATGTATAACATAAATTTTGAATGCGCTGAGCCTTAAATTCAAAGACACCCTACATGTGAAATCAGATCGTGGATCAATCCTACTAAATTCAATCTGATCTGATGTGTGTTAACCTCACTTTTGTTGATGTCTAGTCTCTCTTTAGAATAGGCTAGGGTTTAGCCATAGGACTTTTCCGGTGACTATCTTAGAAGACTAGCAATGGAACCCTTACCCCCTAGAAATTCGAAGACACCTTTTTGCTTTACTTAAAGTTTTTAAATGCTTAAAGTCTAACCTTTAAATGCTTAGGAGGATGAGACCAAGTATTAAGATGCTCAAGAGAAGTTCCCTACAGGATGGTCAAGCCTTAAGACTGGCCCTTCTTGGTCTGGAGTTAGCACACACACACTTGCACATTGCACTTTCACTCATTACCTCAAACCCTAAACGAAACTTCTCCACACTTAATCCCCTACTCTTTTGGAAACTCATGTGGGTGATTTTCCCAAGCTCTTAGCCTCAGGCTAAGGTTTGGTTAGTACCAACACATGGAGGATTCAAATGGGGAATTTCCTTTGTCCACGGCTCAAATGGATTACCAGTTCCTTTCAACCCCAATTTTACTAAAAAAATCCCAACTTTTGACCTATTTTCTCCTAAACTCCACCAAATGACTAAATTACCCCTAAAACCCTAATTTTGCTCAAAATTCCCAAAATCAACCAAAATTACCAAAATTCCCTAAAAGTCATCCTAAAACATTGCCACCACTCAGAATACCTATAATACCCTAAATTTACCAAATTTCTCAAAAGAAGCCCAAAACCCTAAAATTACCAAAATACCCCCACTAGCCCAAAAATTCCAAAAATTCCCAAAACCCTCCAAATATTGCTAATTTCAATTTAAACCACCTTATTTGACCCAATTTGACCAAAAGCCCCAAATTACCCCTTAATGTCCAAAATGCCCAAATTACCCTAAATGTCCAACAAATTGACTTCAGTTCTCCTTAATTCCAAATACAAACTTTAATTCAACATCCCTAATGCCAACGAAAACCAAATCCAATATCAATTTGACCCACATTTGAACTCAATTTCAATCCAAACCAAAAAGCCCTAATTTTGACCACATGAACAAATCTCCCCAAATTAAACATAATGTCAATCAATTTCCCCAATTTTGAATTCTAAACCCTTCATGACATTCCCCTACACTAAATTGAACCATCAATTGCCCCCAACTTGAGCCCAAACCTCGCCCAAGTCAAACCAAACCTAAAAACCCTAAATTTCCCCCAAATGTGACTCATGTCCAAAATCCATCAAATTGAATGCCCTAACCCTAAAATATCCACCCCATTTATGTCAAGAACTCTTCAAGACATCCCCTTAGACCATTTGAAACCATCAATTGGCCTTTGATGCCACTCTAGCCTAGCCTAAACCCAAGCTAACCAAACATGCCCAAAATTGACCAAATACCCAAATCAAGCCAAATTGATCCCTCAAACCTATTCAAACCACCCCAATCCTCTTCTAAACACTTTATGAAAACCATATACATCATTTTGAACAATAAATTGGAACTAACCCAAGATTGAACTCAACCTAGCCCAACTTGAACCCACTTGGCCCAAAATTGAACCCATGAGCCAAATTGACCAAACCTAGCCAAATAGATCAAACCAAGCTCACCACAGCCACCAAGTTAACCCTAGGGACTGAGCTAGATATACCTAGCCCACTCTAGTGGAGCCATGGACCAAGGGTCCCCTAAATTAGAGGATCTCATTCCTTAAATGGGTAAAACTTAAAGGGATTCGCAATGAAAACTTAGCCACTTAAACTCACTGCACTTATGGCCTGCCCTCTGGCTGACCTGACCACTGGCCACCTCCTCTGGCCTGGCCACTGGAGAAGCTCAAATCGAGAGCCACTTCCTCCCCTTTAAAACCAAATTCACCCATCCTGGCTGTCCAGCTCTGATTGCTCACTAGAGCTCTTCAGCACTCCACCTAAGCAGATAATTCTACCCACATTAGCTCCCTGAGCTCCACCAGGCAGCCATGGCCATAAATAAAGCTCTCCATGGCCAAGAGAGGGTACTGCAAATTTCTTTAGGAAACTTGCCATAACCTCATCAGAGCATCCTTAAACCTTCCTAAGTGTAATCCCACTGCCTTCAACCACTCATCCCCACTACTCTAAGCTAATTTCTCCACTAAAATTTCAGCCGAAACCAGAACATTCACCACCACAGCTCCACGGTGCACCAAATCCAAATTAATTGCACCTACACCTTCACCACACTGAAAGAGGAAGCTCCCCAATCAAATGCCCATCATAGAGAGCCTCCATACCAGACTGTGATCAACACCTGAAATCAGGCCTGATCGAACTTGAGTCTAGACATTTCACCAAGGAAAGTGGCTTCATCTGGAGGTTCATTGGGATCAATCGAAGCTGCTACAACCATCTGATTGAGGCCTCCCCTCTCAAATAAAGGTATTGAACTCTCTCCCCTCTCGAGCTTGTTTTGATTCTCCATGCACATTGGGTTGATTTTAGGCTAGCCGTATAGATAAGTTCATCTAGGTCAGATAAGTCCATAGAAATAAACCCATGTGATTTGATTAAGTGTAGAGGGAGATATTAGGGTTTGAGTGCATACGGTTCACAGTTCACGCCAGTTAGGGATGAAGGAGGAGCATTGTTGGATCGAGCGTGTAACGGCTGGACGGCTGGGATCGCGCTGAACAGAGGATCCTAACATAAAGAGTGGACACGTGACTGTTCGGGTTATTTTTAGGTTAGTGTGTTGTATTTTGAAAAGTGGGTCGCCTACAGAAATTGTCGGCGAATTTTCATATTTTAAATTTAATTTAAATATATATATAGTTTAAAAGATAACATTTGGTTTTGAAAGTAATTTTAAGTTTAAAAGTTTTAAGATATGAAATCAAACCGATCTCACATCCCAAATAGTTTATATAAATGAGCGCCACACCACAAACCGTGTATCCATCCCAAAGAATAGACACACTGCTTGATGATGGGGCTCGATTAAATAAACTAGGAGATTTGTGACATCCGTTTGGTCTGCGAACCAATTTTATAAGCCGACAAGTTCCCTCGCTTAATATAAAGGAATTAAGCGGGGTTTATATTACACTGGTTCTTAAAGTTCCCTATAAGGGCAAGCCCACTATAGTTAATTACATCTTAAATGACGGGAATCACTTAAGAAAACTCTCGATAATAATCGGTAATTCGCTCTCAAGAATCTCGAAGTTTAAGTTTTCGAGGATTGAATTTTGGAATTTCGATAGGGAATGGATCGAATTTGGAATATTTTATTCGGGAATCCAAAGGAAGAAAGGTAGGAGAAATCACAGATTCGAAGCGAACTTCGGTAATTTCCCGACTATCCTATTTGTTTGGCTTGGATTTAGGAAAGTCCTATTGTTTATTTAGTATTTTGATCTTGCCAATTTTAATTAGTTAGGACTTATATTCGTATGATAAAATCATACAAATAGCCTTGAAGATGTGAGGGTTTATGTCGTACCAAACGACTACCTCGGAGTCCTAAGACCGGTTAGGGCTTAATTTACATGACATGATCATGCAAATGCCTAACGAAGAGTTGAGGATTTATGTTGCACCGGGCAAACTACCTCGAAGTTCTATGGCTTGGTTATTTAATTCTAAGAAAGTTTCTTTGAAGTAGACTCAGGTTTTGCTGATGACGATGGCCGTGCTGCCCACCATGCTCCGAGCTCCTTGTTGTAGAGGTTTAGTTTTAGAAGTCATCAACCAGGTGATGAGAGAAGTGTTCTGGTTTAGAGAGAAAATCTTAAAATCCAGGTGTTTTTTTAATATTTTAATTAAACAAATCTTAAAGTTGATTATAACAACACCGGTTAAGATCCCACGGTTCCATCCTTCCGACATCGTTATTTTTATCGGATTCACTTAGTCCAGATGAATTTGCTAAACTCAACTGAATGAGTTCCACACTTTCATTTAGACCGTAGGAAATCCCGTTAGCAACACGTAGGTTACATCATCCGAGGTATTCCGATCATCCAACAAGACGTTTTAATTTAGTTGTAGTTGTAGTTTTGTTGTTCGTTTGTGATTAAATTTTGAGTTGTTTTATATTTTGAAATGTTGTGGCGATGAATTTTATCTTGTAATGACTTTTAATTTAGTTTTGGTTTCAGTTTTAGGGACTATCCTAAAGGTGTGGGTTTTCATGCAACAGTTGTTTATCATGCAAGCAAAGTAAGTGCGATGCGATTAAATAAATTGCAATAGGGTAAATTGCAATAAAATAAAAGCGTACCTGGAGGGTCTTCCCGTCATCCCAAGCTACACTTAAAACACAATTAGAATCTTTAAGCATTTAAAACAAGTTCCTAGGTAAAGCTAAGGGAAGGGTTATGGTTTTCTACCAAGGTCCTACTCCTATAGCTAGTCATCTCCTATGACGTCTAGGTTCTTGTATTATGGGTTTGAGGACGATTTTCTTCATCAAAGAACAACTAAGTTCAATTGTTCTTATAAATATCCTATCATATCGAGGAAGTGCTTAAGACGAGTCTTAAACATCTTTTCAATATTTCTAGGATTATTTTAAGTCCGAGAGAATTTAATTATAGAAATGAATTAATCGTCCGGGAGTTCAAGTTTTGTTATCTTACTCAGTGGACTAGGACATTTGAATATCCTATGAATGAAATAACACTTCACTTAATACTCCATTTAGGAGTTATGACAACAAAGAGCTCTCGAGGGCAAATGGATGTTCAAATGGTTTATGATTTAACTTAATTTCAATTAATGGGTTTAAGTTTGGAATAGTGTTCAAGTTGTTTTAGATGTATTTTTGAATTTTTTATGTCTTAGGTGATGTTATTTTTAATTTAATTTAATTTGATTTAGTTCAATTTAATTTAATTTAATTTAATTTAATTTAATATGGTTTAATTTAATTTAATTTAATTTAAGTTAATTTAATATAATATGATTTAATTTAATTTAATTTAATTTGATTTAATTTAATTTGATTTAATTTAATTTAATTTAATTTAATTTAATTTAATTTAATTTAATTTAATTCAATTTGATTTAATTTAATTTAATTTAAATTTATTTAATTTAATTCAATTTGATTTAATTTGATTTAATTTAATATGTTTTAATTTAATTTTATTTAATTTTTTTTAAATTTAAATTTAAATTTAATTTTATTTTTAATTTTAATTTAATATTTTATTTTTTATGTTTTAAAGATGATTTAATTTTAATTGTTAAAGTATTAATTTAATTGAAATTTTAAAAGGATTTAATTTAGGTAATTTAACTTTAATTTAATTTAATGATTAAGTCTTTTAACATTTTAAATCTCAAATTTGGATTATCATTTTAATTAAGAATTAAATATTATTGAGATGATTAATTTAGGGATCCTTGAATTAAAGGACAAATCTCTTCCAAATAATATCCCTATTTTAATAATTCCAATTTTATTATTCTTCCAAATTTAATTAATTATTTGATTAAGGTTTATTTTAATTATTTTTAAATTGTTTAGTAGGTTTCTACCCTTTAATTATTTAAATTTCAATCATCCAAATCAGATTAAGATCAAATATTTTACTTTTTCATTTCATTAAACCTAAAGTTTTAATTTAAGGGTTAAAATTTTAATTACCATTTTGCCCTTCAAGCTTAATAATTTCATAACTCACCAAATTGAGCTTAAATGAACTTGAAATTTTTATGTAACTTCACTCATATGTCAATGAAGACTTTAGAGGGGAAATGTGATTTTTCTGTATTTAATTTATTTATATAATTATTTTTGGTGGAAAATAGGAATTTCCAAGGAAAATTTAATAATATGACCAAGGGAAAGTTTCTGTCCTTAAGAAAAATATGGGACATTCCTAATGACCAGAGGACCATTTGGACCAATTTTGATGATTTTTTGAATTATATTCTTTTTATTATATTTATTTTGAGTTTTGGAGTATTAATTAATTTAAAAATAAAATAAAGGTTGAAAAATGAATTTTATATTTTTCAAAAATCTCTATGATATCAAGGAAATTAGAGAACCAATTTTTATAATTTTTTGATTTTTTTTTGATTTATTATAATTATTGTAGTGGAAATACTAGAAAATACATTTTTTTTAATTTTAAAATTACCCTAGGGCTTTAAAATTTAATATCTCATCATAGAGACCTAAGAAAAATATGGGGTTTGTTCCTAAGTGATTAAAATTCAAAATGTGACATTTTGGTGAATTTTATTATTTTTGTGATTTTTATTATTTTTTAATTATTAAAAATATTAAAATAATGCAAAAAATCAACTTTTTTAGAAAATTATATTTTTAATTTTCTTAAATTCCCCTAATATCAGAGAGGCTCCAAAACCAATTTGGTGAATTTTTGAAAAGTATTTTGAATGTTATGAATTTTTTAAGTTTAATTTTGGTTAAATGGCTTAATCAACCCATTTGATAGGGTTAACCAAGTCCAATTGACTTCAAACTTTTATGGTGGGTTCCTCTGATCCTAAAGGTCAGTGGAGTATTGATTTCAAGTCAATTTAATGTATGATTAGCTCTAATTAATTAAAACTCCATTTTGGGTGTTTAAGCCAATTAGGGTTATTCCAAGTGAGTTAACTCAAAACCTATTTTTCTTAGGGTCCTCTCGGTCATAATAAACATCACCAAATTTTTCTAGAATTTATTTCACAATATGCTAATTATTGGAATTAAAATACTCAAACTAGCAACCTAGAGTTGAAAAATCAATAACTCTTCATAAGGATGGCCTCTGACTTTGGAAAATTCAGGGAATGTTCCCAAATTCAGAGGCTTCAAAAGCCCTATGGTCTCATGCCATAGTGAATTGTATACATGCATGGAGAATTGAAAATGTGCAGAGAGTAAATAAATTATTAAAAATCAAATACTTGATGAAATTAAATGATTTCTTTCCACATTATTCTCCTCTGTTCACTGAGCGAGAGGGTATTTTTATTTTATTTTTCTGATTTTTCTACACAAAGTTATGCATTTTTGAAGTTTAGGGAATTAAATAAATAGGAAAATAACCTAATTTCCTACTTATCCACGCGGCGCCCTGTCATCCTCGGCATCTCCGAACGACCACGCGGCGTCTCCTGATTCGGCGCCGCCATCCGACTCAGCGATCCAGGGACCCGCGGGTCACGTACCAACGCGCTGTCTGACTCAATCCAGACCGTCCACTCGATACACGCTCGATCCAGACGGCTCCCGGTCATCTTCCATGGCTGGTGTGCACCCGTGACCGTCAACCTTCTAACCCTAATTTCTCACTCGATTCTCAACGGATTTTCGTGTTCTTATGCTCTATGGATTCGTCTTGAGGAGACGAACACATCCATACGGTAAACATGTATTTAAATTGACTCAAATTAAATGGAGAATCTATGTAAGCTCGGGAAGAAGAGTGAGTCCATACCTTTGCTCAGAGAAGTGAAGCTTCGATCTGAGAGTTGTGTCACCTTCGATTGGGTCCAAGCAAGCTCCAGATGAAGTCCCTTGGCTCAGTGAATTGCACTAGCTATGAAAGTGACCACAGCCGATCACAAAGCTTGGAGGCTGGAACAAGCGGGTGGCTCTGGAGATGGGGCTTTCAGGTGGGAAACTTCTCCTCTTGGTCCGGTGAAGGTGTAGGACCGATCGATTTGGGGATTGATCCACTGTGGAGAAGTGTCGTGGTTTTTGTGTTGAAGTTTGAACTCGAAAATTGAGCTCGATTTGGAGGGAATTGGGTTGGAATCCAGTGGGAATCAAGTGCTCTATGTGTGGAGAGTGGTCCGGAATGATTTTGGCAGAGTTTCCTTAAGGTTTTTGGTTCAGCACCTCTCATGGCCGAGAGGAGGTGAGGTTTAAATAGGAGAGGGTGGAGGGCCTCCCAGGGGGAGTTAGGGCTTGGGATCAGCTGCTCTGGTGATGAGAAGAACAGCCATGGTGGCCATTGGGCATGGGGCAACTCAGCAAGGTGGAATTCCAAAGTTTGGCTTCTCCCCATGTCTCGGCCATGGAGTTTTCCGGCGACCCAGTGGTTGGCCGGCCGAAGCTCGGTCACCATCTTGTTCGAGTGGGTCGGTGGCCGGGTTTAGTGTAGGAAATTGGTCAATGCCATGTGTAAAGGGCTTGGATTAAAATGGTATGGGGGAGAGGCCATTTTGGCTTGATTTGGGTCAACCCATCCTTTTGGGCTAGGTGCACCACCTAAGGCCTCGGTTTTGGGCGAGAAAAGAGCCATTTGGGTCGGCTAGGAGAAAATGGTGTGGTCTCCATCAAAATAGTTTAAGTTAATTTTGGGTTATGGTGTTGCATTAAAGAGGTTAAAATGGCTTAAGGAAGGCTTAGGAAAGGACTCCTCCTCTTGCCATTAATGGCTTGGTGACAAGTCAAACCCCCATGGCTTCATGTGGCTTGTCTATGGCTTGCATGTGGCTTCATTTGGCTCATCCTTGGCTTAGGAAAAGTGGATCCATTTATATGAAAAAGGAATTTGGGGATTTTGGCAATTTAGTGAAAAATTTAGATGGTGCTTAATTTAGGTTGATTTGATGATTGATTTGGGACTTAGGAATTGATTCCAATTAAAGGAATGATGAGAAGGAATTGTCATGTGGGCTTTGGGCTTTTAGATTTCACTTTGGATGGGCTTTCAAGATGGTTTAGAGAGTGGGCTTTTAGATTTCAAAACAAATTTTAGGATGAAAATTTTGCAAAGGATTGGATCCAATAAGTGTTGAATTTAATTTAGGAATGTTTCATGAATGATTTGGAATCAATTTGAAGTAGTTTGGGCTTGAATTGGGTTGGATTTGGACTTCTTTGGTAAGTGGGCCAATGTAGGTCAAATTGGGCTAACTTGGGTCAATGTTGGGCTAGAGTTGAAATTGATGTAAAATTAATGTTGGGAAATGTTTATGGGAATGTTTCAAAGAGGTTTTGGCTTTGGTTGGGTTTTGATTTTGGGGTTTGAGCTTATTTGGGTTAGGTTTGGGTTTAGGTCGAAATTGGGCCTTTTAGCTTTGGGTTGAATTTGAGTGAGGTTTGAGTCCAAATCTTGGGCAAATCATGTTAGTGTTTTGTTTGTGGGGATGTTAAGGAAGGTTTAGAAAAGATTTGGGGTTAATTGGAGTTGAATTGGGTGAGTTTGGACTAAGTTTGGGTCATGGGTCCAAATTGGGCTTTAAGGCCAAAAGTGAAATTGGATTCAAATGTCAATCAAATTGGACTTGGATCTGGTCTAGATTGGTGTTGGGAGTGTTGAATTGAAGTTTAGAATTGAATTGGACCAGAATTTGGGTCAATTAGGTAGGTTTGGTTTGCCATTGGGTTCACTTTGGGTTAAAATGGGTCAAATTGGGGATTTTGATAAAAGTGGGGTAAATTGACAAAATTGGCCCATGGTGTAGTTAGAAAAAATGAAATTGGGAATATTTGGGATTTTTAGAAATTTTCTGGGAATTTTCTGAATTTTTGGATTTTTTGGCTAAGAGGGGCATTTTGGGTATTTGGAGGGTATTGGGAGGTATTTTTGGAATTTTTGGTATTTTTGGCTATGAATGATCAATTTGAGTGATGTGGGAATGTTTGGGATTGGTTTTGAGAAATTTTGGGTGATTTTGGAGGATTTTGAAAAATTTGGGTAATTTCGAGGGTTTTGGGTAAAGTTGGCGGGTGCGGGGTCCCGGGGTCAAAAATTAAAAATTTGGAAAATTGAAGATTGGGTAAATTTAAGTGAAATGAAATCATTTTGGTTGAGCCATGAAGCCATGTTAAGCCTATATGAGCCATGAGAGGACTCATTTGAGGCATTCACTTATGTTGTTCCTAACCTCTTGCCGAGGGCTTAGGGGTTAAGGACCATCGATGTGAATCACCTTCATGAGTCGGGAGGTCAAATTGGATATGGGTGTGGTTTTAGGAGGTGTGTGAAAGTGTAGTGTATAGGTGTAGTGTGTGTGTAAGTCAGCCCCTTCACTGAGACCGAGCCACCTGGAGGCGGTCCTAGGCCGAAGAGTCACTATAGGAACTCATCCTTTAAACTTCCACATTTGATTTCAACCCTCTAGGTGATTAGGGGTCTATAGTCGAGTTTGTGGAGTTTGCGGGGAGTTAAGAAGTGGTTTGAATTTCTAAGTGGTGGGTCCCGATTCTAATCCTCTAGGACAGTCAAAGGAAAAGCCTAAGGCTAGATCCTAAGTACTAAAGAGAAGAAGAGAAGACCTCATCAAAAATGAGGTCAACAGTGACAGTTGAATCAGAAGGTGGCGTCAAATGGGGAACGCCGCATAGCACTTCGGAGAGCCGTAGGAGTGCGTGGCGCCGCGCTGGATAGGTAGGAATTGATTTATTTAAATCAATGAACCTTAGAAAAATCATAACTTGGTGTAGACACATCATAAAAATAAAATAGAAGTACTATTTAGCTAAGTGAACAAAGGAGAACAATGTGAAATTGATTTCAAGATTATTTAATGTATATTATATTTTTAATTAATTAAATACTATTTTGAGTATTTCAATTCTCCATTTGTATGTGCATTTCACCATGGCTTGAAATTTAGGGCTTTTGTTCTCTCTGTCATAGGGGATCTTCCCTAATTTTTCTAATTTTCGGGGAGATCTCTATGAGGAGATCTCTAATTTTTAAGTTATTATGTCTATTTTGGTACAAAAATTATAATAATTAAAATAATGATTAGAAAAATGCAAAGTAAATTTTAGTAGGTTCACTGTGACCAGAGGAACATAGAAAAAATGTAAACTTAGTTTAATAAATCATAAACTATAAAAAAAATTGGATTAAATATAAATGAAAATAACCTAAAAATCATTCTCCATTGTAATTTAAGGTCAGAGAAACTTACCATAAAATTTTCAATTCAATTGGAGTTAATTTTAAACACTTAAATGAATTTTTCAAGCTAAATCACCCCTTTGCCATTTATATAATTATAATAATTAAAATACACTTCAAAAAATTAGCAAAATACTTTTGGGAGTTCTCTGTGATCAGTGGAGTCCCTGAAAAATAAAATCGTAATTAAAATAATTTTTTATTTTTAAACATTATTTTAATATTTAAATAATTAAAAATTAATAAAAATCACAAAATAAATAAAATTGACAAAAATGTTTCAAATTGCCCCCTGATCACTTGGGAACAATTGAAGTAATTTTCCTAACTCTCTAAATAAAGATATTAAATTTTAAAGTGTGAAAAATTAATTTTTAAAGCTTAAAAAAGGGATTTTCCTTAATTTTTCATTAAAATAATTCTAATAATTAAAATATAAATAAAAAAAATGAAATTTGATTTTCTAGGTTTTGTGATCTCAGAGAGATTTAAGAAAAATATAAAACACAATTTTCCAATTAATTAATATTTTATGTTTAATTAATACTCCAAAACTTGAAATAATTATAATAATTAAAGTAAAATTCAAAAAATATTAAAATTTGGTCCAAATGATTCTCTAGTCTATGTAAACCTCCAATAATTGTCTTTGGGACATATGTTTCATTTTTACTAAATTATTGAATTTTCTTTGAAAATCTTTATTTTGCATGAAAATAATTATAGAAATTAAATTAAATTAAGAAAAATTACATTTTTTCCTCTAATGTTTTAATTGACCCATAAGTGAGGTAACATAAAAATCTCAAAGTCATTTAAGTTAAATTTGATTAATTATGAAGTATTAAGGCCTTAGGGATAAAGTTGTAATTTTGAAGAATTTAACCTTAATCAACATTTTGGTCTAGTTAAAGGGTAAAATGGTAATAAATGATCTTAATAAGCACATTTGAATTTTTGAAACATAAAGGGGTAAATGATAGAAACTCATCACTTTTGTCACATTAAAAGGTAAAATTGCAATTTCCCTAATTATTCTAGCTTGTAAGATAATTAAAAATTAAATGATCATTGAGGTTAGGGGTTAACTTTAGAAGTCAATAACCCACTAATTCAATACCCCTATCTGATCTTTAAATGATAATTTGGTACTTGATAAGGATCACACTCATATATTTAGTTTTTCTTAAAATTGCAAATATATCCACAAAGTATTAGGGGCTTAATAGTGAACTAGGCTTAATCAAATTGGAATAGTATGGATTAGAAAAGATGATAAGATTAATGGTGAATGTATTTAAAACATTACAAGCCTAACCTTAAAGATCAATTTGGCCAAATTTCTCAACAAATGAACTTGCCCCTATAGGCCTTTATTCACATAATTTATAAATGAAATTTTAAGTGATAATTACCCCATTTTTTGGATGATCAAAATATTAATTCACTGAGCATAAGGGTATGAAATCGATGAACCATTTAGTGAATATGATAAGTTCAAATGAACTCAAGAAAGTTCAAAAGGGTTGTGAAATATATAAGCATTCTCTGAATCTTTCCACAAGTCTTTTGTACATATTGCAAGACAACTGAACCTATCATACTCATTTAAAGAAAACATCTCTCATTTGAATAAATAGAACCCACCAAGTTATGACATAGAGTTTGGTAGGCTTGTGAAAAACCTATCTATAAGCTTTTACTTTCCTGCAAATTATAAATGTTTATTGCAAAAAATACTAAAGTTTCAGGTGGATGAACGAGAAGAGTCGACAGGTACGCTTTTATAAGTTTACATCATCTTCTTTTCCTGCACTCTCTTTATTATAAGCTTGCATGATAAACAACAATATCACCCTACATGAAAACCAAAATTTTTAAGATAGTCACAAAATCAGAACCAAAATTAAAAATTAAAATAAGACAAAGATAAAATTTGTCACCGCAACAGTCAAAAGATAAAAACAACACAAAATTTAATCATAAACAAAACTAAAATCACAATTGCATTTAAATTAAAATATCTATCGAATTATCGGGAATCCCTTGGATGATGCAATCTACGACTACTAATGAGATTTTCCACGGTCTAAATGAAAGTATGGAACTTATTAAGTTTAATTTAGTAAATTCATTTGGACTAAGTGAATCTGAAGAAAATAGTGGTGCCATAATGAGGGAACCATGGGATCCTAAGCGGTGTCGTTATAATCAACTTAAATATTCCCCTAATAAGACATTAAGACATATCAATTTAAACCAAATTTGAAACATGACACTTCTCTCAATCTCCTCAATTTGACACTTCTACAACTAAACCTGTTACGACAAGGAGGTAAAATTCCTTATAAATAAACAATAAATCTTAAGACTTCGAGGTAGCTTGCCTAGTGCAGCATAAACCCTCACGTTATCTCTTTAGGCATTTACACTTCGTGCAATATAAGCCCTAACATTTTCTTAGGTTTCCGAGGTTGTCATCGGGTATGACATAAATCCTCCTATCTTCTAGGCTATTCACATGATTGGTATCAAGTGAATGAAAGTCTAAATAATAAAATTGACAGGATGAAACACTAAATAAATTTCTCAAATTTGAGCCAAACCATATGATAGTTTGGGAAAACTCTGAGATTTTTTTGGTATCTCTGTCTTTCCCCTAGCTTTCTCTTCCTTTGGATTCCTATAATAATTGTTCTGAAATTTGAGCCACTCACCTATTGGATTTTCTATTACCACATTTTATTGAAGATTCTGTCATTTTGGAATTTATGAATACAATATTTCCTGATATATATTAAGAGTTTTCTTAGGTTACTTCGGTTGTCTAAGATGTAATTAACTATAAAGGAAACTTAAAGACCCCAAATCAATATAAATCCTATCTAATTCTTTCATATTATATAAGGGAAATTGTCAGTCAACATAAATAATTTGCATACCAAATGGATTTCATGGATTCTTTAATTTATTCGATCAAGCCTCACCACCAAATAATGTATACATTCTTCGGGATAAATACATGGCTTGCGGTGAAGTGCTTGCTTATTGCATATATGAAATCGTTTTGATTTCATATTTTAAAATTAAAATGATATTTTCCTTATATATATATATATATATATATATATATATATATATAACACCTAAATTTGTATTTTTTGCAAACATACAACCTGAAATTTAGATGAAAAGTTGTAATAAAATGTAAAATTAAGAGTTAGATACATAAATACAAAGGAATTCAGTGGTATATATGGAAGTCTTTTTTAAGCAAATATTTTTGGATTCTACATTTAAGCATACACAACAACCATCACATTTAAACAATTTGGTTGTGGGTTTTTCTTAAATACAAGAGACAACTAAAAATTTTAAAAGCTTCAAAGAGGAAGAAAAGAAATCTTTAAAGATCTATAATTGCAAAGCAAATCAAATAAAACAAACACAAGAAATAGAAACCACAAAAAGAAAGGAAAACTGCTAAACAAACCACCAAAATAAAGAGAATAAAGATAATGAACTAGAGCTCATAACTTACCTAAAGAAAAACATTAAACTTTTGTCCTAAATTTTGAGCATATAAAAATATATTCAAAACTGGTTAATTTTAATGAAGGCTAGAATTCATCATGACTCAAAAAATTAATCTCATCAACCAGTGAATATCATGAAAGAAATGTAAGCTTTTCAACATCAAATTAGTCATCATAAATAATGGCTAGCTCAAATAAAATACCAAATCAGAGCAGAAGAACTAATATTCACCTTGAAAAAAATCACATAATAGACATATATCGAAGGACAGTCAACCCTATCAAATACCATATTAGCCAAAATATCCACTTAGTACACATCACCGAAAGAGAATAACATTAACCTAACTCAGTATAAGAACAGTGTGGTAACATATCTAATCCAAAAAAACATTACTTCTTCAGTTTGTTCTGAGCTATAAAGAATACTCCGATAAGAGAAAGAGAAAGCAATAACCAACATGGCTACTTTAGATTTCATTTAATTTTTGTGATCATAATGAATCAGTATCAAGCTATTCAAGCTTGTTTCTCAAGAGAGTTCTTTGTAAGCATATTTGGCTACTTAAAGTTAACAAAATATTTTTTGAATTTGCACTAACAAAATGATTTTACTTTCCTGTTGCATCTATTATTGTGGGAATGTCTAAAAATTTATTTACAGCCTTCTCCTAGATGTAATGAAGATGATGTCTACATAATATTGATGATGATCACTGAGAATTACTCTTTGAGGCTATCCTTAAATATTTTCTTAAAATGAAGTTAGGAGCCATCAACACTCAAAATGATTTCATAGCAATTTTTTGTTTTTGTGTTATCATATTTCTCATTATTATTGTGGAGATATCTAAGAATTTATTTATAAACTTATCCTTAAGGTAATGATGATGATGTCAACATGTTATTTATGATGATCACTGGAAAGTACACTTTAAGGCTTTCCTTAAATAATTTATCAAAGCAAAGATAAGGACTATCAACACACAAAATGATTCATTAGGACTTCATAATAAATCATATTTAACTTAAATCTTACTTGCAACCAAACACCCCCTTAATGTAAATCTAAAGTGTAGCCGAACAACCCCTTAGGCATGAAATCGTCTAAAAATGAAGACAATAAGTTAACTTAGTGAATGGTTTTGGGTAGGAGACAAGTGAAAGAAGGAGAAAAATGGCAGTACCGGGGCCCTACATGTCGCAATCCCATCGTACGCGAACCCATCTAGTTAAGCTTTGGTTACAAAGCTGATAGTCTTGGATGAAACTGAGAGAAGGCTAGGGCAAGGGCGAGGCTGAGTCTATCGAGGAGGGAAGGAAGAAGTTAGAGCGAGGGGGAGCGAAGCGTGATGGGAGGAGGAAAGAAGAGGAAATGAGGGATCCGGGCTGGATGGACTTTATTAGGGCATTTAATGATGGAATACAAGGGGCCTAAAATTCATCAGTTTCTAATATATTATCGATGTCCATTGTCATCTCTTATTAAAATAACACGTTGTTTAACACCCCGCCAAATGGAGCATTCCAAAATAACATACTAACTATGTCTCTCGGTTTAGAGTCATTTAGAACAGACGATTTATTTTGTCGGTAACAATAAAACACAGTCGGAACAAAATATTATTGTAGCTAAGTGTCGACATATTTTATAGTTAAGCTATCACAAATAGTCAAGCTAATAAACCATCATTATGCTATCGGAAATTGGTACATTTTTTTAACATATTTTTTGTTGTTGGTTTTCACGTCACTTATACCTCATTTTCCCGTAGTGCAAGCTTATGTCTTTATCTATCTTTAAGACATTAGGATTAAGATAAATCCAGCCTATCATGGTGACCATATATTTACTTGACCATGCTCTTACATTTCCCAAGAAGTAATAGATGATGTCTTAATCAATGTTTATAAGTTCATATTTCCAATAGATTTTATTTTGTTGGATATAGAGAAAGATATTGAGATCCCAATGATACTAGGTAGATCTTTTCTTGTCACTGAAAGAGCAAATATTAATTTACAAATAGGTGAGTTAAATATGAGAGCTTTAGATTAACAAATAACTTTTAGAATTTATAATCAAATTCAACTCCCTATATATCTTCCGAAAGAGTGTTGTAGAAATAAGACTAAAAAGTCGCAAAAAATTTTGAATGAGAGTGTGTAGAAGAATTGATGTATTAAAGAAGCTTCAAGATTTGGACTTAAATTTGATGGCTTACAAAATTCTACGTGATAAGCATAATATTAGGAGATTGATTAGTGACTACGTATAAGACAATTTGATCGTAGAGAAAATTTTTAAGAATGATTTGACATTGTTTGGCTGAGGACAGTAAATCAAGAGACAACTCAAGTGTTATCTTGTGATTTTATCCTTTTATCTATTTTAGCTTAAGTTTGGTTGATAGTGTGATGTTTGTGTGTGTGCTTGAGTGCTTAATTTGAAGTTCATTTGCTTGATTCATAGGTAAGGTTATATGATTTCTGGAGGTAGCACACCCGCGCCATGTCTAGCACTTCTGTGTTAGGACATGCTTAAGCGCACCCTCGCCATACTTAGCATACCCACTGTTCCCTAATGCACTCGCGCTACCACTTTTACAGTGTCTGCGCCAACTACTATTTAAGTGTGACCTCTTTTTTATTCTTCATTTCTTCCATGATTTTCTTGACCTAGTTAATAAACTAAATATCTTTAAAGAAGAAGGGAGGATGGGGGTTCTAGAATAAATACTTCAACATTTCAAGGAATTTTTATGTGAGAAAATTTCTTACCTTCATTCTTTTACCTACATTATGTTGATTTTTTGTATCCTTCATTTTCATTGAAAATCCATGGCTCCCAAGACTTGGAGATTGAAGCGATTTTCATAGCTACCCAATTACTAAGAAGTTAACAATTTTCTTACCGATTGTAACGCTCAGTGGAGAATCAGAGATGAGAAAATTTTTGGTTTCCCTTACTCTACTATGAACATGGAATCAAAAGGTTGAAAACTATTTCATATCTTCTAGACTGCTACCTTTAACTAATACCAGTGAGGTTACCAACAACTGAGTTTTCCTAAAATACTACATAAGAAAGAGAAATCCATATATATATATGTATATATATATATATATATATATGTATATATATATCTGTGTGATTCATATAACATCATTAGGGGACAAAATACTATTTGATTAGGAGACACTTTCCTCATTTATGCCCATTGTCTTAAGGCCGGAGCTTTCAGGGAACCTTTGGAGGAGCACCAACACCTGCTAAGCCTATGACATGGTCCATCCTTTTTACTTATATAAAAAAGCCCATTTTGGAGAGAGGTGAGAGTTCCTTTACACCCACTTCTTCTTGAATAAGCGCATTTCTATTTATACTTTCTCTGAGCGCCTACACACCCTTTTCCAAGATTCAGTTATTATGCAGTGTGAGTTGTATGACCTGGCTGATGTCTGAGCCATTATCAGAGCAGGACCGACGCCAGTACAAATATCAAGCTCGATATAATGTGGACTAGGGCTTGATCCAGTGGAGTTTCGTAGTGCCCCACTATTTGAGCTATATGAGGATTCTACACAGTAGATGGAGGAGGATACTGAGGATGATGATGATGATGATGATGACGAGGCTTAATTCACCATATTTGATGAATTTTTATTTTTACTTTGATTTTTTTTTTTTTTTTTTATCCTTGGATATTATTATTTTGTTGAGATTTGCTACTTTACATGTTTGTGATATGGAGATGGGGATATGATGATTTTGAATTTGCTGTTGCTTTTATTTCTTGTTTATTTGTAGCAGCGTGATGTGATTTATGTTATATTTTATTTTATGTCTACTTATTTGTAACTATGCTATTGTTGATTCCTAGACATATTTTATTTTCTATTTTCATGTGATTTGTATAAAATAACAAATAATTTTGTGTTTGTGTGTTGGGGGGGGGGGGGGGGTGGGTGGGGTGGGTTGGGCGGCGGTTAGTCTAATAATAACTTACATCTCACTTATATTAATTTTTTTATTCTTTAGTGTAAGAATTCTTAAACATTTAAAAGAGAGACTATAAATATAATTAATTAATCAAAGATATTTAAGTCATTAACTATCAATTCAAATGACCCAATTTAAACTTAAATTATAAATGAATTATAATATTTCTGAATAAAAATTAAGAAGTGAGTAAAAATTTAAAACTAGAATAGAGTAGATATTCAAAATAAATTAAAAAATACATTAGTAACTAGATATAGAAATTCTTAGAGATGAAAAAGGAAAAAAAAAATACAAGACTCTAAACTAAAAAGAAAGAAAAATTATAGTCATTGGGAATAAGTTTGAGGTTAAGAAAGAAAATAAAATATTGCAGTCCAAATTATTTTCTAAAAAAATAAGACAAAAGCTTTCTTAATCAAATTCTTTGATATTATATTCAAAAAAAAATTAATGAACTTATAATTACTTAATTGGTAAGTTAATTGACTTGCATGTAACTTTGATAAATAAACATTTTTTTTCAAATTAAATTATATGATTTAAGATTCTTTATGCTCAAAAAGAAATTAATTATAGTCATATTATGTTATTAAGAATTATGAAAATTCAACTCTTTAACAATGTTTTCACACTTTAATGGATAATTATATGATATAAAAGAATAAGGAAATTCTAAGATGAGAGCTACTAGGAAATCCCTCGATGTCTGATTTCAGATACTAGATTGCTCGAGGGCAAGTAATATGTAAGTTTCGAGAAATTTGATGTGTGGTAAAAATATATTATTTTATGATGTATTTTATCTCATTACATGTTATTTTTTTGCTTGTAAATTTTGTATTTGTTATTTTATGCAAAATATAGATCAAAAGATCAATTGAAGAGTAGAAGAGGAGAAATTTGGCTAAGTATAGCAGAACACC
Source organism: Papilionanthe hookeriana x Papilionanthe teres (assembly GCA_022702705.1). NCBI lineage: Eukaryota > Viridiplantae > Streptophyta > Magnoliopsida > Asparagales > Orchidaceae > Papilionanthe > Papilionanthe hookeriana x Papilionanthe teres. Next base: position 104,186,609 of record CM040432.1, read on the forward strand.
CCTTTGTCATGTACCCAACACTACTATGACCATGTTGAGTGAAGAGGTATGTGAAAGACAAAAAATTAGGAATTATGCTCTAAAAGCCTAGTGCCCTGTCGGTCACAAAAAGGTTGGGAATTATCGTTTTAAAATAGATTTAATTTAATATATATAGTTTTGAAAAATATCATTTTTTAATTTGAAAATGTGAAATCAAACCGATCGTATACACGCGATAGTTTAAATAATCAAGCAATTCACTGCAAGACATGTATATATCCCAAAGAATGGATGCGTTGCTTGGTGGTGAGGCTTGAACAAATAAACTAAAGAATCCATGAAATCTATTTGATTTGTGAACCATTTATGTTGACTGACAACTTTCCTATCTAATATGAAGGAATTAGATAAGGTTTATATTAATCTATAGACTTTAAGTTTCCTATAAGGGCAAGCCCTTATAGTTAATTACATCTTAGATAACTGAAGTCATTTAAGAAAACTCTTGATAAAGATCAAGAAATATTGTATTCATGACTTCCAAATGTATGATCTTCAAGAAAATGTGGCAATAAGAAATCTAATAGGTGAGTGGTTTAAGTTTCAAAACAATTACTGTAGGAATCCAAAGGAGGAGAAAGCTAGGGGCGGGACATAGATCCAAGAAGAATCTTTGTGTTCTTTCCCAAACTATCCTATAGTTTGGCTTCAATTTGAGATATTTATTTAATGTTTCATCTTGCCAATTTTATTATTTAGGGCTTACATTCACTTGATCATGTGAATAGCCTGAAAGATAGGAGAATTTATGTCATACCCGATGAAAACCTCAGAAACCTAAGACGAGTTAGGGCTTATATTGAATGAAGTGCAAAGACCTAAAGAGATAAGGTGAGGGTTTATGCTGAACTAGGCAAGCTACCTCAAAGTCCTATGTCTTATTATTTAATTCTAAGGAGTTTTGTTGTTGAAGATGGTCATGCTGCTCACTATGCATGCTCCAAGCTTCTCATCGTAGCAGGTTTAGTTGTTGAAGTGTCAAATTGAGTAGAAGAGAAAAGTGACATGTTTCAGAAAGGGTTTAAATTGAGATATCTTATTGACTTATTAGGGAAATATTTAAGTTGATTATAGCGACACCGGTTAGGATCCCATGGTTCCCTCATTCCATCACCACTATTTTCTTCAGATTCACTTAGTCCAAATGAATTTACTAAACTCAACTTAGTGAGTTCCATACTTTCATTTAGACTGTGGGAAATCTTGTTAGCAGTCGTAGGTTGCACCATCCGAGGGATTCCCGATCATCCGATAAAGATATCATAATTTAACTCATAACTGTGATTTTGGTTTTGTTTGTGATTAAATTTTGAGTTGTTTTATCTTTTGACTGTTGTGGCGGTGAATTTTATCTTTGTCATATTTTAATTTTATTTTGGTTTCAATTTTGTAGCTATCCTATATAGTTCTGGTTTTCATGCAGGGTGACACTTGTTGTTTAACATACAAGCTTATAAGCAAGAAAAGTAAAGTAAAGGAGGTATTGAAAAGAAGTTGTTGTAAACTTGTAAAAGGGTACCTGTCGAGTCTTCTCGTTCCTCCACCTGAAACTTTTGTATCTTGCAATAAACTTTTATAATTTGCAGGAAAGTAAAAGCCTATAGATATGTTTGTCACAGGCCTACAAAATCCTATGTCATAACTCGGTAAGTCCTATTTATTTCATTTGAGAGATGCTTTCCTTTAATGAGTATGATAGGCTCAGTCATTCTATAATATGTCCAGAAGACTTGTGAAAAGTTCTAGAGAGTACCTGAATTTTCACAACCCTTTTGAACTTTCTTAAGTTCTTTTAAACTTATCATACTCATTCAATTATTCATCTATTTCATACCCTTATGCTCGATAAACATTATTGTTTTAATTATCCCAAAAAGTGGGGTAACTATCACTTGATATTTTATTTATGAATTATGTGAGTTTTATATCTTAATTATTAGAATTATTTTAGTGAGAAATTAAGTAAATTACATTTTTAAGCTTTAGAAATTATTTTTAACCCTTTAAAGAGGGTTAGGAAAATTATCCCAATTGTTCCTAAGTGATTCAGAGGCAATTTAAAACATTTCCATCAATTTTATTAATTTTATAATTTTTATTTATTTTTTAATTATTTAAATATTTAAAGTAACCCTAAAAATGAAAATTTTATTTTAATTCCAAATTTATTTTTCTTAGGTTCCTCTGATCACAGAGAACTCCCAAAACCAATTTGGTAATTTTTTAAGTTGTATCTTAATTATTAGATTTATTTTAATGTCAAAAATACCATTTAACTTGGAAAATCAAATTAGGTAATCAACTTAATTCAAAATTATTTCAAATTTTTTATGGAACTTCCTTTAACTTTAAATTACAGTGGAGAATGATTTTTATTCCATTTAAGTTTATGTTTAATCTATTTTTTTATTTAGGTTTAGTGAGTTGATTAAAATTAAGGTGAGTTTTAATGAGTTAAATCAAATTTACATTTTTCCTATGGTCCTCTGGTCACAAGTAACCTACCAGAATAATTAGGGTGCAATTAATTTAGATTTGGTGCACTGTGGAGCTATGCTGGATAGTGAGTTTCGGCTGAAATTTCAGTGGAGAAATTGGCTCTAGACAGTGGGGATGAGTGGCTGAAGGTAGTGGGATTATACTCTGGAAGTTTTGAGAAAGCTCTCGTGAAGTTTTAGCAGGGTTTCCTTAAGAAATTTTCAGCACCCCTCTTTACCTGTAGAGAGCTCTATTTATGGCCATGGCTACCTGGTGAAGCTCAGGGCTTGGCTATGGATGGAATTATCTGCTTAGGTAGAGTGTTGAAGAGCTATAATGTTTAATTAGAGCTGAACAGGTTGCGGGTGAGTTTAGGTTTAAATTGGAAGGAGGTGGCTCTCAGTTTGGGCTCCTCCTATGACTAGGTCTGCCGGCTAGGCCAAGGGAGGTGGCCAGTGGTCAGGTAGTCAGGTGGGCAGGCCATCATGGTGATGAACTTAAGTGGCTAAGTGTTTTGCAAATCTCCTTAGGTTTTAACCATTTAAAGAAGGGGATCCCCTAATTTGGTGGACCCTTGGTCCATGGCTCCACTAGAGTGGTCTAGGTGGATCTAGCTCAATCCCTAGGGTCAACTTGGTGGCTGTGGAAGGTTTAATCAATTTGGTTAGGTTTGCTCAACTTGGCTCATGGGTTCAATTTTTGGTCATATGGGTTCAAGTTAGGCTAGGTTGGTTTCAAGCTTGGGTTAGGCTTAATTCATTGAGCCATATTGTGTTTATGATTGTCATTAAGCATTTAGAAAAGGATTGGAATGGCTTAGAGTTGATTTGGGAGGTGTATTTGGGGAAATTTTGGTATTTGGTCAATTTCGGGACATTTGGGTTAGCTTGGGTTTGGGTTAGGCTAGGGTTGGATCATGGCTCAATTTATGGTTCCAAATGGTCTATGGGGATGTCATAAAGAGTTCTTGACATGAATTGGGTAGAGATTTTAGGGTTAGGGCATTTAATTTGATGGATTTTAGACATGTGATCAATTTGGGGTAAAATTGGGATTTTTGGATTTGATTGGACTTGGGTGAGGTTTGGGCTCATACTGGGGGAAATTGATGATTCAATTTTTTTTATGGGAATTTCATGAAGAGTTTAGAATAAAAAATTAGGAGAATTGATTGACATTTGGTTTAATTTGGGGGAATTAGGCCATATGGTCAAAATTGTGGCTTTTTGGTTTGGGTTGAAATTGAGTTCAATTGTGGGTCAAATTGGGCTTGTATTTGGTTTAAGTTGGCATTAGGGATGTTGAATTAAATTTTAGATTTGGAATTAAGGAGAATTGAAGTCAATTTGGTAGATAGTGAGGGTAATTTGGGCATTTTGGGCCTTAAGGGGCAATTTGAGGTTTTTTGTTTAATTGAGCAAATTTCGTCAAATTGGATTAAATAAAGTGGCTTAAATTTAAATTAGGAATATTTTGAGGGTTTTTGGATTTTTTGGGAGTTTTTTGAATTTTTGGGCTAGGGGTATTTTGGTAATTTTGGGGTTTTGGACTTATTTAAGGATTTTTTTGTAAATCTGTGGTGCTTTGGGTATTTTAGGTGGTGAGGAAAATTTTAGGATGATTTTTGGGAGATTTTGGTAATTTTGGTTGATTTTGTGAATTTAGGGAATAAATTAGGATTTTATGGGTAATTTCGTCATTTGGTGGAGTTTAGGGGCAAAGGGGTCAAAAGTTAGGATTTTTTGTGAAATTGGGGTTGAGTGAGATTGATAACCTATTTGAGCCATGGACCAAGGGAATTCCCCATTTAAATCCTCCATGTGCTGGTACTAACCAAACCTTAACCTAGGGCTAAAAGCTTATGGAAACAACCCACATGTGTTTCCAAAAGAGTAGGGGAGCAAGTGTAAGGAAGCTTGGTTTAGGTTTGTGAGGTAGTGTGTGAGAGTGCAATGTGAAATTGTGTGTGTGAGCCTCACCCAGACTACCCAGGGTAAGTCCTAAGGTTTTACCATCCTGTAAGGAACTTCTCTTGAGCTTCATAATGCTCGGTCTCATCCTTTTAAGCATATTGATGTTAGACTTTAAGCATTTAAAAACTTTAAGTGAAGCAAAGAGGTGTTTTGAATTTCTATGGGGTAAGGGTTCCATTACTAGTCCTCTAAAATAGTCCTATGGCTAGACTCTGGGCTATTCTAAAGAGAGACTAGACCTCAACAAAAGTGAGGTCAATAAATGGACCCCTAATAGGTTTTGTGTGCTGGATAGACACACCGCACGTATTGGTGTTGACCGACAAGATCAACAAAACCAACACATCCATCTGAGTCAAAACTTGAGACAAAATGTAGAATTCAATGAGGAAGTTTCTTCTGGAGAAGGAAAATGGAATACCTTCATTAAGGAGATATGAATTTCAAGCTACCAAACTCTGAAAGAGTCTGATCTGATTCAATTTGACATTGAAATGAAGGTTAGAATTCAGATTTAACTTGATTCTCAGATTTTAATTTGATTTTAATTTAAATTTTGAGTTTAAATTTGATTTTGAACTTTATGGAATTTATGGAAGTTTATGGAAATTTATGGAAATTTGTGGAATTTTTACTTTGGTTTGATTTTGAAATTTCTAACTTCGTGGGAGTCTTCGGGTTTCAGTGAGTGTAGATGGGAGAGTCAGAATTTAGGTACCAACCACGAAAATGAGAATCAGAATTTAGGCACCAACCTCGAAATTTCGTGAGTGTGGAAGATTTCTCAGATAGATTGCAGGAAATTAAGTATTTTTGGAAAAATCGGACGACTGTGCTCCGATCCTGAAATTTCGTGGAAGGCGGAAAAAATTTCTCTGATAGGATGTGGAAATTTAGAGAATTTGGAGGAATCAGACGACTGTGCTCCGATCTTGGAATTTCATGGAAGGCGGATAATTTCTCGGATAGGATGTGGAAATTTAGAGAATTAGAAGGAATCAAATGATTGTGCTCCGATCCTGGATTTTCTTGGAAGGCAAAAAATTTCTCAGATAGGATGTGGAAATTTAGGGAATTTGGAGGAATCGACGACTATGCTCCGATCCTAAAATTTCATGGAAGGCAGAAAATTTCTCGGATAGGATGTGGAAATTAGGGAATTTGAAGGAATCAAATGACTGAGCTTCTATTTTGGAATTTCATGGAAAGCAGAAAATTTTCTCGAATAGGATGTGGAAATTTAGGGAATTTTAAAGAAATTCTGTGAAGGAAAGCTCGGAGACTCACATCTAGCCCAAGGTAACAGGAAGGAATCATAATTTAGGTACTGATCCTGAGATTTCATGAAAAAGATTTAGAGAAAATTCGATGTTGACTTTTGAAGAAAGTAGAATTATGCAATACAACCAAGTTTTGTAGCCATTGCGAGATTCGTGAAATTTGGTGACATTTCAGATTTGTGAGAAGTGACATTGTGTAAAGTGACAAAGTTCGCGGAGTGCTTTTGGAGATGTAAAATCTGAGAATGATTGCAGAGACTTGGAGTTTCGAGAAAGAGTTAGCTTATCATTTGTTTTTAATTTATCATTTTCTAATTTAATTCATTTCATTTCATTTTCATTTGATTTCATTTAGGGCATATTCGATTTTAGATTCAATTCTCCTTGATATTATTTTATTTTATTTTAACTTTTTTTCATTTTGTTATCATTTTCTTTTTAATCTTCTCTTGTGACGTTCTTTGTTCATTTTAATTTGGCACCAACGTATGGTCGAAAAGCAGTCTTGCGGCTTTTTGACCATTGCGCCAAAAGAAACATCTTTAAAGCAGAAATCTTCACTAATTTTGCTGTAAGCAGTAGTACAACTGATCATTTGTTGTCAAGCATCCAAAAGTAGACCGAGTGTACATAACTGAATAAGACTGACATATCATATCATACTAGTACAAAAAAAGTGGTGAAAACTACAGTGGATTTGTGTAAGAGGTAGTAGAATTCTGTCGTCCGAGGCAATCCCATAAACAACCCAACCTACTATGGCTACGCTCCGGGACAAAAGTCCTTGACACGGCTAAAAAATGCTTGATTTTCCATATACATTTTATGCTTAATTTTAATGATATTACACTTTAAAGGAATATATATTCTTCATGATTTGCTGTAGGTATGATGATTTTAGGTGATTGGAGCAAAAGGAAGCGAAAAGGAACGAATTTGGAGCAAAAAGAGGCAAAATGACGAAATCAACCTACTAGCGCCGCCGGCGCCAGAATGGGCGCTGCCAGCGCCCAATTCCAGAGAGCATTAAATTTAATCATCAGGGTAACTCCTTCGACGCCCTATCCAGCACCGACGACGCCCGAGACTATCTGGACACAATTTTGGGCGGTTATTGGCCATATACATTGAATCTGGACGCAGGTTTCTTGAAGCACCTCTTGGGAAATTCATCTCTACACTATTTTAAAGTGAATTTGAAGCGAAAAAAAAGTGGTAGATGTTAGGAAAAACGTGAAGAATGTTTAGAGATCTTAGAATAGGAGTAGGAATGTAGATTTCTACCTTTTTGGAAAGATTGGTGAGGGGATTTTAAGAGAATCTGTAAGGGTTTGTACTAGCATTGCATGGATCAGCGGAAAACTTTGTAGGAGAGATTTTTATCTGTCTTGCAAGGGGAAAAAGCTAAGTATTGTGTTCTTCATCATCTTATGATTTCTTAAACACTTATCTAGTAGATTTTCATTGATGAAATGAAGTTTTCTGTTGTGTTTTCTTTGTGCTTTGTGATGTCTTTCTCTTACTCTTTCTTCTTATTTGGAAATAGTGGCATGCGAAGATTATGTTGTTATTCTCAACAAAGTGGAACCACATTAAAATTTAATGTATGGTGAATTTCATGGGGGTTGAGTGCATATAAATAGAGAACTATACTTTGATGGGAGTAGGATTAGAGATTTTAGGGTGACAGATTAAAATCCCTAATTCGGTCCTAGTGTTTGGAAAGTAAAGTGAGAGTTAGCCTTCAGGCGAAGGAAAGTGGAAGCTGGAGTGAGAGCCAGAATCCTCCCATCCTAATCACGGATTTAGGGACTAAACCTAAGATTATTTAATGTTCTTTATGCACTCAGAAGAGGGTAAAGAATAGGATTGCCCCTATTGGCACATACAATATTTAATGCATCTCATTCATTTACATTATCCAATTCACTACATAAGAATAGTAGATTTTCTTATCTCAAATTCACCAAAACAATTCATCCAGAAAGGGTTATATTTAGAATTAATATTTTCCTCTAGGAGTAGTTATTAGTTATTTTAAACATAAGACTTACCTTTAGGAGTATTTGTTAGAAAAACCACTTATATTGACCTTTCAAACTAAAGTCTGATAGTAGTAGACTAGAATTTGACTAAGAAACTCTTACCTCGCTTCCCTGTTGGATCGATAAATGGGACTTCACTAGAGCCCTGTATTACTTGAACGATACGTATACTTGTGTAGAACCTCTAGTGTGTGCACATACATACAAACATAAAAACACCCAAAAAAATAGCACACGCCGGAGTCGCATCAAGTTTTTGGCGCTGTTGTCGGGGAAGCTTTGGTAAGAAATTTAGGAGAATTTTAATTGAAGTAATTAGGCTTAAAATTGGAAAACTTTAGTGTCATAAAACTATTTTTGTGTGAAAAGTGTTTCTTGTATGAAAAAGTGTTAAAAAAAATAACCCTGTTTGTGTGAAAAACAAGGTGTTTGTAAAAATGTTTTGTTGTGTTGAATATATTTTTTATTTTATTTGTTTTATTGTTAATGTATTTTTTGTTGTGTTACGTATGCAAAATAAAGGATCTGTAGGACTTGTGCCTTATGGTTCCGAGTTAGAAAAATGGAAAAAAATAAAAAAGCAGAAAGGACTTGAAAAACTAGAAATGGAAATGAAAAACATTCAAAATAGTAACTTAGAAAATCATCATAAATCATTGAGTGATTATGTAAATCCTACGACATATGAAATTCACTCAAGTATACAAAACCCTATCGTAGAAGCTGATTCATTTGAACTAAATCCAGTGATTATCCAGCTGGTGCAAAACAATCAGTTTGGGGGAACTCCTTCGGAGGATCCCTATTTACACTTATCTAATTTTCTAGAACTTTATGCTACATTTCGTTATAACGGCATGTCAAACGATGCTGTCAAGCTAAGGCTTTTTTCCTTTCTCACTAAGAGATAAGGCTAAAATATGGTTATACTCATTAGCAGTTAGATCTATTAAAAATTAGGAGGCGTTAACTCAGACATTCCTAGTTAAATATTTTCCACCTTCAAGGACGAATAAACTTAGAAACGATATTATCTCATTTTGTCAGTATGAAGGGGAATCAATATAGGAAGCCTGGGAAACATTTAAGGAAATCCTAAGAAAATGTCCACATCATGCTCTGCCAAATTAGTTAATCATTCAAATATTTTATAATGGGTTAGTAGGATCCCTTAGGTCCTTTATTGATGTTGTTGCTGGTGGCTCATTAATGTCAAAAATATTTGATAAAGCGTATGCATTAATTGAAGAAATGGCTACAAATGAATTTCAATGGCCCTCAGCAATGGTATATCCTAAAAATATAGCTAGTGTTCATGATACAGATGCGATTGCAATTCTTCCATCTCGGGTTACTGCAATATCAAGTAAGTTGGACCAATTTGGAATGAACCAGACTCAATTTACTTCTGTAAATGAGGAATGTTCATTAGAGCATATGATTGATTCCAACTTATTATATTAGACTCTAAATATCATAAATAACCCGTATTCTAACTTTTACAACCCAGGTTGGAAGAACCATCCTAATTTTAACTGGAATCATACTACTGGGGGTGGAAACCAACAATGAGAAAATAATCATGCAAATCCTAATGGAAGTTGGAATAATCAGGGGAACGCAAGCTATAGACCTTCATATCCACTACAATGATCAATAATTTAAGGATAAGAAGATTTACATAGACGAAGTGATATTGCAAATGGGAAACCAGTTGCAAAGTCAAAATGCTACGATTAGAAACATAGAGAATCAACTGGGATTAATTGATAATTCACTTAGCAATAGACCCTAAGGAACACTTCCTAGCAACACTAAGATCAAACCTAAAGAGAACAATAATAAACAAGTAGAAGTTATCCAATTAAGAAGTAGAAGAGAGAAAGTGGATGTGGTTAGAAAAGAAAAAGAAGTTGTGAGAGAAGCAAAGGAAACAAAACATCCTGAAGAACATGTTCTAAGGATCTAGAAAAATTAATATCTCCAACTAAAATCAATTTAGAAAGACCACCACCTCTATTTCCTCAAAGACTTAGACATCATAAGTTGGATAAACAATTTTCAAAGTTCATAGAAGTACTTAAGAAGTTAACAATAAATATTCCTTTCACAGAAGCTTTAGAACAGAACCCAAGTTATGCAAAGTTTATGAAGGTGATATAAAACAAGAAAATGAAATTTGGGGATTACGAGACAGTTGTACTAAGTGAGGAGTGCAGCGCTATACTTCAGAAAAATTTTCTTCAGAAACTTAAAGAATCTTGTAGCTAAATAATTCCTTGTGCAATTGGAGAAAGATTATGTGGAAAAGTTTTATGTTATTCAGGAGCGAGCATTAATGTGATGCCTCTATCTATAATTAGAAGGTTAGGTTTAGCCGATATTCCCACTATTGTAACCCTTTAGTTAGTTGATCGATCTATCATTTATTTGATTTGACTTTTTTTTAAATACCAAAAAATATAAGAATTTGAGACCACTACTAGCCCCGGCAACGGCATCAAAAACTTGATCCAACTCCTCGTACTATGCGTAATTTTACTTTTTTGTAACAAGTATATAATAAATTCTTTTAATCGCAGAGTTACTAATCAACACAAGTATACGTATCATTCAAGTAATACAAGGCTCTAGTGGAGTCCTGGATATCGATCCCACATGGAATATTTTAGAGGCTACAGACTAGGATTATAGAAATCAATTCAAAATCAGAACTAAATCAAAATTGCCTATCTGTCACTAATACGCAATCGACAATAATATAAAGTTTGAATTAAACTAGTTCTACTAATATATAACTAATTCTACTAAAGAGAAGTTCAAATATATAAGCAAGAATCTTTCTCCTTTGTTAAGATATTTAAGTGAATAGATAATTAGAATTAGTTTAAATGGCATTGTGCCAACTAGGAGCATACCTATTATTTACCCTTTGGTCCAGGCATAAAGAACATTGACTAATCCTATGCTTGGTTACTGAATCTGCGGCTAGGCTCGGAGGATACCGGCTCTCACTTCGGAGCTCCCACATTCCCCTCGCCTAATGGCTAACATCTACACTTCAGCACCTAAATGATAGAACTGAATTGAGGATTTTAGCATGTCACTCTAAAATCTCCAATTCTATGCCCGATGAATATTATTTACCTATTTATTTGCACCCTACTTCCAAGGATTTTGATCTCCTTGAATCTTGGATGTAATCTTTACTATAGTTGTTAAACTCAACATATTTTAACTATTCAATTGGTTAGATTGAAAGTAAATTAAGAATTAAGTAAAAGATTATCACAACTTCTTTAAATTATTAGGGCACACTAATTCCATTTATCATTTCACAAAAATATCAAAACTAGGAGAAAGACAGAAAAACTACTCAAATTTCATGGAGAGGATACAATAAAACATGGATTTCATATATAAAAGTAAAGTTTTACAAAATAAAGTAAATAAACACAACATATCTTAAATTCCTTCCCAAGAAAACTCCTTGAAGTTCCTCTGAATCTCTTCCTTTCTTTACATTATGCGGAATTCTCCTTCGAAACAACAATGTAGAAGAGATCTCTCACTTCCCTTCCACACTTACAATCCTTCGAAGAATTCCTAACCAATATCTCTATCTGAACTCACTAATTAACACTCACTAAATAACAACAATGAACACTAGTGGACTCTCTATTTGACACTAAGAAACTCTTAGTGACTTCAAGAGGAACCAAATAAAACCACATTTTCGGCCTAAAATTGTTCTTTTTGAATTTGTTGAAGAGTCTTAAAGGGTTTTCCAAGCATCCCTTCAAAAATCATCCACATTCGACGTATTTTATGAAAGAACCGCCGATCCCGCCGTCGGCGGCCTCGACCTTCGCCGTCGGCGGCCTCCCTTGAAATATATTCTGAACTCTCGGGAAAATCATGTCGTCGGTGCCATCGACCTCGCCGTCGGCTCCCTAGGTTAAATTTTCATAATTTAGTCCTTTTTGCTCCAAATTCCCTCCTTTTTTCATATTTTCGCTTCGTTGTCCTTAAATCTTCATACCTGCAAAAAACACCAAAAGTACCATTCTTTAAAGTGCAATATCATCAAAATCAGTATAAAATAAGCATGAAAATCTTAACATTTTTTCCTTGGGTCAAAGTCCCCAAACTTAACTATTACTTGTCCTCAAGTAATCTTTAGTACTACATAAAAGTTATGATTTATTGTGGTAAAGTTTTAATTCAGAAATACTATAATTTTGATTTAAATAAATATTATAGCAAGAATTCATAGAAATATTTTCAAGTAATTAGATTAATTCTGCAGGTATAAAGCTATCTAGTCATCAAGTCTAAGACTTCTAGTTTTCTATTCATTTCAAGAATGAATATATGTTGCAATATCAATTCACTTAGAATATTAGAAGATAGGAAATTCATGAGAATACTATTAGTAAAGATACTAGTCATAAATATAAGTTCAGAAATGTTTTTACTTTTCCCTTTAGGTTAATCCAAGTGAAGCCAAATTTTGATAAGGCATCTCCTCAAGCTTCTCCTCACTTACTTTTTTTTCCTTTTGGATTGTTTTTCAATCCTAAATATTTTTCTTTTCTTTTCAGGGTTTGCTTTTCAATCCTTTCTTTTTCTTTCTTTTTCTAGTGAGGATTACTATATCTGGATAGCCTGTTAATAATTTTGAACTTCACTCTTCTTTTCCTAAATTTAAAACTTTAAAACATTCTTTACCTTATATATAATTCTTAGTTTTTACATCATTGAGTCCCAATCTTTTCTTTCTCAACTAAATTCCTAAGATTCTTAATATTTCAAAATATAGTTCTCTTTACTTTAAATAGTTAACTATATTCTTATCCTCTTATACTAAATATCTTAACCTACGAAATTAATTTTCATTACCAAAAATATTTTTTTGAGTCTTCTATAATATTTAAATAAAATCTAAATATAGTTATCTGAATTAAATTTTATCACAAAAATCATATTATAATTTTTGAAAATATGTTAATTAAGAACGCATAATAGTTAATAGTTTTCTCCCCCCAAACTTAAAGTTTTTCTTAATAGAAATAATACAGGGTGGAAATAAAAATTCTAAATATAAAAAATTCATACATTTGCACTTTAGGCATTCTTGTCTTTTTGATATTTGTAAGTTCTTCACAAAATTTCTAACTTCAACTGACCTGTAATATTTAAAAACATTTCTACACATATAACAGTTTAGAAAATTTGCTGGGGTAATAAAATTTTAGAACAAGTATATAAAACTAAACATTAAATAACAACTAACTACACTACACAGGACATATGCATTTCACAACACAGAACAAACATTTTACTATTTTAAACTAAAAAGTTCACAGTTACTATTACAATCACAATCCATCATAGACATCTAAAATTGAAAATGCAACTGCAAAACTAAACACATATCCCAGAAACAAAGCACAGTCCACAGAATACAACTAATAAATATGAATGTACTACAACAAAACTAAAATAAACACATAAATCACAAAAATCAATCCTCAAAATCCCATACAACAACCTCATCACCCTGGTCAGCAGAAGGTGGGTTGATAGTGAGTATAACGGGGGTATTCTGGAAAAATGACATCAGGCTCTCCTCTGTAGTGTCTAGCCTGAGCATCATAATAAGCCATCTTAAAATTAGAGTGCCTCTGAAGATACTCACTATCTTGATCATGTCTTCTCTCTAATCCTTATATGATCAATTCTTTCTAATTTTTCATCTAACTGCTCAAAACTTTTCCACTGCAGTTTCATGGCATTCATCAAATCATATAAGGTAGGAGAACTAGATGCAGGAGGGTCATAACTAGTAGAAGGAATGTCTCTACTATTAGAAGGTGCCTTACTTCTACTCCCAGTTCCCCATTCCTCATGGTATTCATAAGTCTTTATATTTAATTTACAAATGGGTTTCATCGGATACATCTATTCTTCATTATCTCTTGGTTCAACTCGCATAATTGATAATGTGCATAAATTAGGCTAGGATGCCCTAAATATCCACTTATCTCACTCTTTGTAGTGGCCATAATATTCTTATAAATTATTCTCCCCACATTTATACTTCTATTGTTCTGAATACAGAAATTTAGAATAGCTCTATCTCTCGAGACTTCACTATGATGATAGGTGGGTACTAGAATCGAACAAATGAAATAATGTCATGCCTTAGCAGTGGCATTCATCATGGAAATTGGAAAGTTAATCCGTTCACGATTTTTAATTTTTCAAACTCATTTCCCATCAATGAGAAAGTCAATAACATCGTTTAACGGACCCTCCATTGTTCCAAATGTTTCATACTCGCTAGAAAAATAGTCGTGAAGCTCGTAAAAAGTGTTAATGCGGTTAGCATTATAGTCGACAGAGAATCCTCTTACTTGGATAGGCTCATCCTCGAGTTGAGTCAGATTAGAGTAGAACTCTCTTACAACTTCAATAGCAGCTCTATTTGTTGTGTAACAGAAGTTCTCCCATCCACTCTCTTTGATAATTCGCTCAACCTCACCTTCAGGATTTTTGAAAATTTGATCTTGTATGCACTTCTTACTTTGAAAGATTGAAATGTACCTCGATTGTGCTTTCGCGTTTATAAATCAAGTCTCGTCGTGTTTGAGTCTTCTCTTTTGTCGTGGAGCCATTGTTTGATATATCAAAATCACAAAAATCAAAACTAATCTCCAAAATAATAACACAATGGCTTCAAAAGGGGGTTTAAAGCAATCAAAATCAAGTTCCATGAATTCCGTCCAAGTCTTTTCTCTACATTTTCAAATTTTCCAAGATTTCTTAATGTGGAAGAAATTCATGGTGAAAATAAAAAAATTTTACATAGGAGTGAAGCTCTTACCAAGGGAAGATGAAATCTGGTGTTATAATGTGTTAAAATCACTCCAAATCCGAGATCTATCAAGCCCTAGGTCGACTTTTTGGGTAAAACGGTGAAGAAGACGATGAATAGTGGCATTGACAGGTCAAAATCACGGTTAAAAGGTAATTTTTCGGGATCTCGCCGTCAGCGGGGTCGTTCGCACCGTCGGCTGGCTCTATTGAATTAAATTCCAATAACCTCGAGAAAATCACGGCGTCAGCAGCCTCGAGCGAGCCGTCGGCGAGATTCTCAAATATTGATTATTTTTTTTTCAATTTTTGCGTTTTCGATCAATTTTAAGCCTCGTCGTCATCCGTTCGATCATTTTAATCATATATTTTAAGTGATTAAGTGATGTATTAACACAAATAAACATAAACACAAGAAAACTTTACAATTATATATTAAATCCAAGTGTTTACAATCCACAATACATCACACACATAAACAGATATTTTGTCAACCTAAATCGATCTAATCAGCGTAGCAATCCAAACCACAACACTCAAAACACTGAAAACAAACATTTCAATCATTATCTCAACTATACTGAGATTAAAAAGTAAACTAAGAAAGCAAACACACAAACAAAGTTCAAATCAAAGACAAAGAAACAAATAAAATAATTATACTACTCTTCCGAATCAGTATTGGTTTCTCCTCTGATATCACCCATTGCTTGAACATGGACAAACAGGTTATAAAAAGGTCGGAATGGGAATTCTTCAGTTGAATCTTCTTCATCCCAACCCATTCTCTTCATTAAGCATATTAGACTCGCTTCAAATTGCCCAGTATGATCAAAATGCTCCTTCATCCTCCAATGGATTTGATCAAAGAAATCAGACATATTGTTAACTGTACTCACTAAATTTTGTACCTGCATCTCCAGACTCTTGATTCGGTGTAAGATCATTGGTGTCTTGTCCGCTACTACAGGTTGAATAGGAACAGAATTCTGCGATGCTTGATCCATAATCACGCCAGTGTCATTCTCCTCATCATTGGCTGAGAACATACGTGTTGGGTCTAAAGGTTTTCAAGGTAGCAGAATTTCTCCTAAATCTCGTACGATACTTGAAACAAACTGTATATTGAGAAGATTGTTGAAGGATGTCCAAGCCCTTGAGATGATCCTTGAACGATCAGGCCAAACACAGACTTCACAATAATTGATCCAATATCAATGGGCCATCCCATTTGAATGTAGTAGTTCAAAATTGCAATTTCTTTCGTGACTTTGCGGATTTTCATCGTCGGCAATAACTTCACAGATATGAAAAAGTGCCAATACTTTGAAACAGGATTTAAAAGTGTTGCAGAAAAATTAACGTACCTGTTTTCTCTAATTTCCCAGTCATCAGTTTCGTCCGGTAAATATTGGTATATTTCATTCATCATATCTTTCATAGGCATGAAATTGGAATAATGGCAGATAGGAACATTCTCAAGCATGTATAACTCATTAATCCTTCCAGAATTAAATGTTATCTACCTACCTCGCACATAGATGCTTCCTTGGTTAATTCCATGTAAATTGACATATAATTCCTTAACCACTGGAACGACTACTGCGGCAGTAGCATAGCAAAACACTTCCTATCTTCGCTGCACAATCATTTCTTTAATTAGTGTGGAATTTTGGTGTTTTGGGAATTTCATGAAAGTTGTAAAAGACTTTCATGGAAGGAAATAGATTAGGAGGGAATATGTAGATGTTACATATCCCATTCAGAAGAGTTGATTGAAAGTTGCTGGTTTGGATTGAATGTGATTCCTCGCCATCGATTCGATCCGTGTCAATGGAATCAACCGCTTCCATCCCGCACAAGGAGAGAGTAGAACGGATTGGATTTCGCATTTGGAAGGTTGAGTTTGAATTTGATTGAGGTTTGATTTGAAATTTGGAAAGATTGAATTTGAAATTTGATTGAGATTTGATTTGGAATCTGGAAAGTTGAATTTGAATTTGATTTAAAATTTGTGCTCATTTTGTTTGTCCTTTAACGATTCAAATTTTATTTTATCGTGAATTTGGAGTTTATCATTTTTTAGATTTTAAGGAAAGTTTTCTTTTATTCTTTTTGTTTCTTTTCTGTTCTTTGTTCGAAGTTCATTTAACTTTTAATGGTGTTTCCCAGTTAATTTGCACAAAAGAGGTGAAGGCCAAAATTGTGACATGGTCACTTTCATTCCAATCATGTTGAAGATACATCATACAACTTGATCTGGAATACATCTCATACAATCCATATAGACTCAAAACGGACTATGTATGATCTTTGTTGATTCATCCAAAAGGGTATCTGTCAAAAATCCATGTCTGAATAGTGAGGTACATGGCCGATAACATCACCTTCCAAGCCATCCTTGGCAAGGATGCCGTATGGATGTACGTTGGAGGTGTGATATTTTCCATGTAACTCACAGCTCGTAAGGCCGGAGGCTCTCTAACTCCGGTCCGGCCGGAAGTGGTAAGGTGCTTTCTCGTCGTCCATCCTTCCGAAAGTAACCGAGATCCGCTTCACCGGTACTCCCGGTATGCAATGCTTAGCGACATCCGCTCCGTTGCCCTTCGCATCATGACGGAACCTACCGGTAATGGTATCTTTATCGGCCCTCGGAACTCACTCGGGCTCGCTATCCGGAGGTCGGATCCGAACATGATATTACACTCATTCGAAAAGAGACCGTGCGTAAAGGTCCGACAAAGTCGTGGTGATCTATGTGCGGGGGTATACAATCACCCTTCTTGTAAATGTTGATAATGCGCTATTGGGTATGCAATCTGGCGCGTACCCTCCATGTTATCAATCTTTTTACCATTCTCTTGATGACTAATGGCATCGGATCCACTTGCCCATGACGCGAGTATTCCCGGTGGGTTTTCCTTCCTGTCCTCTCGCAAAGTTGTAACAGCATCCACATTGTATTGTGATTCTTCCCTTCCCTGGCATCCATCTCCGGGGTTCTGAGTACGTGTTTTCCCTTAGGCGGCCTGCTCGGCCCATTCTTTTCAAATCCCGGATGCAATCTACGATTTGCTGTTGTTCATACTCTGAGAATACGTCTGTATGTAGCTCGAGGCCCTCCAGTATATTGATTCTTCTGCCTCTAATTCTCTCGAAGTATTCAAAGGTTTTCTTTTCAACATTCTGCATTCTCTCCGACTCGTATTCCGGAATGATATGCGGATGGCGAGGCCTCGGTGACGTATCGTGGGATATACGGTTCAATCTCTTCACGTTCTCCCGCATACCTCGGCTCCTCGGGGATGATGTCCGTCGGGACATCCTCCGGGTTGCTTCGCAACAAGGTCATGCATTACGGCGGCTTCATCCGATGGCGTACTAGCCTTCTTTCTTCGTTCCTCTCGAGATTTCTCTCGGTCTCTTCTATCGTCCCGGAGCCTGGTCCCCTTTTTCGAGTTCCCGGCGAACCGGTATCCTCGAAGTATATGTGACCGGCGTAGCAACTTCCTCGTCGCGCCGGTCCGCCGCTAATTTAGTTAGCATCTTGCGGATACGGCGATTTTTGTTTCTCCGTTGAGTTGCTCGCGAGAGTAGCTCTTCGTACTTCCCGAGTTTCGTGGGCGCGGCGCCGACAAGTCCGCCCTCCGCCGTAGCGACTACGCATTTGATTCTCTTGTCTTCTTCGAGTGTCCGTTTTTCTTTTCTCGTCGTCGGATTGGTGGCTCGGGCCACCCACTTTCATCATCGTCCGGACCGGGCGGCTCCTCTCGGCCAACCGGGACCCGGCCACTTTCCTCGTATTGCGAGCCCGCCGGTGCGAAGTCCGAGTCAATCTCTATTATCGCTCCATCTTTCACCCTCTTTTCATCAAGTGCAAGGCTTATGCCATTTCTAAAGTTCAGACCAACCGCCCGCTCGACATTTCCCCGCGAAAAGACAAGGAAAAGGATCGGGGGTCGTACTAAGAACAAGAACATTAAGAAAATGTTTATTAGAGACAGAGGTGTCTTCTTTTTTTTTATTACTTTTGTATTTTTAAATTTAACAGGGATGAAGTGGGAAAAGATCAGGAAAGAGATTTTGATATGGAAGAGAAAACAAGGAAAACTTTATTATCATGATTTTATTTATTTTAGCATATTTTTGTTATTTTTGGGTTCGGACCCGACCATAAGTAATTACTTCACCCGTGCTTCTAGTGGATGGAAAATTCATCGCTTCGAAACATCGAGTAGCGTAATACTTTTTCAAGTATCGTCCATTGATCGGAAGCATATGTCGTTCTCCTCGGCGGCTTACTAGCCGGTAGGAGCCTCTTGAGTAGACTGTCTCAACCACAAACGGTCCTTCCCAAGTGGGTTCAAATTTTCCTCCTATCTTGCGGTGTGCAAGAATAGGTCTTTTGAGAACGAGAACTAAGTCACCAACCTTAAAGGTTCTTGGGCGGACCAGTCTGTCATGGGCTTGAACCATCTTAGCTTGGTATAGTTCTAAATTCTGCTGCGCTGCAAGTCTTTTCCTTCCGAGCTTTCCAATTCTTCTAGTCGTAATCCGGCATTTTCTTCGTCGTGAGTTTGTTTGCAACTCGCAATCCCGAATGAAGGAAGCCGGACCTCTAAGGGTAACATCGCCTCGGACCCATACACCGCAGTGTAAGGTGTAGCTTCGAGTAGGAGTTCGAAGGTTGTCCGGTAGGCCCACAAGGCTTCTAACAACTTCTCGTGCCAATTTCTCTTATTATCGTCCAAGGTTTTCTTTAAAATTTGAACGAGAGTTTTATTAAAAGCCTCGACCAGTGCCGTTTGCTCTTAGGTAGTAAATTGTTGAATATCGCCGCCGATCCCATGTCTCCCGACAAAATTGTTGATTTGCGTACTTCCGAATGCCGACCCATTATCCGAGATGATCTCGCGCGGCACCCCGAAACGGTAGACAACTTGGTTCTCGAAAAATTGTAGTACGTGATGTGCTTTCACTTCTCTAAGTGGAACCGCCTCTGCCCACTCGGAAAAGTAATCCGTAGCCGCAAGAATGAAGCGATGTCCTTTTGAAGATGGTGGTTCTATTGGACCCACTATATCCGTGCCCCAACATTCAAATGGCCACGATGCAACCGCTCGGATGTAGCACATTTGGGGGTTGGTGTAGAACCACTCCGTGCACTCGGCACCGGTGACAGCTCTTGGCGATTTTCATGCGGTCGGTCATTATCGAGGGCCGGTAGTACCCTAGTCTTTTAATTTTCATTTTCATCTTCGGACCCGACCGGTAAGCACCACGTAGTCCCGAATGCACCTCTTTAACAATCTCACGGGCCTCGACCCGCTTAGGCACCTTAGCCACATTTGATCAAAAGACCTTCCGTATAATGTGTTGTTTATTAATGCGTAGGACGTAGTTCTTTTCGATCCGATGGGCTAACGACCCATCATCCGGTAGTTTTCCCGTTTGCGAGTAATCTATTAATGGTTGTCGCCAATCTTCCGTGTTTTCTCGTCACTCGCCGCGATCGATCCTTTTTCTTTTCTCGATTTGTGTATTGTGTCTATGTCGAGCCGTGATAGGACCTCGACGTCCGTGAACCGACACTTCCATCGATTCATCTTGCAAACAGGCAAATTCTTTTGCGAGACGGGCTAGCGCATCTCGCTAAAGCGTTTTCTTTTCGGGAATTTTGTAGATCGTCACATTCGGAATCCGTTCCAACAAATTCGTATGGCATACTCGGAAGTATTGCTCGAGTCTTGGTTTTAAAATTCGTATTGTCCTATGATCCGTTGAATGATTAATTGCGAATCCCCGTAGATGTTGATGTCCGTTATCCCCATTTGAATAGTTAATTCCAGTCCCGTTATGAGGGCTTCGTATTCCGCTTCGTTATTTGTGCACGGCTCCGTCGAGTGGTAGGAGTATCTTAACATCCCCCGCTCCGGTGTTATAAAGATTAGTCCGATCCCCGCCTTACCGGCACTATCACTTGCGATTCTTTGTCTTTATGTGTCGAAGATGCTCCATCGAAATATAATTCCCAACGTCGATCATCGTGGTCTTCTAAGCTCATTATTTGTTCATCCGGCAAATCGTCATTGAGAGGCGATTCTGCCGCAAAGGGTGTGCTCGCGAGGAAGTCTCGCTAAGACTTGTCCCTTTACGCACGAAGAGGCACGAAAGTTATATCGAATTGCAATAATATCATCGACCATCCGGCAAGTCCGCTCGGAAAGCGTTGGGCGGGTCATCAAGTATCGCAATGGATTAAATTTCGAAATCAGGTCGACCTTATGAGAAAGCATATAATGCCCGAGCTTTTGAGCAGCCGAAGATCGTGGGCCAAACAATGCTTTTCAATTGCAGGATACCTTATTTCCGCTCTGCAGTAGAACGACGGCTTAGGTAATAAAGAGCATTTTCTTTACCCTCATCATCGACTCGTGCTAACAGGGCTCCGAGAGAGTCGTCTAAAGCCGCGGTATAAAGTATTAGCGGTCTACCCGAGACCGGGGCCGCTAAGACGGGAGGTGTCATTAAGTATTGTTTAATGTCCTCGAAGGCCCTCTCGGCATTTCTCTTCCCAAATAAATTTGGCGTCCTTTTTAACTAATGCCGAGAAAGGCCGACACCTACCCGACAAGTTCGAGATAAAGCGTCGAAGATATGCCAGCTTCCCTTGAAAAGATCGTAGTTGTTTTAAGGTTCTGGGAGGCGGCATTTCTAAGATGGCTTTAATCTTTTTCGGGTCGATTTCAATTCCACGATGTCGGACAACGAATCCTAAGAATTTCCCGGAGGTGACGCCGAAGGCGCATTTTAAGGGATTCATCTTAAGGTTAAATTGCCTTAATCGTTCGAAAACAATTCTCAAATCATACAAGTGGTTTTCCTTTACTTTGCTTTTGATGACCACATCATCCACGTAACATTCGACTTGATTGTGGATGAGATCATCAAAAATTCTTGTCATCGCTCTCTCGGTAAGTTGCTCCCGCGTTCTTCGGTCCGAATGGCATCACTCGTGTAGCAATATACCCCGATCGGCGTTCGAATGCCGTAAGTTTTTCATCTTCTCGGAGCCATTTTATCTCGGTTCTATCCCGAAGATCCATCCATGAATGAGAATATTTCATGTGTTGAAGCAATGTCGATCATTAATTCGGGATCGGTAGAGGAAATTCATCTTTTGGACATGCCTCGTTTAAATCTCTCGAAATCCACACAAATTCCGATCCGACCATTCTTCTTCCCGATCGGTACCACATTGGCTAACCAAGTCGGGTATTGTTCTTCACGGACAAATTTAGCGTCTATTAGCTTTTTAACTCCAAGCTATGACTTGTTGTTCTATTTCTAGACGCATTCTTCCGGGACCTTGTCCGGACCGGAACGTGCGGGGATCCACCCCTAGCTTATGGACTCGCGACCTCCGGAGCTAAACTCGGCATCTCATCGTAGCTCCAAGCAAAACAGTCTTCGAATTCCATTAATAACTTAATTATTTCTTCGAATCTTCTTTATCGAGTAAGGAGCTAACAAAGGTAGGTCTAGGTTCTTCGCTAGTACCTAAGTTAACTTCCGTTAACTCATCTATCGTAGATTTGATCTCCTCTTCGAACTCCGGTGGAGCATCTCCAATTTGTAAATCTTCGAGCTCTTCCGTAGTTTCCATGCAGTTTTCATTAGACTCGCAGGTGACAACCAAGCAAAATTCAGTATCGTCAACTGATCCTACTGTGCCGAATCCGAGACCATGTTTTGAGTTGGGTGGACGACCGGAGTTATTCCATAAATTTTCAAAACGTTGTGATTGACCTTTTGTCCATTGTCGAGGTAAGAAACCACGCCGAATTAAATTTTGAACACGGGGAGAGTACCACTCAAAAGGCAATTCCATTAATTCCGATGAAGTAGCATCTTCAAATTGTACATTATTTTCGGCTTTGGAGGAAGGAGCACCACGGTAGAATTTGATGGGTTTTGCACCACCGCTACGTACCTCTTTGACCTCCATACCCTCGATCTTATTAGAATGGATCGCGGTCAGGGTCAAAGTATGTACATAGTGGTTAATCTTCTCGTACATCGATTTATATTCTTCGTTTCTTTCATCTTCAATAGGGATTTTGAATTGCGGCTTCTTTCGACTTATTGTCGTCGCTTCTTGTTTGCCTTCTTTTTCTTCTTCGTAACTATCTTCCCAATCGACATTGATGGTCGGTTTCCTCCGTCCAATCGTCCTAATGTCTCTACCACGACCTCGTCCCGGCCTCGTCCTCGGATGCGAGTTGTGGAGAAACCTTCACCATCTCGCCGTAAGGGAGTGGTGAGTGATCGTTGGACTAGAACTTCGGGTTCTTCGTTGTCCCAAATTTCCTTTGCTTCATTTGTTATGGTATCTCCGGAGAAGACTGTTTTCTTCGGAGGTGCATAATAAGCCGCATCTTCATGGACTCCGATTTCATGTACGGAGAACGGTTGTAAGTCACCTTTAATACACTCGTTCCCCTCCATCGTAGTATTTAATGCATTGATGTAGAGATGATGGTACCATCCTGTTTTCATGTATCCACGTACGGCCCGCAGAGCGTTGAATGACGTTTCGAATCAATTATGTGAAATTTCGCGGTTGTCTTTGCTAAGTCACCGGTCTTCATTAGCAGTGTTATTGAGCCGAGGGCTCTTTCTCCTTTACGGTTGAATCCTCTTAATAACATTTTGTCCGCCTCGAGCTCGCGAGCATCAATTTCCAAGTATGCTAGCGTTCGAAGATTCATTATATTGATTGATGCTCCCGGATCCACCAATACTCCGGAGAGCGTAAACTTCCCAATTAGTAACCGAAATGTACAATGGTCGGTTGTTGTCCGTCGTCCCAAGTAATAGTGTCGTTGTCCGTGAAGGTAACACCTCGTCTGTTCCTTTAACGAGCAAACCTCATCTAAGGACTCTCCGGCCATTTGAGCCAAGCAAATTTATGGATCAAGTAAGGCCTCGATCGAGCTTCTCTCATCTCCTTTGATAAGATGAGAGCGTCGCGGATGCTCGGTTTGGCCGGTAGTTTCCTAAGATGGGCTAGCACGTTGTAATCCACTTTGTTTTCATGTGCCTCGTTTTCTTCTCGAATGGGTATTTCTCCTGCCGGGGTTGGTTCTTCCTGAACAACCACTTGCTTTCCTTTGTCTTTTGGACCCATTCTCGGAGGTAGAACTCTTCCACTTCTTAAGTTGACTTCTGTGATTTCTTCTGAATTTAGCATTGAGTTTGCTGGTGTCTCTTCCCGAATCGGGACGACAGTTCTTCGAGATTAGTTTCGGAGTCTGAAGGCTCTAACTCTATTGTGATTGGGGTTCCTCGAAACTCGCAAATAGATTCGTTGCTTGTTGAACTCTCGTAGCCTTCCTGGTGGATGTCTTCTTCATCATTGTGATCGTCGAGATTGTGTATGATTTGAGAATTGTCATTTGTATCGGAATCGACATCCGGATTAGGTTGATTGTCGCTAGTTACGTAATCGTTAGAAACGATCAAAACGTAGCCAACGCCATAACCCTCATCATTATAAGATCCCACCGGAGTGGGCGGATAATCATACGAGTCGGGGGTTCGAGGGATTTCTCCCCGAATCAGAAACAACTATCCTAGGATAAGCAGCCCCTAGTCTAGCCTTAGGTGCCTCGGTCTTCTCTTCTTCGTCAATTTTCTTCTTTTCTTCAATTGTTTCTTGTTGAGGTGGTTCTTCTATCGCAAGTGATAGCGCCGACTTGACAGGTTTCGAACTCTGAGTTGAAGCTCGCACCGAAGTGGTTTGGATGCGATCTAAAATCTTCTTCGAAGACTTTGTCCAAGCGGTAGTCCATCCATCATCGGGCCGCATAGGGATCTATCGGAACAATGAGATTCGTCGAGATAACATTGACGGAACCTCCTTTCTGGGGTTCCTTCATGTATTCCTTCGGGATCGTTATATTCCCTTTCCGAAGATTGTCGTTGAGCCAACTCTTGAAGGTAATACAATCTTCTATCTTATGACCAAGCATCCGGTGGTAAGGGCAAAAGTTGGGATCACCTTTCTTGTCGACTTCTTCCGGTCTCTTAGGTTCCGGTAGTTGGAAATCCGGAGTCTTCATCAAACTCGCGGAACATTTTCGGCATCGCCTCATTCTTGAACGGATAATCCCCGCTCGAAGCTCCCTTAATGTACGTTGTGGACGAGGCGGTTGTTCATACTCGTTGAGATGGCCGATAGCTGGGCTCGGGGTTGCTGGTAATTCTGCTGAGGTTCGTCGCGGCCGTTCGACGATATTTGTATCGGTTGCTTGCCTTTGTCGATCGCCGCAACGATCCCGGACTTCTTTTCAAAAGTTTTCACGGGCTTCGTTTATCTGTTTTATCTAAGTGAAACTTAATTGCTTCGCCTCCTCTTGCAAGCTTCCGGCCTTGCTTAACAACTTCTCGAAAGTCTTAATAGTAAATCCCTCGAGGAGAAGTGCTATCGGGCCATGGATGCTTTTTAGTAAAATGCCGATCGCATGTCGTTCTTGTAATCGTGGCTCACACTTCATACTTAGGTTCCTCCATCGAAGTATGTAGTCCACCAAGGTTTCATTCAGCTTCTGCTTCTCTACCACTAAATCACCAATAGTGATGTGGTGCTGAGCTCCAGCAAATCGCTTGATGAAGAGGTTCTCTAATTCTGAAAACGTCTTCACCGAACCGTTTGGTAATTCCGCATACCAATCAAAGGCGATCCCTGACAGGCTGCTGACAAATTGTCGGAAGAGTAAAGCGTCACTTCCACCGGCGTTGCAACAACCGGCACGAAAATGTGCAACATGCCGCCGAGGGTTTCCGGCTCCATCAAAGGTCTTGAACGTAGGTGGTACAAAGCCCTTCTGGATATCGGACAACGTCAAATTCTTCGGGGTAAGGTCTACCCGTCCGAATGGATGTCCCGCTCTTTGATTGTGCTAAGGCTTCTCGCACCCGCCGTTCTACCAAGCTCTTGATATCCTTTTCTGGAATCATACTTTGTGTTGCATCCTTCTTTAATTGATCATCCCCGTTGACGGATGTAATCTCCTTTCCTCCGTCTACAATGTGAATAACTTCCGGGGGTGTTTCTCTTTGGGGTTGAATCTGACTCTGGAGAGTGGCTAGGGCTACAACCATCTCTTCCATCCTTTTCGCCATCTGGGCGATCGTATCATCTTTCTCTTGAAGCTGCCTCCTCATTACTTCCGGCTCCTCTCTTCTGCGGCCGCGGGAGCACCTTGTGAAGCCGACGAAGCTCGTGTTTCAACCATGTTAATTTCTGCATATTCATCATCCATGAACTCGACGAGTCAACTTCATCTCCGAATTTCTCTTCTCTCTCCCTTGCTAGTCGCCGAATATCGGCTCTTAGCTTTTCCATAAGCATCTTCTAGTGGTCTTTTCTGTACCTCCTTGCAGTTGTCATGTGATAATTGTCGAGTTTCTTTCCCATGAGTCCCCTTTACTGCGGTAGCACTTTCCTCGGACTCAAGTCTCCTAACGAGACTTTCCTTTTCTGGTCGTTGTTTCGGTCTTAATTGGCCGGTAGTGGGACGCCATACCATCCTTCTAGCGACAGGCGCCTAGGACCGGAAGGTCCGTCACTCGAATGTCTGGAAGGTGGTATCCTCCCCGATCCGTAAACCCGAAACAACAATAGGTGGGCTAGCCTTCATTTTCTTATTTGGTTCTTCCGCGGCGATATCGCATTCTATTCGCGGCCCAAGAAGAGATTTGGTCGGCACCCGCCCTATCCTTCTTAAAATTTCCGACACGAGGCATCTTTCCTTCTTCGCTAACTTTTCAATCACGGTCCGTAATCGGGCAAGTGGTGTAACCCTAGCCCTCTTCTTTCGTTGTCGTTATAGTATGCGGGCCGAGGTAATGTAGAGGCAATCCTGCGGACATTTTCCTCGTCAGCCGCGGCGGAAAGGGGATGGAATCTGCTCCCTTCCAAAAGGGGTGTATACTCAGACAATGGTATGTATTCAGGTAGTGGTGTGTACTCCGAATTTCTTCTAGGAAAGCGACTTCGCGCAGCTACGGCCTTCCTGGCAATCTTCCTACCTCTATTTCTCCTCTGGGTCCGTGTTAGGGGTGGAACCCTTGAGCTGGACCCAATTTCAAAAACAGAAGGTCTTGCACGGAAATCTGTACCCTCCAAGGTAACATGCTCGTTACAAATTTGGACTTCCTTCCCCTTCGGCTTGGCGGGAGCCGGGTAGGTGCGGAGACGACTAGACCAGGTGGGGGTAGAGATAACGAGTCCTTCTATGGACGACGGTACTCCTCTCAGCTGGAACCCTTTGCGAGAGGGGAAATTCTTGAGTTGATTTAAGGTTGAATTCAATCATGGGTTTCTCGGCTTCCGACACTTTGTCCATTAGTGCGAAAAGGGTAACGTCGCCGATCTTGACATTCGTGTTCTCGAATCCTTGTCCAAACCGGATGATCCCATTGTCGGCGGCTCATCCTTGTAAACGGCGAGATCTAATCCATTGGTGAAGGAGAAAATCAGCTTTGGGGCTTCCATTTCGCAAGGTAGATTCGATTGTCGGTCCTAAGTTATGCTTCTTCTCATCAAGATGAAAAGAAAGGAAACAAAAAGAGTCCGAACACATTCTTGTTCATGTATATTTATTAAAAGAGTTATTCATTAGAAGGTTTGTTTATTTAGAACGGAATGTTCAAAGGTGTAGAGAAGGTAATGATTCTGATTCAGAGTTGGAAAGGAAAAGAAAGTCTTATGCAAGACTTCTCGACTTGAAGGATTACTCCTAAACTAACACCTATTAGGGGTCCACCCCACCTCGAAATGAGGTAAAAGGATCTCGGAACCTCTCTCGTTTAGGGGTGTTTAAACGAGTGGCTCCTAAATCCGAGAGAATGTTGGCTATACTTGTTCAAGACAGAAATGAACATAGTATTCCAATGGAAAGAAGGGTAGTTTGATCCATTAGGGACATGGATACACTACCGATTTTTGAAAGCAGAACTATTTGATTAAAATGGAGAGAGGAACTATTCCCCAGCGGAGTCGCCAGAAATTGTGCGGCTTATTTTTAGGTTGAGTGTTGTATTTTGAAAGGGGTCGCCTACAGAAGTTGTCGGCGAATTTTAAATTTAATTTACATATATATATAATTTGGAAAGTAGTGTTTTGATTTTGAAAATAATTTTAAAAAATTTTAAGATATGAAGTCAAACCGATCTCACATCTCAAATAGTTTATATAAACGAGCACCGCACCACAAACCGTATATCTATCCCGAAGAATAGATACACTCGCTCGATGATGGGGCTCGATTAAATAAACTAGGAGATTTGTGACATCCGTTTGGTCTCGCGAACCAATTTTATAAGCCGACAAGTTCCCTCGCTTAATATGAAAACATTAAACGGGGTTTATATTACTCGGGTTCTTAAAGTTCCCTATAAGGGCAAGCCCCTATAGTTAATTACATCTTAAGTGACGGAAATCACCTAAGAAAACTCTCGATAATAATCGGTAGTTACGCTCTCAAGAATTTCAAAGTTTAAGTTTTCAAGGATTGAATTTTTGAATTTCAATAGGGAATGGATCAAATTTAGAACATTTTATTTTAGGAGTCCAAAGGAAGAAGGGTAGGAGAAATCACAGATCCAAAGCGAACTCTGGTAATTTCCCGACTATCCTATTGTTTGGCTTGAATTTAGGAAATTAATATTTTGATCCTGCCAATTTTAATTAGTTAGGACTTATATTCGTATGATAAAATCATACAAATAGCCTCGAAGATGTGAGGGTTTATATCGTATCGGACGACTACCTCGGAAATCCTAAGACCGGTTAGGGCTTAATTTACATGATATGGTCATGTAAATGCCTAACGAAGAGTTGAGGATTTATGTTGCCCTAGGCAAACTACCTCGAAGTCCTATGGCTTGGTTATTTAATTCTAAGAAAGTTTTGCTGATGTAGGTTCGGGTTTTTTTGCTGATGACGATGGCCGTGCTGTCCACCATGCTCCGAGCTCCTTGTTGTTGCAGAGGTTTAGTTTTAGAAATCATAAATCAGGAGATGAGAGAAGTGTTTGGTTTTAGAGAAAGTCTTAATTTCCAAGTGTTTTTTATGTTTTAATTAAAACAAATCTTAAAGTTGATTATAACAACACCGGTTAAGATCCCATCGGTTCCATCCTTCCGCATCGTTATTTTTATCGGATTCACTTAGTCCGGATGAATTTGCTAAACTCAACCGAATGAGTTCCACACTTTCATTTAGACCGTGGGAAATCCCGTTAGCAACACGTAGGTTACATCATCCGAGGTATTCCCGATCATCCAACAAGACGTTTTAATTTAGTTGTAGTTGTAGTTTTGTTGTTACGTCCGTGATTAAATTTTGAGTTGTTTTATATTTTGAAATGTTGTGGCGGTGAATTTTATGTTGTAGTGTCTTTTAATTTAGTTATGGGTTTCGGCTTTGGTTTCGTCCTAAAGGTGTAGGTTTTCATGCAATCGTTGTTTATCATGCAAGAAAAGTAAGTGCGATGCGATTAAATAAGTTGCAATAGAGTAAATCGCAATAAAATAAAAGCGTACCCGGAGGGTCTTCCCGTCATCCCAAGCCGCACTTAAAACACGGTTAGAATATTTAAGCATTTAAAGTAAGTTCCTAGGTAAAGCTAAGAGAAAGGTTATGGTTTTCTACCAAGTTCCTAATCCTATAGCCTAGTCATCTCCTATGACGTCTAGGTCTTCAATTTTGGTTTTAAGGATGATTTTCTTCACCAAAGAACAACTAAGCTCAATTTGTTCTTAAGGACATTCCATCATATCGAGGAAGTGTTTAAGACGAATCTTAAACATCTTTTCAATATTTCGGGAATTGTCCTAAGTCCAAATGAATTCTATTGTTCAAGTGAATTAATTATTGTCCTAAAGGTCAGTGGAGAATTTATTTCAAGTCAATTTGATGTATGGTTAGCTCTAATTAATTAGGGGTCTATTTTGGATGTTTAAGCCAATTAGGGTTATCTTAAGTGAATTAACCCAAGTCCTATTTTTCCTAGGGTTCTCGGTCATAGGGAACATCACCAAATTTTCCTAGAATTTATTTCACAACATGCTAATTTTTGAAATTAAAATACTTAAAACGAGTAACATGCATTTGAAAAATCAATAACTTTTCACAGAGATGGCCTCTGACCTTGGAAAATTCAGGGAATGTTCCTAAGTTCAGAGGCTTCAAAAGCCCTATAGTCTCATGCCATGGTGAATTGTATGAATGCATGGAGAATTAAAACAATGCAGGGAGTAAATAATTAATCAAAAATAAAATACTGGACAAAATTAATTAATTTCTTTTCCACATTATCCTTCTCTGTTCACTGAGCAAGAGGGTATTTTTATTTTATTTTTGTGATTTTTCTACACAAAGATATGGATTTTTGAAGTTTAGGGAATTAAATAAATCGAAAACCCCTAATTTTCTATTTATCCGAGTCTGGCGCCGCGTCAACCTTAGCATCTCCGAAGGCACACGCGGCGCGCTCCCATTTGACGCCGCCTTCTGACTCAGCGCCACGCGGCCCGCGGTTCATGTATCATCTCCTCGTCCGACGCCATCTGAGCCGTCCGTCCGCGCGTGTATTAAATGAACGGCATCCGTTCATCGTCCCCAAGCCTCCTAACCCGAGAACCGTCCACCTTCTAGCCCTAAGATCTCACTCAATTCTCCATGGATTTTCATGTTCTTACACTCTATGGATTCGTCTTGAAGAGACGAACACATCTATACGGCTAATGTTTATTGAAATTGACTCATTTGAAATGGAGAATGTTTAGAAGCTCGGGATGAAGAATTGATCCATACCTTAGCTCTGAGAGGTGAAGCCTCGATCAGAGATGCTCGGCACGTTCGTTGGAGCTGCAGGAGGCTAGGGATGAAGCCTGGGAATGTGGTGAATTGCCTAGGTGTGATTTTCACCAAGGCTGATCACAACCTTTGGAGTCTGGAACAACTGGGTGGCCTGGAGATGGGGCTTTTGCTGGTGGACACCTTCTCTTGGTCTGGTGAAGGTGTAGGACCAATCAATTTGAGGATTGATCCACTGTGGATAAGTGTCCTGGTTTTGGGTGGAATTTCAGTTGAGAAATTGGATTTTGTCGATGGGGATTAGGGCAAATCGACACCTGGGGATCAACTCGCTCTAAGGGTGGAGAAGGGTTTGGAACAATTTTGGCGAGTTTCGGCAAGGTTTGTGCAACTCTCCTCTCATGGCCGTGAGGGGGTGGTGTTTAAATAGGAGAGGGTGGAGGGCTTCCCGGGGAGAGTTAGGGCTTTGGATCACCTGCTCCGGGCATGGGAAGAACAGCACATGGTGGCCGTGGGCATGGGGCGACTCGACAAGGGAGAATTCCAAAGTCGGCTCACATGTGAGCTCTCGGCCATGGTGTTTTCCGGTGACTCGGTGGCTGGCCGGCCGAGCATTGGTCACCATCTTGTTCAGGTGGGTCAAGGCTGGGGTTTAGTGTAGGCAATTGGCAAATGACATGTGTAAAAGGCTTGGATTAGAATGGAATGGGAGAGGGCTTATTTTGGCTCAAATTGGTCAACCCCTCCATTTGGGTTAGGTGCACCACCCAAGGCTTTGTTTAGGCTGAATAGAAAGTGATTTAGGTCAGCTTAATCAGTGGGGAATGGTCACCATCCAAGTACAATTAAGCTTTAAGCAAGGTTTAGTGGAATCATGGGAGTGGTTAATCACCTTTAGGAATTAAGGAAAGAGTCTCCTCCTTTTGCCCAAAATGGCATGGTGACATGTAAAGAGGCTCTCATGGCTTCCATGTGGCTCATGCATGGCTTCATGGCTCACCTTTGGCTTCGGGAAAAGTCAAGTCAATTTCATGGAAATGGATTTAAGAAAATTTTGGTATTTAGGGGTGATTTGGCATGAGGCTTGATTTGGAATTATTTGATGATGTGATTAGAACTTAGGGAATGGCTTTGATTAAGTGGATGGCAAATGGAAATGTCATGTGGGCTTTAGGGTAGATTTTGGGCTCATTGAAATGGTTTTAAATGGGCTTTTAAATAGTTTAGGAAAGTGGGCTTTTTGGATTTTAAAATGGATTTTAGGATGGAATTTTAGTAAAGGCTTGGGCCAAATAATTGTTGGGTTTAGCTTATGGATGTGTCATGAGTGATTTGAAACAAATTTGAGGTGATTTGGGTTTGAATTGGGTTGGATGTGGGCCTTTTGGTAAAGAGGCTAAGGTGGGCCAAAATGGGCTACCATGGGCCAAAGTTGGGCTAGAGTTGAAATTGATGTAAAATTAATGTTGGGAAATGTTTATGGGAGTGTTTCAAAGAGGTTTTGGCTTAGGTTAGGTTTTGATTTTGAGGTTTGGGTTTATTTGGGCTAGGTTTAGGTTATGGGTCCAAATTGGGCTTTTTGATTTTGGGTTAAATTTGAGTGGGGTTTGGGTCTAAATTTTGGGCAAATCATGTTAGTGTTTTATTTATGGGGATGTTAAGGAAGGTTTAGAAAAGATTTGGGGTTAATTGGAGTTGAATTGGGTGAGTTTGGGCTAAGTTTGGGTCATGGGTCCAAATTGGGCTTTAAGGCCAAAAGTGAAATTGGATCCAAATGTCAATCAAATTGGGCTTGGATTTGGGTCTAGATTGGTGTTGGGGATGTTGAATTGAAGTTTAGAATTGAATTGGACCAGAATTTGGGTCAATTGGGTAGGTTTGGTTTGACATTGGGTTCATTTTGGGTTAAAATGGGTCAAATTGGGGGTTTTGATAAAAGTGGGGTAAATTGACAAAATTGGCCCATGGTGTAGTTGAACAAATGAAATTGGGAATATTTGGGATTTTCTGGAATTTTCTGGGAATTTTCTGAATTTTTGGATTTTTTGGCTAAGAGGGGTATTTTGGGTATTTGGAGGGTATTGGGAGGTATTTTTGGAATTTTTGGTATTTTTGGCTATGAATGATCAATTTGAGTGGGGAGGAAATGTTTAGGATTGGTCTTGAGGAATTTTGGGTAATTTAGGTGATTTTGGAGATTTTGGGTAGTTCCAAGGGCATTTGGTAGGTTAGGCGGGTGTAGGGTCCCGGGGATCAAAAGTTGAAAATTTGGAAAATTGAAGATTGGGTGAATATAAGTGGAATAAAATCATTTTGGTTGAGCCATGAAGCCACATCAAGCCCATATGAGCCATGAAGGGACTCATTTGAGGCATTCACTATGTTGTTCCTAACCCTCTTAGCTCGAGGGCTTAGGGGTTAAGGACCATCCATGTGAATCACTTACATGAGTCGGGAGGTCGAGTTAGGTATATGTGTGGTTTTAGGAGGTGTATGGAAGTGTAGTGTATGAGTGTAGTGTGTGTGTAAGTCAGCCCCTCCACTGCACTGTGCCACCTGTAGGCGGTCCTAAGGCCAAAGAGTCCTATAGGAACTCATCCTTTAAACTTTCACACTCGATTTCAACCCTCTAGGTGATTAGGGGTCTACGAGTCAAGTTTGTGGAGTTTACAGGGAGTTAAGAAATGGTTTGAAATTCTAGATGGTGGATCCCAATTCTAGTCCTCTAAGATAGTCAAAGGAAAAGCCTAAGGCTAGATCCTAAGTACTAAAGAGAAGAAGAGAAGACCTCATCAAAAATGAGGTCAACAAAGCCCCGCCGTCGGTGGCCTCGATCTCCACCGTCGGTGGCATTCCTTGCAATTAATTCTGAACTCACGGGAAAATCACGCCGTCGGCGCCATTGACCTCGCCGTCGGCGCCCTAGGTCAAATTTGCTCCAAATTTGCTTCTTTTTTCTCCAAATTTGCTCCTTTTTACATATTTTGGCTCCTTTGTCCTAAAATCTTTATACTTGTAAAAAATACCATAAATACCCTTCTTTAAAGTGCAATATCATCAAAATTAGTATAAAATAGGCATGAAAATCTTAAACTTTTTTCCTTGGGTTAAAATCCCCCAAACTTAACTATTACTTATCCTCAAGTAATCCTTAATACTACATAAAAGTTATGATTCATTGTGGTAAAGTTTTAATTCAGA
This sequence comes from Papilionanthe hookeriana x Papilionanthe teres, assembly GCA_022702705.1. Classification (NCBI taxonomy): domain Eukaryota; kingdom Viridiplantae; phylum Streptophyta; class Magnoliopsida; order Asparagales; family Orchidaceae; genus Papilionanthe; species Papilionanthe hookeriana x Papilionanthe teres. The sequence goes on from CM040432.1 coordinate 104,220,396, forward strand.
AATACTATAATTTTGATCTAAATAAATATTATAATAAGAATCCTTAGAAATATTTTCAAATAATTAGATTAATTTTGTAGGTATAAGGCTATTTAGTCATCAAGTTTAAGAGTTTTAGTTTTCTATTCATTTCAAGAATGACTATATGTTACAATATCAATTCACTTAGAATATTCAGAAGATAGACACTTCATGAGAATTCTATTAAGTAAGGAAACTAATCATATATATAAGTTCATAAATGCTTTTAATTTTCCTTTTAGGTTAATCCAAGTGAAGCCAATTTTTGATAGGGCATTTCCTCAAGCTTCTCCTCACTTATTTTCTTTTCTTTTTCACGGATTGTTTTTCAATCCTTTTTCTTTTTTCTTTCTTTTTTTCTTTTTTTTATTTTTCTTTTTTCAAGTGAGAATTACTATATCTGGATAGCCTGTTAATAATTTTGAACTTCACTTTTCCTAAATTTGCAACTTTCAACGTTCTTTACCTTATATGTACTTCTTAGTTTTTACATCATTGAATCCCAATCTTTTCTTTCTCAACTAAATTTCTAATATTCTTGATATTTCAAAATATAATTTTTCTTACTTTAAATAGTTAACTATAGTCTTATCCCCTTATACTAAACATCTTGACTTACAAAATTAATTTTCATTATCAAAAATATTTCTTTGAATCTTTACAATATTTAGATAAAATCTAAATATAGTTATCGGAATTAAATTTTAGCACAAAAATCATAGTAATAATTTTTGAAAATATGTTATTTGAGAATATATAATAATTAAGATTTTTCTTCCCTCCCCCAAACTTAGAGTTTTTCTTTAGTAGAAATAATACAGGGTAGAAAGAAAAAATTTAAACATAAAATTCATACCTTGGCACTTTAGGCATTTTTGTCTTTTTGAAATTTGCAGGTTCTTTTCAAAATTTCTAACTTCAAGTGACCTGTAATACTTAAAAACCTTTCTACACAAATAACAGTTTATAGAATTTGCTGGGGTAATGAAATTTTAAAACAAGTTTATAAAACTAAACATCAAACAAAAAACAACTAACTACACTACACAGGACGTATGCATTTCGCAACACAGAACAAACATTTACTAATTTAAAACTATTTAGTTCAAAATTACAATTACTATCACAAATATCACAAACATTCAGAAATAAAAATGCAAACTACCAACTAAACACATATCACAGAGTCTACAGAATACAATACAAATCAAAGTACATCAAACAAAACTAAAAACAAACAAATACATCACATCCCATCTAAAGTCTCAATCATCGAATTCCCATACAACATCCTCATCACCCTGGTCAGCAGGAGGATTGGGCTGATATTGAGTATACCTGGGGCATTCTGGAAAAGTCACATTAGGCTCTCCTCTGTAGTACCTGGCCTGAGCATCATAATATTCCATCTCAAAATCAGAGTGCCTCTGAAGATACTCACTATCATGATCGTGTTTTCTCTCTAGCCCTTCAATCCTGTGATCAATTCTTTCCAACTTTTCATCCAACTGTTCAAAACATTTCCTCTGCAGAGTCATGGCATTCATCAGATCATATAAGGTGGTCATAGCCGTAGAAGGGATATCTCTACTAGTAGAAGGTTCCTTGCTCCTACTTCTTATTCTCCATTCCTCATGGGATTCGTAAGTCTTTATATTTCCTTTACGAATGGGTCTCATAGGATAAACTCATTCCTCGTCATCTCTTACTTCAACTCCAGATAGTTGACAAAGTGCATAAATGAGGCCAGGATGACCTAAATATCCACTTGTCTCACTCTTCGTAGTGGCCATAATATTCTTATAGATTATTCTCCCCACATTAATGTTTCTATTGTTCTGAATACAGAAATTCAGAACCACTCTATCTCTCGAGACTTCACTATGGTGGTAGGTAGGTAGCAGAGTCGAACAAATGAAATAATGTCATGTCTTAGCAGTTGCATTCATCATGGACAATGGAAAGTTAATCCGTTCATGATTTTTAATTTTCCTAACTCCTTTCCCATCAGTGAGAAAGTCGATAACATCATTCAATGGACTTTCGATTGTTTCGAATGTTTCATACTCGCTAGAAAAATAATCGTGAAGCTCGTAAAAAGTGTTAATGCGGTTAGCATTAAAGTCGACAGAGAATCCTCTTACTTGAACTGGTTCATCCTCAAGTTGAGTCAGATTTGAGTAGAACTCCCTCACAACTTCGATAGCAGCTTTGTTGGTTGGATAACAAAAGTTCTCCCAACTTCGTTCCTTGATAACTAGTTCCACTTCTCCTCTAGGATTTTCGAAAACTCGATCTTGGATACACTTTTTACTTTGAAAGAGTGAAGTGTACCTCGATTGTGCTTTCGCATTAACGAATCGAGTTTCATCAAATTCGAGTCTTCTCTTTTGTCGTGGATCCATAGTTCAATCTATCAAATCACAAAAATTTCAAACTAATCTCCAAAATAATAATACAATGACTTCTAATAAAACAATCTAAATCAATTTCCATGAATTCCTTCCAAGTCTTTCTCCACATTTTCAATTTTTCCAAAATTTCTTAATGTGGAAGAAATTCATGGTAAAAATAAAAAAATTTTACATAGGATTGAAGCTCTTACCAAGGGAAGATGAAATCCGGTGCTAGATTTTGTTGAAATCGCTCCAAATCCAAGATCTCTCAAGCCCTAGGTTGACTTTTTGGGTAAAAAGGGGAAGACGATGATGAATAGTGGCATTTGACCGGTCAAAATCGCGGTAAAAAGGTAATTTTCGCGATCGCGCCGTCGGCGGGCTCATTTGCGCCGTCGTCGGGCTCATTCGCGCCGTCGGCGGGCTCTATTGAATTAATTTCCTATTCTTCTCGGGAAAATCGCACCGTCGGAAGCCTCAAGCGCGACGTCGATGAGATTCTAAAAAATTGATCATTTTTCAAATTTTTGCGATTTCGATCAATTTTAAGCCTCGTCTTCATCCGTTCGATGTTTTTTATCTTATATTTAAGTGATTAAGTGATGTATTAACACAAATAAACACAAATGAACATACGCAATGAACTTCACATTTTTATATTGAATCCAAGTGTTTACAACACACAATACATAACACACATAAGTAGGTATTCTTTTAACCTAAATCTATGTAATAAGCGTCGTAATCTAAACCACAACACTCAAAATACTGAACACAAACATTTCAAACTTAATCTCATCTATATTGAGATTAAAAAGCAAACTAAAGAAATCAAACAAACAAACATTCAAACAATATTCAAATCAAACACAACATAATCAAGTCTACTACTCTTCGGAACTAGTACTGGTCTCTCCTCTGATATCTCCCATTTCTTGAACATGGACGAACATGTTATAAAAAGGTCGGTATGGGAATTCTTCAGTTGAATCTTCATCGATCAATCCCATCCTTCTCATTAATCGCACCAAACTCGCTTCGAATTGTCCAGTATGATCAAAATGTTCTTTCATTCTCCAATCGATGTGATCAAAGAAATCAGACATGTTGTTAACTGTACTCATTAAGTTATGTACCTGATTCTACAGATTCTTGATTCTATCCAAGTGCATCGGTGTCTTGTCTGCTACTAAAAGTTGAACTGGAACAGAATTCTGCGATGCTTGATCCACAATCAAGCCTACATCACTCTCTCCATCATTGGCTGGGAACATCTGAGTTAGTATCTTCTCCCAAATCTCGTTCAAAACTTAAAACAAACTGCAAATCGAGAAAATTGTGGAAGGATGTCCAAGCCCTTGGGATGATCCTTAAACGATCAGGCCAAATACAGACATCACATTAATCGATCCAACATCAATGGGCCATCCTATTTGAATGCAGTAGTACAAAATTGCACTTTCTTTCGTGAATTTGCCAATTTTCATCGTCGACAATAATTTCACAAAGATGAAAAAGTGCCAATGTTTTGAAACGAGATTTAATAGTGTTGTAAAGAAACTAACATACTCGTTCTCTCTAACTTCCCAGTCATCAGGTTCGTCCGTCAAATATTGGTATATTTCATTCATCTTTTCTCTAGTCGGCACGAAATTCAAATAATAACAGATTGGAACATTCTCAAGCATATATAACTCATTAATTCTTCCAGAATTGAATGTAATCCACCTACCTCGCACATAAACGCTTTCTTGGTTGATTCCATGTAAATTGGCATAGAATTCCTTAACCACAGGAACGGCTACTGCGGAAGTAGTGTAGCAAAACACTTCCCATCTTCTCCGCACAATCATTTCTTCAATTAGCGACGAAGAATTGCTTTTTCCTCTATTGACAAATCCTCTTTCTTTAATCAATCTTCTCTTCGAGATTATCTTGTTGAAAAGTTGTTGCGCCTCCGCATCGACGAACTTTCTCCGGTTGTACACTCGAAATTTTGGGTTATCAATCGAATTGGAAGCCATTTGAGAAGGATTCGAGAGAGTATCCATTCGTTTTTGGGAGTTTGGAGTGTTTAGGAACCGTCCATAGGAGTTTATAGAAGACGAATTCACTAAAAACTGCCAAAAATAGTCATTTTGAGCACGAAAAACTGCCCGCTCGCCGATCCCGCTGTCGGCAGCCTCGAAGGCACCATCGGCGAGCCTTATGCAATTTAATACCAGAGCTCTTGGGAAAAACCCACCGTCGGCGGCGTCGAGCACGCCGTCGGCGCCCTAGGAAAAAATTTGCATAAAAACACCGTGGTCTAATACGTTCCAAACTTTCTCTATGGATTCAAATTCTATGATAATGAAAGGGTAAATATGAGTAGTAAGACTTAATATTACTACAAACTAATAATAAATTCAAACAAACAGATAACTATTAAAGATAACTATGGGTTGCCTCCCATAAGGCGCTTGGTTTAACGTTGTCAGCCCGACCTATTCAGGTGTTATTCAGGTTGATTGAGCATTAAAATCTCTTTAAAATTTGGTCTTATACCTTTAAAATATGGTTTTAATCTATGTCCATTTACTTTAAATCTATTCCCAGTCTTAGGATCTTCAATTTCAATAGCTCCATAAGTATAAACTTTAGTCACAGTAAAGGGTCCTAACCAACGAGACTTCAATTTCCCAAGAAATAATTTTAGCCTTGAATTTTAAAGCAAAACTTCTTGCCCTAGTTCAAAGTTCTTCTGGTTAATCTTCCTATCATGTCTTAACTTCAATTTTTTCTTATAAATTCTATTGATATTGTAAGATTCATTTCTTAATTCTTCTAATTCATTCAATTACAGCCTTCTCTTCTCACCAGCATTTTTCAAATTATAATTGAATTCTTTAATCGCACAATATGCTTTATGCTCCAATTCTACTGGTATGTGACAAGTTTTTCCATATATAAGCCTGTAAGGAGTCATACCAATAGGAGTTTTATAAGCAGTCCTGTATGCCCATAATGTAGTATCCAGTCTCATAGACCAATCTACTCTATTAGGATTTATTGTCTTTTCTAGAATCTGTTTGATCTCACGATTAGAAACTTCAGCTAAACCACTGGTTTGAGGATGATAGGCAGTAGAAAATTTATGAACAATACTAAACTTTTCTGCTAATCTTTGAATATATTTATTCCTAAAGTGGGATCCTCCGTCAGTGATAATCACTTTCGGCATTACGTATCTTGTGAAAATGTTTTTCTTTAAGAATTTTGAAATACTTTTAGCATCACAACGAGGTAAATCTTGTGCTTCAATCCACTTTGATACATAATCAACCGCAATCAAAATATATAAGTTTCCAAATGAAGGAATAAATGGTCCCATAAAATCTAATCCCCAAACATCAAAAATCTCAACTCCTAATATGAAATTTAGAGGTATTTCGTTTCTTCTAGATATATTACCTACTCGTTGACATCTATCATATGTTTTGATATATCTATAAACATCTCTAAAAAGAGTAGGCCAATAAAATTCAGCCTGTAAAATTTTATATGCAGTTTCACAACCCCAAAATGTCCTCCAAAATCAGAATCATGACATTTTTAAATAATCAGTTCAGTTTCTTCATAAGGCATACATCTTCTAATAATAAGGTCATTACATTGTTTATATAAATATGGTTCATCATAAAACTATGATTTTGAATAATGAATAAATTTTTTCTGTTGCTGCAATGTTAGCATAGGTGGCAAAATATCGCTTACTAAATAATTTACTATATCAGCATACCCGGGTATTTTCCACTCATTTATATTATAAAGTTGTTCATCAGGGAAACTATCTATTATTTCATTGTCGGTGTCAGATAATTCATGATATTCTAGTCTCGACAAATGATCAGCAATTTGATTTTTAGGTCCTTTTCTATCAATCACCATAAAATTGAATTCTTGCATTAAAAGTACCTATCTATTTAATCTTGGTTTAGTGTCCTTCTTTTCATCAGATATTTAATAGCAGAATGATCAGTATGCACAATACATTTAGTTCCAATTAAATATGATCTAAATTTATCAAAAGCATACACAATAGCCAATAACTCTTTTTCAGTAACAGTATAGTTAATTTGAGCATCAATAAGAGTTCTACTAGTGTAGTATATAACCTTAAAAATTTTATCATATCTTTGACCAAGAACAGCTCCAATAGCATAATCACTAGCATCACACATTAGTTCGAATGGTTTCTCCCAATCAGGTGAAACTATTACATGTGATGTGATTAGTTTTTCCTTTAATAACTCAAAGGCATTTGAGTAGTCTTCAGTAAATTCAAATTTCTTATCTTTTTCTAAAAGTTGGCATAGAGGTTTTGTAATTTTTAAAAAATCTTTAATATAGCGCCTGTAGAAACCAGCATTTCCAAGAAAACTTCTTACCCCTCTCACTGTAGTAGGAGATGGTAGTTTAGCTATTACTTGAATTTTTGCAGGGTCTACTTCCATGCCATTTTCTGAAATTTTATGCCCTAATACAATTCCTCCTGCAACCATAAATTGGCATTTCTCCCAATTTAGAACTAAGTTAGTTCTTTCGCATAGCTCCAAAACTTTTTCAAGATGATTTAAGCATGCGTCAAATGATGTTCCAAACACAGAGAAATCATCCATAAATACTTCTATTCCATTGTCTATTAATTTACTAAAAATAAACATCACACATCTTTGAAATGTTGTAGGTGCATTACATAGTTCGGAAGGCATTCTTCGAAAAGCAAAGGTTCCATAAGGACTAGTAAAAGTTGTTTTCTCTTGATCCTCAGGAGCAATAGGTATCTGATGGTAACCAGCATATCCATCCAAAAAGCAGTAGTACTTGTGTCTAGCAAGTCTATCCAACATTTGGTCTAGAAAAGGAAGAGGAAAGTGATCTTTTCGGGTGGCAGCATTTAATTTTCTATAATCAATACAAATACTCCAACCAGATAATTTTTTGATAGGTATTAATTCAATATTTTCATTTGCTTCAACAGTTACTCCTCCTTTCTTGGGAACAGAATGAATTGGGCTTACCCAAGTACTATCCGAAATAGGATATATAATTCTAGCATCTAACCATTTCAAAATCTCTTTTTTAATTACTTCTTTCATAATAGGGTTTAGTCTCCTTTGAGGGTCAATTCTTGGTTTATGTTCTTCATTTAATAAAATTCTGTGCATATAAATCGAAGGACTAATTCCTTTAATATCAACTAAAGTCCAACCAAAAGCTCTTTTGTATTTTTTTAATGTATCCATTAATTTTTGTTCTTGAATTTTATTTAAGTCTGAGGATACAATTACAGGTAATGTTGAAAACTCTCCTAAAAATGCATACTTCAAATGAATTGGAAGATTCTTTAATTCAAGTTTAGGGGGTTTTACAACAGATGAAATTAATATTTCATTTTCTGTTGCTGTTGAATTGAGCTTTTCAAATTTTTCTTGAATATAATCAGCTTCTTCACTTACAATTTAATCATGATTATCTTTTTCGATATCTTCTTTTTCTTCATAATTTTCCTTGAAATATTCTTTTCTTAGATAATCACATATATCCATTCTAAAACATTCATCATCTTTTTCTATTTAAGGATATTTCATTGACTTTGAGATGTTAAAGGTTACTTCTTGATCATTTACTCTCATAGTCAATTGCCCTTTTTGAACGTCTATCATTGCTCTTCCTGTAGCTAGGAATGGTCTTCCTAAAATGATTGGAATTTCTTTATCTTCTTCCATATCTAGAATAATAAAATCCACAGGAAAAGTAAACTTATCAACCTTAACCAAAAAAACTTCTACAACTCCTTTAGGATGTGTAATAGATTGATCAGCTAACTGTAGAGTTACAGAAGTTGGTGCAATCTCTCCAAATTCTAACCTTTTAAAAGTTCATAGAGGCATCAAATTTATGCTAGCTCCCAAATCACATAATGCTCGCCCATAAAATTTTTCACCAATAGCACACGGAATAGTGAAACTACTAGGATCTTTAAGTTTTTCAGGAAGTTTTCTCTGAATTATAGCTCTACACTCTTCACTGAGTGCAACAGTCTCATGATCTAGTTACTTCCTCTTTTTGTTAAGTATATCCTTAATAAATTTAACATAATCAGACATTTTTTCTAAAGCTTCAACAAAAGGAATATTTATTGACAATTTTCTTAAAATGTCTAAGAATTTAGCAAATCTTTTTCCTTTATCTTGTTGCTTTAATCTTTGGGGAAATGGTGGAGGTGGTTTTTTAACAGTAATTTTCATAGGTTTGAGAAGAAAATCAGGATATAAACTTTCATTTTCTCCTTTAGTTTCTTCTTTTTCCTTTTCAACTACAGTTTCTTTTTGAACTCTTGTTTCCAACTTTTTTCCACTCCTTAATTGAATAGCTTTGATTTGTTCTTTCCTTGATCTTTAGGATTTACTTCAACATTGCTAGGTAAAGTTCCAATAGGTCTATTAATTAATGCAGAAGCAATTTGCCCTAATTGGTTTTCTATTTTTTTATAGCATTTCCTTGATTTTGTAATTGATTACTGATCACAGGAAAATGTATTGAGAAATTAATACCAATTTTATATGAAATTGCACTTTAAAGAAAGGTATTTTCTATGTTTTATTGCAGGTATAAAGAATTATAGGTAATGGGAGCAAAAAGATAGAAAAGAAGCTAATCTGGAATAAAAAGGACTAAAAGAGATGAAAATTGAACTATCCCGTCGACTGCGAGGAATAGGCCGCCGACGGCGTGATTTTCCCAAAAGTTTTTAAATATATTATAAAGGAGCCCACCGACAACGAGATCGAGCCCGCCGACAGTGAGCCTTAGTAGTTGGCCAATATTCTAAAAGCCCGCCGACGGCGCCATCGAGCCCACCGACGGCGAGAAGGTCTGTTCAAGCAAATGTTTAATGAATTTGGACACTTTTTGAAGAGGTGCTTAAGCAACCTTTGGAAATATTTCTCCCTCATTAAATAGAGACAAATTTAGGCTAAAAAAGTGTGTTATTTTGGTGTTTGTGTGTCTTAATCTGAGTTTGGAGAGTCTGAGTCTGGAGAGTATGTAGTGTGTGAGTGTGTTCTAGAGAGTTCATTAGTAAGTTTAATTGAGTGTGTTGTACAAGAAGGAAGAGTCAGAGGAACTTCAAGGAATCTGCTTGGGGAAGATTCGAGATAAGTTTTTGTTTATTGTTTTATAGCATTAAATGAAATCTAAGTTTTGTGTTATTCTTCATATGCATTCTGAGTAGTTTTCTCTGTCTTTCTCCTTGTTGTTGAGATTTTGTGAAATGAAAAATTGAATTAGTTGTGCCTTAAATATTAAATAAAAAATTGTGATAATCTTTTACTTAAATCTTAATTTACTTTTAATTTGGCCAATAGAACTGTTAAAATATGTTGAATTATCAACTATAGTAAAGATTACATCCAAAATTCAGGGAAATCAAAAGCCTTGAAAGGAGGGTGCAAATAAATAGGAAAATATTATTTATCGGGCATAGAATTGGATTAGAATTGGATATTTTAGTGTGACAAACTAAAATCTTCAAATTCGGTCCTATCGTTTGGGAGCTGATGTGTAAATGTTAGCCCTCAGGCGAGGGGAACGTGGGAGCTCCGAAGTGGCAGCCAGTATCCTCCCAGCCTAGCCGCATATTCAGTAACCAAACATAAGATTAGTCAATGTTCTTTATGCCTGGACCAAAGGGTAAAGAATAGGAATGCTCCTATTTAGCACAATATAATTCTAACTAAATTAATTATCCATTCACTTAATTCTCTTAACAAGGAGAAAGATACTTTTTCTAAATTCCAATCTTCCATTAAGTAATAAAGTTTAGTATAAACGTTCTTTATTTCCGTATACTAGATAGTAATTGCATCTGCTGAAATTAGTTCTTAATCTCTAAACTTCCCTGTGGGATCGATATCTAGGACTCCATTAGAGCCCTTTATTACTTGAATGATACGTATACTTGCGTTGATAAAAAGGGGCACATTTACTATTTTTACTCTGTTAAACACTTATATAGTTATAATACTCCGCAAACATATCCACCCTGTGCGTGCCACCTGTGTAGTCAAGTTTTTTTGTGACGTTGCTAGGGAAGTAAAGTAATTATTAAGGGAATTAAAAAAAATAATTATTAAAGATAATTACTAGAATAACAGACTATTTTAAAATCTACTTAAGTTGTGTATGCGTAAATTTGGAACTGAAAGTTTAATACCTTACGATTCAAAATTAGAGCGCATTATTAAAAGAATTAGAAAACAAAAAAAAGAAATTATAAATTTAAATCAAATGGCAAATAATCCAGCAATTGAAAATACAAATCAACCAAGACCTTTAAGAGATTAAGCTAACTCTAGATTAGATGAAATTCACTTACTATCTAAAATCCTGATGTAGCGGCTAATTCATTTGAGCTTAAACATACAATTATTGAAATGGTACAGAATAATCAATTTAGTGGTTCACCAAACGAACATCCTAATTTAAATCCTGCTAGTTTTTTGGAACTTTGTGCTACTTTTAAATATGGCGGAGTATCTAATGATGCTGTTAGACTTAGGCTTTTTCCTTTTGCTTTAAGGGATAAGGCTAAGATGTGGTTAAATTCGTTAGCACCTGGATCTATTAGAACTTGGGTAGAATTGTCACAAAAATTTCTATACAAATACTTTCCTCCTTCAAAAACTGTGAAACTTAGAAATGACATTACATCTTTTAGTCAGTTTGATGGAGAATCAATATACGAAGCTTGGGAGAGATTTAAAGATCTTCTTAGGAAATGCCCACATCATGCATTACCAGATTGGTTAATTATTCAAACTTTTTATAATGGATTAGTAGGATCTCTTAGATCTATTATAGATGCTGCTGCTGGAGGTTCATTAATGCCAAAACCATTTGATGAGGCTTATTCATTAATTGAAGAAATGGCTACCAACAATTTTCAATGGCCTTCTCAAACGTTAAATCCTAAAAAAATAGCTAGTATCCATGACTCTGATGCAATATCTATGTTAGCTTCTCAGATTGCTGCTATATCTAAGAAATTAGATCATTTTGGAATGAATTATTCTCCTAATATAATAGAAGAAAATTCATCTGGACAACTTATAGATGCTCAAACTTCATAAGAAACTTTAAATGCTATTAATAATAGACCTAATAATCCTTATGCAAATTATTACAACCCTAGTTGGAAGAACCATCCAAATTTTAATTGGAATAACAACTCTGTTAATCAACAATGAATGAACAACTCAGTAAACCCATTAGGAAATCCATCTAACCAAGGAAATTCTAATTATAAACCTTCTTACCCACCTGGATTTAATAATAACTCTCAATTTAAGGTAAAGAAGTTATTTATGGAAGAATTAATATTAAATATGGGTTAGCATTTGCAGAATCAAGGAAATCAACTACAAATTCAAGGGAACCAATTACAAAATCAAGGAACTGCAATTAAAAATATTGAAACACAACTTGGACACATCGCTACTGCACTTAATAATAGAATTCCTGAAACTTTTCCTAGTAATGTGGAAATAAATCCTAAAGATCAAGGAAAAGAACAAATCAAAGCGATACAGTTACGAAGTGGAAAAGAGTTAGAAACAAGAATACAAAAAGAAACAGAAAGTGAAAAAGAGAAAGTGGAAACTAAAAAAGAAAAGGATCAGCAAGATCGAAATTTAAAATATCCACTAATACATAAGAAAATTTTTGTAGAGAAACCACCACCACCATTTCCTCAGTGATTAAAGCAACGTAAAAAGGATAAGCAATTTTCTAAATTTCTTGAAATCCTAAAGAAATTAACGGTGAACATTCCTTTTGTAGAAGCATTAGAACAAATGCCCAATTATGTGAAGTTTATGAAAGATATTTTAAACAAGAAGAGAAAGTTCACAAACAATGAAACAGTTGTACTTAGCAAAGAGTGTAGTGCAATTATTCAGAAAAAGCTTCCTAAGAAATTAAAGGATCCTGGTAGTTTCACTATACCTTATGCTATTGGAGAAAAATTTTATGGAAAAGCTTTATGTGACTTGGGAGCCATCATCAATCTTATGCCTCTATCAATTTTTAAAAGAATAGGATGGGGAGAAGTCTCACCTACTTCAGTAACTCTTCAGTTAGCTGATCGTTCAGTGATATATCCTAAGGGAGTTATTGAAGATGTGTTAGTAAAAGTGGATAAATTTATCTTCCCTGTAGATTTTATTGTTTTGGATATGGAGGAAGATAAAGAAATACCTATAATTTTAGGGAGACCATTCTTAGCTACTGGAAGAGCTATGATTGACGTTCAAAAAGGAAAATTAACTATGAGAGTAAACGATCAAGAAGTAACTTTTAACACTGCAAAATCAATGAAATATCCTGCTATAGAAAAAGATGATGAATGATTTCGAATAGAAATTCTTGAACATCTACGAAATGAACATTAAAAAGAATACTTTAAAGATAAACCAGAAATAGAAAATACAGAATTAATTAAAGAAATAGACAATGAAAAATTAGATTATATACAAGAAAGATTTGAGATGTTGGATATTACGGAAAACGCTGAAAAGAATATAGTTCTGTCGATTATTAAACCTCCTGAACTTGAGTTGAAAATTTTACCTACTCATTTGAAGTATGCATTTTAGATAACTCTTTAACTTTACCGGTTATTATATCGGCATAATTAAATGAATCACAAGAGCAAAAACTTTTGGACAAATTAAAAAAGTATAAGAAAGCTTTTGGTTGGACCTTAGCAGATATTAAAGAAATTAGTCCTTCAATCTGTATGCACAGAATTATTTTTGATAATGAACATAAACCAAGAGTTGATCCCCAAAGGAGATTAAACCCAATAATGAAAGATGTAGTCAAGAAAGAAATATTAAAATGGTTAGACAATGGTATTATATATCTTATTTCTGACAGATTTTGGAAAAGCTCAATTCATTGTGTTCCTAAGAAAGGAGGAGTGATCATGTAAGCTAATGAAAATAATGATTTAATACCTATAAGACAAGTTACTGGATGGCGTATATGTATTGATTATAGAAAATTAAATGCAGCCACCAGGAAAGATCACTTCCCTTTATCATTTCTAGACCAAATAGTGGATAGACTAGTTAGGCACAAATACTTTTATTTTTTAGATGGATATACTGGCTATCATCAAATTCCTATTGCTCCTGAGGATCAAGAGAAAACTACATTTACCAGTCATTATGGAACATTTGCTTTTCGAATGATGCCTTTTGGACTATGTAATGCACCTGCAACATTCCAGAGATGTATGATGTCTATATTTAGTAAATTAATTGATGATGGAATAGAAGTATTTATGGATGATTTCTTTGTATTTGGAACATCATTTGAAACATGCTTGGATCATCTTGAAAAAGTTTTGGAGTTATGCAAAAAAAGTAACTTAGTTCTAAATTGGGAGAAATGTCAATTTATGGTTGCAGGAGGAATTGTATTAGGGCATAAAATTTCGGAAAATAGCATGGAAGTAGACCCTGCAAAAATTTAAGTTATAGCTAAATTACCACCTCTTATTACAGTGAGAGGGGTATAAATTTTTTTTGGACATGCCGGATTTTACAGACGGTACATAAAAGATTTTTCAAAAATTACTAAACCTATGCCAACTTTTAGAAAAGGACAAGAAATTTGAATTCACTATAGAATGCTTAAATGCTTTTGAATTATTAAAAGATAAATTAATCACAACACTTATAATAGTTTCACCTGATTGGGAGAAACCATTTGAACTTATGTGTGATGCTAGTGATTATGCTATAGGAGTTGTTCTTGGTCAAATGTATGATAAAATTTTTAAATTTATATACTACGCTAGTAAAACTCTCAATCATGCTGAAATTAACTATACAGTTACAAAAAAAGAACTATTAGCAATTGTATATGCTTTTGATAAATTTAGATCTTATTTAATTGGAACTAAATGTATTGTGCATACTGATCACTCTGCTATTAAATATTTAATGCAAAAGAAGGATACCAAATCAAGATTAATCAGATGGATATTACTGATGCAAGAATTTGATTTTGAAATAATTAATATAAAGGGAACTGAAAATCAAATTGCAGATCATTTGTCGAGACTAGAATATAATGAATTATCTGACACTACAATGAAATTATAGACAGTTTTTCTGACGAACAACTTTATAATATAAATGAGTGGAAAATACCATGGTATGCTGATATAGTTAATTATATTGTAAGTGATATTTTACCACCCATGCTAACTCTGCAACAACAGAAGAAATTCATTAACGATGCTAAAACGTATTTTTGGGATGAACCATATTTATATAAACAATTTAAGGATCTAATTATTAGAAGATGTGTGCCTTATGAAGAAACTGAACATATCATTCAAAAATGTCACGATTCTGAATTTGGAGGACATTTTGGAACTGATAAAATTGCTTATAAAATTTTACAATCTGAATTTTATGGCCTACTCTTTTTAAAGATGTTTATAGATATATAAAAACTTGTGATAAATGCCAAAGAGTAGGTAATATATCTAGAAGAAATGAAATGCCTTTGAATTTTATATTAGAAGTTGAAATTTTTGATGTTTGGGGATTAGATTTCATGGGACCATTTATTCCTTCATTTGGAAACTCATATATATTAGTTGATGTTGATTATGCTTCTAAATGGATTGAAGCACAAGCCTTACCTCGTTGTGATGCTAAGAGTGTTTCAAAATTTTTAATGAAAAACATTTTCACAAAATACAGAATGCCGAGAGTGATAATCACTGACGGAGGATCCCATTTTAGGAATAAATATATTCATAAATTGGCAGAAAAATTCAACATTATTCATAAAATATCGACTGCTTATCATCCACAAACCAGTCGATTAGCTGAAGTTTCTAATCGAGAAATTAAATGAATTCTAGAAAAAACTGTAAACCCTAGTAGATTAGATTGGTCTACAAGACTAGACACTACATTATGGGCATACAGGACTGCTTATAAAACCCCGATTGAAATGACTCCTTACAGACTTATTTATGGAAAAACTTGTCACTTACCAGTTGAATTAGAGCATAAAGTGCATTGGCTGATTAAAGAATTCAATTATAATTTAAAAGATGCTGGCGAGAAGAGATTGTTGCAGATGAATGAATTAGAAGAATTAAGGAATGAATCCTATAATAACGATAGAATTTATAAGGAGAAGATGAAATTATGGCATGATCGGAAGACTAACTAAAAATTTTGAACCAGGAAAAGAAGTTTTGCTTTATAATACAAGATTGAAATTATTTCCTGGGAAATTAAAATCTCGATGGTTAGGACCTTTCACTATAACTAAAATATTTACATACGGAGCTGTAGAAATTGAAGATCAAAAGGCTCGACACAGATTTAAAGTAAATGGACGCAGATTAAAACCATATTTGAAGGAAAAAGACCAAATTTTAAAGAGGTTTTAATGCTCAGTCAACCTGATTAATAACCAGAACAGGTCGGGCTGACGACGTAAACCAAGCGCTTTATGGGAGGCAACCCATAGTTATCTTTATTTATGTGTAATGATTGTATATTTATTTGATTTATTATTAATTATGATATAAAATGAATTCTACTACTCATATTTATCTTTACAATCATTACGATATTGAATCTATAGAAAAAAATTGGAAAGCATTTGGACTAGAGCAAAACTGGGCAAATTTTACCTTAGCCGCCGACGGCGAGATCGACACCGCCGACAGCGAGTTCTGCCTGCCAAAATTCAATTTATATTATTTAAGAATCCCACTGACGGCGAGATCGTTGCCGCCGACGGCGAGATCGGTGAATGAACGGTTTAGGGAGTTATTTTGACGGTTTTTGACAATTCTAAGTGTTTTAACTCTTTAAAAACACCTAGAACTCGAATTCTAAACCATTTACTTCCTAAAAATGATTTGAAACTCCACAAAAACACATCATTATGGCATCCAATCACCTTGAAATCACTAGATCTCGAGTGTTCAATTGAAGAAAATTTGTCAGTTATGAGGCCCAGTGAATCTTCAACAAAGTAATGATGAAAAAGAGACTGATCAAAGAAAGAGGATTCGTGAATAGAGGAGTGGAGAATTCGACAACGCCTATTGAGGAGATGATTGTGTGATGACGTTGGGAGGTATTATGCTATACAACTTCTGCAATAGTCATCCCTGTAGTAAAAGAATTCTACTCCAATCTTCACGAAATCAACAACGGAAGCGTCTATGTGCGAGGCAGATGGGTAACTTTCACTCCTTCTAGAATTAATGAGTTATATTCAATTGAGAATACACCCGTTTTCCACTATTCCAACTTTGTTCCTACAAGAAATAATATGAATGAGATATATCGATATTTGACTGATGAAGCAGAAGATTGGGAAACAAGAGAAGACGGGTATGTTAGCTTTTCTGCATCACTTCTAAACCCCGTCTCTAAACACTGACACTTCTTTATTTCTTCAAAATTATTACCCACTATGAGAGTAAATAAAGTTTCTAAGGAGTGTGCGATTCTGAATTATTCTATTCAAGCGGGATTACCTATCGATGTTGGTTCAATTATTATGAAGTCTGCTTTAGGCCTGATTGTTCATGGATTGATTTATAGGCTAGGACATCCTTCAACAATTTTTGCACTATGCAGTCAGTACCAAGTTTCATATGAAGCCTGGGAAAAGGTACTTTTGCCTTGGAAACCCTTAGATCCAACTGATATGTTTCCTACTCTGGATAACGATAATGAAACAACCATTATTACGGATCAAGCATCTCAAAATTCTCTTTCAATCAGACCCTTTACTGATAAAACAAATATGATTTTATGGAAACTCAACGGATTGGAAAAAGAGGTACAAAATGTGATGAATTCAATTAATAACATCTCAGATTTATTTGATCATATTAATTGGAGGATGAAGGAACACTTCGATCATTATGGACATCTTGAGGCTAGTTTCATACGGCTTTTGAGAAAGAAAGGATGGATTGAAGAAGATTCTACAGAAGAATTTCCTTACAGACCTTTCTACAATCTATTCGTTCATTTATGTTCTATCGGAGATATCAGAGAAGAGTTTAGTACAGACCCTGACGAGTAGAAGACATTCGTATTTGTTTATGTGTCGAGTTAGTTTGAATTTAATTTTTATGTAATTTTCACTTTTGATATTTTAGATTTTAAGATTTGATCTCGAGTATAGATGAGATTATGTGTTGTTTGTTTATATTCAGCATTTTGAGTATTGTGGTTTGGATTGCGATGCTGAATTTGGTGTGTTAAGGTTGTAAAAATACTTTGTTAGTAATGTGGTGTACAAATATTGTAAACACTTGGATTTTATATAAAATTTGTGATGTTTTGTGTTGTGTGAATTTAATAGAGTTAAAATAGTATCTAATCACAGTAAAATATATTTAATTGATTGATCGGACATTAAAGAGGTTTAAAATGAATTGAAAACATTATAAAATATTAAAAATATTAATTTCTAAAAAATCCTACCGACAGCGAGATCCACGCCGCCGACGGCGGCTTTTTCCAGATATCCCAAAAAACACTTTTACTTGACCGGTAACCGTCACTATTCATCGTCCCCTTCCTCAAAACTTCAAAAAAACCGACCTAGGGCTTGAGAGATCTTAGATTTGGAGCAATTTCAACACATTTTTATACCATATTTTATCTTCCCTTGGTAAGAGCTTCACTCCCATGCAACAATTTTTTGATTTTCACCGTGTATTTCTTCCACATTTGGGGATTTTGAAAAAAATTAAAATATAGAGAAAATCGTTGGAAGAAATCCATGGAATTCATTTTAGATTATTTTAAGTCACCTTTGGAAGCCATTCTAGTATTATTTTAGAATTTAGTTGAGATTTTTGTAAATTTGATAGATCGAGAAATGGCTCCACGACAGAAGAGGCGACTAGATTTTGATGAGACACGATTCATGAATGCTAAAGCTCAATCAAGATACAAATTTAATATCAAAGTAAGAAAATCATTCAAGATAAAGTTTTTAAGAATCCGGGAGGAGAAGTGGAATAAACGATCAAAAAGAGAAGATGGGAAAATTTCTGTTATATGACAAATAAAGCTGCAGTTGAAGTCGTAAAAGAGTTTTATGCCAATTTGACCCATATAGAGGATGGGCCTATAAAGGTTAGAGGATTTTTAGTCGATTTTAATGCTGCACGAATAAATTCTTTCTACAAAGTACAAGATCTTCATCCCAGCGAGTACGATACATTCAGAACAATGGAAGGACCGCTGGAGGAGTTGATTAACTTTCTCACTGATGGGAAAGGGACTTGGAAAATTAAGCAGCGTGAACGGGTAAACTTCCCCCTTTCTATGTTAAATAAAACCTCTAAGGCTTGGCATTATTTTATTTGCTCTACTTTTCTACCCACTTATCACCATAGTGAAGTCACAAGAGATAGAGCAGTTCTGAATTTTTGTATTAAGAACCACAGAAGTATAAATGTGGGGAGTATTATTTATAAAAATATATTAGCCATTGTAAAAAGTGAAAGTGGAGGACTAGGACATCCTCGTCTAATTTATGCACTCTGCCAATTGTCTGGAGTAGAGGCAAGAGATGATGAGGAATGGGTTGAACCTATGAAACCCATTACCCAGGCTAATATAAAGACTTATGAATCCCACGAAGGATGGAGATCTGGGATTAGGAGCTATGCACCTTCAACTAGTAGGGATATTCCCTCTACCAGTTATGACCCTCCTACCTACAGTTCTCCTACCCTTTATGATTTGATGAATGAAATGACTCTGCAGCGGAGAAGTTTTGAAAAGATTGAAGAAAAATTGGAGCATATTGATCAGAGAATTAGAGGATTAGAGCGGAGGCATGATTATGACAGTGATTATCTCCAGAGGCATTCTGAATTTGAGATAGCCTATTATGATGCTGAGAATCGTTATCGGAGAGGAGAGCTTGATGTTATATTTCCTGAGTGCCACCGCTATACTCACTACCAGCCTACTCCACCTGCTGAACAAGGAGATGAGAATATAGTTTGGGATTTTAATATTGATGATTAGATTCTATGATTAGATATTTATGTTGTGTGTTTGTTTAGTTGTTTACCCAATTGAAGTGTGGAAATGTTTAGGTGATTTGGGGGTTTCCTGGCTTACCAAACTTTTTAATATTATTTTAAAAACAAAAAAGATGCCTGAGGAGTGGAGAAAGAGCATTTTGGTCCCCATTTTTAAGAATAAAGGAGATGCACAAGAGTGTGCAAATTATAGTGGAATTAAATTGATGTGTCATACTTTAAAGTTATGGGAGAGGGTAATTGAACATAGGTTAAGATGTATTACAAAGATTTCTCATAATCAATTTGGATTTGTGCCGGGAAGGTCTATCATGGAAGCTATACATTTATTGAGAGGTTTGATGGAGAAGTACAGAGGAAATAAGGAGGATCTACATTTGATTTTTATTGATTTAGAAAAAGCTTACGATAAGGTTCCTATAGATGTTCTTCGGAGAGTCCTCGAGAAGAAAGGTGTTGATATGACTTATATTCAAGTCATTAAAGATATGTATGCTAGAGCTGTTACATGTGTTCGAACCGAAGGAGGATTGACTAAGTATTTTACTATTTCGTTGGTTTACATCAAGGATCGGCTTTAAGCCCATATCTTTTCGCTTTATTTATGGATGGTCTTACCGGCCATTTACAAGAGGATGTACCTTGGTGTATGCTTTTTGCCGATGATATCCTCCTTGTGGACAAGACAAGAGAAAAAGTCCGAAAAAACTTGAATTATGGAGGTCTACATTGGAGTCTAAAGGTCTTCGTTTGAGTAGAACTAAAACTGAATACATGTAATGTAATTTTAGTAATAGTAGGTCTAGTGACAGCAGTGTAACTTTGGGTGATCAAATTATTAAAAGGTGTGAACGATTTAGATATCTCGGGTCCATTGTTCAAAGCGATGGTGATATAGATGGGGATGTTAATAAGTAGAATTCAGAGTTGGTTGGTTGAAGTGGAGGAATGCGTCCGGTCTATTGTGTGATAGAAAAGTACCGCTTAGACTCGAAAGGAAAATTTTATAAGATGGTGGTGAGACCTTCAATGCTCTATGGTGCTTGAATGTTGGCCTTTAAAAGAGAAGCATAATGTTAAGTTAAGTGTTGCGAGATGAGAATGATTAGATGGATGAGTGGCTTTACACTTAGAGACAAAATGCGAAATGAATATATCCGTAATAGGGTTGGAGTTGCACCAGTGACGGATAAAATTAGAGAGAGTCGCCTTAGATGGTTTGGTCACATTAAACGTCGAC
Organism: Papilionanthe hookeriana x Papilionanthe teres; assembly: GCA_022702705.1. Taxonomy (NCBI): domain Eukaryota; kingdom Viridiplantae; phylum Streptophyta; class Magnoliopsida; order Asparagales; family Orchidaceae; genus Papilionanthe; species Papilionanthe hookeriana x Papilionanthe teres. Next base: position 104,241,229 of record CM040432.1, read on the forward strand.
CACCTGAAGATCCGATTAGGAGAGTAGATGTTTTAATTACAACTTATGTTAAGAAAGGCAGAGGCGTGACCTAGGAAAACTTGGGCTTATTGCATAAAAAATGATCTTAATTTATTAGAATTAAACGAAAATTTGACACTAAATCGGACGCAATGGAGAAAAAGGATTCATGTAGCCGACCCCACTTAGTGGGATTAAGGCTTTGCTGTTGTTGTTGTTTGTTTAGTTGTTTAGTTTATGTATTTTGATTATTATGTTGTGTAAGACATTTAAACTTTGTTGTATAAGTTAAATTTGTGTAGTTTTAAATTTTAATATTTCAAATTGTGATTGTAACTCTAAAAGTGGATTAGTGAAATGTATGTGGATGTTATGTTAAATTGTGCTTAGTATTATAATAGGTATAAATTGTGTTAGTATTTTGTACTTATTTCAAAACTTCTTTACCCAGCAATTTCTTTGATATTATATATGTGTAGAAAATTATTAACGATACGGAGTTAATTAAGTGATGAAAAGAACCCAGAACTTCAAAAGGAGAAATACCTAAATCACGAAGGTATGATTTAAATTTACAGTTTGTTTTCTTTTCACCCTATATAGATAGATAGAAAAATTTAAGTTTGAGGGAGGGAAAAACAAAATTTTAATTATTAAATTGTTCTCAATTTATATTTTCAAAAATTTTTATATAAATGATTTTATGTAGTAAATTTAATTCAGTAAACTAGAATTAATTTATTTAATTATTATAAAAAGTTAAAAGAAATACTTTTAGTGATTAAACAAATTTTGTAGATTAAGATATTTGGAATAAAGGATAAGAATATAGTTAACTATTTAAAGTAAGGAAAACTATATTTTAAAATATTAAATTCTGAGGTATTTAGAGGAGAAAGAAAAGATTGAAACTCAATGAAGTGAAAACTATGAAATACATATAAGATGAAGTGAAAACTATTTAGGAAGAGGAAAATGAAGTTCAAAATTATTAACAGGCTATCCAGATACAGTAATCCTCACTTGAAAAAAAAAAGAAAAAGAAAAAGAAAAAGGATTGAAAATCAATCCAAAAAGAAAAGAAAAGAAAAAGTAAGTGAGGAGAAGCTTGAGGAGATGCCTTATCAAAAATTTGCTTCATTTGAATCAAGCTATAGGGTAAAACTTAGTTATATTTCTAAACTTATATATATATTAGTATTTTACTAAATAGTGTTTTCATGAATTTCCTATCATCTGAATATCCTAAGTAATCTAATATTGCAAATATAGTCATTCTTGAAATGAATAGAAGACTAGAACTCTTAAACTTAATAACCAAATAGCCTTATATCTTTTGAATTAATTTAATTAACTAAAAATTTTTCTAATAAAATTTACTATAATACTTATTTAAATTAAATTCATAGTATTTCTGAATTAAAGCTTTACTACAAATAATGATTACTTTTATGTAGTATCAAGATTACTTGAGGATAATTAATAGTTAAGTTTGGGGGATTTTGAACACAGGAAAATGTATTGAGAAATTTATACCAATTTTATATGAAATTGCACTTTAAAGAAAGATATTTTCTATGTTTTTTTGCAGGTATGAAAAATTATAGATAATGGGATCAAAAAGATCGAAAAGAAGCAAATCTGGAACAAAAAGGACTAAAAGAGATGAAAATTGAACTATCTCGCCGACGGTGAGGAATAGGCCGCCAACGGTGTGATTTTCCCGAAAGTTTTTGAATATATTATAAAGGAGCCCGCCGATAGCGAGATCGAGCCCACTGACTGCTAGCCTTAGCAGTTGGCCAATATTCTAGAAGCCCGCCGATGGCGCCATCGAGCCCGCCGACGGCGAGAAGGTCGGTTCAAGCAAATGTTCAATGAATCTGGACGCTTTTTGAAGAGGTGCTTAAGCAAACTTTGGAAATATTTCTCCCTCTATAAATAGAGACAAATTTAGGCTGAAAAAGTGTGTTCTTTTAGTGTGTGTCTTAATCTGAGTCTGGAGAATCTGAGTCTGGAGAGTCTGTAGTGTGTGAGTGTGTTCTAGAGAGTTCATTAGTAAGTTTAATTGAGTGTGTTGTACAAGAAGGAAGAGTCAGAGGAACTTCAAAGAGTCTACTTGGGGAGAAGATTCGAGATAAGTTTTTGTTTATTATTTTATAGCTTTAAATGAAATCCAAGTTTTGTGTTATTCTTCCTATGCATTCTGAGTAGTTTTCTCTGTCTTTCTCCTTGTTGTTGAGATTTTGTGAAATAGAAAATTGAATTAGTTGTGCCTTAAATATTAAATAAAAAATTGTGATAATCTTTTACTTAAATCTTAATTTACTTTCAATTTGGCCAATTGAACTGTTAAAATATGTTGAATTATCAACTATAGTAAAGATTACATCCAAAATTCAGGGAAATCAAAAGCCTTGAAAGGAGGGTGCAAATAAATAGGGAAATATTTTTTATCGGGCGTAGAATTGGATATTTTAGTGTGACATACTAAAATCTTCAAATTTGGTCCTATCGTTTGGGAGCTGAAGTGTAGATGTTAGCCCTCAGGCGAGGGGAACGTGGGAGCTCCGAAGTGGCTACCGGTATCCTCCCAGCCTAGCCGCAGATTCAGTAACCAAGCATAGGATTAGTCAATGTTCTTTATGCCTGGACCAAAGGGGAAAGAATAGGAATGCTCCTATTTGGAACAATATAATTCTAACTAAATTAATTATCCATTCACTTAATTCTCTTAACAAAGAGAAAAATACTTTTTCTAAAGTGCAATCTTCCATTAAGTAATAAAGTATAGTATAAGTGTTATTTATTTCCGTATACTAGATAGTAATTGCATCTGCTGAAATTAGTTCTTAATCTCTAAACTTCTCTGTGTGATTGATATCTAGGACTCCATTAGAGCCCTTTATTACTTGAACGATACGTATACCTGTGTTGATAAAAAGGGGCACATTTGCTATTTTTACTCTGTTAAACACTTATATAGTTATAAAGCTCCGCAAACATATCCACCCTGTGCGTGCCACCTGTGTAGTCAATTACCCATATTCAAAACTAATTCTTCCATAGACAACTTCTTCTCCTTCAATTGTGAATTATTATAAAAACCTGGTGGATTAGAAGGTCTATAATTGGAATTACCTTGATTATTTATATTTCCTAATGGGTTTACTAAATTGCTCCCCCACTGAGGATTAACATTATTATTTTAGTTATTCCAATTAAAATTTGGATGATTCTTCCAACCTGGATTATAATAGTTTGAAAAAGGATTATTTTGTCTATTATTTATTGCATTTATAGTTTCATATGAAGATTGAGCATCTACGATTTGTCCTAATGAATTTTCTTCTAACACTAAAGGTGTTTGAGAACGATTCATTCCGTATTGATCTATTTCTTAGAAAGAGCAACAATTTGAGAAACTATCATAGTTAAAGCATCAGAATCATGAAAACTGACTACTCTCTTAGGATTTACCCTTTCAGCAGGCCATTGAAAATTATTGGTAGCCATTTCTTCTATTAACACATAGGCTTCTTCAAAATATTTAGACATTAGTGATACACCAGCAGCAGCGTCTATTATAGATCTAAGAGATCCTACTAATATATTATAAAATGTTTGAATAATTAACCAATCTGGTAAAGCATGATGTGGACATTTCCTAAGAAGTTCTTTAAATCTTTCCCAAGATTCATATATCGATTCTCTCTCATACCGATCGAAAGATGTGATATCATTTCTAAGCTTAGCGATCTTAGACGGTGGAAAATATTTCGATAAGAATTTTTGTGAAATTTCTCCCTAAATTCTAATAGATCCAAGTGCTAACGAATTTAACCAAGCCTTAGCCTTATCCCTTAACGAAAAAGGAAAGATTCTAAGTCTGACAGCATCATCAGACACTCTGTCGTACTTAAAAGTAGCACAAAGTTCTAAGAAACTTGCAAGATGTAAATTAGGATCTGCATTTGAAGTTCCACCAAATTGATTGTTTTGTACCATTTGGATAATTGCGTGTTTAAGCTCAAATGAATGAAGTTAGCTACATCGAAATTTTGGATAGTTAAGTGAATTTCATCTAATGTAGGGTTAGCGTAATCTCTTAATGGTCTAGATTGCTGTTCATTTTCTATTCTTTGGTTGTTTACGTTGTTTTCCATTGTATCAGAATTTATGGGTTCTTTTCTTAGTTTTCTAATTCTGCTAACAGTGCGTTCTAATTCTGAATCTTAGGGTATAAGGTTTTCAGAACCAATTTTGCGCATACAATCGAAATCAGTACACAATAAAACAATTAACTAAATAAGTTACAATGCTATTGAGGTTTTCTAACAGTCCTAAATTGTTCGTTACTTTAACTATGTTTCCTCGGCAACAGCGCCAAAAACTTGATCCCGCGATTTTAAATATACTTATAAATATAAGAATTCGACACCACTACTAAAAGATATAAATTCTTAGCAATGACGCCAAAAACTTGTCTTGGAGCGTAATTTTAATTTCAGTAACAATAAAATATTATAATTTTTAATCGCTGAGTTACCTTTAAACGCAAGTATACGTATCGCTCAAGTAATACAGGGCTCTAGTGGATTCCTGGTTATCGATCCCACAGGGAAATATATTAAAGCCTTCGGATTAGGATTATATAAACCAAGTTAGAATTACAACTAAATTGAATTTGCCTATCTGTCACTAATACACAATCGATAATAATAAAGCTCTTATATCTAAACTAGTTTTGCTAACAGATTACTAATACTAATAAAGTTAAGTTCAAATGTATAATAGCAAGAATCTTTCTCCTTTGTTAAGATATTTAAGTGAAGCGATAATTATAATTAGTTTTATATGTGTTGTGTGATCTACCTAAAAAAATACTCATTTTTATGCCTTATTTATTATTCAATTCTTAAGGATATTATGCTTTAATGACAGGTATTTTCATGTTTTTGGATGTAGATGATAAAAAAGAGTCAAATGAAGAAAAAGAAGGAAAAATGAGCAAAAAGGAGCAAAAATGGAGCTTATGGAGCAATTTTTGGAATTATTGGCCTAGCGCCTATGCGCTAGATTCCAGCGCCTAAGCGCCAGTTCGATACAGACGCTGTTAAGTTTTTTTTGATGACTTTGGTCACTTATTTTGACGGTGCTAAGCGGTTATTAGAGCTTCTAGAAGACTGGAAGTTACTCCTAATATATAGGGCATGTGATACAATGTATTTGGACACCAAGAAATGGTCTGGATCGCGAGGAGGTGCGACCCAAAGTGAAGAGGTGCGAACGACCTGGTCAAGGAGTCCAGCGCCTAGGCGCGATAGTTACCTTCTAGAAGATACATTGAATTTGGACGAATTTTGAAGAGGTACCTTAAGCAACACCTGGACAAATTCAGATCTCTATAAATAGAGGCCCATTCTACAGAAAAAATCGTACCCCTAATATCAACCCCCCCTTTAGTATTTTACCATATTCTCTCTCATCTTTAGTTTTATTTATTCTCTTCCATACTTAGGGTGCCACTTTATTTTGTATCTACAGAGTTTATTTTGAGTGTTTATTATGTGTTATTGCTGTTGGAGTCTTTCATCATTGCTTTGGAGTCAGTAGAAGTCAGTGGATCTCTTGAAGGAACACTTCAGATAAGTATTTGTACTTTGTTTCAAAGTTTTATAAATATGTTTTGTTGTGTTATTTCAATGAGTTCTGAGTAGTTAGTTATCTTTCTCCTTTCATCTATGAAAATATTATAATTTAAATAAATTTTGTAGGAGAATTAAATGTATAATATTTTAAATTATTGTGATGATATTAATACCTGATCTTAGTTTACTTTTTAAATTGGCCATTTAAATTGTTAAAACCTGTTGAAAAATTTTGAGACCTATCCGGAAATAAATTCTTAACTAGTAGATATCACATGAATCTTTAGGTAATCACAGGCTATATGCAGATTATTTAAAGTGAAGTGTAAATAAATAGGAAGATAATATTTAATGGGCGTAAAATTAATTAGTTTTTAGAGTGAGAGACTAAATTCTAATAATTTGGTTTATAGAAAGGTAATGGGTCACTGGTAGGGCCAACCATAGCCACACTTGGACATCTAGTAGTGTGAGCCTAGATTAACCCATTCTACTAATAACACATCCGGAGCCAATTCTATAGATTAGTTAATGTTCTTTACACCTGGACCAAAGGGTAAAGAATAGGAATGCTTCTATTCGGCACAATACCATAATCTTAATTCCCTACAAAAGATAATTAATCTATAATTCTTGGATTAGTTGAAAAAGGAGAAAGTCGTTTTTATAATTGCATTGAATTTTAATTACTGCTTACTTTACTTTCCTGCTTATTGTTTACTTTCTTTTAGTAAAATTTATTAGTTAAATAAATTTGAATATATATATATATATATAGTATTTATATATTGCTAATATTTAATGGGCGTAAAGTGATGCAAATAAATAAGAAGATAATATTTAATGGGTGTAAAATTAATTAGTTTTTAGAGTGACAGACTAAATTCTAATAATTTGGTTTATAGAAAGTTAATAGGTAGTGGCCGACCATAGCCACCCTTGGACATCTAGTAGTGTGAGCCTAGATTAACTCATTCTACTAATAACACATCCGAGACTGATTCTATAGATTAGTCGATGTTCTTTACACTGGACTAAAGGGTAAAGAATAGGAATGCTTATTTGGCACAATGCCATAATCTTAATTCCGTACAAAAGATAATTAATCTATAATTCTTGGATTAGTTGAAAAAGGAGAAAGTTGTTTTTATAATTGCATTGAATTTTAATTACTGCTTACTTTACTTTCCTGCTTATTGTTTACTTTCTTTTAGTAAAATTTATTAGTTAATTAAATTTGAATATATATATATATATTAAAAAAAAAGAGAGTATTTATATATTGCTATCAAAATTATATTGTTTCTCTTACCTTTTTTCAATATCTCTGTGGGATCGATAACCATGACTCCACTAGAGCCCTGTATTACTTGAACGATACGTATACTTGCGTTTAAAATTGTGAATTTTATGATAAAATTTAAATATAAAATTATAAAAGTAAACCTCGCACATCAAGTTTTTGAAGCCATTTACCAGAAATTAAATTTTCTAAAAAGTGGTATCAAATTCTTGTATTTTAAAGCTTTCTAAAAGTCGCATCGCATCATTGTGCCAAATAGGAGCATACATATTCTTTACCCTTTGGTCCAGGTATAAAGAACATTGACTAATCCTATGCTTGGTTGCTGAATCTGCGGCTATGCTGCGAGGATACTGGCTCTCACTTCGGAGCTCCCACATTCCCCTCACCTGAGGGTTAACAATCTACACCTCAGCACCCAAACGATAGGACCAAATTGAGGATTTTAGCCTGTCACTCTAAAATCTCCAATTCTACGCCCGATTAATATTATTTCCCTATTTATTTGCACTTCTCCTTTCAAGGATTTACCCGTCTGCCTTTCAAAGAGAAATGTGATACATACTAGTTAAGAATACTTAGTCCATGGTCAGATCTTAAGAATTCTTTATAGATTTTAACAATACAAATGGTCAATTCATAAAGTAAAGTAAGTTTACGTATAGTATCATCACAGCTTCTTTATATTATGTTTAATACACTAATTCATATAATCATTTCACAAAAACATCAAAACAAGGAGAAAGACAGAACAACTACTCAGAATTCATGAAGAGGATGCAATAAAACTTGGATTTCATATAATAAAGTAAAGTTCTACAAACTATAGTAAATAAACACAACTTATCTTAAATTCCTCCCCAAGCAAACTCCTTGAAGTTCCTCTAGATTTCTTCCTTTCTTACAGCACACAGAATTCTCCTTCGAAATGGTAATACAGAAGAGATCTCTCACTTCCCTTCCACTCTTACAATCCTTCGAAGAATTCCTCACAAAATCTCTATTTCAACTCACTACTTACTAATTAATAATACTTATTGACACTTTGGACTCTCTAGTAAACACGTAGGAGACACTTTTTTTGGCCTAAAATGGTTCTTTTTAAAGTTGAAGAAGAGTCTCAAATGGTTTTGCAGGCACCCCTTCGAAAATCATCCACATTCGACGTATTTCTGGAAAGATCAGTCGATCCAGCCATCGGTGGCCTCGAGCTGCGCCGTCGGCGGCCTTCTAGAAATAGTGCTTTAAACAGGCCCTGCCATCGGCGGCCTCAATCTCCGCCGTCGGTGGCCTTCCTTGCAATTAATTCTGAACTCTCGGGAAAATCACGTCGTCAGCCCATAAAGCGCTTGGTTTAACATCGTCAGCCCGACCTATTCAGGTGTTATTCAGGTTGACTGAGCATTAAAACCTCTTTAAAATTTGGTCTTTTACCCTCAAAATATGGTTTTAATCTATGCCCATTCACTTTAAATCTATTCCCAGTCTTCTGATCTTCAATTTCAACAGCTCCATAAGTGTAAAGCTGAGTCACTGTAAAGGGTCCTAACCAACGAGAATTCAATTTCCTAGGAAATAATTTCAGCCTTGTATTGTAAAGCAAAACTTCTTGTCCTAGTTCAAAGTTCTTCTAGTTAATCTTCCGATCATGCATTAACTTCAGTTTTTCCTTATAAATTATGTCGTTATCGTAAGATTCATTTCTTAATTCTTCTAATTCATTCAATTGCAACATTCTCTTCTCACCAGCATTTTTCAAATTATAGTTGAATTCTTTAATCGCTCAATATGCTTTATGCTCCAATTCTACTGGTAAGTGACAAGTTTTTCCATATATAAGCCTGTAAGGAGTCATACCAATAGGAGTTTTATAAGCAGTTTTGTATGCCCGTAATGCAGTATCCAGTCTCGTAGACCAATCTAATCTACTAGGATTTATAGTCTTTTCTAAAATTTGTTTAATCTCACGATTAGAAACTTCAGCTAAACCACTGGTTTGAGGATGATAGGCAGTAGAGAATCTATGAACAATATTAAATTTTTCTGCCAATCTTTGAATATATTTATTCCTAAAATGGGATCCTCCGTCAGTGATAATCACTCTCGGCATTCCGTATCTTGTGAAAATGTTTTTCATTAAGAATCTTGAAACACTTTTAGTATCACAATGAGGTAAAGCTTATGCTTCAATCCACTTTGATACATAATCAACTGCAATTAAAATATATAAGTTCCCAAATGAACGAATAAATGGTCCCATAAAATCTAATCCCCAAACATCAAAAATCTCAACTTCTAACATGAAATTCAGAGGCATTTCATTTCTTCTAGATATATTACCTACTCATTGGCATCTATCACAAGTTTTGATATATCTGTAAACATCTCTAAATAGAGTAGGCCAATAAAATCCAGCTTGTAAAATTTTATGCGCAGTTTTATCAATCCCAAAATGTCCCCCAAATTCAGAATCGTGACATTTCTGAATAATTTGTTCAGTTTCTTCATAAGGCAGACATCTCCTAATAATAAGACCGTTACATTGCTTATATAAATATGGTTCATCCCAAAATAATGTTTTTGCATCATGAATAAATTTTTTCTGTTGTTGTGAAGTTAGCATAGGTGGCAAAATATCTCTAACTATATAGTTAATAATATCAGTATAATAAGGTATTTTCCACTCATTAATATTATAAAGTTTTTCATCAGGGAAACTGTCTGTAATTTAATTGTCGGTATCAGATGATTCATGATATTCCAGTCTCGACAAATGATCAGCAATTTAATTGTCAGTTCCTTTTCTATCAATCACCACAAAATCAAATTCTTGCATTAAAAGTACCCATCTAATTAATCTAGGTTTAGTATCTTTCTTTTGCATCAGATATTTAATAGCAGAGTGTTCAGTATGCACAATACATTTAGTTCCAATTAAATATGATCTGAATTTATCAAAAGCATACACAATAGCCAGTAACACTTCTTTAGTAATTGTGTAGTTAATTTAAAAATCATTAAGAGTTTTACTAGCGTAGTATATAACTTTAAAAATTTTATCATATCTTTGACCAAGAACAGCTCCAATAGCATAATCACTAGCATCGCACATTAATTCAAATGGTTTCTCCCAATCAGGTGAAACTATTACAAGTGTTGTGATTTGTTTTTCCTTTAATAACTCAAAGGCATTCAAGAAGTCTTCGGTAAATTCAAATTTCTTGTCTTTTTCTAAAAGTTGGCATAGAGGTTTGGTAATTTTTTAAAAATGTTTAATAAAGCGCTTGTAGAAACCAGCATGTCCAAGCAAACTTCTTACCCCTTTTTTTGTAGTAGGAGGTGGTAATTTAGCTATTACTTGAATTTTTGCAGGGTCTGCTTCCATGCCATTTTCTGAAATTTTATGCCCTAACAATTCCTCCTGCAACCATAAATTGACATTTCTCTCAATTTAGAACTAAGTTAGTTCTTTCGCATAGCTCCAAAACTTTATCAAGATGATTTAAGCATGCGTCAAATGACGTTCCAAACACAGAGAAATCATCCATAAATACTTCTATTCCATTATCAATTAACTTACTAAAGATAGACATCATACATCTTTAGAATGTTGCAGGTGCATTACATAGTCCGAAAGGCATTCTTTGAAAAGCAAATGTTCCATAAGGACTAGTAAATGTTGTTTTTTCTTGATCCTTAGGAGCAATAGGTATTTGATCGTAACCGGTATATCCATCCAGAAAGCAATAATACTTGTGTCCAGCAAGTCTATCCAACATTTGGTCTCGAAAAGGAAGAGGAAAATGATCTTTTCTGGTGGCGGCATTTAATTTTCTATAATCAATACAAATATGCCAACCAGAAACTTGTCTGATAGGTATTAATTCATTATTTTCATTTGTTTTGACAGTCACTCCACCTTTCTTAGGAACACAATGAATTAGACTTACCCAAGTACTATTCTAAATAGGATATATAATTCCAGCATCTAACCGTTTTAAAATCTCTTTTTTAACTACATCTTTTATAATAGGGTTCAGTCTCCTTTGTGGATCAACTCTTGGTTTATATTCTTCATTTAATAAAATTTTGTGCATACAAATCAAAGGACTAATTCCTTTAATATCAGCTAGAGTCCAACCAAAAGTTTTTTTGTACTTTTAACGTATCCAATAATTTTTGTTCTTGTATTTGATTTATGTTTGAGGATACAATTACTGGTAATGTTGAAAACTCTCCTAAAAGTGCATATTTCAAATGATTTGGAAGATTCTTAAATTCAAGTTCAGGGGGTTTTACAATTGATGGAATTAATGTTTCGTTTTCTGGTGCTGTTGAATTGAGTGTTTCAAATTTCTCCTGAATAATCAGCTTCTTCACTATCAATTTCATCATATTTATCTTTTTTTATATCTTCTTTTACTTCATAATTTTCCTTAAAATATTCTCTTTTCAGATAATCACATATATCCATTCTGAAACATTCATCATCTTTTTCTATTGAAGGATATTTCATTGACTTTGAGATGTTAAAGGTTACTTCTTGATCATTTTCTCTCATTGTCAATTCTCCTTTTTGAACATCTATAATAGCTCTTCCTATAGCTAGAAATGGTCTTCCTAAAATGATTGGAATTTCTTTATATTCTTCCATATCTAAAATAATAAAGTCTGGAAGAAAGATAAACTTGTCAACCTTGACCAAAACATCTTCTACAACTCCTTTAGGATGTGTAATAAATCGATCAGCTAACTGTAGAGTTACAGAAGTTGGTGCAATCTCTCCAATTCCCAACCTTTTAAAAGTTGATAGAGGCATCAACTTTATGCTAACTCCCAAATCAGATAATGCTCGCCCATAAAATTTTTCACCAATAGCACACGGGATAGTGAAACAACCAGGATCTTTAAGTTTTTCAGGAAGCTTTATTTGAATTATAGCATTACACTCTTCACTCAGTGCAACAGTCTCATAATCTAGTAACTTCCTCTTTTTGTTGAGTATATCCTTGATAAATTTAACATAATCAGGCATTTGTTCCGAGAGCTTCAACAAAAGAAAAATTTATTGACAATTTTTTTTAGCAAATCTTTTTCCTTTATCTTGTTGCTTTAATCTTTGAGAAAATGGTGGTGGAGGTCTTTCAACGGTAATTTTTATAGGTTTCAGAGGAAAATTAGGATATAAACTTTCGTTTTCTCCTTCAGTTTCTTCCTTTTCCTTTTCAACTATAGTTTCTTTTTGAACGCTTGTTTCCAACTCTTTTCCACTTCTCAATTGAATAGCCTTAATTTGTTCTTTTCCTTGATCTTTAGGATTAACTTCAACATTGCTAGGTGAAGTACCAACAGGTCTATTGCTTAGTGCAGCAGCAATTTGCCCCAATTGGTTTTTAATGTTTTAATAGCAGCTCCTTGACTTTGTAATTGATTACTCATATTCAAAACTAATTCTTCCATAGATAACTTCTTCTCCTTAAATTATGAATTATTATAAAAACCTGGTGGATTAGAAGGTCTATAATTAGAATTACCCAGTTTTTTATATTTCCTATTGGGTTTACAGGATTGTTCCCCTACTGAGGATTAACAGGATTTGCATTACCTTGGTTATTCCAATTAAAGTTTGGAAGATTTTTCCAACCTGGATTATAATAGTTTGAATAAGGGTTATTTTATCTATCACTTATTAAATTTATATTTTCATATGAAGATTGAGCATCTACAATTTGTCCTAATGAATTTTCTTCTAACAATGGAGGTGTTTGAGAACGATTCATTCTGTATTGATCTATTTTCTTTGAAAGAGCATCAATTTGAGAAACTATTAGTTAAACCATCAGAATCATGAACACTGGCTACTCTCTTAGAATTTACCCTTTCAGTAGGCCATTGAAAATTATTGGTAGCCATTTATTCTATTAACGCATAGGCTTCTTCAAAAGTTTTAGACATTAGTGATCCACCAGCAGTAGCGTCAATAATAGATCTAAGAGATCCTACTAATCCATTATAAAATGTTTGAATAATTAACCAATCTGGTAAAGCATGATGTGGACATTTCCTAAGAAGTTCTTTAAATCTTTCCCAAGATTCATATATCGAATCTCTCTCATACTGACTCAAAGATGTGATATCGTTTCTAAGCTTAGCAGTCTTAGACGGTGGAAAATATTTCGATAAGAATTTTTGTGAAAGTTCTCCCCAAATTCTAATAGATCCAAGTGCTAACGAATTTAACCAAGCCTTAGCCTTATCCCTTAACAAAAAAGGAAAGATTCTAAGTCTGACAACATCATCAGACACTCTGTCGTACTTAAAAGTAGCACAAAGTTCTAAGAAACTTGTAAGATGTAAATTAGGATCTTCATTTGAAGTTCCACCAAATTGATTATTTTGTACCATTTGGATAATTACAGGTTTAAGCTCAAATGAATTAGCGGCTACATCAGAATTTTGGATAGTTAAGTGAATTTCATCTAATGTAGGGTTAGCGTAATCTCTTAATGGTCTAGATTGCTGTTCATTTTCTATTCTTTGGTTGTTTACGTTGTTTTCCATTGTATCAAAATTTATAGGTTCTTTTCTTAGTTTTCTAATTCTCCTAACAGTGTGTTCTAATTCTGAATCTTAGGGTATAAGATTTTCAGAACCAATTTTGCGCATACAATCGAAATCAGTACACAATAAAACAATTAACTAAATAAGTTGCAATTCTATTAAAAAATTTTCTAATTGTCCTAAATTGAGTGTTACTTTAATTATTTTATACTCAATTATGTTATATTCCCCGGCAACGGTGCCAAAAACTTGATCCGACTTTTTTTAATATACCAAAAAATACAAGAATTTAACACCACTAATAGAATATTCAAATCCCCGGCAACGGCGCCAAAAACTTGATCTAATCAGGATTTTGGATAGTTGCCAAAAACTTGATCTAATGTAGGGTTAAGTGAATTTCATCTAATGTAGGGTTAGCGTAATCTCTTAGTGGTTTAGATTGATGTTCATTTTCTATTATTTGGTTGTTAACGTTGTTTTCCATTGTTTCAGAATTTATAGGTTCTTTTCTTAGTTTTCTAATTCTCTTAACAGTGCGTTCTAATTCCGAATCGTAGGGTATAAGATTTTCAAAACCAAATTTACGCATACAATCGAAATCAATACACAACGAAACAGTTAACTAAATAAGTAGTAATTCTATTAAAAAATTTTCTAACAGTCCTAAATTGACTGTTACTCTAATTATGTTATATTCCCCGGCAACGGCGCCAAAAACTTTATCCGACTTTTTTTAATATACCAAAAAATACAAGAATTTAACACCACCACTAGAATATTCAAATCCCTGGCAACGGCGCCAAAAACTTGATGCAACTCCGCGTACTATGCGTAATTCTACTTTTTTGTAACAAGTATATAATAAATTCTTTTAACCGCAGAGTTAATAATCAATGCAAGTATATGTATCGTTCAAGTAATACAGGGCTCTAGTGGAGTCCTGGACATTGATTCCACAGGAAATATTTTAGAGGCTACAGACTAGAATTATAGAAATCAATTCAGAATCACAACTAAATCGAAATTGTCTATCTGTCACTAATACGCAATCAATAATAATATAAAGTTTGAATTTAACCAATTCTACTAACAGATAACTAATTATACTAAAGTGAAGTTCAAATATATAAGCAAGAATCTTCTCCTTTGTTAAGATATTTAAGTGAATAGATGATTAGAATTAATTTAAATGGTATTGTGCTAAATAGGAGCATACCTATTCTTTACCCTTTGCTCCAGGCATAAAGAACAATGACTAATTCTATGCTTGGTTACTGAATCCGCGGCTAGGCTGGGAGGATACTGGCTCTCACTTCGGAGCTCCCACGTTCCCCTCGCCTAAGGGCTAACATCTACACTTCAGTACCCAAACGATAGGACTGGATTGAGGATTTTAGTCTGTCACTCTAAATATCCAATTGCACACCCTATGAATATTATTTCCCTATTTATTTGCACCCTGCTTCCAAGGATTTTGATCTCCCTGAATCTCGAATGTAATATTTACTATAGTTGTTAAACTCAACATACTTTAACTATTCAATTGGCCAGATTGAAAGTAAATTAAGAATTAAGTAAAAGATTATCACAACTTCTTTAAATTTTTAGAGCACACTAATTCTATTATCATTTCACAAAAATATCAAATCTAGGAGAAAGACAGAAAAACTACTCAGATTTCATGGAGAGGATACAATAAAACTTGGATTTCATATATAAAAGTAAAGTTCTACAAACTAAAGTAAATAAACACAACCTATCTTAAATTCCTCCCCAAGCAAAATCCTTGAAGTTCCTCTAAATCTCTTCCTTTCTTTACAGTATGCGGAATTTTCCTTCGAAACAGCAATGCAGAAGAGATCTCTCACTTCCCTTCCACTCTTACAATCCTTCGAAGAATTCCTCACCAATATCTCTATCTGAACTCACTAATTAACACTCACTAAATAACAACAATGGACACTAGTGGACTCTCTATTTGATGCTAAGAAACTCTTAGTGACTTTTAGAGGAACCAAATAGAACCACATTTTTGACCTAAAATTGTTCTTTTTAAATTGTTGAAGAGTCTCCAAGGGATTTCCAAGCATCCCTTCGAAAATCATCCACATTCGACGTATTTTGTGAGAGAACCGCCGATCCCGCCGTCGGCGACCTCGAGCTCCGCCGTCGGCGGCCTTCTAGAAACAACACCTTGAACTGGCCCAGCCGTTGGCAGCCTCGACCTCCGTTGTCGACGACCTCCCTTGAAATATATTCTGAACTCTCGTGAAAATCACACTGTCGGCACCATCGACCTCGCCGTCGGTGCCCTAGGTCAAATTTTCATAATTTAGTCCTTTTTGCTCCAAATTCGCTCCTTTTTTGTTATTTCACTCCATTGTCCTTAAATCTTCATACCTGCAAAAAAACACCAAACATACCCTTCTTTAAAGTGCAATATCATCAAAATCAGTATAAAATAAGCATGAAAATCTTAACATTTTTTCCTTGGGTCATTATCCAAAAGGAGTTATAGCAAATGTGCTTGTTAAAGTGGATAAATTTATCTCTACTATTTGTATTAGATATGGAGGAAGATAAAGAAATTCAAATTATTTTGGGGAAACCTTTCCTTGTTACTGGACAAGCTATGATAGATGTGCAAAAAGGAGAGTTGATTATGAATATTAATGACCAGGAAGTCACTTTTATGTGTTAAAGACTATGAAATATCCAGCTGAGACAAAAGATGATGATTATTTTTGGATGGATGAAAATGATTATCTAAGTAAAGACCAATTCCAAAAAAGTTTTGAAAGTGAGTTAACATATGAGATTGAAATAAACTTTCATGATGAGTTGAAAACGTTGTCTAAAGAATACTGTATGTATGTTCAAGAGAGGTATAAAATGATGGACGCAACCAAAAATAGTGAACTTTTAATTCCATCTGTTGAAAAATCTCATGAACTTAAGATGGATGTACCCCATACAATTTTAAAGCCTACCTATTTAGGGAATTCATCTACACCACCAGTCTTTACATCTTCAGATTCGACTCAAACACAAGAAAAAACCTGAATTGAATGATGAACAAGATAAAGCTATTAAACTAAGACTTGAAAGAGAATTTGAGGATATATTTCAAAAGAACTTTGAGTTGAGAAAAGAGGATAAGGAGATTGAAAGAACATTGGAAGAAATTTCTAAGGAATTAGAAACACCTATTTCCTCAACTAAGATAGATATAAAAAAACCACCTCCATCATTTACTCAGTACCAAGGGGAAGAATTAGAAGATAACTTGAAACAGAAGAGTAACATAGAAGATTTTGATCGAGAATTTTAATTTTGTAGAGAGAATCCAATCCAAAATTTGGGAGATCACTATTTTTTATAAATTTCAAGGATGATATTAATATGCAAATTCAGAAAATTAATAGAAGAATATTGGATTCAGAAAGAAATATGAGAAAATTGATATGAATCAATCTAAAAAGGAAGAGCTAAAATAAAAATTACAATTTGAGGATTTTTGAAAGAATCCCTAGATCTGAAAAAGATTGGACGATTGATCGAGGATTACTTAAAGTGAATTTTGATCTAAGAGGAATCATTGTCTGGCTGGTGACGTTAAATCAAGCGCTTTGTGGGAGGCAACCCATAGTTATCAGTGTGGTCTGATTTAGTATGCTTGGGAGTCGTGATTGTTAGTGTTGTATTGTGTTTGCTTAAAGTGAATTGACTTGATCTTTATGTGTCATTATGGATTGATCAGTTTGATTGTTGATTGGTAGATGTTTGGATTGTTAGTGGTTTGATTTAATCTTTGTGTGTCATGAGGGAGGTGATTCCTTAACTTCTTATTATGGCTAGACTTATATATTATCTTGTAGTGGTTGGATTGACGAGTCCACTATGACTCGTGTCTTACTTGAACTTGAGTTTTGCAAGAGAAATTATGAATTTGAACAGTGACTAATCCATCTCAACTTTGTTACTTCTTTTCTCTAACTTTATTTTCATTTGATAGGAGTCATGACCTATTTGATGAGTAACATGTGGATGATCTTACACTATTATTTACAACTGTTAGAGGTGCTTACTTAATGGGATAAGGTGATGCCTGAGGTTTGTGTTCGCGACCCAACTTATCAGGGATAATCTTATCTATGGGATTATAATCTATAAAATCATTTAGAATGTACCTAATTTATTAGTGTAGTGATTCCATTATACATTGGAAGTAAGTTAGTGAGATGTGATGAGTTAATGGAAGAATTGACCTCATTTATCATATGTGTTTGTTTGTGTGTTACAACTTTATATAAGACTTGAAGAACATTTTCATATTTCAATGTTGATACCTGTTATGCTAGTTAAACTTTTATTTAGTGAATTTCATTCTGGCATGTTTATTTTAGATTTACTTCTGCTGCATATTGTTCTACCGTGATTAATAATTGTAGATGCTTCTGATAAGCAGTTGTGGCAGATAGAATTTCTAAACTATTTTTCTTCTTACTTATATCTTCTGTACTGAATACTATATATGTTAAAAATCAAGTTTGGGGGTAGGAAGGAAAATATATTTTAAGTGAGTATACTTCCTTTTAGTACAATATTATTGCAAGCATGTTTTACTGCAGATATTATATCCTGATTATGCATATATATAAATTTGATAGGATGTTGTAGTAGTAAGTAGATTCAACTTTTCCTTTTTTCCCCTACTGCATTTTATGGAATTAATTGAAAAATATTTTAAAATTCAAGTTTGGGGGGATCAAATTTTTTTTAAAATGTAACTTTATTTGTCCTCAGTTGTTTGTATTTAATTTAATAT
The DNA here is from genome assembly GCA_022702705.1 of Papilionanthe hookeriana x Papilionanthe teres. Classification (NCBI taxonomy): domain Eukaryota; kingdom Viridiplantae; phylum Streptophyta; class Magnoliopsida; order Asparagales; family Orchidaceae; genus Papilionanthe; species Papilionanthe hookeriana x Papilionanthe teres. Next base: position 104,259,575 of record CM040432.1, read on the forward strand.
CACTTCTAAAATGACTTGTGGCATGTGGTGCTACCTTTAGGTTACAATAATTTTGATTTTAGGAATGTTAGAAAAATAACTTAGTTGAAATCCTATGAGATGAAACTATTATAGAGTTAAGATATTTTGTAGGAAACATTAGAAAAATGATTTTACTATTTATGGTAGAAAGGAGTTGAATATTTGATAAGCTAAAATTCTTAGATTTATACTTATTAAGAATTGAGCCTTTATTGAAATCTTTTTTAAACTAATACTTACAATATAAAGAAGTGAGGGAAAGTTTTGAGTTTTGGACTTTAGAAAGGGGATAGTGAAATTCAAAATTATTAAAGGTATATCTAGATATAGTAATCCTCACATAAAAAAAGAGAAAAAAAGGGATTGAAAATGATCCCGAAAGAAAGAAAAGAAAAAAAAGAGAAAAAGAAAAAGAAAAAGGCAAGTGAAAAGAAAATATGTGAGGAGAAACTTGAGGAGAAGTCTAATAAAAAATTGAATTCACTTGAATCCTAAGCTCATTTTTTTCAAAAGGTATTGGTTAAATGGGTATAGATAAGGTGCTTAAATTTTGTTTTTATACATTCTATGAATCTTTAGTTTGACAAGTTTCAATAACTTTTGAAGTAAATAGAAAATCAGGATTTCTAATTTGAATATGAGATACCCTTACACTCTAGTCCTAGGTTGATTTGCTAGAATTTCTCCTATGTTACACTATAATATCTCTGCGATGAAATTATAAGAAACTCTATTGAAACCCACAACCACAAGCTAACATATATTTTTTTAAAAGTTATAGTGTTACTTGAGGACAAGTAACAGTTAAGTTTGGGGGAGTTGACACGGCTACAAAATGCTTGATTTTACATATACATTTTATGCTTAATTTTAATGATATTGTACTTTAAAGGAATGTATTCTTCATGTTTTGCTGTAGATATGATGATTTTAGGTGATTGAAGCAAAAGGAAGCAAAAAGGAATGAATTTGGAGCAAAAAGAGGTAAAATGAAGAAATCAGCCTATTGGCACCGCCGGCGCAAAATGGGCGCCTTCGGCGCCCAAATCCAGAGAGCATTGAATTAAATTATTAAGGCAGCACTGCCGACACCCTATCCAATGCCGAAGGTGCCCGAGACTATTTGGATGCGATTTTGGGCAGTTATTGGCCATATACATTGAATCTGGATGTATTTTGTAAGGTTTCTTGAAGCACCTCTTGGGAAATTCATCTTTACAATATTTTAAAGTGAATTTGAAGCAAAAAAAAGGTGGTAGACGTTAGCAAAAATATGGAGAATGTTTAGAGATCCTAGAATATGTGTAGAAATGTAGATTTCTACTTTTTTGGAGAGATTAAAGAGGGGATTTTGAGAGAATCTGTAAGGGTTTGTACTAGCATTGCATGGATCAGGGAGAAACTTTGTAAGAGATATTTTCATCTGTCTATCAAGGGAAAAAAGCAAAGTATTATGTTTTTCATTATCTTATGATTTGGTAAACACTTATGTAGTGGATTTTCTTTGATGAAATGAAGTTTTCAGTTGTATTTTCTTCGTGGATTGTGATGTTTTTATCTTACTCTTTCTTCTTATTTGGAAATAGTGGCATGAGAAGATTATGTTGTTATTTTCCTTTTACTTTTATTTTGCAATGAGTGGGATTCATGTTTAGGATATTGGGATGCATGCTAGAAGAAGTTTTAAATATAAATGTGATGGTTTTTTACTTGCACTTCATTTACATTACAAAAAGAGTGCGTTGTAGTGTTAAAATTCATTGTAATTATGCTATGATCCGAGAGGGCGGTGTAATTCTCAACAAAGTGGAACCACATTCAAATTCAATGTATGGTGAATTTCGTGGGGGTTGAGTGCAAATAAAAAGGGAATTATTCTTTGATGGGCGTAGGATTGGAGATTTTAGGGTGACAGACTAAAATCCTCAATTTGGCCCTAGTGTTTGGAAACTAAAGCGAGAGTTAGCCTTTAAGTTAAGGGAAGTGGGAGCTCTGGAGTGAGAGCCAGTATCTTCCTAGCCTAACCACAGATTTATGGACTAAACCTAGGATTAGTCAGTGTTCTTTATGCAGTTGGAAGAGAGTAAATAATGGGATTGCTCCTATTTGACACATACAATATTTAATGCATCTCATTCCTTTACATTATCCAATTCACTACATAAGAATAATATATTTTATTATCTCAAAATTCACCAAACCAATTCATCCAGAAAGGGTTATCTTTGGAATTAATATTTTCCTTTAGGAGTAGTTATTAGTTATTTTAAACATAAGACTTACCTTTAGGAGTATTTTTTAGAAAAACCACTTATATCGACCTTCCAAACTACAGTCTGATAGTATTAGACTAGAATTTGAGTAAGAACCTCTTACCTCGCTTCCCTGTGGAATCGATAAACGGGAGTCCACTAGAGCCTTGTATTACTTGAACGATACATATACTTGCATAGAGTCTCTAGTGTGTGCAAATACATACAAACATAAAAACACACAAAAAATAACACACGCCGGAGTCGCATCAGTCCCCTCGCGAACACCCGGAGGTACTGCTGTCACTGTGGTAAGGGATGGAGATTTTCCAACTCTGGATCCGGCTCGTAGTAGAAAGGCGCCTTATCGTCATTCTCCTAAAAGTGACTGAAACTCTTTGTCCCGTGACTCCTGAGATGCAGTGCATTGCAAGATCTGTCATGTTTCCTTTCAGCACTAACACTGATCCAACTTGTAAAAGGATCTTAACGGAGCCTCAGAACTCTCTTGTCCCAACAATCTGGATTTCTCGGCCGAACAATATACTGCATTCACTTATAAATGAGTCCGTGCAGAAAGGCCTCACTAAATCATGGTGGTCGATATGAGGTGGGATACAGTCCTCATCCTCATAAATGTTTATGGTGGAACTATTGGGAATACAGTCTGCAGGCAACACGTGCCACTAGACCATCCTCTTTATCATCTTCTTAATTTATGGCGGCATCAGATCCACCTCATAATGTTGTAGAATCCCTGGGAAATTACCTTGTTGACCTTTTGCAAAATTATAGCAGAACCCACACTGAATGGTGACCCTACCTTTTACCCTTTTCCATTTCGCCGGCTCTGTGTACATCCTCTCCTTCAGACAACTTGCTCTGCCCAAATCCTGGAGAGCGAAGACACAATCCAGAATCTTCTCTTGATCATTCTTTAAAAATACATCCGAGTAAAGCTCAAGGCCTTTCAAAATATTAACGAAGATCCCTTGGATTTCCTCATAATGTTGGATTCTTTCTTCCTAATTCTTCTGATCTTAGCCATCACGTAGTCCGGGACTCCTCACTACAGTGGCTGCATAACAAATTGTGGTACGTAAGGCTCTACGTCAGGATGCTTCCTGCTCTTAAGTAGCATCGTGGCAGCTGCGCATGCCTTGAATGTGTCGTATTCTTCCAACTATGGGACATGACAGTGCGGGATTCCAAAAATGCCCCTGTGCTTGAAGATTGTCTGGGTAGACTCGAGTTGCAAATCAAGCACCCGGTAAAAACTTCTTTCATCAGATCCCATGTCGACGTGGGGTCCTCTACAGTCTCTGGCTCTATCTCTATGTGTGGTGAGTTGTCATCAATTTCTTTCATTTCTGGCTCATAAAATTCTTCTGGAATAGGCGGTAGCTCAGTCACTAATTCCCGTGCCTGTTTCCTCTTCATCCTATAAAAGAGGTGACGCTTAAGGTGATTTGAATTCCTTCTCTTTGTGTGCGCCAAGGGTGCATCTGGAACTCCCTCAGCTGTAGCAGCAACAAGCCCACCCTCTGGAGTAGTGATCATAGATGTAATCTGACTATGTCTGCTGGAGGAAAGGTGTGAGTCAACAAAACCCCTGGTGCCTCCGTGTCCTGATGTCTATCTAGCCTCCTCATGACCAATTCTCATCTTTGATCTCAAATTTGTAACCTCCTCGGAGTGCAAGGTCCAAGCCGTCTTTTGAAGCAAATACCAACTTACGACCTGACACTTCCTACACAAGAAAACAGGGGGAAATGTCAGTGGTTGGTAATTTTGCACGAATAAGAACAATAACAAATTTATTATTATTATTTAGTGATTTTTGTAGTTATCTTGATGCCATATCTTATTTAATATAATTTTACAAAATTTGGAATTAAAAAATTTAACAAATGTATTTTATCTTGCGAGAAAATTTATTTTATTTAATTTTACTTTTTTACAAAATTTGGACCCAGTCAAAGACACCGGCCACATGCTTATATCCTTTCAGAAACTCTTCACGTTACATAGTATTTCTTCATGTAACATCCATTTATCAGCAACATGGGTCTATCCCAATGAGAATCCACCAGCTGGTATGACCTGCCGGAGTAAACCTTCTCCACCACGAATGGTACTTCCCATATTGGTTCAAATTTTCCACCTACATTGCGGTGTGCAAGAATAGGCCTTCTAAGAACGAGCACAAGGTCACCGAGTTTGAACGACCTCGGGTAGATGACCTCGAGTGCGCTGCCGCTAACGTAAATATTCAAAAGATAGTTTCAATTCAGTTTCACAATAAGATCAATTTATAATTAGGCAGTCCCCCATATACGCAAGTATACGTATCGTTCAAGTAATACAGGGCTCTAGTGGAGTCTTGGTTATCGATCCCACGAGGAAGGTTGAAACTTTTCAAAGTATAGTATAAAATTTAAAATCCAATACTCAATTCACAATGCAAGTTCAGGTAATATTTACATTGCTAGTGTAAAGATGACCAAAGCTAAATTAACTAAAATTACTTTCTAAACTTCTAAGTATGATTAACTAACACAGACTATGTTTTATTTTGAAAGGTTCAACTATGGAAAAACATCTTTCCTCTTGCAATGATTCTATGATGAGTGAGTGATATAGATTGATAATAAAATTGTATTGTGTCAAATAGGAGAATTTATATTCTTTGCCCTCTTCAGAGTACCCCCTCTTCAGAGTTACGTAAAGAACATTGATAAATCCTAGGTTTAGTCCCTGAAGGCTAACCCTAGCTTTAGTTACCAAACTTTAGGACCAAATTGGGGATTTCAGCATGCCCTTCTAAAATCTTTAATTCGATGCCCATCAAACCACATTTTTCTATTTATTTGCACTCAAGTCCCATGAACTACACAACGCATTCGCAGACATTGAATGAATTATCCACTATTGTTGTAGAACACTTAGTCCCTTCGGATTGAATGTTTCACAATAAGTTTTAACAATTTGATTGGCCAGATCGAAAAGTAAATGAAGTTCAAAGTGAAAAATCATCACAATTTCTTAGCACTTCAAATGGCACATCAATTCGACATCACCACTTCACCACATCTTAAGAAGAAAGACAAAGAAATCTACTCAGAATTCATGAGAAAGATACAACAAAACATGGTTTTGATATATAAAAGCAAAGTCATACAAACCATAAGAATTAAATACAACTTATCTCAATTTCTTCCCAAGCAAATTCTTTGAAATTACTTTAAGTCATTTTCTCTTCACTACAATACTCAATTCTCTCTTTAGAATAGTAAGGAAGAAGCAATCTCTCACTTTCCTCCTTCTCCTACACTCTTTAGAGAAGAATCCCTCACAAAATAAGACTTCTACACACTTTAACACACTTACCAATGCACTCTCAACAAACCCTAACACACTTTCCTCACTCCAAAAAACATTTTTCCCTCTATTATCTCTCTTTTCTTGTGTCCAAATCCGTTTGAAATAGTTTAGAAATGAATTCCCCCAGAGTTTTCTCAAGCAACCCTTCAAAAATCGTCTAAATACATTGAATTTGACTTCCATCGACATAGGGCGCCAGCGGCGCTAGATAGGGCACCGGTGGCGCCGAATAGGGCGACGGCGATGCTAGATAAGGCACCAGCGGTGTTGCACGATGATTTACTTTAAATGCTCTCTGGAATTGGGCGACGGCGACGCCAGTGGCACCAGTGTGTTGTTTTTGCCAAATTGCCTCTTTTTGCTCCAAATTCGTTCTTTTTTACTTCCTTTTGCTCCAATCACCTAAAATCATCATACCTTCAACAAAACATGAAGAATACCTTCCTTTTAAGTGCAATATCACCAAAAATGAGTATAAATTATATTATAAAAATCTAACATATTTTCGGTGCATCAACAGACCAATTTATCATGGGCTTGAATCGTCTTCGCTTGATAAAGCTTCAAATACTGCTACGCGAGCAATCTTTTCCCTTCGAGGCTTTCCAATTCTACAAGTTAAAGTCTAGCATTCTCTTCTACTATTTTTTGATTGGCGACAACGATCTTGAGCTATGGTAGTTGAACCTCTAAAGGAAGTACTACCTCGAACCCGTAGACTAGTGCGTAAGGTGTAGACTGCGTTGGCATGCTGACTGCCGTCCAGTATGCCTATAATGCTTCTAGCAACTTCTCGTGCCATCCTCTCTTATTATCTTTGAGTGGCTTCTTTAGAATCTATACAAGTGTCTTATTGAACGCTTCTGCCAAGCCATTTGCTCTGGGGGGTAGTATTGCAGAGTGTCTCTAATCTATCCCGTGACGTCTGACAAAGTTATTAATTTTTTTGCTCTTGAAAGCAGACCCATTATTTGAAATGATCCTGCGCAGCAAATCAAAGTGGTAGACGACTTGATTCTTGAAAAACTGTAACACCTGCTGCGCTGTAACTTCTCATAACGGAACTGCCTCTGCACATTTGGAGAAATAGTCCGTAGTAGCAAGTATAAATTGGTGTCCTTTAGAAGATGGAGGGTCTATCAGACCTATAATATCCATTCCCCAACACTCGAATGGATACGAGGAAATCATGGAGTGTAGAAAATTCGGAGGTTTGTGTAAGACCACTCCATGCACTTGACACTGATGACATTTCTTAGCTATGTTCATACAATCTGTCATCTTTGTTGGCCAATAGTATCCAAGGCACTTGATTTTAATTTTCATTTTTGGCTCTGACTGGTGAGCTCCACACAATCCAACATGTACTTCTTTGATGATATTCTGTGCTTCTGTTCTGCTTAGGCATCTCAGCCACATCCGATCAAAAGATCTTTTGTACAGAATAATATCAATTAAATCATACGACAAAGCCCTCTTCTGAACTTGATGTGTTGCTGACTTATCTTCTGGCAATCTTCCTGTTTGCAGATATTCCATTAACGGCTGATGCCAATCTTCTATATCATCTGTCACTACAACTGATATCTCTTCTTTTCCAAGTTTGTGCAAATTTTTAAGGTTGAATTGTGACAAAATCTGACATCCTTGCACTGTAATGTCAATAGTGTCTTCTTGTGGACATGAAAATTCTTTAGCCAGTTTTGTTAAAGCGTCTTCATGGACATTGTCTGCTCTAGGAATCCTATAGAATGTCACACTTGGAATCTGCTCTAGCAATTTCATTGTATACATTGGTATTCTTCTAATCTTGGCTTTAGAATCTTATACTGTCTTGCCACTTGTTGTATGACGAGTTGTGAGTTGTCATAAATGACAATATCCTTAATTTCAATTAGTATTGCCAATTCCAGGCCGGTGATTAGGGCTTCATACTCTGCTTCGTTATTGGTGCACGGCTCTGTCAGGTGGTAGGAGTATCTCAGCATTTCCTGATCTGGAGTTATGAAGATCGAACCAATTCCTGCTTTGTCGGGTATCACTGTCTGTTGTCCTTTGTCTCTTCTGGTTGATGATGCTCCTTTGAAATACATTTCCCAACAGCTAGCACTGGGTCGTTCTACTTGTAGTATCTGCTCGTCTGGTAGTTCATCATTGAGAGGGGACCTAGCTGGCAGTGGGTGCGCTGCAAGAAAGTCTGCAAGAATCTGCTATTTGATAGCATGAAGGGGCACAAAAGTTATGTCAAATTGCGATAGTATCATCTACCACCTTGATAAATGTATGGAAAGTGTTGGTCGAGTCATCAAATTTTGCAATAGATTAACTTTCAAAATTAGGTTGACCTTATGAGACAACATGTAGTGTCTAAGCTTTTGAGCAACAAAAGCCAAAGCTAGATAATGTTTCTTAATTGGAGGATACTTTGCCTCCGCTAGTATTAGATGTCGACTCAAGTAGTATAGTGTGTTCTCCTTACCCTCATCATTGACATGGGCTAGTAAGGCTCTGAGGGAGTCGTCTAAGGCCGCATTATAAAGTATTAATGGTCTACCCGGGACAGGGGCTACTAAAACAGGGGGTGCCGTTAGATATCGTTTAATATCTTTGAAAGCCTGTTGGCACGGCTCTCCCCAAACGAATTTGACATCCTTTCGAAGTAAGTTCGAAAATGGTAGACACCTTCCCGACATATTAGATATAAAGCATCTTAAGTATGCCAATTTTCCTTGAAAAGAATGTAATTGCTTCAAAACTTTAGGAGGGGGTAATTCCAAGATGATTTTAATCTTCTCTGGGACGATTTTGATTCCTCGATGACGGACAATGAATCCTAGAAATTCCCCCAAGGTAACGCTGAAAGCGCACTTTAAGGGATTCATCTTTAGATTATATTGTCGTAATCGTTCAAATACGATCCTCAAATCATATAAGTGGTCATTTTTCACTTTGCTCTTGATGACCAAGTTGTCCACGCAGCATTCCACTTGTTTGTGGATAAGGTCATCAAAGATCTTCGTCATTACTCTTTAGTATGTAGCTCAGGTGTTCTTCAATCCAAATGGCATGATGGTGTAGTAATAAATCTCGATCGGAGTTCTGAATGTTGTAAGTGTTGTGTCTTCTGGGGCCATCTTGATTTGGTTGTAACTCGACAATCCATCCATGGATGAGAAGATCTCGTGTGTCGACGCAATGTCCACCATTAATTCTGGTATTGACAACGAAAACTCATGCTTTTGACATGCCTTGTTTAAATCTATGAAGTTGACACACACTCGCATCTGTCCATTCATCTTCTTTACTGGCACAACGTTGGCTAACCATGTCGGATAGTATTTTCTCGGACAATGTTAGCGTCTATTAGCTTCTTTATTTTTATTGTAACTATTTGTTCTATTTTGAGGCGTATTCTTCTGGGAGCTTGCTTTATTGGCGTTGTGTTCTAATCCACCCCAAGTCATCGAACTACGACTTCTGGAGATAGTCCTAACATTTCTTTGTAGCTCCAGAGAAGATAATTTTTAAGTTCTGACAGTAACTTGACCAAATCCGTAGATTCCACTTCACTGAGTAGTGCACTTATAAAAGTTGGTCGGGCCTGCTCCTTAGTCCCGAGGTTGATTTCCTTCAGTTCATCAACTGTTGTTTTGATTTCTTCTTCAAACTATGGCAGAGCATCATCTATTGCTTGAGCTTCAAACTCATTTTGAATGTCAAGGCAATCTTCTTCTGACTGGCTAGAAACAACCATGCAAAATCTTGAATCATCAACATGTCCAATCGTACCAAACCCATGGCCTTCTTTTGAATTAACTATCTTTTCTTTTGTATTCCATAATTTTTAAATGATTGTAGCTTATCTTTTGGCATTTACTTGCACATATCCTTGTTAAATTAATTTCTATACACATGATGAAAAGTAACAAAAAGGTAATTACATTAATTCATTAGAATCATTTTCTTCGAGAGTTACACAAGGTTCAGAGGTAGAAGGAGAGGCTCGGTAAAACTTGATCAGTTTAAAACCACCATTATGGACTTCCTTAACCTCCATAATCTATATCCTTTGAAGATGGGTCAGAGTTAGGTTCATGGCTTGAACATAATGGCTAATCTGATCATACATTTACTCATATTCAATCTTTTCTATGTCTTCTAAAGAGATCTCGAACTGAGGCTTCTTCTGACTTATCATCATTGTATCTTCATTGAATTCATCCTATTCTGAGCTTCCTTCTACGTCGATGCTAATCATCTTCCTTGTCCATTCAATGATCTGGTGAGCTCTCCCTTGCCCGCGTTGACGGTCTTGACCTCAGATTCGTGGGCTAAAAGAACCCTCACAAACTCGCTGCGAAGAAGTGGTGGGAGATCATTGAAGTGGAGGTGAATAATGATTATTTTTCTTTGGGGGAGCGTAGTATGCGGCATCTTCGTAGATGCCAACTTCATGTAGTGAAAAAGTTGTAAATCTCTCTTGATGAAATGTTCTTGTCCATCTTTGTAGTGCTTGATGCATTGGTGTAGTGACGACGGGATCATATTGTACTCATGAAGCCATGGTCGACCAAGCAGGGTGTTGAACAAAGTATATGCATCGATGACATGGAATTTTACGTTCGTTACTAGATCTCCAACTTTCATCTGCATTGTTATAGATCCGAGAGCTCTTTCTCATTTGTGGTTAAATCTTCTTATTATCATCTTATCTGTAGAAAGCTCTCGCGCGTCGATATCCAAGTAAGCTAAGGTCCGTAGACTCATTATGTTAAGCGATGCTCAAGGATCTACTAACACTTTGGAGAGCACAAACCTGTCGATGATGACGGAAATGTAGAGTGGATGGTTATGGTCGACGGTATTAAGCAGCAAGCCTTCATCTGGAAGGTTATACCAGGCTGTCCTTTCAAAGTAAAAAATCCATCTGAGGATGTGCTAGCCAACTGTGCCAAGCAAATGTCTGGATCAAGTAGAGCCTTAACCATGTTTTCTCTCATCTCCATTGACAAGTTCAGAGCGTTATAGATGCTTAGTTTGGCTGGCAACTTCCTAAGATATGCTAGTACATTGTAATTCACTTTGTATGAATTCTTCATTTTGTTTCAGATATGCACTTCTTCTGCTGTTGGAGGTAGTTCTTCTTGAGTAACTATCTATTTTCCTTTCTCTACTAGAGTTGTCCTTAGAGGTAGTACCCTTCCACTTCTGAGAATTACTTCCGCGATTTCTTCCTCCTGTTGACCCGGAGGTTCTCATAATGTTGTAGCTGACTCTTCTGGTACCGTTCCATATCTGAGAAGTCCAAGTTAATGGCAAGAAGAGTTCCTTTGCACTCGATGATTGGCTCCTTGCTTCCCGTAGTGTCGTACTCGGTGTTGTCGATATCTTCCTCATTTTCGTCAACATTCTCATCTGGAACTATTATGATTTGAGGATCATTTTGAGAATCAAAATTGGGGTTAGATAGGTTGTGATTAGTTGTCATTGATCCACTGAAAATTTGATAGCTTTTCCCTATCCATTTCATACCAGTTTTTGACGATATTGCACTTTAAAGGAAGGTATTTTTCATGATTTCATGCAGGTACAGTAATTAGAGGCCTCTGGAGCAAAAGGAAGTAAAAAAGGAGCAAATTTGGAGCAAAAAGGAGCTAAAGTGTAAAAGTTGAACTGACGCCGAACGACACCCTATCCAGTGCCAAACCTCGCCTGTTTCCAAAGAGTTATTATTCAAATAGCGAAAAATAGCACCGAACAGCGCCCTATCCAGCATCGAACCGCACCCTATCCCGATTTCAAACTAGATTCAATGTATTTAGATGGATTTTGGAGGGATGCATGCAAAAACTCTTGGGAAATCAGTTATGGCCGAATTTAAACTACTTTTGGGAGAGATTTCAAAAGGGAGAGTGTGTGTTTAGTGAACGGTAGAGAGTAGAGAGTGTTAGAGAAGTTTAGAGAGAGTGATCTAGGGTTTGTAAATTCTCATCCAATGAGTGTAGAAGAAGAGGGAAAGTGAGAGATTTCTTCTTCCTTACTATTCTAAAGAGAGAATTGTGTGTAGTTGTGAAGAACGAAGAGGAGTCAAAGGAATTCCTTGAGATTCGCTTGGGGAAGAGTTTGAGATAAGTAGTATTTTCTTTACTCTAATTGTATGACATTATTTTTTATATATAAAATCCATGTTATATCATCCTTTCCTCATGAGTCTTGAGTAGATTTCTTTGTATTTCTACTTCTCATGTGATGTGTTGATGTTGTAAAATAGAAATGATGTGCCGATTAATTATGGATAATTTGTGATGATCTTTTCACTTAGAACTTCATTTACTTTTTGATCTGGCCATTGAATTGTTAAAACTTGTTAGGAAACTTATGTTCCGAAAAGATTATGAGTTCCACAACTTAAGTGAAGATCACATTCAATGTCCATGAATTAGAAACATAATTCATGGGGTTTGAGTGCAAATAAATAGGGAAATATACTTTGATGGGTGTAGAATTGGAGATTTTAGAGTGAGAGGATAAAATCCCCAATTTGGTCTTAAGATTTGGAAACCAAAGAGAGAGTTAGCCTTCAGGGAAAGGGAAGTGGGAGCTCTGGAGTGAGAGCCAGTATCCTCCTAGCCTAGCCACTGATTTGGGGACTAAACTTAAGACTAGCCAATGTTCTTTATACACTGAATTATGGGTAAAGAATAGGATTGCTCCTATTTGGCATAATACATTTGCATCACTGATCTATGTCACAATAATCAACACATTAACATTGAAAAGGAGGAAGACTCTTTCTTTCAACTGTGTTTAGTTATAAATTTAGTGTTGTGTGTTAGTTTAACTTGTTGTTGCATACTTTAGTAGTAATGGTAACTTTTCCTTTTTGCACCTATTTCAAAAATCAAAATTACTTGCAATTGTGTTGTGATTTGAATAGTGATTTTTGTGCTACGCCTTGAAATTAATTGCCTCCCTGTGGGATCGATATCTAGGACTCCATTAGAGCCCTTTATTACTTGAGCAATACGTATACCTGCGTTAATTGTGTGACTCATTTTGAAAATCTAAATTAATATAAATATAAATCTGAGTTCCCAAATTTTGACAAATTAAAAAAGTCGCACCAAGTTTTTGGTGCCGTTCTTTGGGGAGGTAAGGTAAAGAAAGTTGTTAAAATTAATTTCATAGTATTTGAAATCTTATATTTGAATTACAAGTCATAATTGTGTGTGTTTGTTTACTGTTAGTGTGCTTATTGTAATTGTATGTGTAGCAGTGGATCTATAGGTTTATTGCCTTAAGATTCTGAATTAGAGCGTACAATTAGAAAAATTCGAAAAACAATAAAAAAATCTGAAAATACTCATAAAATGGCGAACAATTTGAACAATCAAAATGGAAACATTCTAAGTCCTTTAAAAGATTATGCTAATCCAACAACAGATGAAATTCACTTAACTGTTCAAAATACTGATGTTGCTGCTAATTAATTTGAACTTAAACCTGATATTATCCAACTGGTACAGAATAATCAATTTAGAGGAACACCTAATAAAGATCCTAATTTACATCTCGCTAGTTTTCTAGAACAGTGTGCTACCTTTAAATACGATGGAATGTCGAACGATGCTGTTAGACTTAGAATTTTTTCTTTTTCTCTAAGGGATAAGGCTAAGGCGTGGTTAAACTCGTTAGCACCTGGATCTATCAGAACTTGGGGAGAACTTTCACAAAAGTTTTTGTCAAAATATTTCCCTCCTTCTAAAACTGCTAAGTTGAGAAATGATATCACATTTTTTAGTCAGTTTGATGGAGAATCTATATATGAAGCTTGGGAGATTTAAAGATCTTCTGAGGAATGTCGGCATATTTTTAGGTTATGTGTTGTGTTAAAAAGGGGGTCGCCTACAGAAGTTGTCGGCGAATTTTAAATTTAATTTAAATATATATATATATAATTTGGAAAGTAACATTTGATTTTGAAAATAATTTTAAGTTTGAAAATTTTAAGATATGAAATTAAACCAATATCACATCCCAAATAGTTTATATAAACGAGCACCGCATCACAAACCGTGTATCTACCCCAAAGAATAGACACACTGCTTGATGATGGGGCACGATTAAATAAACTAGAAGATTTGTGACATCCGTTTGGTCTGCGAACCAATTTTATAAGCCGACAAGTTCCCCTGCTTAATATAAAGGAATTAAGCGGGGTTTATATTACTCAGGTTCTTAAAGTTCCCTATAAGGGCAAGCCCCTATAGTTAATTACATCTTAAATGACGGGAATCATTTAAGAAAACTCTCGATAATTATTAGTGGTTTTGCTCTCAAGAATTTCAATGTTTAAGGTTTTCAAAGGATTGAATTTTGAAGATTTCAATAGGGAATGGATCAAGTTTGGAACAGTTTGTTTCAAGAATCCAAAGAAAGAGAAGTAGGAGAAGCTGAGGATCCAAGAAGAATCTTGGCAACTTCCCAAACTATCCTATTGTTTGGTTTGAATTTGAGAATATCATTTAATGTTTCAATCCTGCCCATTTTAATTAATTATGACTTATATTCGTATGACATGATCATACAAATAGCCTCGAAGATGTGAGGGTTTATGTCGTACCAAACGACTACCTCGGAGTCCTAAGACCGGTTAGGGCTTAATTTACATGACATGATCATGCAAATGCCTAACGAAGAGTTGAGGATTTATGTTGCACTAAGCAAACTACCTCGAAATCCTATGGCTTTGTTGTTTTTAAAACTAGGAAAGGTCTTGCTGAAGTAGATTCAAGTTTTCGCGATGACGATGGCCGTCGTCGCCCACTATGCTCCAAGCTCCTTGTTGTTGCAGAGGTTTAGTTTTAGAAGTCATAAATCAGGAGATGAGAGAAGTGTTTTGGTTTAGAGAAAATCTTAAAATTCAAGTGTTTTTTTTAATATTTAATTAAAACAAATCTTAAAGTTGTTTAAACAGAACTGATTAAGATCCCACGGTTCCGTCATCCCGGCACCGTTATTTTCATTGAATTCACTTAGTCCAGATGAATTTGCTAAACTCAACTGAATGAGTTCCACACTTTCATTTAGACCGTGGGAAATCCCATTAGCAACACATGGGTTACATCATCCGAGGTATTCTCGATCATTCAATGAGACGTTTTAATTTAGTTGTGATTGTAGTTTTGTTGTTCTGTTTGTGATTAAATCTTGAGTTATTTTATATTTTGGAATGTTGTGGCGGTGAATTTTATCTTGCAATGAATTTTACTTTAGTTTTGGTTTCTGTTTAGGGACTATCCTGAAGGTTTTAGTTTTCATGCAACAGTCTTGTTTATCATGCAAGAAAAAGTAAAGTACAGTGCATGTAAGTAAATTGCAATAAAGTAAATTGCAATAAAATAAAAGCGTACCTGGAGGGTCTTCTCGTCATCCCAGACTGCACTTGAAACACATGTTAAGGCATTTAAATATTTTTGCAAGAAATACCTAGGTAAAGCTAAGGGAAAGGGTTTTGGTTGTCTACAAATTCCTAATCCTATAACTAGTCATTTCCTATGACGTCTAGGCCGTTGGTTTGGTTTAAGGATGCTTTCTTCATCAAAGAACAATTAAATTCAATCGTTCTTCAAAAACATCCCGTCGTATTGAGGAAGTGCTTAGGACGAGTCCTAAACATCTTTTCAATATTTCTGGGATTGTTTTGAGTCCAAGTAAATTTAGCTGCACAGGTGAATTAATCATCCAGGGGTATAAGTTTTGTTCTCTTGCTCAGTGAACTATGACATTTGAATATCCTATAAGTGAAGTAACACTTCACTTGATACTTCATTTAAGAGTTATAATAATAAGAACTTTAAAAGGGCAAATCAACTTATTAAGTATTTTAATGATTTAAACTTAATGATTTAATTTTAATTATGACTTAATTATAAAAAATTAGTTTAAGTTTGGAATAGTGTTCAAGTCATTTTTTTTTTAGATTTAAATCTTTACGTTTTAAGTGATGTTATATCTCAGATTTAACCTTTATGTTTTAAGTTTACTTTAAGTGTTTGGTTTAACTCTTAATGATTTCATTTAGGTGTGTTGTTAAATGATTTTAATTCAATTTAATTTAAGTTTAATTTAAGTTTAATTTAATTTAATTTAATTTAATTTGATTTAATTTAATTTAATTTAATTTAATTTAATTTTTAATTTAATTAAATTTTAAATTTTAAATTAATTTAATTTTAATTCAACTTAATTTGATTTAATTTATTTTGATTTAATTTTAATTTTTATCTTAATATATTAAATATGATTTAATTTAATTGTTAAGGTGTTAACTTGATTTAGATTTTGATTTAATTTAATCTCAACATCTTAAATTTAATTTAATTTAATTGTTAAATTGTTTAGCATTTTAAATTTTAAGTTAGGATTATCCTTTTAGTTAAGAATTAAAAATTATTGAAGTGATTCATTTAGGGATTCATAAATTAAAGAATAAATATTCTCTTAATAATATCCCTACTTTAATAATTCCAATTACTATTATTCTTCCAAAATTTCAATTAATTAATTAATTAAAGTTTTATTTTAATTAGATTTGAAATGGTTAGTAGGTTTCTACCCTCAATCATTTAAGTTTCAATCATCCAAAATCAGTGTAAAATCAAATATTTTACCCTCCCCTTTTTGATTAATCCTAAAATTTAAATTAAGGGTTGAAATTTTTAATTAACCTTTTACCCTTCAAGCTTAATAATTCTATAACTCACTAAACTAAGCTCAAATGAACTTGAAATTTTTTGGTAACCTCACTCACATGTCAATTAAGACATTAGAGGAGAAAATGTGATTTTTCTGTATTTAATTTATTTATGTAATTATTTTTTAATGGAAAATAGGGGTTTTCAAGGAAAATTTAATAACATGACCAAGGAAATATTTCTGTCTTTAAGAAAATTATGGGATGTTCCTAATGATCAGAGAACCATTTGGGCCAATTTTGGTGATTTTTTTGAATTATATTTTATTTATTATAATTATTTTGAGTTTTGTAGTATTAATTAATTTAAAAAAAGAAATAAAAGTTGAAAAAAGGATTTTATATTTTTCAAAAATCTCTCTGACCTCAGGGAAATCAAAGAACCAAATTTTATATTTTTTTGATTTTTCTTTGATTTATTAGAATTATTTTAGTGGAAATGTGAAAGAAAATCATTTTTTTTAATTCAAAAATTGTTTTAAGCCTTTAAAATTCAATATCTTACCCTAGAGACTTAGGAAAAATATTTGGTTTGTTCCTAGGTGATTAGAATTCAAAATGTGACATTTTGGTGATTTTTAATATTTTTTATGATTTTTATTATTATTTTTTAATTATTAAAAATATTAAAATAATGATAAAAAACAAGTTTTTTATAAAATTACAATTTTAATTTTCCTAAATTCCTCTAATATCAGAGAAGCCCCAAAACCATTTTTGTGAATTTTTGAAAAGTATTTTGTGAGTTATGAATTTTTAAAGTTTAATTTTGGTTATGTGACTTAATTAATCCATTTAGTGGGGTTAAACATTTTCAATTGATTTCAAATTTTTATGTGATGTTTCTCTGATCCTAAAGATCAGTGGAGAATTGTTTTCAAGTTAATTTGATGTGTAGTTAACCCTAATTAATTAAGGTTCAATTTTTGGCTAATTAGGGATGTTCCATGTGAATTAACTCAAAACCTATTTTTCCTAGGTTCCTCTGGTCATAAGAAACATCACCAAATTTTCCTAGAATTTATTTCTCAACATGCTAATTATTGGAAATAAAATACTCAAAACAGTAGCATGAACTTGGAAAATCAATAACTTCTCATAGGGATGGCCTCTGACCTTTGAAAATTCAGGGAATGTTCCCAAGTTCAGAGGCTTCAAAAGCCCTATGGTTTCATGCCATGGTGAATTGCCTATGCAAATGAAGAATTAAAACAATGCAGAGAGTAAATAAATCATTAAAAATAAAATACTTGATGAAATGACTTGATTTTTTTCCACATTATTCTTCTCTGTTCACTGAGCAAGAGGGTATTTTTATTTTATTTTTGTGATTTTTCTATGCAAAGAAATGGATTTTTGAAGTTCTAGTAATTAAATAAATAGAAAATAACCCTAATTTCCTACTTATCCACGCGGCGCCACGCCATCCTCGGCAGCTCCAAAAGGCCACGCGGCGCGCTCTGATTCGGCGCCGCCATCTGAGTCAGCGCTGCGGGGCCCGCCATTCATGTATCATCTCCCGGTCCGACGCCATCTGAGCCATCCGTCCAACACACGCGCGAATGGACGACATCCGTTCATCGTCCCCGATCGACTTCACCCGAGAGCCGTCCATCTTCCAGGCTTGATATCTCTCTCGATTCTTAACCGATTTCTACGTTCTTATACTTTATGGATTCGTCTTGAAGAGACGAACACATCCATATGGTTTATGTGGCATGAAATTAACCCAATCAAAATAGAGAATGTTCAGAAGCTCGGGAAGAAGAGAGAGCTCATACCTTTGCTCAGAGAAGTGTGGCTTCGATCTGAGAGTTGTGTCACCTTCGATCGGACCTAAGCAAGCTCCGGATGAAGTCTCCGGCCCCGGGGAATTGCTAGACCCGATTTCCACCGGACCCGATTTCAACCTTTGGAGGCTAGAACAAATGGGTGGACTGGAGAGGGGGCTTTCACTGGGGAACTCCTTCTCTTGGTCTTGTGCAGGTGTGGGTGAGTTTAATTTAGATTTGGTGGAGGTTTGAGAGATTTCCTGCTCTGGCCTGAGAATTGAGCTTCAAAATTGGGCTCAATCAGTGGGAGTTAGGGCAGGAGAACAGTGGGGATGGATTGCTCTTGGCAAGGGGAAGCTTTGTGAGGAGTTTGGAGGGATTCTGTGAAGGTTTGGTTCAGCCAACGTTTTGGCCGAGAGTGGTTGGCTGGCTTAAATAGCCATGGCCATGGCTTCCCAAGGGGAGTTAGGGGCTTGGATCAACTGCTCAGGGCAAGGGAAGAATAGCTGCAATGGCTATTGGGCATGGGGCAGCTCAGCAGGTGCGAATTCCAAACTTTGGCTCATCCCAAGGTTTCGGCCATGGCATTTCCGGCGACTCAGGCTGCTGGCCTGCAGGGTCAGGTCACTGTTTTCATCAGGGAGGTCAGTGCTTAAGGTTTGTGAGTTCAATTAGAAAGTGCCAAGTGTAAAGGAGTTGAATCAAAGTAGAAGGGGGGAGGGATCATTTTGGGTTTCATTTGGTCAACCCATTGTTTAGGGCTTGGTGCACCCTCCAAGGGACTTTGGGTGCTCGTGGGGAATCGGGTAAGTCGACTGGTTTTGAGTGGAGAAGTCCCCATCCAAACATATTTGGATTAATTTTGGGTTAAGGGTAATCATGGTTAAGGTTAATGACCTTAAGGGAATCTAGAAAGAGCTTCCTCCATTTGCCCAATGTGGTATGGTCACATGTCAAACCTTTCATGGCTCCACATGGGGCTTAAGGATGGCTTCATGGCTCTTATATGGCTTGGGAAAAGTTGGCTTGGTTTCATGGAAGTAGGTTTTAGGAATTTTGGTATTTTTGTGTGAAATTTGGATGGTTTGTCATATGGCTTAGTTTAGAAAAGTTTGATTGTTGATTTAGAACTTAGGGATGATTTTAGTTGAGTGAGGATGAGATGAGATTGTAATGTAGGCCTTAGGATGGGTTTGGGCTTTTAAAATTTGGTAAAGGTGGGCTTTTAAAATGGTCTAAGGGAATGGGCTTTTATGTTTCAAAATGGACTTTTAGATGAAAAATTTTGCAAAGGGCCATGCTAAATGAATGTTGGGTTTGGTTTAGGGATGTGTCATGAGTGATTTGAGACAAATTTGAGGTGATTTGGAATTGAATTGAGACTAATTTGGGTCCCCTTGGTGATAGGCTCAAAATAGGTCAAAATGGACTAACTTGGGCTAAGGTTGGGCTAATGTTGAAATTGATGTAAAATTACTGTTGAAAAATGTTCATGGGAGTGTCACAAAGAGTTTTCAACCTTGGTTGGGTTTTAATTTTGGGATTTGGGCCTATTTGGGTTCATGGTGGATTTAGGCCTATTTAGGGAATTTTGGGTTTGGGTTGAATTTGAGTAAGGTTTGGGTCCAAATTTTGGGCAAACTATGTTAGTGTTTTGTTTGTGGAGATGTTAGGGAAGATTTAGAAAAGGTTTGGGGTTAATTGGAGTTGAATTGGGTTGGTTTGGGCTAAATTTGGGTTATGGGTCAAAATTGGGCTTTAAGCTTAAAAATGAAATTGGATTCAAATGTCAATCAAATTGGGCTTGGATTTGGTCTAGATTGATTGGGGATATTGAATTGAAGCTTAGAATTGAATTGGACCAGAATTGAGATCAATTGGGGTGGTTTGGTTTGACATTGGGTTCACTTGGGTTTAAAATGGGTCAAATTGGGGGTTTTGGTAAAAGTGCGGTAAATTGGCAAAATTGGCCTATGGTGTAGTTGAACAAAATGAAATTAGTAATATTTGGGATTTTCTGGATTTTTTTGGGAATTTTCTGAATTTTTAAATTTTTTTGTCAAGAGGGGCATTTTGGGTATTTGAAGGGTATTGGTGGGTACTTTGGAATTTTTGGTATTTTTTGCTGTGGATGATCAATTTGAGTGGGGGGAAATGTTTAGGACTGATTTTGAGGAATTTTGGGTAATTTAGGTGATTTTGCAAATTTTGGGTAGCTCCAAGGGCATTTGGTAGGTTTGGTGGGTCCGGGCCCTGGGGTCAAAAATTGAAATTTTGGGAAAATGAAGATTGATTGAATGTGAGTAGAATGGAATCACTTTGGTTGAGCCATGAAGCCATATTAAGCTCATATAAGCCATGAGAGGACTCATTTGAGGCATTCACTATGTTGTTCCTAACCCTCTTAGCCAGGGGCTTAGAGGTTAAGGACCATCCATATGAATTACCTACATGAGTCAAGAAGTCAAGTTGGGTGAGAGTGTGGTTTTAGGACTTGGAATGTGTGTGAGAGTGTAGTGTATGTGCAAGTCAACCCTCACCAGACCATGCCACCCAGGGTATTCCTAAGGCCAAAAAGTCCTATAGGGAACTCATCCTTTAAATCTCCACATTTGATCTCAACCCTCTAGGTGATTAGGGGTTTACAATCAAGCTTGTGGGGTTTGCAGGGAGTTAAGAAGTGGTTGAGTTTCTAAAGGGGTAGGTTCCATCTCTAGTCCTCTAAGATAGTCAAAGGAAAAGCCTAAGGCTAGATCCTAAGTACTAAAGAGAGAAGAGGAGACCACATCAAAAATGAGGTCAACAAGGAAATGTCCACATCATGCTTTACCAGATTGGTTAATAATTCAAACATTTTATAATGGATTAGTGGGATGTTTGAGATCGATTATCGATGTTGCTGCTGGTGGATCATTAATGTCTAAACCTTTTGATGAAGCATATTCATTAATTGAGGAGATGATTACTAATAATTTTCAATGGCACTCCGAGCGGGTAAATCCTAAGAGAGTATCTAGTATTCATGATTCTGATGCAATAACTATGACAGTCTCTCAAATTGCTACACTTTCAAAGAAAATAGATCAATATGTTCAACACCACTAATGTTGGAAGAAAATTCATCAGGACAGAAGATAGACTCTCAACCACCTTATGAATCATTGAATGCCATAAGTAACAAAGTCAATAACCCTTATTCAATTTATTACAATCCTAGTTAGAGGAATCACACAAATTTTAACTGGAATAATACTAATGCTGTTGTTAACCCGCAGTGGGGAAACAATCATATGAATCCAGTTGGAAATCCAAACAACCAAGGAAATACCAATTTTAGACCTTCTTATCCTCCATGTTTTAATAGTAACCCACAATTTAAGGAAAAGAAGTTGTTTACTGAGGAAATGATTCTGAATATGGGAAATCAAATTCAAGCTTAAAATGTTGCAATGAAGAACATTGAGAATCAATTAGGACATATCTTTACTACGCTTAATAATAGACCTTCTGGAAATCTTCCAAGCAATGTTGAGATCAACCCAAAAGATCAAAACAAAGAGCAAATCAAGGCTATTCAATTAAGAAGTGGAAAAGAATTGGAAACAAGAGTTCAAAAAGAAGTCGAAGTTGAAAGAGAGGAAGTGAATATTGAGAAAGGTTCTAATAAGATATATCCTGAAGGTTATCCGTTGGAGCCAATGAAGATAACTGTTGAAACACCACCTCATCCTTTTCCTCAAAGACTAAAGAAATAGAACAGGGATAATAGATTTGCAAAGTTTTTGGAAATCCTTAAGAAGTTAACGATTAATATTCTCTTTGTTGAAGCATTAGAGCAGATGCCTGATTATGCAAAGTTTATGAAGGATATTATTAAAAGAAAAAGAAAGTTCAAAGACCACGAGAGTGTTGCACTTAGCGGTGAGTGTAGTGCAATTATTCAGAAGAAGCTTCCAGAAACTTAAAGACCCAAGTAATTTCACTATCCCGTGTGCTATTGGTGAGAAATTTTTTGGAAGAACTTTATGTGATCTTAGAGCTAGTATTAACCTTATACTTTTACCAACTTTCAAAAGATTGTGAATAAGAGAAATTTCACCTACATCTGTGACTCTTTAATTAGTTGATCGTTCTATCACTTATCTTAAGGGAGTTATGGAAGATGTATTAGTAAAGGTGGATAAGTTTATCTTTCCTGTGGACTTTATTGTATTAGATATGGAGGAAGATAAGGAGATTCCAATTATTTTGGGAAGACCATTCCTTGCTACTAGGAGAGCTATGATCGATGTTCAGAAAGGAGAATTAACTATGAGGGGCAAATGATCAAGAAGTAACTTTCAATATTCTGAAATCTATGAAATACCCTTCAACTGAAAAAGATGATGAGTGTTTTCGAATGGAATCTTGCGATTATTTGAGAAAATATCACATTAAAGAAATATTTGAAGAAAACTTGGAATGTGAGGATGAAGATGGAAGGGAAATTCAAGATGAATTGGACGATATGCAAAATGAAAGGTTAGAATTTGTTCAAGAAAGATTTGAAAGATTGGATATTATGGAAAATGGAGATAAAAGTTTAATTCCATCTATCATTAGACCTCCTGAACTTGAACTGAAAATTTTCCCTAATCATTTAAAGTATATGGTTTTAGAAGAATCATCTACTTTACTAGTCATTGTATCTACAGATTTAAATGAAAATCAAGAACAAAAATTATTGGACTGCTTAAAAAGATACAAAAAGGCTTTTGGTTGGTCCATAGTTGATATTAAAGGAATCAGTCATTTGATCTGTATGCACAGAATTTTGTTGAATGAATAACATAAACCTAGTGTTGATCCACAAAGGAGACTGAATCCAATAATGAAAGAAGTGGTTAAAAAGGAAATTTTAAAGTGGTTAGATGCTGGAATCATATATCCTATTTCTGATAGTGTTTGGGTAAGCCCAATTCATTGTGTACCTAAGAAAGGAGGAGTGACGGTTGATTTAACTGAAAGTAATGAAATTATTCCAACAAGGCAAGTCACTGGTTGGCGAATATGTATTGATTATAGAAAATTAAACGCCGCCACCAGAAAAGATCACTTTCCTTTACCATTTTTGGACCAAATGCTAGACAAACTTGCGGGACACAAGTATTATTGCTTTTTGGATGGATATACCGGTTATCACCAAATACCTATTGCTCTTGAGGATCAAGAGAAGACTACATTTACTAGCCCTTATGGAACTTTTGCTTTTAGAAGGATGCTCTTTGGATTATGTAACACACCTGCAACATTTCAAAGATGTATGATGTCTATATTTAGCAAATTAATAGATGACGGAATAGAAGTGTTTATGGACAATTTCTCGGTATTTGGAGACTCATTTGATGCATGCTTATGGAACTTGGAAAAGGTTTTGGAGGTATGTGAAAGAACAAATTTAGTCCTAAGCTGGGAGAAGTGTCAATTTATGGTTGCAGGAGAAATTGTGCTTGGGCATAAAATATCTGAATATGGATGGAAGTAGATCATGCGAAGATTCAAATTATAGAAAAATTACCACCTCCAACAACTGTGAGAGGGGTAAGAAGCTTTTTGGGACATGTAGGATTCTACAAGCGATATATTAAAGACTTTTCAAAAATTACCAAGCCTCTATGCCAACAGTTGGAAAATGATAGGAAGTTTGATTTTAATGATGAATGTGTTAAAGCTTTCGATCTATTAAAGGAAAAATTAATCGCTGCCCCTATAATAGTTTCACCTAACTGGGAGAAACCATTTGAATTAATGTGTGACCCTAGCGATTATGCTATTGGAGTGGTTCTAGGGCAGAGATACGATAAAATGTTTAAGGTTATATACTATGCTAGTAAGACTCTTACTGCTGCTCAAATTAATTATACCACTACTGAAAGAGAGTTATTAGCTATTGTTTATTCCTTTGAAAAATTTAGATCGTATTTGATTGGAACTAAATGCATAGTGCATACTAATCATTCTACTATTAAATATTTAATGCAAAAGAAGGATGCCAAACCAAGACTGATTCACTGGATATTGTTAATGCAAGAATTTGATTTAGAGATTGTTAATAGAAAAGAGGTCGATAATCAAATAGCTGGTCATTTATTTAGACTTGAACAACCTAATTTGGATGATTTCGAAAGAGAGATCAGAGAAAATTTTCCTGATGAGCAATTATATAATATCATTGAAGGAAATTTGTCGTAGTATGCTGATATTGTGAACTATATTGTTAGTAATATTATACCACCTGAATTTACAGTGCAACAGAGAAAAAAAATTATTCATGATGCCAAATTTAATTTCTAGGATGATCCTTATCTAAACAAGCAATGTAAAGATTTGATTATTAGGAGATGTGTGCCTTATGAAGAAATTGAAAGAATTATTAGAGAATGTCATGATTCTGAATTTGGAGGACATTTTGGAGTTGATAGAACTGCACAGAAGATTTTGCAATCTAGATTTTATTGGCCTATTATTTTTAGAGATGTTTATAGATTTATCAAAACTTGTGATCAATGTCAAAGAGTAGGCAATATATCTAGAAGAAATGACATGCCTCTTAAATTTACTATGGAAGTTGAAATATTTGATGCTTGGGGATTAGATTTTATGGGACCATTTATACCTTCATTTGGAAATATTTATATACTGATTGCTGTTGATTATGTATCGTAGTGGATTGAAGCAATAGCTTTACCTAGGTGTGATGCTAGAAGTGTTTCGAGGTTCTTAATGAAAAATATTTTCACGAGATATGGAATGCCTAGAGTAATTATCACTGATTGAGGATCCCATTTCAAGAATAATCTGATTCAGAGATTGGTGAAAAATTATAATATTATGCATAAAATCTCTACAGCTTATCATCCCCAAACAAATGGTTTAGCAAAGGTATTTAATCGTGAAATTAAATGAATTTTGGAGAAAGTTGTTAATCATGAGAAATTAGATTGGTCTGCTAGATTAGATACTGCTTTATGAGCATACAAAACTGCTTATAAAACTCCTATAGGAATGTCCCCTTATAGACTGATATTTGGAAAAACATGTCACTTGTCAGTTGAGATAGAATATAAAGCATATTGGGCGATAAAGAAATTGAACTTTAACTTGAAAGATGCTGGTGAGAAGAGACTGTTGCAATTAAATGAATTGGAAGAAATCAGAAATGAATCTTATGATAATGATAAAATATATAAGGAGAAAAGGAAAATCTGGCATGATCAAAAGATTGTTGAAAAGGAATTTGAACCAAGATAAAAAGTTTTATTATACAATACAAGATTGAAATTATTTCCTGAGAAACAGAAGTCTAGATGGATTGGACCTTTCACTATTATTAAAATCTATCCAATTGGTGTTGTGATTATCGAAGACCCCGATTCTGGAAGAAAATTTAAAGTTAATGGACAATGATTAAAACCATATTTTGAAGGGAATAGAACTAATTTTAAAGAGGTTTTAATGTTGGATCAACCTGAATAACTAAAAGTTATCTCGGGCTGACGACGTTAAACCAAGCACTTTGTGGGAGGCAACCCACATTTATTTAGTGTATGTTTGTTTGTTTGTTTGTTTGTTGTGTTCGTTTGATACATAATTGAGTCCTACCCTTCCTTAATTATTATTTACAACTTTAAAGAAATTGATCAAATCAAAGTTTGGAACAAATTTGGACAAAAATGAAGTTTGGTGAAATTTGAAAAAGTGCAGAACGGCGCTGTCACTAGCGCCGAACCGCACCGCTGTTCAGAAAACAGTTTCTCATCTTTGAATTCGAGTTTTGGAGGTTCTAAGAGCATTTGTTTCACTTGAACTCCCAAAAACCGCCCCTAGATGCAGAAACTACCAAAGGAACGAAAAGGAAGATCCCAAATCTCGTCCCAATGGATTTTGACTCTATTGAAACGGTAAGATTTCAAGTTTTCAACTGTAGGAAGTTCGTGAGTTTCGAAGCACAACATCTTTTCAACAAAACTATCTAAAAAATGAGATTGATCAAGGAGCGAGGCTTTGTGAATCGAGGTTTGAATTCTCCTACTACTCGAATTGAAGAAATAATTATATAGAGACGTTGGGAAGTGTTATGTTGTATTACTACCGCCGTAGTTGTTCCGATTGTGAAAGAATTCTATGAAAATCTTCATGGAATCAACCAAGGATCAGTTTATGTGCGAGGTAGGTTTGTCACATTACTCCTGTGAAGATTAATGATTTATATATGATTGAGAATGTGTCAATCTGCCATTATTCTACATTTGCCCCAATGAAAGACAACATGAATGATATATACAGATATCTGACGGATGAAAGTAATGATTGGGAGATAAGAGATAACAGGTATGTAAGTTTTTCGACCACACTGCTAAATGCTACTTCGAAGTACTTACATTACTTCATATGTGCAAAATTGCTCCCAACTATGAAAATCAGTAAAGTAACTAAGGAGAGTGTTATCTTGAATTATTGTATTCAATTGGGAATGCCTATTGATGTTGGTGCAATAATTGTAAAGTATGTTTTGGGATTGATAGTTCATGGATTTAAATATGGGCTTGGAACCCCTTCCACCATATTTTTATTATGCAGTCAATTACAAGTGCCTTATCAGAATTGGGAGAAAGTGCTTCTACCTTGGAAGCCTATCAACTCAACAGATCAGTACAGTAGCCAGGGAGTTGGTGATTTGAATGATATGAGTAACATTGAAGATCAACCTTCTCAGATATTGACACCTATTCCTCCTTACTTTTCTGAGTGTTCACAGATCATCCTGAAGAAAATTAAGAAATTGGAGAAAGAAGTTCAACACTTGATGAATGCAATCAATAATCTATCTGACTTCTTTGATCATCTGGATTGGAGAATGAAAGAGCACTTTGATCATTCTGGATATCTTGAAGGAAGTTTGGTTCAGTTGATGCGAAAGAAAGGTTGGATTGAAGAGGATTCCATTGAAGAATTCCCGTTTCGTCCATTCTACAACTTGTTCGTTCATGCTCAGTCCATTGGAGATTTAAGAGTTGAGGATAGTTCTTAGGAAGAGTGAAGGCTTGATTATTGTGTTTACGTTTCTATATTTGTGTGATGTTTGCTTTGCTTTGATTAGATGTTATGTTTGGACTTGCTTTCTTGTTCAGTTGTCAGCATTATTGTGTTGTGGTTGTGATCGACGCTGAATCATAGAGTCTATGGTTTGATTGTGTGTTATGTTGAGTGTTATTAGGATGTGGGTGTAATTTGGATTTTATATATATCAAAGTTATGTTTTGTGTTGTTTGTGTTATGAATATAGTTTGCCAAGGCTTTAGTATGTTATTCAATGCTTATTTAGACCAATTAGACGTCGGAGCGGGATTGAAATGATTGAAATTACAAAAGAAAGTAGGATACCCAGTTTTTATACTTGCGCCGAACGGCTCCCTATCCAGTGCTGTTCACGCCCAAAGTCAGAGAGTTTGGCCTGTAATGTAGAAAATTGCGTGAACAGCGCTAGCGCCTGCGCCGTTCAGCGTTAGGTCAAAAATTTTGCCCAAACTCCAGATTTTCATGATTTAACCCTGGGACCCGCCATTTTTTCCCAAACTGTCGTCTTCTACCTCTAGTCAAGGCTGATTTTCGCACCTAGGGCTCACTAGCATTGGGTTTGGAAGCGATTTCGTGGCCAGAAAAGTTTGAATTTCGTCTTCTCTCGACAAATGGCTCCAAGATTGGCTAAGGGGAAGAGGAAGTTTAAATATGATGAGAGCAGATTTGTTAGTTTCAAGGCTTATTCGCGCTTTAGTACATCTCTTAATAATAATAAATGTATTCAAGAGCGAGCCTTTGAAAATCCTAGAGGAGAAATTGAAGATTTGATAACAAGTCGTCGATGGGAGATTTTCTGTTGTTTTACTGTTGAAGCGATGTTGAGTATTGTTCGAGAATTCTATGCTAACCTCTACTATTTGGAGAGCGAGAATATTTTGGTTAGAGGTCAGATGGTTGAGTTTACCACTGCCCGCATCAATGCATTATTTCAATTGCGAGAACTTTTCTGTTGCATGTATGAGACTTTTTCTGTGACGAACGAAGCATTGGATACGATTATAAACTTTTTGACTGATGGAAAAGGGGAATGGAAGATTAAGCAGAGGATGAGAATTAATTTATCCCTTTCTACTCTGAATACTGTATCGAAAGCCTGGCACTACTTTATTTCTGCGAGACTGCTAACCACCAACCATCACAGCGAGGTGACTGTTGATAGATCTGTTCTGAATTACTGTATTCATAACTTGAAGAAGATAATTATTAGGGTTGTTATTCATAAAAGTATTATGTCTATTTCAAAAGGAGAGACTACAGGAGGACTGGGACACCCTAGCCTGATTCATACCCTGTGTATTCAGTTAGGTGTAGTAGTTGATGATAATGATGAGGTGATCCACCCCCGAAGCCCATTAGTAAGCTAAATCTGAAGACCTATGTAGCCCATGTGAGTTGGAAATGGAGTAAGCCATCTGATGAACCTTCCTCTAGTCGAGATAGACCATCTACATCCAGTGAGATGACCTCCGGCTGGAAATATAAGAATTCAGCCTCGGGGAGAACAGGGTAGAAATTTAAGGATGTATATAATTGTTAAGCTTAATAAAGTTATAGATTTTTTTCAAAGTAAAATAGCAATTGTACTCTCTCCCCTTTTAATCAATGCAAGTATACGTATCGTTCAAGTATTAAAGGGCTCTATTGGAGTCCTAGATATCGATCCCACAGGGAAGTTAGAGATTTAAAGACTAATTTTTAGTAAAAGTCGATCACTAATCTAATTTAGTATAGTATACGAAAAATGAAGAATGCTTAAACTTAAAACTATTACTTAAGGGCAGAATATATAAGTCAATTTTGAAAAGTATCTTTCTCCTTGTTAAGAGGATTGAGTGAATGAATAATTAAATGAGTTTAGAATCATATTGTGCCAAATAGGAACATTCTTATTCTTTACCCTTTGGTCCGGGTGCAAAGAACATTGACTAATCCTATATTTGGTTACTGAATCTGTGGCTAGCCGGGAGGATACCGGCTGCCACTTCGTAGCTCCCACGTTCCCCTCGCCCGAGGGCTAACATCTACACTTCGAGCTCCCAAATAATAGGACCGAATTGAAGATTTTAGTCTGTCACACTAAAATGTTCAATTCTTCGCCCGATAATTAATTATTTCGCTATTTATTTGCACCCTCCTTCCAAGGCTTTTGAATTCCTTGAATATTGGATGTAATCATTACTATAGTTGAATAATTCAACATATGTTAACAATTCAATTGGCCAAATTGAAAGTAAATTAAGATTTAAGTAAAAGATTATCACAATCTCTATTTAATATTATTAGGCACAACTCATTTAATTCTTCATTTCACAAAAACCTTAACAACAAGAAGAAAGACAAAGAAAACTACTCAGAATGCATGGGAAAAATAACATAGATCTTGGATTTCATTTAAAGTTATAAAAAAATAAACAAAAATACTTATCTCAAATCTTCTCCCCAAGCAAATTCCTCAAAGTTCCTTTGACTCTTCCTTCTTGTACAACACACTTAGAAACTCACCAAGATACTAAACACTAACTCTTACTAAAAGGGAAACACTTATTTGACACCAACTGACACCCCAAATCGTCTCTATTTATAGGAGTCATATTTCCAAAGGTTGTTTAAGCACCTCTTCAAAACGCGTCCAGATTCATCGTATTTGGCTTGAACTAACTGTCTCGCCGTCGGCGGGCTCGATCTCGCCGTCGGCGGGCTTCTAGAAGAAAAGCTAACCGTTCAGGCTCGCTGCCGGCGGGCTCGATCTCGCCGTCGGCGAGCTTCTATTATAATATATTCAAAACTTTCGGAACAATCTCGCCGTCGGCGGCCTAAATCTCGTCGTCGGCGGGACAGTTTAATTTTCATCTATTTTCATCATTTTTGCTCCAGATTCGTGCCTTTTTGCTCTTTTTCCTCTCAGGACCTATAAATCTTCATTCCTGCAATAAAACACAGAAAATACCTTTCTTTAAAGTGTAATTTCATATGAAATTGGTATGAATTTCTTAATATATTTTCTTGTGGTCAAAATCCCCCAAACTTAACTATTACTTGTCCTCAAATGATTTGGTTACTACATAAAAGTAATGATTATTTATAGTAAAGTTTTAATTTAGAATTACTATAAATTTGATTCAAATAAATATTATAGTAAAATTTCCTAGAAATATTTTTAGATAATTAAATTAAGTCTGTAGATGTAAGGTTATTTAGTCATCAAGTTTAAGATTTCTAGTTTTCCATTTATTTCAAGAATGACTATATTTTTCAATATTAAATTACTTAAGATATTTAGATGATAGGAATTTCATGAAAGCACTACTTAGTAAAATACTAATCCATATATATAAGTTCAGAAATGTAACTGAAGTTTACCCTTTAGGTTGATTCAAATGAAGCCAATTTTTGATAAGGCAATTCCTCAAGCTTCTCCTCACTTATATATATTTTTTTCTTTTTCTTTTTCTTTTTTTTTTTTGAGTGAGGATCACTATTTTTGGTTAGCCTATTAATAATTTTGAACTTCATTTTCCTCTTCCTAAATTTAAAATTTGAAACATTTACTTCTTTTATATGTATTTCAAAGTTTTTACTTCATTGAGTTTCAATCTTTTCTTTCTCAACCAAATACCTAAGAATTTTATATTTGAAAATATGGTTTTCCTTACTTTAAATAGTAAACTATATTCTTATTCCCTTATACTAAATATCTTTAATCTACAAAATTAGTTAATCATTAAAAATATTTCTTTTAACATTCTATAATAATTAAATAAATTAATTCTAGTTTACTGAATTAAAATTACTACAGAAAATCATTCTATAATAATTTTTGAAAATATAATTTGAGAACAATTTAATAATTAAATTTTGTATTTTATTTTCTATTTTTTTCTTCCCTCAAACTTAAATTTTTCTATCTATACAGGGTGAAAAGAAAATAAACTATAAATTTATATCATACCTTTGTGCTTTAGGTATTTCTCCTTTTCAAGTTCTGCAGGTTCTATCTCATTACTTAATTAACCTGTACTGTTAATATCTTTCTACACACATAATATTAAAAGAAATAGCTGGGTAAAGAAGTTTTGAAATAAGTACAAAATATTATCACAACTTATATTTAATCTAATGCTAAACACACACAATTAACTATTTCAGTTTAAGATTACAATAACAGTCTGAAATATTAAAATTTACAAACTATATAACTTTAACAACAATATTTAAAAAGTCTAACACCAAATCACAATCAAGTTCATCAACTAAACATTAATACTGAAGTTTTAAGAAAGACATACAATCAATCATAACATCATAATAATCAAAGTTTATAAATTAAACAACTAAACAAATTTAACTTAAATAAACATAGAATCTAATCTTCCGCATCAAAGTCCCAAACTATATCGTCATTTCCTTGATCAGCAGGTGGAGTATGCTGGTAATGATTGTAACGGGGGCACTCAGGAAATATAACATCAAGTTCTCCTCTCCTGTAACGATTCTCAGCATCATAATAAGCTATCTCAAACTCTGAATGTCTCTGGAGATACTCGCTATCATAATCATGCCTTCGCTCTAATCCTCCAATTCTCTGATCAATATGCTCCAAATTTTCCTCAATCTTTTCAAAACTCTTTCGATGCAGGGTCATTTCATTCATCAAGTCATGAAGGGTAGGAGAACTATAAGTAGGAGGATCATAACTGGTAGAGGGAATATCCCTACTAGTTGAAGGTACGTAACTCCTAGTCCCAGATCTCCATCCTTCGTGGGACTCATAGGTTTTTATATTAGCCTGGGTAATGGGTTTCATAGGCTCCACCCATTCCTCGTCATCTCTTGCCTCTACTCCAGATAACTAGCAGAGTGCATAAATTAGACCATGATGTCCTAGTCCTCCTCCACTCTCACTTCTTGTAGTGGCTAATACATTCTTGTAAATAATATTTCCTACATTAATACTTCTTTGGTTCTGAATACAGAAATTCAGAACTACTCTATCTCTTGTTACTTCACTATGGTGATAGGTAGGTAACAAGGTAGAACAAATAAAATAGTGCCAAGCTTTAGATATTGTATTCAGCATAGAAAGAGGAAAATTTACCCGTTCACGCTG
This sequence comes from Papilionanthe hookeriana x Papilionanthe teres, assembly GCA_022702705.1. Taxonomy (NCBI): domain Eukaryota; kingdom Viridiplantae; phylum Streptophyta; class Magnoliopsida; order Asparagales; family Orchidaceae; genus Papilionanthe; species Papilionanthe hookeriana x Papilionanthe teres. The sequence continues at coordinate 104,291,987 of CM040432.1, forward strand.
CTTGATTTTCCAAACCCCTTTCCTATCAGTGAGAAAGTTGATTACTTCCTCCAGCAGTCCTTCCATTGCTCCAAAAGTATCATACTCGCTGGTATGCAGGTCACGTACTTCGTAGAAAGAATTGATTCTTGCAGCATTAAAATCGACTAAAAGTCCTCAAAACTTTATTGGTGCATCATCTATTTTAGTTAAGTTGGCATAAAATTCCTTCACTACTTCCACTGCAGCTCTATTTGTTGTATAACAGAAATTTTCCCACCTCCTCTCTTTTATTGTTCATTCCACTTCTCCTCCTGGATTCTTAAAGACGCGATCTTGTATGCACTTCCTTGCTTGGATATTGTGGAAGTATCTTGATTGTGCTCGAGCACTTACAAATCGTGTTTCGTCATAATCCATTCACCTCTTTTGTCACGGAGCCATTTTTTGATCTATCAATTTTACAAAAATTTCAACTAATCTCCAAAATATTACTAAAATGGCTTCCAAAGATGACTAAAATCACTCTAAATCATGTTCCATGAACTTCTTCCAAATCTTTTCTCCACATTTTAAATTTTTCCAAAATTCCTCAATGTGGAAGAAATTCATGGTGAAAATCAAAAAATTTTACATAGGAGGGAAGCTCTTACCAAGGAAAGACGAAATCCGGTGTCAAGATGTGTTGAAATGGCTCCAAATCCATGATCTATCAAGCCCTAGGTCGGTTTTTCGAAGTTTTGAGGAAGGGGATGACGAATAGTGACGATTGACCGGTTAAAATATAGTGTTTTATGGAATCTCGCTGTCGGCGAGAAATTTCTCACCGTCGGCGAGCTAATTAATTACATAGGTCTAAAGTTTCTGGAAAATCTCGGCGTCGGCAGGACCGATCTCGCCGTCGGCGGGATTTTCGAATTTTTCATTTTTAATTAATTATTTTTAAGATTTATAATATTTTCAATTCATTTTAAGCCTTATTTTATGTCCGATCACTTTATTAAATATACTTTATCATGATTAGATTCTATTTTAACACATACATTTCACAACACAAACATTATAACTTTATATATGAAATTCAGGTGATTACAAATTTTACACATTACATTACTAAAAAATTGCTTTAAAAATCTTAACACTCACACAATTCAGCGTTGCAATCCACACTACAATACTCAAAACGCTGAGACTAAACAAATAACACATAATCTTATCTAGACTGAGACTAACTATATAAAGTGCAAATAAAACTAAATTCAAACAATCACACACAAATAAGTACGAATGAATATCTTCTACTCATCAAGATCTAAACTTAATTCTTCTCTGATATTTCTGATAGAACGTAAATGCACGAACAGATTATAGAAAGGCCTGAAAGGAAATTCTTCGGTAGAATCTTCTTCAATCCATCCCTTCCTTCTGAAAAGTCCTATAAAACTAGCCTCCAGATGTCCTGAATGATCAAAGTGCTCTTTCATTCTCCAGTCAATGTGATTAAATAAATCAGAGATATTGTTAATGGAATTCATCACATTTTGTATTTCATTCTTCAATCCTTTAAGTTTCTATAAGATCATGTTAGTTCTATCAGTCAAGGGTCTGATTGAAGAATTGTTTTGAGATGCTTGATCCGTAATAATGGCTGTCTCATTATCGTTATCCAAAGTATGAAACATATCAGTCGGATCTATGATTTCCAAGGCAATAGTACATTTTCCCAAGCTTCGTAAGAAACTTTGTATTGGCTACATAATGCAAAAATTGTTGAAGGATGTCCGAGCCCGTGAATAGATCCATGCACAATTAGGCCTAAGGCAGACTTCACAATAATAGTTCCAACATTGATGGGTAATCCAGTTTGAATACAATAATTTAAAATTGCACATTCCTTATAGACTTTCTTTACCCTCATAGTGGGTAATAATTTTGAGGAAATAAAGAAGTGTCAGTGCTTAGAGATGGGGTTAAGAAGTGATGCAGAAAAACTAACGTACCCGTCTTCTCGCATTTCCCAATCTTCTGGTTCATCAGTCAAATATCGGTAAATCTCATTCATATTATATCTTGTAGGGACGAAATTTGAATAATGACAAACAGGTGTATTCTCAATTGAATACAACTCATTAACTCTTAAAGGAGTGAAAGTTACCCATCTGCCTCGTACAAATATGTTTCCATTGTTGATTTCATGAAGATTAAAGTAGAATTCTTTGACCACGGGGATAACTACTACATAAGTTGTATAACATAATACCTCCCAACGTCGTCGAATAAACATCTCCTCAATAGATGTTGTCGAATTCTCTGCTCCCCTATTAATGAATCCTCTTTCTTTAATCAATCGCTTTTAAATCATAACCTTGTTGAATATCCGCTGTGCCTCACAACTAACAAACTTTCTCCTATTGAACACTTAGGATTTCGTGATTTCAAGTGGATTGGATGCCATAATTTCTTGTTTTTGTGTTGCTTCTATTCATTTCTAAGAAGTAGAAAGTGAAGATTTCGAGTTCTAAGCGTCTTATATAGAGAAAAACACTTAAAATTGCCAGAAACTGCCAAAATAACTCCCTAAAACCGCTCTTGTACCAGTCTCGCCGTCGGCGGTAATGATCTCACCATCGGCGGAATAGTTATAATTTTAAATTGAATTAAGGCACGCAGATCTCGTCGTCGGAGGTGTCGATCTCGCCGTCGGCAAGCTAAGGCAAAATTGCCCATTTTTCCTTTGGTTTCCAAAATTTTAATTTCTTTTGTTAATCTTAATATTGTGATGATTATAAAAATAAATATGAGTAGTAGAATTCATTTATACTATAATTATCAATAAATTAAGTAAATAAACTATAATTTAAGCTACTATGGGTTGCCTCCCATAAAGCGCTTGGTTTAACGTCGTCAGCCCGACCTATTCTGGTTGTTAATCAGATTGACTAAACATTAAAACCTCTTTAAAATTTAGTATTCTTCCTTCAAAATATGATTTTAATCTATGTTTATTTACTTTAAATTTGTGTCCAGTCTTTGGATCTTCAATTTCTATAGTTCCGTAAGTAAATATTTGAGTTATAATGAAAGGTCCTAACCATCGAGATTTCAATTTTCCAGGAAATAATTTTAATCTTGTATTATAGAGCAAAACTTCTTGTCCTGATTCAAAATTTTTCTGTTTAATCTTTTGATCATGCCATAATTTCATTTTCTCTTTATAGATTTTATCGTTATTATAAGATTCATTTCTTAATTCTTCTAATTCATTCATCTGTAATAATCTCTTCTCACCAGCTTCTTTTAAATTATAATTAAATTCTTTAATCGCCCAATATGCTTTGTGCTCTAATTCAACTGGTAAGTGACAAGTTTTCCCAAAATTTAGTGTCTAGTCTTGTAAATCAATATAATCTATTAGGGTTTACAGCTTTTTCTAAAATTTGTTTAATTTCTCGATTAGAAACTTCAGCTAATCCACTGGTTTGTGAATGATAAGCAGTTGAAATTTTATGAATAATGTTAAACTTTTCTACTAATTTGTGAATATGTTTGTTCCTAAAATGGGATCCTCCGTCAGTGATAAACACTCTCGACATTCCGTATCTTGTAAAAATATTTTTCATCAAAAATATTGAAACACTCTTTGCATCACATCGAGGTAAGGCTTGTGCTTCAATCCATTTAGAAACATAATCAATAGCAACAAATATATATGAGTTTCCAAATGAAGGTATAAATGGTCCTATGAAATCTAATCCCCAAACATTAAAAATTTCAACTTCTAATATAAAATTTAGAGGCATTTCATTTCTTCTAGATATATTACTTACTTGTTGGCATTAAACCTCCAGATTGTAAAATTTTATAAGCAGTGTTATGCGTTCCAAAATGTCCTCCAAATTCAGAATCATGACATTTTTGAATGATTTGTTTAGTTTCTTCATAAGGCACACATCTTCTAATTATTAAATCCTTACATTGCTTATTTAAATTTGGTTCATCCCAAAAATATGTTTTAGCATCATGAATGAATTTTTTCTGTTGTTGTAAAGTTAGCATGGGTGGTAAAATATCACTAATAATATAATTTACTATATCAGCATACCAAGGTATTTTCCACTCATTTATATTATAAAGTTGTTCATCAGGAAAATGGTATGTAATTTCATTATTAGTGTCAGATAATTCATTATATTCTAGTCTTGATAAATGATCTGCAATTTATTATCAGTTCCCTTTTTATTAACGATTTCAAAATCAAATTCTTGCATCAATAATATCCATCTGATTAATCTTGGTTTGGTATCCTTCTTTTGCATTAAATATTTAATAGCAGAGTGATCAGTATGCACAATACATTTAGTTCCAATTAGGTAAGACCTAAATTTATCAAAAGCATAAACAATCGCTAATAATTCTCTTTCTCGTAATCTTAGTTGATTTCAACGATTATCGAGAGTTTTACTAAGCATAAGTATATGACTTTAAAAATTTTATCATATCTTTGTCCAAGAATGATCTCCTATAAGCATAATCACTAGCATCACACATAAGTTCAAATGGTTTCTCCCAATAAGGGAAACTATTATAGGTGTTGTGATTAATTTATCTTTTATTAATTAAAAAGCATTTAAGCATTCTGTTGTGAATTCAAATTTCTTATCCTTTTCTAAAAGTTGGCATAGAGGTTTAGTAATTTTTGAAAAATCTTTTATGTAGCGTCTGTAAAAACCGGCATGTCCAAGAAAACTTCTTACCCATCTTATTGTAGTAGGAGGTGGTAATTTAGCTATAACTTGAATTTTTGCAGGATCTACATCCATGCCATTTTCCAAAATTTTATGCCCTAATACAATTCCTCCTGCAACCATAAATTGACATTTCTCCCAATTTAGAACTAAGTTAGTTTTCTCGCATACCTCTAAGACATTTTCAAGATGACTCAAGCATACGTCAAATGATGTTCCAAATACAGAGAAATCATCCATAAATACTTCCATTCCATCATCAATAAATTTGCTAAATATAGACATCATACATCTCTGGAATGTTGCAGGTGCATTACACATCTCTGGAATGTTGCAGATGCATTACATTATCCAAAAGGCATTATTCGAAAAGCAAATGTTCCATAAGGACTGGTAAATGTAGGTTTTTTCTTGATCCTCAGGAGTAATAGGAATTTGATGATAACCGGTATATACATCTAAAAAACAAAAATATTTATGTCCGGCTAGTTTATCCAACATTTGGTCTAGAAATGGTAAAGGGAAGTGATCTTTCCTGGTGGCTGCATTTAATTTTCTATAGTCAATACATATACGTCATCCAGTAACTTATCTTATAGGTATTAAATCATTATTTTCATTAGCTTTAACAGTCACCCCTCCTTACTTAGGAACACAGTGAATTGGGCTTACCCAAGCACTGTCAGAAATAGGATATATAATATCATTATCTAACCATTTTAATATTTCTTTCTTGACTATCTCTTTCATAATCGGGTTTAATCTCCTTTGCGGATCAACTCTTGGTTTGTGTTAATTATCTAAAATAATTCTGTGCATACAGATTGAAGGACTAATTCCTTTAATATCTCGCTAAAGTCCAACCAAAAGTTTTCTTATATTTTTTTATTGTGTCCAAAAGTTTTTGCTCTTGTGATTCATTTAATTCTGCTGATATAATAACTGGTAAAGTTGAAGAGTTACCTAAATAAGCATACTTCAATGAGTAGGTAAAATTTTTAATTCAAGTTCAGGAGGTTTAATAATTGACGGAACTATATTATTTTTGGTATTTCTATATTATCCAATAATTCAAATCTTTCTTTTATATAATTTAATTCTTTATTGTTTGTTTCTTCAATTAATTCAGTATTTTCTATTTCTAGTTTTTCTTCAAAGTATTCTTTAAAATGTTCATTTTGTAGATGTTCAATAATTTCCATTCGAGAACATTCATCATCTTTTTTATAGCAGGATATTTCATTGATTTTGCAATGTTGAAAGTTACTTTTTGATCGTTTGCTCTCATAGTTAATTCTCCTTTTTGAACATCAATCATAGCTTTTCCAGTAGCTAAGAAGGGTCTTCCTAATATTATGGGTATTTCTTTATCTTTCTCCATATCTAGAACAATAAAGTCTACTGGGAAGATAAACTTATCCACTTTCACTAACACATCTTCAATAACTCCTTTAGGATATGTGACTAAACGATCAGCTAACTGAAGAGTTACTGAAGTAGGTGAGACTTCTCCTAATCCTAATTTTTTAAAGATTGATAAAGGCATTAGATTTATGCTGGCTCCTAAATCACATAATGTTTTCCCATAAAATTTCTCTCCAATAGCGCAAGGTATAGTGAAATTACCAGGATCTTTTAATTTTTCAGGAAGCTTTTTCTGAATAATTACACTACACTCTTCTCTAAGTGCCACAGTTTCATTGTCTGTGAATTTTCTTTTTTTATTTAAAATATCTTTCATAAATTTAACATAATTGGGCATTTGTTCCAATGCTTCTACAAAAGGAATGTTTACCGTTAATTTCTTCAAAATTTCAAGAAATTTAGAAAATTTCTTATCTTTTTTATGTTGCCTTAGCGTCGAGGAAATGGTGGTGGTGGTTTTTCAACAGAAATTTTCATAGGTATTAATGGATATTCTAGATTTTGATCTTTCTGATCCTTCTCTTTTTCAATTTCCACCTCCTCATTCTGACTTTCCGTTTCTTTCTGCATTCTTGTTTCTAACTCTTTTCCACTTCGTAACTGTATCGCTTTAATTTGTTCTTTTCCTTGATCTTTAGGATTTATTTCCACATTACTAGGAAAAGTTCCAGGAATTCTATTATTAAGCGCAGTAGCAATATGTCTAAGTTGAGTTTCAATATTTTTAATTGCTGTTCCTTGAGTTTGTAATTGGTTTCCTTGAATTTGTAACTGATTACCTTGATTCTGCAAATGTTGACCCATATTTAATATTAATTCTTCCATAGATAACTTCTTATCCTTAAATTGAGAGTTATTATTAAATCCAGGTGGATAAGAAGGTTTATAATTAGAATTTCCTTGATTAGATGAATTTCCCACTGGGTTTACTGAATTGTTCATCCATTGCTGATTAGTAGAATTGTTATTCCAATTAAAATTTGGATGCTTTTTCCATCCAGGGTTATAATAGTTTGCATAAGGATTATTGGGTATATTATTAACAACATTTATTGTTTCATATGAAGATTGAGCATCTATAAGTTGTCCAGATAAATTTTCTTCTGTTACATTAGGAGAATAATTCATTCCAAAATGATCTAATTTTTTGGATATAGCAAACAATTTGAGAAGCTAACATAGATATTGCATCGAATCATGTATACCGTCTATTTTTTTAGGATTAAACCTTTCAGAAGGCCATTGAAAATGATTTGTAGCCATTTCTCAATTAATGAATAAGCTTCATCAAAAGGTTTTGACATTAATGAACCTCCAGCAGCAACATCAATGATCAATCTAAGAGATCCTACTAAACCATTATAAAAAGTTTGTATAATTAATCAATCTGGTAATGCATGATTTGGGCATTTCCTAAGAAGACCTTTAAATCTCTCCCAAGCTTCATATATTGATTCTCCGTCAAACTGACTAAAATAAGTTATGTCATTTCTAAGCTTTGCAATTTTTGAAGGAGGAAAATATTTGGATAGAAATTTTTGTGATAATTCTTCCCAAGTTTTAATTGATCCAGGTGCTAATGAATTTAACCACATCTTAGCCTTATCCCTTAAAGAAAAAAGAAACAGCCTAAGTCTAACAGCGTCATTAGATACTCCGTCATATCTAAAAGTAGCACATAGCTCTAAAAAACTCGCAAGATGTAATTTAGGATCTTCATTTGGTGAACCACTAAATTGATTATTCTGTACCATTTGGATAATTGCAAGTTTAAGCTCAAATGAGTTAGCCGCTACATCAGGGTTTTGGATAGTTAAGTGAATTTCATCTAATGTAGGGTTAGCGTAATCTTTCAAAGGTCTTGGTTGGTTTATATTTTCAATTTCTAGATTATTTGTCATTTGATTTAATTTTATGATTTCTCTTTTATATTTTCTAATTCTTTTAATAGTGCACTCTAATTCTGAATCGTAAGGTTTTAAACCTTCGGTTCCAAATTTACGCATACACAACTAAAAATAATAATAAAATATTCTGTTACTCTAGTAATTATATTTATATATTTATATATTTTTATTTGAATAATTACTTTTCTTCCCCGGCAACGGCGCCAAAAACTTGACCTCCGGCTGTAAATATAAGAATTCAGCCTTCGGGGAGAGCAGTGGTAGAAATTTAAGGATGTATATAATTGTTAAGCTTAATAAAGTTATAGATGTTTTTCAGAGTAAAATAGCAATTGTACTCTCTCCCCTTTTAATCAACGCAAGTATACATATCGTTTAAGTAATAAAGGGCTCTATTGGAGTCCTAGATATCGATCCAATAGGGAAGTTAGAGATTTAAAGACTAATTTTTAGTAAAATTCGATCACTAATCTAATTTAATATAGTATACGAAAAATGAAGAACGCTTAAACTTAAAACTATTACTTAAGGGCAGAATATATAAGTCAATTTAGAAAAGTATATTTCTCCTTGTTAAGAGGATTGAGTGAATGAATAATTAAATGAGTTTAAAATTATATTGTGCCAAATAGGAACATTCTTATTTTTTACCCTTTGGTCCAGGTGCAAAGAATATTGACAAATCCTATGTTTGGTTACTGAATCTATGACTAGGCTGGGAGGATACTGGCTGCCACTTCAGAGCTCCCACATTCCCCTCACCTGAGGGCTAACATCTACACTTCAGCTCCCAAATAATAGGACCGAATTGAAGATTTTAGTCTGTCACACTAAAATGTTCAATTCTTCGCCCGATAATTAATTATTTCCCTATTTATTTGCACCCTCCTTCCAAGGCTTTTGAATTCCCTGAATCTTGGATGTAATCTTTACTATAGTTGAATAATTCAACATATGTGAACAATTCAATTGGCCAAATTGAAAGTAAATTAAGATTTAAGTAAAAGATTATCACAATCTCTATTTAATATTATTAGACACAACTCATTTAATTCTTCATTTCACAAAAACCACAACAACAAGGAGAAAGACAAAGAAAACTACTCAGAATGCATGGGAAAAATAACATAGATCTTGGATTTCATTTAAAGTTATAAAAAAATAAACAAAAATACTTATCTCAAATCTTCTCCCCAAGCAGATTCCTCAATGTTCCTTTGACTCTTCCTTCTTGTACAACACACTTAGAAACTCACCAAGACACTAAACACTAACTCTTACTACAAAAGGAAACACTAATTTGACACTAACTGACACCCCAAATCGTCTCTATTTATAGAATGAGTCATATTTCCAAAGGTTGTTTAAGCACCTCTTCAAAACGCGTCCAGATTCATCGTATTTGGCTTAAATCAATTGTCTCGCTGTCGGCGGGCTCGATCTCGCCGTCGGCGGGCTTCTAGAAGAAAGGCTAACCGTTCAGGCTCGATCTCGCCGTCGGCGGGCTTCTATTATAATATATTCAAAACTTTTGGTAAAATCTCGCCGTCGGCAGCCTAAATCTCGCCGTCGGCGGGACAATTTAATTTTCATCTATTTTCATCATTTTTGCTCCAGATTCGTGCCTTTTTGCTCTTTTTGCTCTCAAGACCTATAAATCTTCATTCCTGCATTAAAACACAGAAAATACCTTTCTTTAAAGTGTAATTTCATATAAAATTGGTATGAATTTCTCAATATATTTTCTTATGGTCATGAGCCCACTCTGCATGATGTTATGGATCAGTTGGAGAGACTGATCACCGGAGTAGAGGGACTAGAGACAAGGAACAAGATTAATGATGATTATCAAGTGTGGTGGAGAGAGTATGAGATAGCCTACCATAACGCACATATGAGATTCTTCGGGGGTGATACTAGCACTGTGTTTCCTACATACCTTGACTATACTCCATACCAGCCTAATGAACCAGATAATGGTGATGCTCCTATCGAGGGTGATTGGTAGTGTTGTAGTTTTGTTTTATGTTTATTTGATGATGTAATTATGTGTTGTACTGTGTTATACTTGGGACTCCTCTGATTTGTGGTTGTATTGTACTTTGTATTTGGTTATGTGTGTGGTGAACTTGATGCTGAATTGTGATGTTTGTGATGAGATAGTATAGTTTACCTGTGTTTAGTTTGTTAGTTACTCTGTGATAGTACTTGTTGAATGTTTGTGATGTGTGTTTTATTTGTGGTAGTACCTGTTGAGATATGTGTTTATTTTGTTAGTTGTTTTGTGGTAGTACCTGTTAGATGTTTGTGTTCTGTTTGGTTGATGTTGTGTTTTTAGATTTCCTCATTTGAAAATTTCTAACCCATATTTGTGTATAGAAATGCTTTTAAATATTTCAGTCCTACTGTTCTAGTATTTGAAGAAAAACCTGTTTAAACTCAAAGGCATTAAAAGCACAGTATATGAGGTATGAATTAAATATGTTTGTCTTTTCTTTCTTCCCATGTTAATTGTATTGATATTTTAATATTTAAGTTTGGGGAGGGAAAGAATTAATTGTTAATTGTCCTCAATTAAAAAGTATTTTAAAAAATTATTAACATGATTTCTTGTGATAGAACTTCAGATAACTGTATTTTGATTTTATATAAGTATTTATGTGAAATTGAATAGAAGTATTTGGTAATGAAAAGTAGTTTTGTAGGCCAAGATATTTGATATAAGAGAATAGGATTATATTCAACTATTCAAAATAAGAAAAACTGTATGTTTGGTATTTTAAGAATCTTAGAATTTTATGTGAATAGAAAAGATTGAGACTCTATGATGAATCAATAATAAACCTATGAAATGCCTATAAGGTAAAGGATTGTGGTAAGTTTCAAATTTAGTGTGAGAAGGGTGAAGTTCAAAATCATTAAAGGCTATCCAGATACAGTAATCCTCACTTGAAAAAGAAAAGAAAAGGACAAAAAAAGCAAAAGAAAAAGGAAAGAAAAAAAAGCAAAAAGAAAAGAAAAAAAAGAAAAGAAAAGAAAAGTGAGGAGAAGCTTGAGAAAATGCCTAATCAAAATTTAGCTTCACTTGGGCCTACCTAAAGGGAAAAACTTATTTACTTTCCTGAACTTATATGTGTGGTTAAAGTTGAATTGGTGCCCTATCCAGCGCCGAACCACGCCCGTTTCCAGAGAGTTATTGTCTAAATAGTAGAAAATAGCGCCGAACGGTGCCCTATCCAGCGCCGAACCGCGCCCTATCCCGATTTCAAACTAGATTCAATGTATTTGGAATGATTTTGGAGGGATGCATGCAAAAACTCTTGGGAAATCAGTTATGGCCATATTTAAGCCACTTTTGGGAGAGATTTCAAAGGGGCAGTGTGTGTTTAGAGAATAGTAGAGGGTAGAGAGTTTTAGGGAAGTTTAGAGAGAGTGATCTAGGGTTTGTAAATTCTCTTCCAAGGAGTGTAGGAGAATAGGGAAAATGAGAGATTTCTTCTTCCTTACTATTCAAAAGAGAGAATTGTGTGTTGTTGTGAAGAAAGAAGAGGAGTCAAAGGAATTCCTTGAGATTCGCTTGGGGAAGAGTTTTAGATAAGTAGTCTTTTCTTTACTCTAATTGAATGACATTGTTTATTATATATATAATCCATGTTGTATCGTCCTTTCCTCATGAGTCTTGAGTAGATTTCTTTGTCTTTCTCCTTCTCATGTGATGTGTTTATGTTGCGAAATGGAAATGATGTGCCGATTAATTATGGATAATTTGTGACGATCTTTAACTTAGAACTTCATTTACTTTTTGATCTGGCCAATTAAATTGTTAAAACTTGTTAGGAAACTTATGTTTCGAAAGGATTATGAGTTCCACAACTTAAGTGAAGATCACATTCGATGTCCATGAATTAGGAACATAATTCATGGGGGTTGAGTGCAAATAAATAGGGAAATATACTTTGATGGGCGTAGAACTGGAGATTTTAGTGTGACAGGCTAAAATCCCCAATTTGGTCTTAAGATTTGGAAACCAAATAGATATTTAGCCTTTAGGGGAAGGGAAGTGGGAGCTCTGGAGTGAGAGCTAATATCCTCCTAGCCTAGCCACCGATTTGGGGACTAAACTTAAGACTAGCCAATGTTCTTTATACGCTGAAATATGGGTAAAGAATAGGATTGCTCCTATTTGGAACAATACATTTGCATCACTGATCCATATCACAATAATCAACACATTAACATTGAAAAGGAGGAAGACTCTTTCTTGCAACTGTGTTTAGTTATAAATTTAGTGTTGTGTGGTAGTTTAACTTATTATTGCGTACTTTAGTAGTAATAGTAACTTCTACTGTTTGCACCTATTTCAAAAATCAAAATTACTTGCAATTGTGTTCTGATTTAAATAGTGATTTTTGTGCTACGCCTTGAAATTAATTGCCTCCTCGTGGGATCAATATCTAGGACTCCATTAGAGCCCTTTATTACTTGAGTGATACGTATATTTGTGTTAATTGTGTGACTCATTTTGAAAATCTAAATTAAAATAAATATAAATCTGAGTCCTATATTTTGGCAAATTAAAAAAGTCGCACCAATCATCACTAGAGATTGTAAGAACGTAGCCAAAATCATTTCTATTATCATTATGAGACCCCAAAGGGGCATAAAGATAATCTTACAAGTCAGGGGTTCGAGGGTTGTCATCCCCGAATCTGAAACAACCAATCTAACAAGGGTGAACCCTATCCTAGCCATCTAGTTATCGTCCTTAGTTTCATTTGAGATTTCCTTCTTCCTCCTTTCCCGCTGCAGTGGTCTCCTTGGTAAATTCTTTGTCTTAGGTAGGGCTGGTGGCAGATTCCGGGCAGCGGCTTTCCTTGCAGTAGATTGGATCTGATCTAGGGCTCTCTTAAGCTTGTTCCAGATCGTACTCTATACACCTTCATGGGTATACGGGTCAATCAGAGAGATTGGCTTGGCCGAAATCTCATTTACAGAACCTCTTTCAGGTTATTTTAAATATTCTTTCGGTATCGTTATATTCCCTTCTTTGTAATTCCTCTCAAGCTAATCCTTAAAATTGAAGCATCCTTATATCGTGTGTCCAAGCAACCTAAAGTAGGGACAAAAATTGGGTTGGTCTTTCTTATTCATCTCTTCCGGATTCTTCGGCTTGGGCAATCTAAACTCAGGCTTTTTCATCAAATATCTGAACATCTTTGCTATGGTCTCTTCCTTAAAAGAGTTGTTCCTGTGCAGCCATTCCGATATTGTCGGACCCTGTAGTCCGTCGATCTTGTACAACCTCTGCTGCTGACCAGACTGATTACCCTGTTGTGTACGGGGCTGACTATACTGCTGAGACTAACCGTACTGAAGGGACTGACTGTGCTGCTGTGGCAACTGCTCAACTAGAATCCTCATCGGCTGTTTCCCTTTGTCGACCGTTACCACTACGCCATATCTCTTTTCATATACTTTGGCCGGTCTTGTCTTCTCTGCTTTTTCTGCCAGCTCCATATGTTTGGCTTCCTATTGTAAACTGCTTGCTTTGCTGAGTAGCTTCCCAAAGGTTTTGATAGTGAGACTTATAAGCATGAAAGCCACTGGACCGTGAATACTCTTAAGTAGTATCTCGATCTCTTATTGCTCCTGTAGTTGTGGCTCACACTTCATGCTTAAATTCTGCCATCTCATAATGTAGTCAACTAGAGTCTTGTCGGGTTTCTGTCATTCCACTACAAGATCTACTATAGTAATGTGGTGTTGCGCACCAACGAATCTTTTCACGAACATGTTCTACATTTCTGTGAATGTCTTTACCGATCAATTAAGAAGCCAATCGAAAGTTATCCCTGACAATCTGTTGACAAACTGACGGAAAAAAAAGAGCCTCATTCCCACCTGTGTTGCAACAACTAGCTCTGAAGTGTGCTATGTGTTGACGAGGAATTCTCGTCCAGTCGAATGTCTTGAAAGTCAGAGGCACGAAGCCTTTAGGGTAAGGCACAACATCAGACTCCTCCGGGTAGGGTCAATCCTTTGAAACCGATTCTCCGCCTTTGGACTGAGCCAAGGCCTCCCGAACTTGTTGTTCGACCATTTGCATGTTATCCTTTTCCAGAAGACTCAGAGTTGAATCCTTCTTTAGAGATTCATCCTTGTTAGCAGAAGCAACTTCTCTTCTTTCGTCCGTGATGTGTATAATTTCAGGCTGGTTAACTTATGGGGATGCAACTGATCGTGGCTGTGACTGTCCGTGTAGGCAGCCATGACGGCCATGGCGGCGGTCATCTCCTCCATCTTCTTTTCCAGACGACTAATTTATTGATCTCTTGTCAAAATGGCCCTCTAAAGCTCATTCACAGTGTTCTCCTCACTAGGAGCATCGTGCACAGATGACGTGGACCTAGTTTCGACGATATTAATTTCCATGTAATATGACGGGTTGTAATCTACATTATCGGCATCTAATCCTCGTTCTCTTGTTAATTCTGAAATTTATTCTCGGAGCTTTCAAACTCTATCATAAAATACTTTTTTTTTAATTAATTTCAAATCTGTAGGCTTTCCTTGACTGTCACTTTTCTCGGCAACTGACTCAAAAGCGATGGCGGTAGTGGCAATGGGAACATTGGATTCATGATCCATCCTATGATCCATAGATTTTTCAGAGTGTACTTGTGCAATGACCTTTGGTATCCACACTTTACTTTTAAGAGTCGTCGCCTTGAGACAGGGTGTCTCTGCGAGGACATCAGAGTGATGAGGAGAAGTGTGCTCCCTAAGGTTTAGACCATGTATAGAGGTAAACAAACCTCACTTATTCTTCTTCTTCTGGAATTCCTCGTAATCATCGGAACACGATACCCTCGGATCAAGCTGAGACTTGACTGATCTGCGCACTGTAGGTGTTGGAACGACGGCAGTAGCATCTGTGGTAGTGGTAGCGGCCTCAACTCATCTTCCCAAAAGGCGTCTAGTAGAAGCTCAAACAGGTCTTTCCATCCTCAGAATTTCACTCTTTATTTCGGGGGATATTGCACATTCCATCATCTTCAGGAGCTTAGCAACGGAACATCTCTCATTTTCAGCTAATCTTTAGAAGATTGTGGACTCGGGTGATGTGTGTGGGTCTCTCCCTCACCTCATCACGACCATGGGGTAACAGCAAAGTAGCAGCAATCCTGTGGAGGATTTCTTCCCCAGTAGTATCAACCAACGGCTCGAAGGAGAGGAGAGGTCTTCAGTAAACCGAGTTCCTCCTGGTGAGGAATCTAATCGATTACTGGCAGACTTGTAACTTGTGCCTTGGCGGCTTTGAGAGTACAACGAATGTCGTTCCTCCTTTGAGACCTAGTCAGTGGGGGAACTCTAGAGCTGGAGCCAATCTCGAAGACCAACGGCGAGGCAGGAAAGGCATTATTGGAGTTTTCTTCATACAGGATTTCCTTCCCCTTGGCAGACGGGTAAGTAGGTGCGATGACGGCAAAACCGGTAGCAGTAGGGGTAACAACTCTCCTAGGCACGAAGAAGATTGACTTGATAGAGGTGGTAGCAACTTTCACCTTCTTAGCAGAAGGTGGTGGGAGTTCAGGTCGAACTCGATAGATGGTACTTGATCTTCAGGAGTAGCAACTTTCACAACGACAAACAGAGCCTTTCCCAGCACGACCTTGAACTCACTAAAGCCGGTCCCAAACTGAATCATCGGATCGACAAGAAGAGCCTCACGAGAAGTGGGCAAGTTGTAGGAGAAGGTAAGTGTCGAGGTCGACATTGTGACCTTGTTTGAAAGAAATATTCTGAAACTTAGTGAAGGTTAAAACCTTGTGATCATAGTGCTAACACTATGAAAAAGGTCACTCTATGAACTGGGTACAGTTTATTCTTAATGTTTTATTTCACTTTTGATCTTTATGTATGTTCATTAAAAGGAATTAAAAAAAACTTAAGGAAAGATGGTTTGATTTGCCGGTGGCAAAATCGAGCATGGGAGGCACAAAGAGAAAGTGAAGTGTGGGACCCCATCCGGGATCTTCTTCACAATGTACATTGTCCTAGCGAAACTCGTTCACCAACACACCTATTGGGGTCTGACCCCAAAAATCAGGAAGGATCCTAAAGATTCCTGAACCCTTCTGTTTAAGGATGATTAAACAGATGGTCCTGAAATTGAGGAGAGCTGATCGTACTTTCCCAAGGAAGAAATGGGTAAATTATGTTAACGGAAGAATGGTAATCTGTTTCATGAGGGTACCATGAACACAGTACTGATATATGAATATAGCATTTCCTAATCTTAATGAAGAGAAAAATTAATTCCTCAGCAGAGTCGCTAGAAAATTGTTGGTTAATTTTTAATTTGAGAATGTGAAATCAAACCGATCTCATACACGCGATAGTTTAAATAATAAAGTACTTCACCGCAAGCTATGCATATATCCTGAAGAATGGATGCATTGCTTGGTGGTAAATCTTGATCAAATAAACTAAAGAATCCATGACATCCGTTTGGTCTTCGAATCATTTATGTTGACGGACAACCTCCCCTATATAATATGAAGGAATTAGATAGGGTTTATATTAATATGGTGTCTTTAAGTTTCTTATAAAGGCAAGCCCTTATAGTTAATTACATCTTAGATAACCAAATTCATATAAGAAAACTCTTGATGAAGATCAGGAAATATTGTATTCATAACTTCCAAAGGTAGGATCTTCAAGAAAATGTGGCAATAGGAAATCCAATTGGTGAGTGGTTCAAATTTCAGAACAGTAATTGTAGGAATCCAATGGAGGAGAAAGCTAGAGGAGAGACGTAGATCCAAGAAGAATCTTGGTGTTCTTTCCCAAACTATCCTTTGGTTTGGCTTCAATTTGAGATATTTATTTAATGTTTCACCCTGCCAATTTTATTATTTAGGGCTTACATTCACTTGACCATGTGAATAGTCTAGAAGATAGGAGGATTTATGTCATACCTGATGACAACCTTGGAAACCTAAGACGAGTTAGGGCTTATATTGCACGAAGCGTAAAGGCCTAAAGAGATAAGGTGAGGGTTTATGTTGCACTAGGCAAGCTACCTCGAAATCCTATGGCTTATTATTTAATTCTAAGGAGTTTTGCTTTTGAAGATGGATGTACTGCCCACTATGCATGCTTCAAGCTTGTCTTCGTATCAGATTTAGTTGTAGAAGTGTCAAATTGAGTATATGAGAAAAGTGTCATGTTTCATAAAGGGTTTAAATTGAGATGTCTTATTATCATATTAGGTGAATATTTAAGTTTATTATAGCGACACCGGTTAGGATCTCATGGTTCCCTCATTCCGGCACCACTATTTTCTTCGGATTCACTTAGTCCAAATGAATTTACTAAACTCAACTTAATGAGTTCCATACTTTCATTTAGACCGTGGAAAATCTCGTTAATAACCATATGTTGCATCATCTGAGGGATTTCCGATCATCCGATAGAGATATTTTAATTTAATTGCAATTGTGATTTTGGTTTTTTTTGTGATTAAATTTTGAGTTGTTTTATCTTTTGACTGTTGTGACGGTGAATTTTATCTTTGTCTTACTTTAATTTTGATTTGGTTTCAGTTTTGCGGCTATCCTAAAAGGTTCTAGTTTTCATGCAGGGTGACACTTGTTGTTTAACATGCAAGCTTATAAGCAAGAAAAGAAAAGTAAAGGAGGTACTGAAAATAAGGTACTGTAAACTTGTAAAAGCGTATGTGTCAAGTCTTCTCGTTCATCCAC
Source organism: Papilionanthe hookeriana x Papilionanthe teres (assembly GCA_022702705.1). Taxonomy (NCBI): domain Eukaryota; kingdom Viridiplantae; phylum Streptophyta; class Magnoliopsida; order Asparagales; family Orchidaceae; genus Papilionanthe; species Papilionanthe hookeriana x Papilionanthe teres. The sequence goes on from CM040432.1 coordinate 104,309,810, forward strand.
CTGAAACTTTAGTGTCTTGCAATAAAAATTTATAATTTGCAGGAAAGTAAAAGCCTATAGATAGGTTTGTCATAGGCCTACAAAATCCTATGTCATAACTCGATGATTCCTATTTATTTCATTTAAGAGATGCTTTCCTTTAATGAGTATGATAGGCTCAGTCGTCCTACGAGATATCCAGAAGGCTTGTGAAAAGATCTAGAGAGTACATGGATTTTTCACAACTCTTTTGAACTTTCTTGAGTTCTTTTAAGCTTATCATACTCATTAAATGATTCATCTATTTCATACCCTTATGCTCGATAAACATTGATGTTTTAATCATCCCAAAAATTGGGGTAACTATCACTTGATATTTTATTTATGAATTATGTGAGTAAATGCCTCTAGGGGAAAACTTGATTCATTAAGAACTCTAAAAAGTTTTCTTTTTATTTGGGCGTGTAGTGTTTCAAAAGTTTTAATATTAGTTAAGCTTTCTTTTTTAAACCTTATTAACCAGACTTAATTAAGCCTAGTTCACTACCAAGCCCTTAAGGCTTTAGTGGGGTTTATTTTTTAAAAAAAAGAAGTTAAGTTGATTCTTATGATTATGATTATTATCAAAATATTGAATTATCATTAAACCACTAATTAGGAGTTTTAGATCATTAAATATCACTTTCCAAAGATGAAACCCCTAAATTAGGATCATTTGGTCTTAATTATCTTCCAAATTAATATAATTTAAAGAAATTACAAATTTATCTTTTAATATGACAAAAGTGAGATTGGTTTCTACCATTTATCCCTTATGTTTCAATCATTCAAATCATGTTAATTAAGATCATTCATTGCTCGTTTCCCAATTTAATTAAGCCTAAATATTGATTAAGGCTAAATTCTTTAAAATTACAACTTTTCCCCTAAGGCCTTAATACTTCATAATTAATCAAATTTAACTCAAATAACTTTGAAATTTTTATGGCACCCTACCCATGGGTCAATTAAGACACCGGAGGAGAAAATGTGATTTTTCAAAATTTTATTTTATTTATTTAATTATTTTGATGCAAAAATAAAGATTTTCAAGGATAATTTTATAACTCAGTCAAAACACAATATTTATTTTTAAGAAAATTATTGGAGGTTCACCTAGACTAGGGGACCACTTGGACCAAGTTTCATGATTTTTTGAATTTTAATTTAATTATTATAATTATTTTAAATTTTGGAGTATTAATTAAATAGAAAATATTAATTAATTTGAAAACTAAGTTTTATATATATTTTTTAAATCTCTTTGAGGTCAGGGAACTCAGAGAATCAAGTTTCATATTTTTGTGATTTATATCTTAATTAATAGAATTATTTTAGTGAGAAATTAAGTAAATTTCATTTTTAATCTTTAGAAATTATTTTTAACCCTTTAAAATTTAATATCTTTACTTAGAGCCCAATTGTTTCTAAGTGATTAGGAGGCAATTTAGAACATTTCCATCAATTTTATTAATTTTATAATTTTTATTATTTTTTAATTATTTAAATATTTAAAGTAGCCTTAAAAATGAAAATTTTATTTTAATTCCAATTTTATTTTTCTTATGTTCCTCTAATCACAAAGAGCTCCCAAAACCAATTTGGTAATTTTTTGAGTTGTATCTTAATTATTAGAATTATTTTAATGTCAAAAATACCATTTAACTTGGAAAATTAAATTTGGTAATCAATTTAATTCCAAATGACTTCAATTTTTTTATGGGAGTTCCTCCGACTTTAAATTACAGTGGAGAATGATTTTTATGACATTTACATTTAAGTTTAATCTATTTTATTTTTATTTAGGTTTAGTGAGTTGATTAAAATTAGGGTGAATTTTAATGATTTAAATCAAATTTACATTTTTCCTATGATCCTTTGGTCACAAGTAACCTACAAGAATAATTTTATATTTTTTATTAGTATTTTAATTTTTATAATTATAAAACTAAAACAGGTTTAATTATCTTGAAAATTAGGAATCTTCTCATAGAGATCCCCATGACCTTAGAAAAATCAGGGAAGATCCCTCATGATAGAGGGAACAAAAGTCCTAAATTTCATGCCATGGTGAAATGACTATGCAAATGGAGAATTAAAATAATACATATTGTGTTTAATTAACTAAAAATAAAATATATATCAAATATACTTGAAACCATTTCCACATTTTTCTCCCTCTGTTCACTGAGCAAGACGGTATTTTTATTTTATTTTATTTATTTTTCTACACCAATTTATGAATTTTCTAAGTTGGATTGATTTAAAGAATTCATAAAATCCCTAATTTCCTACTTATCTAGAGCGGCCACGCAATCCTATAGCGCTCCGAAGTCCCTCGTGATGCCTTCTCATTCGACGTTGCCTTCTGACTTAGAAGCACGCATTCGCGTTTTATGCACCAAGAGTTCATCTTTCGCCATCTAATGCGTTCATTTGATACACTCTCCATCTAACAACGCTCCTCCTTTGTCTCCAACTAGTTCTTCCAGCAGACTGTCCACCTTCTAATCCTAATATCTCGCTCGATACTAAATCAAATTACTTCGGGTTTGATCCTAAAACTTCATCTAAGAAAGACAAACCTATCTATACAGCTTATATGGTATGAAATACAATATAAATACATTGAGGATGAAGAATAGCTAAGGAGAGGGAGAATACCTTTGTCTGAGAGGGGGGCCTCAATCACATGGTTATAGCATCTTCGATAAGACCCAATGAACCTTTAGATGAAGCCTATTGCCTTGGTGAAATGTCTAGACCCAAGTTCGACCAGGTCTGATTTCAGATGTTGATCAAAGTATGGTATGAAGGCTCTCTGTGATGAGGCTTTGATGAGGGAGCTTCTTCTTTCAGTGTGGGGATGGTGTCGGTGCAATTAATTTGAATTTGGTGCACTGTGGAGCTGTAGTGAAAAGTGTCCTAATTTTGGTTGAAATTTCAGTGTAGAAATTGGCTCTGGACAGTGAGGATGAGTGCCTGAAGGCAGTGAGATTATACTCAGGAAGGTTTGAGGAAGCTTTGGTGAGGTTTTAGCAAGGTTTCCTTAAGAAATTTTTAGCAGCCTCTTTGGCCGTGGAGAGCTCTATTTATGGTCATGGCTGCCTGGTGGAGCTCAGGGCTTGTCTATGGGTGGAATTGTCTGCTTAGGTGGAGTGCTAAAGAGCTGTAATGGCCAATCAGAGTTGGATAAGTTGGGGGGTGAGTTTGAGTTTAAATTGGGAGGAGATGGCTCTCAGTTTGGGATCCTCCGGCAATTAAGTCAGTCGGCCAAGCTAGGGGAGGTGGCCAGTGGTCAGGTGGGCAGGTCATCATGGTGATGAACTTAAGTGGCTAAGTATTTATTGTAAATCTCCTTAGGTTTTACCCATTTAAAGAAGGGGATCCCCTAATTTGGGGGACCCTTGGTCCATGGCTCCACTAGAGTGGGCTAGGTGGATCTAGCTCAGTCCCTAGGGTCAACTTGGTGGCTGTGGAAGGTTTGGTTTAATCAATTTGGCTAGGTTTGGTCAACTTGGCTCATGGGTTCAATTTTGGGTCATATGGTTTCAAGTTAGACTAGGTTGGGTTCAAGCTTAATTTAGGCCTAATTTATTGAGTAATAATGTGTGTATGATTCTCATGAAGCATTTAGAAAAGGATTAGAATGGCTTTGAGTTGATTTGGGAGGTGTATTTGGGGAAATTTAGGCATTTTGTCAATTTTGGGACATTTAGGTTAGGCTAGATTTGGGTCATGGCTCAATTAATGATTCAAAATGGTCTATTGGGATGCAATAAAGAGTTCTTGACATGAATTGGGTGGAGATTTTATGGTTAAGGCATTCAATTTGATGGATTTTGGACATGTGATCAATTTGGGGTAAATTTGGGATTTTTGGATTTGGTTGGACTTGGGTGAGGTTTGGGCTCAAATTGGGGGCAATTGATGGTTAAATTTTGTTTATGGGAATGTCATGAAGACTTTAGAATCCAACATTAAGGGGAATTAATTGCCAAATTTGGGGGAATTGGGCCATATGGTCAAAATTGGGGCTTTTTGGTTTGGGTTGAAATTGAGTTCAAATGTGGGTCAAATTGGGTTTGTATTTGGTTTGGGTTGGCATTAGGGATGTTGAATTAAATTTTAGATTTGGAATTGAGGAGAATTGAAGTCAAGTTGGTAGACATTGGGGGTAATTTGGGCATTTTGGGCCTTAAGGGGCAATTTGGGGCTTTTAATTAAATTAGGAAAATTTGGTCACATTGGGTCAAATAAAATGGTTTAAATTGAAATTAGGAATATTTGGAGGGTTTTGAGAATTTTTGAGAATTTTTGGAATATTTAGGCTAGTGGGGGTATTTTGGTAATTTGGGCTTCTTTTGGGAATTTTAGTAAATTTGAGGTTCTATAAGTATTTTGGGTGGTGAGGAATGTTTTAGGATTATTTTTGAGAGATTTTGGTAATTTTGGTTGATTTTGGGAATTTAGGGCAAAATTAGGGTTTTATGGGTAATTTGGTAATTTGTTGGAGTTTAGGAGCAAAGGGGTCAAAAGTTAGGATTATTTGTAAAATTGGGGTTGAGTGAGATTAATAACCCATTTGAGTCATGGACCAAGGGAATTCCCCATTTGGATCCTTCATATGCTGGTACTAACCAAACCCTAGCCTGGGGCTAAAAACTTGGGGAAACTGCCTACATGAGTTTCCAAAAGAGTAGGGGATCAAGTGTAAGGAAGCTTGGTTTAGGGTTGTGAGGTAGTGTGTGAGAGTGCAATGTGCAAGTGTGTGTGTGAGCCTCACCCAGACTAACTAGGGTAAGTCCTAAGGCTTGACCATCCCGTAGGGAACTTCTCTTGAGCTTCCTAATGCTAGGTCTCATCCTCTTAAGCATCTAAAGGTTGGACATTAAGCATTTGAAAACTTAATGTGTAGCAAAGAGGTGTTTTGAATTTCTATGGGGTAAGGGTTCCATTGCTAGTCCTTTAAGATAGTCACTGGGAAAGTCCTATGGCTAAAACCTAGGCTATTCTAAAGAGAGACTAGACCTCAACAAAAGTAAGGTCAACATGCCCCTGTGCCAAACCAGTGTTCCCTTGCCAATCAAGCCTAATGGTGCTCAAAACTATTATGAAGCTGTCAACAATGATTTATGTATACATGCCTCTTCAGTAATATATGAAATTTGAGTATGTGTGTCGATCCCATGAGGATACAAGTAAATTTTTTAATTGTCAAACTTCTAATTTACTAAACTCTAAGTTTAGTTTAAAGTGTTTTAAGTTACAGAAGTTGAAAGGTTTTGAAAATCCTAATTAGAGAAAAAATAAGTTTTGGAGTTTTTTCAGAGTTGATAAAAATCATACTCCTATGACTTAGAAAATGTTAATCCTTGAATTTTTCTTCTGAGATCCTAATGTTATTGTTGACAACTAGGTACTACTTCTCCTCTATTGTGGCCATAAGAAGAGTTTGAAACTCATATTACAATTAAGGGGCTTAACCATGCAAAATTTTCTAAGAATCCTTTTGTCTCTTATCTTAGTTGGATATCCTACTAGCAATATGTATATTTCGTTTGGTGATTGTGTTAACCTACTTATTATTCTAGTTAATCAGTAGATGTCCTAGATCACAAGTTCTCTTAACTATCTAATATTCCACCTTAAAAGTAAATTAAGATAAGAAGATTAACTAATCAACATAAATCAAATAACATATCAAAAAATTGTCAAGGAAAACTATTGAATAAAACATACAATTCATTCATATATCCTAATCATAGAAGTATGAAAATATTTAGCTAATATGCATGATAACAGAAAATACTAGAGGCTTTATTGAATAAAAGAAATCTAACATATAAACAAGTACAAAAACTCAAATTAGAAATTCTTTGCTTTTATGTACGTCTCAATCCTCCTCTTATAATGCAAGCATTCCACGTCGATCTCTCTCATACAAACACTCAAATTTATCACCATCTCCAACTCTCTAACTCTTAAAAGGAAAGCCCTTGAAGCTTTCTCCTAAAGAACCTTAATGAGGAAATCATAGGGAACAACACAAGACTCTCCAAAGATAAGTAGAAGCAACCTCCAATCACGCGAGAGCATCACTTGATGTTTAAAACCTCTCCTTATACTATCATGAAAACCTTCCAATTCAAGTTTCTTGTATAGTTTGGAGCCCCCACTCAATTAACTAGCATAGCTTTGCTGCCCGTTCTGCATGGCCAACATAGTTGCGCTTAATATTAAAATAGGGTTGCCTCCAGTTTTGAATGGTCAGTGTGGTTGTTCATAACCCTGGCATAGGGTTGCTGGTCTGGTTCTCTTATAGACTAGTTCAATAGAATTGGGGAGCCACTCAGATTTACATCCTTTAGCTGATTGAAGCTTGCTCCACATTTGCAAAACACAATAAGAACACCTTCCATATGTGTAAAGCAATAACAATAATGAACTAAAACAAGTAAATAATAAAGAAAATATCATATTTTTTGCTTCACAACCATTCCCCCAAATGTATATATTACTTTCCCTCATGTATTCTCATAGCTACACTTAGACTTATTTGGAATGAATTAATAACTCTCATCTAATAAATTACTTATTATTTAATAAGATCATATAGTTATCAATGAAGTTTTATGAATGCGCTCTTATAATTGGATTCACATTAATCTCAAATAACATAACCTTTCTTCAGTTTACTTTTTATAAGCTTAAATTGTTGTCAAAATATTTTATCAAGTTTTACTATAATATATTCATTAATCAAAGGTGCATTCAAGCCAACTAACTATTAACCAAAAAACCAAAATTCCCTTTAATTATTTCTTGGATATAATATTTATGAAATTCATTAGGAAAGCTTTTAAGTCTCGGTGATTAGGAGAAGAATTAAGCACCATTTTTTTTGCTTAATCTTAAGCTTATTTTTAATAAGAATATATATATATATATATGTGTGTGTGTGTGTGTGTGTGTGTGTGTGTGTGTGTGTGTGTGTGTGTGTGTGTGTGTGTGTCCTTTATGATTAAGCATTCTTGAAAAAAAAACTTCTTTTTTCCTTCTTCATTTTATTGAAACTTATTATATTTAATTAAACAACAATCTTAATACTTTGGAATGTATAATCTCCTCTAATTGATAATTATTTATTACTTCTTAATGTGGATTCAGAGATCTTGTACTTACATTCAAAAATTCAGTTTCAATTAGATTATTTGAGCTAAATATTTAAGGGCATAAAGATCTCTAATTAATTACTTATTTTTGTAGTCACTCCTTTTTTAAATGTTCAAATACTTTTATGCTAGTAGCAGAAGTAAACAAAGTGAAGTGTTAATTATTATTAAATCAAATTAAAATACAACATTTTGATGAATATTTACATTACTTTTAATATTATTATATAATTTCATCAAATTACAAGAAATCCTCTTTTGAGTTACTATTGCAGTATATAGTCTAAAGTTTAGGTATGTAAATCACTTTAAGGCTAGTACACAAGCATAACCTCACCTCAAACTTGTTTCCTATCCTATTCTTACCAAATGAAGGATTAAAAAAAATAAGAGCTATCATGCGAGAGTAACTAATTTAACACAACTCGAATAGACCATATCACTTGAAAAAGAAAAGATAACAAGTCTAAACATCAACATCAACATCAATAAGATATCACACGAATATACATAAATATAGCATAGCAATACACATATCAATCTCCAAATATTGAAAATCAAATGAAGCTTCATAGAGTGCATAATATAACATCAAAAATGCATAGCAATCTGCCCACATTGTAATGTAACATGAAAATTTATAACAACCTGCACATGTCAGCTAAGTCCACAAAGAATAGAAACTTAACCAGAGTCTAGAAAATAAAATTAACAAAAAATGAGAAAAAAAAATCAACATTCTAAAATCACAACAGCTCATGCTTCATTTCCACCATCATCATCCTCCTCATTTTCCTCCATTGCCTTGACTGCTTCATTGTAGAGCTCAAATGGTGGAGGTATTAGATACTATATAACATCTGACCTTGTGTTCCTCTACTCTCTACAATATAGCTTCTACTAACCCTCAAAGTACCAGTTATATGTAGTCATGTTGGCATTGTTGTCGGGCCACATAGAAATGTGATTTCTCGTGTAAGTCATACATCTTATACTACATAATGGTTGTGTTCTGAGAAAGGGTCTCGAGGCACTCAGAGAGGACAATGATTAACTGAAGGGGCCTCAAACAGGACTGGGTCGGTCAGAAGGTTCTCTCTCATATCTCATTGTTAGACCCTTTCCCAAAAGAGGAGATGAAATCCTTGGTCATGGGCATTATCGAATGCAACAGCTCATCCCACTTCTCACCTATAACTCCAACTTTTGGACACAGAGTAGTCACAAGGCTAGGATGATGTAATGTTATAGTGGTATGGTAGCTAATAACATGGTGAATGGAAACATTGATAATCGATGCCACATTAATGGTTCTTGTTCTCTGAATGAAATAACATAGGATTGTCTGGTTTTTTATAACTTCATTGTTGTTGGTGGAGGGCATGAATCTAGTATAAATAAAGTAATGCATAATAAAAACTAAAAATGACTCGACCTACACGAAAACATGTCAACACTAAAAGCTATCTACAAGTAACATGTCTGAGCTATGTCTGACGAGAGGAGCGTATAACAACACATATGAAAAAAGGTGTTAATACATAATATTGCATTGCTACTCCCTTTTATTAAACCTGTGTGTGTGCATGTTTAGGTATGGCTCCTTGTAAAGACCATCCTAATATACTATCATGCATATCAAAATCAATGAACACGCAATCACACAAAGAAGCACAAAAGGTGATGCCCAGATATGACAACCAAATTAGCAGAGAACTATAGCCAGTACATCGAAAAAAGACTAGCTAGCATCCTAATGGTAGCCTAACACGCCATCTAACGAGAAGTATCCTAATTAAGGTCAAAATGCAGGGTAGACTCCTACTACATATGGCTTTGACGAGTTTGCCACACCGGCTCTGTCCTAAAGATATAATGGATCTATAACACGTCACAAGCAAGGGGGTAACATTTTAAAAAAGGTGGCCTCACGTATGGCTTAAGATATATAATTATAAAATATGTGGATAATACTTATAATAACAAAAATATCTATTTTTTATATTTTAAAATAGCAGACTACTGATGGTGGATCCGGAGCAATAAAGTGACACTTTAGAGTCTTCGGACCCTTAGTACAGTCGTACTCAGGCTTTAAAAACCAAACTGAACCAGCGATTCAACCAGTTTGACCGTGAACTGGCCGGTGGTCCGGTTATGAAAAGAAAAAAAATTTTTATGCACTGAACTGACCTAAAACCATCGTTAAACCGTTTAACCAGTGAATCACACCTGTTCGACCTTCGCGTTCGCTGCGCAGCTAGTTAGCCCAAATAATATTTATTGTTTATTAAATATATATATATATATATATATATATATATATATATATATATATTTTTCTTCTTAGTTATAGCTCCCACGCGCCACCCTACAATTAAAAAAAGGAAACCATTGTCTTGAATTCCTAATCAAGCTTAAATATGCTGCAAGGTTATTTTTATTAATAACAGGACTTATATATATAGAGTGGAACAAGACTTGGGAAGAGAGAACAAAAATGGGCTTATATATATATATATATATATATATATATATATATATATAAAGAGAGAGAGAGAGAGAGGGATAGGTTATTATTAAATTCTTTTTTTTGGAAGGTAATGAGCTGCCTTATAGAAGAGTCATTTTTTGGTGAATAGAAAGACTAATTTTATTTATTTTTTATATTTACATGATTATATCACTATTATATTAATTATATTATATTTAATTAATTATTATTTTTATTAATTATTACATCATCTGGTTCCACCTCGGTCAAACCAATGAACCTTGAATGTTTCATTCTTCTTGTTCAATGTCTGGTCCGATTTTCAAAGCCTTGGTTATTAGGGTGCTAATTTGGCCGTACTATGGTGATATTGTGGCATTGAAGTGATGTTATTGGATATATTTTGTTGTTTTTTTGTTGTTGCTATTGTTGTGTTGGTTTACAATTAGTATTGGTGTTATTTTTTGTTGCATTCATGTTTAGGTACTGAAGTGGTGTTATTATGAACATATTTGACTTTAACAAATTATTTATTTGTATTGCCTTCTTTTATAGGTTTTTGAATCTAAGGATGTTCAATTGTAGGTGTCAACCAACCATATGTGGTAAGATCGGTTCTTAATTTGGTCAAGCATACCCTATATGAGGAAACAGTAAACACCCTGAAATATTTAAATGCATTTCAAATTTTCAATTTGCCTCTATATCTGCAAGATAATGTCTTAACACTGCACATCTTGAATTATTTGAATGTTGAACAAAGGGTATTCAGGATGGGCAGGAAGGAATTAAGTTCGAACTCCAACTAAGTTGTCGTACTGATAGACATGCTTAGTAGAGGAAAACCAGTCCACTGGGATAAAGCTCCCTCATGTGGTGTATCTTCTATGCAAATAAAAAAATGACTTAGTTAAGATTTCATCAGAGAGTATTCAATGCCCTTTGATGAACTGTATATAAAGTTTTTGTTGATAAACTTATTATTTTCTTTGAGCAAATTTAGTGTGCGCAAAGAGCTTGTGCTCAAAGAGCTTTACACTTTTTTTAAGAATGTACATTTATTTTCTTTATTTAATTGGTTTGCTACTATTTGTGAGTTTCTTATTGACCAATTAAATGTCGATGTCACAAATTAAGGCAAAATAATTCATTAGGATGTATTAATGGATTTGTGTTTCTAACCACAGTTAGCATGATTTTTATATCATTTTAAATTTTTTTTCTTAATCAAAACAGGTTATGATTTAATTTTTATATATCTCTGGTTTTATGAGCGTATGTCTCTAGTTACTCTTGCTACACCCGATGCCATGCCTGACATATTTAGGTGTCCAATAAATGTGAGCTGGAGCCCATCCTCGATACATCAAACTTTTAAGCAACTCAACCCCGAGCAGCTGTTTCTTTCATATGATAATTTTTTTTCTTTTGAAAAATTCATTTCATGTTTGATTGCAATGATGGATCATCGTAAGTTTACAATTCTTTTTGGGATTTGAAAGATGAATAACATGTCCTACTCGTTCCTTTACTTGAAGAACAACCCAGTCCAATTAAAACATCTCGATCCATCACCCATTAAACTTATTCCACAACACAATCACCAATTTCATTTGGTACGGACCCTTTTGTTGTAGGCAACAACACCTCACAACCAAAGTGTACAATTGTCATCACATGTTTTGGAGAAATTATTCAATTAGTAAGAATTGAAGTGAAAAGTCTTTTTGAATTTCAAGAATCAATTAATAACAAAACATCTGATTTACATAATAAAGTAACAGAGCTTTAGAGTGTAATTAATAAATTGAAAAAATAGAATAATGGTATTGGAGGCGAGCATAGTGAAGAAAAAAATAAATCAATCATCCTATGATAGTATAATCCAGAGGGTTAAAGACCTGACAAAGCACAAGGAAAAGAAAATTGGGTACCCCCTCTATTGCATTTAAGTTAAGAGGAGGAAACAAAAATTATAGATGTTCAAACGGAAGTTCAAATATTAACTAATGCCGATACTCTAGCTGTTAGAAGTGAGAGGTTCTTGCAAATATCGAACAATTAGAGCAACAAAAAATAAAAGATGTCGTGGAATCCCATAAGCCTGTGTATTACAATCACTGATGACGAGGGAGATGTCGAAGAGAATATGAAAGATATTGTTTATGCAGATGATTATATGACAAAAGAATTTTATGAAAAAATAACTACAAGTAATGTGTATCATAACATTTAGGTTGACATTAAAGATGATTAGTTTTTTTGTTATATAGCCTCGTTCGACTGAGAAAATTGTAGATTTTCCTAGGAGAACAGAAAATCCACTTGAAATGCAATAAGTAGTTGATCAGTGTTATAGGAGATACAATGATAAGTCAATTTATGTTCACATTTTTTGGTTATTTCAGTCAATACTCTTATATCTAACATAAGTTATGTGTTGATGCTGTAAGAATAATGTTATGATTGTTGCTGAATACATATTGATTAGCCATTTTGGTATTAATGATGCAAATGAACATGTTAATGTTTGTGCAATTTTAATAGTGAAAATGAAGATTAAATCACTAATATTGTACAGTCCGTTTCGTTATGTATCGCCACTATAATGAGTAATTATTCAAGTTCAACTATATCTTGTAAAGTTAATATACGACTAACCACAATAACACCACAACAACATAAAAAATCACTACAGTATGAACAAAATACAATCTCAATCTCACCACAACACCACTCAAATAACACAAAAATTACTACAATACCACCAAAATTATAGGACAATATCAACACAAAATTATTTTAATACCATCATATAATCATCACAATACCTTCATAATAACACCAGAAAAACACCTCAAAACTACCACAATATGAACAAAATACAACCTCAATCCAACTCAATATAACCAAAATGTCACTCTAATAACACCATAAACTACTATAATACCACCAAAAGTATAGGACAATACTACCAAAAAATCATCTTAATAGCACCACTAAATTACCACAATACCTCCACAATAACACCACCTAAACACAAAAAAATAACAATATATAAACAAAATACAACCTCAATGTCACCTCAATACAATCACAACACCACCATAATAACACCGCAATACAACGACAATACCACTCCAATAACATCACAATACCACCACAATTAATCCACAAAGTCATCACAATATAAACAAAATATAACCTCAATCCCACATCAATACAACCACAATACAACTACAATAACACTGCAAATTACTACAATACTACCATAAAAATATAACAATATCATCACAAAATCACTTTAATACCACCACAAAATCACTACAATACCACAATAATTACACTGCAATCCCACCGCAAAACCATCACAATATAAACAAAAAACAACCTCAATGCAACCACAATACCACTTCAATAACATCACAAATTATTACAATACCATCAGAATAATAGATCAATACCACCACAATAAATAAGATCACAATACCACCTCAAAATCACCACAATAAAAAAATAAAATATCAGCAAATATCACAAAAAAACATCAGAGCCAGAATAACTCTATAATAATAGAACAAAATCATCACAAAAATATCAGAAAACTAACATGATACGATTGATTATGAGTACAAATGAAATTAAATAAATATAAATTAATGTCAATATTTGAAACACAGCTAAATTCACATAAATTTCAAATTTGTCACAATTATTTTCAATTTCCATCATCAATATTTCTCACTTGACATGCTGTTCACAAATAACACATGATTATCATTTTAATCGTAACCGAGAGAACTACAAGAAAACCTTCTGCCTTCAAACAAAACCCTAGCTTAAAAGGAATGAATGAAACAATAAGGGTTCTAGTTGATTCTGATCTTACATTTCACTGTAACTGCATATGCTTAGCTCAGAAGCAATGCAGGGAAGCATTATGAAGTTCGGTTATCTGTTGTCTAATTGCTGAGTAATACTGAGAACATCATGTAGCACTGTTTTAAGAAAATGATCAAACCGCCCATATTTGTTAAAAACCGTTTGTTAAAACCTGCTACGTCACAACCCAAACTCTTTCAATCATCAATCAACATGATGTTTAGAGCTTCTACTTCATTTTACCTGAGGGTTTTTCAATGGCTACAATAAAATGAAAGTGATATCGAAATACATCCATTTGAATCAACCGTAAATTCCTTTGAATCTCTAAAAAACATCCTATATCCCAAACCTTCTATATATCTGAATTACAAAAGCAAACTTTTTTGGTCTTCTGTAACAGGAAATGCTATTTCTAAATTGATTAATATAGGAAATCATTTTAAAATTAACAAAAGATCCAGTAAAGCAACAGGAGAAGAGTCCTAATCAATATTTCCGAAGTGGTGAGTCAATCTAAAAATCTACAGAAACTAATCTACCCAAATTATAGGAGGAAAGACTAGATATAGTTAATTAATCCCACCACAAAAAAAGAGAAACAGATTTATGGATTCAATACTAAAGACCCATTAGCCAATCGACTTGATTCCAGATACCATCAATCAATAATAAGAGAGGGTAAAAATTAAGAGAAGTAGCAAGCAAAAAAAAAAAAAAAAGCTTAAAAACGAGACCTTCTCGGCTTCGCTGATCAGAGGGAAATGATCGAAGTTCTTTCCTGATTCTGGATCGAAGAGCACGCAGATGCTCGGCGACAGACGATTGGTACCGCACCGGCCGTGGACATTGCGGCGGGAGGGTTGAGAGAGCGAGAGAGGATGGAACAGCAGTAAGAGATCGGTGGCTGCGATCGGGCAAGAGAAGGGAGGAGACGAACAACAGGGGCACGGGAGGAAAGAACCGTCGAACGCGCATCTAGGACGCCGGCCGCGGGGTCGATCCCGCGGCCCGCTTTCACCCAAATTATCGGAAGCTTTTCCTCGAAGCTGCGAACCAAACGTCCGAGCTTCGGACGAAGCCGCCGCGACCCTCCCGCGCCGCGGCAAAAAGTTGGAACCAATCGGACCCTAAATCAAATTTTGAACAGTGCACCGAATTTTAAGTAATATACCGTATTCTTTACTAATTTTTGGGTTGCTTCTGGTCGGGTCTTTGCCCAAAATACATTTTTTTATATTTTTTTAAATTTTCAGCTTACGGGTGATCAAATATAACTGGAGTTCCGGATGCTTAACTACGTGCGATGGACAAGCTTAGGGCTACTGTGGCCCAAATCGCCGTTACTACGGACGAGCGGCTACCGGAGCTTCCGCTACTCTGCAAATGTCTCCTTCCGTTCCTCTCTTTAGCGTCGTGCTTCTACAGCGTCTGTCTCCGCCTCCGCCGCGGTTTCTATTTCTCCGCCTTCCTGCCCCGTTGCAGGCAAAACCATTATCTTCTGTTTTATCTCCTCCCTTCACCATCTCTATTGGTCTATGCGTATCAATCTTTTATCCTCTTTAGGTTGCCGGTTCCAGTGATTAGTGTGGGAAATTTGACATGGGGAGGAAACGGGAAGACGCCCATGACAGAGTTCATCGCTAGATACATGGATGATTTGGGGATACCTCCGCTAATACTTTCAAGGGTATGTGAGCATTGTTTTCGGTCATTTGAAGCATGTGCTCGCCACGTGATTTGAGTTTGGTTTACTGGGATGGTGGTTTTAACGGAATCAATTGTTTCTATTTTATTTCCAATATCCACATATCGCTAACAGTGATTGTTCCCAGTATTACTGTTAGACGCGGGCGGAGTAATCATTTGAATGGTTTTGCTAATTGCTTGTGAATTTATTGTCACTCTTTCATGGTGGAAAAGGAGTCAAAATAATGTTTTGAGCTGTCTTGATAAAGCTAGGGCTATGCTGGTGGGGATGAAGCTAAAATGCTTCAAAGGCACCTTTCACAGACATCTGCAAAGATTGGTGTTGGCGCAAACAGGAGAGCTGCAGCGGCTGAAATGTTTGAAAGATATGGTTGCATGGACTCGGGCAGCTCGCTATACTTTGAGACTCTTCTATCCCCGTTTAAGTTAAGGCCTCATTTGAGAACTAAAACGATAGGCATTGTTATTCTGGATGATGGAATGCAGGTATTAGACTTTGTTTATCTATTCTTTCACAGTTGTCTTTATGTTAATATTTCACCAGTTTCTTTCTAATTCAATAACTTATCAAATTTATATGTTGAACTGTTTGCATTCTTGATTTGTATTAGTTAATATCATTCTATGGTATCGATTTTGTTACAATTGTACACTATAGACACCAACAATAATATTTAAGAAAGAGGAGACTAAGGGCCTGTTTGGTTGGAATTTTTTGGGTGCGGCGCGGCAACATACCGCAAAATTTATTTCACGGCATTGTTTGGGGCTCGGTTTTGCGGCGACAGACCGTGAAGTTAGGTAGAAAGCGGGTCACACGATAAACCCCGCGGCTCCAACTTTCTCATCGGTTTTACACACAATTACCCTTGCCCTGCCCTCGGTCTTTTGCACACCCGAACTCCTCCTCCTCTTCCGCCCTAGCAGTTCCCGCGAGCCGCTTGCGCCTTTCTCGACCAAGCACGATTCTTCGAAGGTAAAAACGTAAAACCCCTCTTCTTCCTCGCTTTTTTTTTTTTATGAATCTCTCTTATCCTTTACTTCTAATCCGGTTAAATCGTTACAAGGGGGAGACATTTCTCTCTTCTCCCCTGCACGAATCTGTCTTCTCCCCTGTAATATTTTCTCTCTTTTTATCCAGTGATTCTCTATCATGGTTTTTGGAACATGACATTATTTTCTTGGTGGCAGAACACATGAATTTTATAAAGCCATACATTACTTCAACCAAGCAGCGTATTTTGGTGATGGAACACATGACTTTTTATCATGGTTTTGATTTATTCTTTATCTCTTTGCTGCCATTAAGATAATAGATGCCATCTATATATTGTCGGCTTTTGCGAACATATTTCAAATATATAAATAAATATACACATTTATTTACAGTGTCTTAAGGAAATAAGCAAACAATTATTCATACCTCTAAGTGCATAAGACTCTTTGAGAAGGTCTTTGGGAAGATCTTTTTCTTTTAGATAAATTTTTTTATTTCATTTTCAATTGACCTACCACTCACAAAAGCAAGTAAAACTATGCAAAAGAACTCTTGGTCTTTTCTCATCTTTGGAAGAGGTTACATATACATGCTCATGTTGTCTTTCATATAATTTGTGAGACATGATAATCCTGTACTCCAATGCCCAAAGTAGTAAGATTTTTTTTTAGAGAAATTTGCATACATATCACAAAATTCCTATGCATTTATATATTTAACAAGTGAAGACTGAAAAATAATGAGGTGTCATATAAGAATCAAGGTGAATGTCTCAAATTTTCCAGTTTTGCATCAAATACTTTGATATGAGCTCATGTGGGTTCAATTTGATTCATCTTTGGCATTGCACAGTCTCATCTACACGTTCAGTTCAACTATTAGTTGTTTGTTTTCTCTCTATTTTGTGGGGGCATTTACATACATACACCACATAATTCAGTTCCTGGATCATTGCTACATAATTTGCCCGATTATAGGATTAGAAGGATTGCTACATAATTCAGTTCCTGGATTATTGCTACATATATCATTGCTTGCAAGGGTTATCTGTTTATTTGACTCTCTTTTAATGTGAGGAACAACACGTTACATTTTTATGCAACAAATCATATATGAATTGATTTAACTGGTTGCGATATAACATTTTAGTTGCTATATGCAATAATTTATATGCAATGAATCATATGGAATTTTGGTTTGAAGTGAGAATATATAGCAAGTTAATATGAAGTAATTTTGTTCAACAGTTTCATCTGTCGGATGGGTTAACCCATGTACCATACTATGACATTTTATTGGGAAATGTACATATGTAACACAATTTTTATGTATTTATGATAATAACATTTTGATGTCACAAGTAGTTGCATAGAAATTAATATTTGATGTATCATTATAGATTGGAGTGCTATGCATGTGAATATGAAAGTTTTAGTTGATGTGTCATCATAGAATTGTTTGGTATGTATGTATAGCCCCTTGTATTTCT
This sequence comes from Papilionanthe hookeriana x Papilionanthe teres, assembly GCA_022702705.1. Taxonomy (NCBI): domain Eukaryota; kingdom Viridiplantae; phylum Streptophyta; class Magnoliopsida; order Asparagales; family Orchidaceae; genus Papilionanthe; species Papilionanthe hookeriana x Papilionanthe teres. The sequence goes on from CM040432.1 coordinate 104,327,575, forward strand.
CATGGGAAGCATGTAAAAATTTTAACAAATGTAGATGACTGCCTTAACTTTTTTAATTACTATATCACATACATCGACCGCTCGCCCTGTTACACATCATCTCAAATTGGGGATAAATGGATGAGAGAAATGCTTATAGGATACCCAACGAGATTTAAAAACATGTTACACATTTCGTAGGATGTTTTCAATGATCTTCTAACAGAACTAACATCTCATGGACTCCACGGGTCATCTAGGACAACTGATCGTGAGGTGATGGACATCACACTCTACATATTATCACAGAACGTGTCAGTGCGCGGGGCGATGAAACGCTTCCAGCACTCGTCGGAGACAATAAGCAGGTATTTTTCAGTAGGGTTGAGTGCTCTTGTGAGCCTATTACAAGACATCATACAACTCACAGATCCAACTTTTGCACAAACGTCAAAGGAGATTCGGCATGATGCTCGTTACATGCCATTTTTCAAGGCACATATTGATACTTGCATAATATATTATTCTATATGAATTTAGTAATAAAATGATTGCAGTTCTTTGTTTAGGATTGCTTCAGCGCAATTGATGGAACACACGTTGATGCAAAGATTACAGACAACAAGAAAATCGCATTTATCGGTCGTTCTGGAACGCCAACGCAAAATATCATGACAGTATGTGATTTCAACATGTGCTTCACACTTGTAATGTCTGGTTGGGAGGGTAGCACTCACGATAGTAGAATTTTTAAAAGTGAAACGAGGAATCCAGAGTACAACTTCCCTCACCCTCCGCAAGGTACGTTGCATACCAATATCACTCCAAATTTTTTTGGTATGCTTAACTGAAGGTTGATCATATTTCAAGAAAGCATTATTTGGTAGATGCTGGCTATCCATTGCAGCGATGGTATCTTAAACCCTACTCTGATACCAGGTATCATATACCAGATTTTGAAAGAGTCAGTAATGTTACAAGAAGCAGAAAAGAGACGTTCAACAAAAGACATTCATCATTACGAGGCGTCATTGATAGAACTTTTGAAGTTTGGAAGAAATGCGTCATATTTCGAGATATACCATCTTATCTGTTTCCGAAACAGGTGCACATAGTGTTAGCCATGATGACGCTTCAGAACTATATTAGGCGGCATCTAGCTCGAGGTGATGTTGATTTCCAGCGTGTCGAGGAGAATGAAGAGGAAGTGCTTATAGAAGCATTTGAATACCGTATTGGGCAATCTCTGTCACGGGAGGAGAACGACAATGCCATCATTTGCACAAAGGATGGTGATGGTGCAAATGAAATGACAGCCCTTCGAGAGCAGATAACCACCACATTAGTTGGAGAGTGATTGTATTTTTTTTCTGATTTGTTGTAAAGACATTATAATTTAAAACAATGTTTGTTTTGAAAAGAAGATTTTCATTTTATTGAGTGCTGTTGTTAGCATTAACTGCCCTTTCTGAATCATGTTAGTCTTCTGTATGGGTTAATGAACATTTTTTTTGATTAGCAAATATGCAACTAATTATGTTCTCTTGGCTTGCATTTGAGGAAAATATGAGCTTTAAGATGTCAGCTACCTCTCGACGAGTGCTATGTCATTGTGGACTGCAAACAACGCTTTTGACATTACGACAGACACACAGCTATGGCCGAAAGTTTTATAGCTGCTCACGGAACATTGTAAAGCAGTACAAATTTTTCTGGTGGGCGGATAGTTTGGCGGATTCTCAGGATGACGATAGTAGGGAGTGACGAGCTTTAGTTGAGGACGGGCTGACACATGAGCTTCAACGTATAGTAGGGAGTGACGAGCTTTAGTTGAGGACGGGCTGACACATGAGCTTCAACGTATCATTGTTAAAAATAATATTATTATTATGTTACTCGTCGTTGTAATAGTTTTAGAATTTTTTTTCACTCTACTGTTACTAGGTAGTGTTTGAGATGTCTTTATGTACATCTAGATTATTTTGGAATTCCAAAACTATATGGCTTGATGTCTTTATGTATAAAAACTATACTGTATTTGACTTGAGATGTCTTTATATATCTTTATTAATACAAGTAAAAGTATATGTTTATATGTTTACAAAATTTAAAATTTGATATGTTTATATATATATACATAAAATTTTTAAACATACATATATACATAAAGTGATTTTAAAAACATATATATTTACAAATTTACAAAATTATTTTTATAGTAAATCAATTAATCTTTTAAATTTCTCCTATAAATATATATAAACACAAAATATCATATTTTTAATTATTTTTTTAGGAATTTAAAAAAAATATATAAACACGTATATAAAACTTCAATTTAATTCATATGAATAATTAATAGATAATATTTTTAAAAGTTTTATGTATATTAAACCTTCATATACATAACTACATTAAATTTTTTTAACAGTTTTAACAAACAGGAGCAGTTTGGTCATTTTTACGTAAAAATCGCTCATACAGACTAAATGAGATGATCAAAGTGATTGCCTTCTTTCTAATTTGTTGTAAAGTTCGGCTATTCACGTATGTAATGTATCGTGTGAAAACAGTTACGAGACATTTTTTTTTGTAAAAATGACCAAACCGCTCCTGTTTGTTAAAATTATTAAAAAAATTTAATGTATTTATGTATATGGAGGTTTAATAGACATAAAATTTTTAAAAATATTATGTATTAATTATTCATATGAATTAAATTGAAGTTTTATATACGTGTTTATATATATTTTTTAAATTCCTATTAAAATATTTATAAGTATGATATTTTGTGTTTATATATATTTATAGAAGAAATTTAAAAGTTTAATTGATTTACTATAAAAATAATTTTGTAAATTTGTAAACATATATGTTTTTAAAATCTCTTTATGTATATATGTATGTTTAAAAATTTTATATATATACGTATAAACATATAAAATTTTAAATTTTGTAAACATATAAACATATATTTTTACTTGCATTAATATATATATATAAAGACAACTCAAGTCAAATACAATATAGTTTATATACATAAAGACATCTCAAACCATATAGTTTTGGAATTTGAAATAGTCGTACGTACATAAAGACATCTCAAGCACTAGCTAGTAGCAGTAGAGTGAAAAAAAAAATTTAAAACTCTTACAAAGACGAGTAACATAATAATAATGTATTTTTTAATAATGACACATTGTATGTCCCGTGTCAGCCCGTCCTCAGGTGAAGCTCGCTACTCCTTACCATCGTTCTTCTGAGAATGCGCCAAACTGTCCGCCCACTGGAAGAATCTGTACTGCTTCACAATGTTCCGTATGCAGATATAAAACTTTTGGTCATAGTTGTGTGCCTGTCGTGATGTCAAAAGCGTTGTTTGCAGTCCACAATGATATAGCACTCGTCGAGAGGTAGCTGAAATCCTAGAGTTCATATTTTTCTGAAATACAAGTCAAGAGAGAACATAATTAGTTGCATATTTGCTAATAAAAAAAGAAATGTTCATTAACCCATAGAGAAGACTAACATGATTCAGAAAGAGCAGTTAATGCTAATAACAGTACTCAACAAAATGAAAATCTTCTTTTCAAACAATCATTGTTTTAAATTATAATATTTTTACTATAAATCAGAAAGAAGACAATCACTCTCCAACTAATGTTGTGGTTATCTTCTCTCGAAGGGCTGCCATTTTATTTGCACTCTCTCCAAACTTTGTGCAAATTGTGGCATTTTCGTTCTCCTCCAGTGATAGAGATTGCCCAATGCGGTATTCAAATACTTCTATAGGCACTTCCTTTTCATTCTCCTCGACAAGCTGGAAATCAACACCACCTCGAGCTGGATGCCGCCTAATATAGTTATGAAGCGTCATCGTGGCTAACACTGTGTGCACCTATTTCGGAAACAGATAAGATGACATATCTCGAAGTATGACGCATTTCTTCTTCCAAACTCCAAAAGTTCTCTCAATAATGCATCGCAAGGATGAATGTCTTTTGTTGAACACCTCATTTTTGTTTATTGTAACATTACTGACTTTTTCAAAATCCAGTATACGATACCCAGTGTCGAGGTAGAGGTTTAAGATACCTCGCTATAATTGCTCACTCAACATCCACCAAATAATACTTTATCGAAATATGATTAACCTTCGACTAAGCATACAAAAAAATTTGGAGTGATATCGATACGCAACGTACTCACGGAGTGCGAGAAGTTGTTCTCCTGGATTCCTCGTCGCACTTTTAAAAATTATACTATCGTAAGCGCACGCTTCTTCAACTGCGCATTACAAATGTAAAACACATGTTGAAATCACATACTGCCATGATATTTTTCGTTGGAGTTCCAGAACGACCAATAAATGCAATTTTCTCGTTGTTTGGAATCCTTGCATCAACGTGCGTTCCATCAATTGCGCCGATGCAATCCTAAACAAAGAACTCCAATCATTTTATTATTGAATTCATATAAAAGGATATATTATGCAAGTATCAATATGTACCTTGACAAATAGCATGTAACAAGCATCGTGTTGAATCTCCTTTGGCGTTCATGCAAAAGTTGGATCTGTGGGTTGTATGATGTGTTGTGATAGGCTCACAAAAGCACTCACCCTACTGAAAAATACCTGCTTATTGTCTCCAACGAGTGCTGGAAGCGTTCCATAACCCCTCACACTGACTCGTTCTGTGATAATATATAGAGTGTGATGCTCAAAACCTCACGGTCTATTGTCCTAGATGACCCGTAGAGTCTATGAGATGTTAGTTCTGCTAGAAGGTCATTGAAAACATCCTGCGACATGTGGAATATATTTTTAAACCTCGTTGGGTGTCCTGTAAGCATTTCTCCTATCCATTTGTCTTTAATTTTAGATGATGTGTAACAGGACGGGTGGTCGATGTATGTGTTATAGTAATTAAAAAAGTTAAGGCAGCTATCTACATTTGTTAAAATTTTTACATGCTTCCCAGGAGAAATGCAAGGGGCTATACATACATACCAAACAATTCTATGATGACACATCAACTAAAACTTTCATATTTACATGCATAGCACTCCAACTTATGATGGCACATCAAATATTAATTTCTATGCAACTACTTGTGACATCAAAATACTGTTATCATAAATACATAAAAACTGTGTTACCTATGTACATTTCCCAATAAAATGTCATATTATGGTACATGGGTTAACCCGCCTGACAGATGAAATTGCATAACAAAATTACTTCAGATTAGCTTGTTATATATTCCCACTTCAAACCAAAAAATTCATATGATTCGTTGCATATGAATTGTTGCATATTGCAACTAAAATGCTATATCGCAACCAGTTAAACCAATTCATATATGATTTGTTGCATAAAAGTGTAACGGGTTGTTCCTCACATCAAAAGAAAGAGAGTCAAATAAACAGATAGCCCTTGCAAGCAATGATATATGTAGCAACCTTCTAATCCTATAATCGGGCAAATTAGGTAGCAATGATCCAGGAACTGAATTTTGTGGTGTATGTATGTAAATGCCCCACGAAATAGAGAAAAAACAAACAACTAATAGTTAAACTGAACGTGTAGATGAGACCGTGCAATGCCAAAGATGAATCAATTTGAACCCACATGAGCTCATATCAAAGTATTTGATGCAACACTGGAAACTTTGAGACATACACCTTGATTCTTATATGACATCTCATTGTTTTCAGCCTTCACATGTTAAATATATAAATGCATAGGAATTTTGTGATATGTATGCAAATTTCTCTAAAAAGAAGCCTTACTACTTGGGGCATTGGGGTACAGGATTATCATGTCTCACAAAATATATGAAAAGGCAACATGAGCATGTATATGTAACCTCTTCCAAAGATGAGAAAAGACCAAGAGTTCTTTTGCATAGTTTTACTAGCTTTGGTGAGTGGTAGGTCAATTGAAAATGAAATAAAGAAATTTATCTAAAAGAAAAAGACCTTCTCAATGACCTTCTCAAATAGCCTTATGCACTTAGAAGTCTGAATAATTGCTTGCTTATTTCTTTAAGACATTGTAAATATATGTGTATATTTATTTATATATTTGGAATATGTTTGCACAAGCCGACAATATATAGATGTCACCTATTATCTTAGTGGTAGCATGGAGATAAAAGTATAAATCAAAACTATGATAAAATTCATTTGTTCCACCACCAAAATACTAGTTGTGAAGTCGCTTGGTTAAGCCATATATGGCTTTATAAAATTCATGTGTTCTGCCACCAAGAAAATAATGTCATGTTCCAAAAATCATGATAGAGAATCACTGGATAAAAAGAGAAAAAATATTACAGGGGAGGAGAGATTTGTGCATGGGAGAAGACAGATTCGTGCAGGGGAGAAGAGAGAAATGTCTCCACCTTGTAACGATTTACTCGAATTCGAAGCAGAGGAGAAGAGAGATTCATCAAAACAAGTGAGGAAGAAGAGAGGCTTTACGCTTTTACGTCGAGCAATGCGCAGACGGCTCGCAAGAACTTTTAGGGCGAAAAAGGAGAAGAGGAGTTCAGGCGTGCAGAAGACCGAGGGCAGGGCAAGGGTAATTTTGTGTAAAAATGAAGTGAAACTTGGGACTGCGGGGTTTATCCCGCGGTTCTCTTTCTCCCTAACTTTGCGGTCTGTTGCCGCGAAGCCGAGCGCCAAACAGTGCCGCGAAATAAATTTCACGACACGTCGCCGCATCGCACCAAAAAAATCCCAACCAAACAGGCCCTGAGTGTACTCTTATTAACAGTGCAAAGCACTTGTTGTACTGCCGTGAAACCAATGTTTTCCTAAGCAAAATAATTGTTTTTTAAATGAGGTAATAAAAACTTACTTGGGTAATCGTGGATGTTCTCTCAATGTGTCATAACTTTGGTGATTGCTTTTTGATTGAAGTGCTTCTCAAGCCACTGAATCCCAAGATTCATTTTAGCTCTAGTGTTTACTTTTGATTCATCTATTTATTACAATGATTTATTTATAGGCTATTCTTGTCATCAAAGCAAAATAGATGGTGGTTTTCTACAAGTTTTTTTAAAAGAGGTAATAAATGCCAAACGACGTGCGAAGCTCATCTTTCATGTTATCAGGTCGTCTTGATTGAATTGATTTTACTTCTTGCATGCTATAGATAATCCTCAACGGTAGAGAGAAATCAAGTCCTAACTCAGTAGGAATATCCATCACAGGCACAAATAGAAGAAATAAGAAACAACAAGATTTGTTATGTGGAAACCCCAAAAGAGGAAAAACCTGGTTCTTCGCCTAATCTAAGTAGTATATTATATAATTAAAGTTACAAAGTTTTATTCTTTTTTGCAAGTAGAGAAGATAAAATTATAATACTCGTACATATTTCTATTGTTATGATTGGAGTTAACAGATGAAGACGTCAATTAGGTGATAGTAGTTAGGTAATAATAATTTGGAGGTATTAATCATATAACAATAACATATAAATAATGATCAAGTAATGACAGTTGTATAATAATTATTAGGCTACGGTAGTCTTTGGTGGTCTTTGATGATTGCTACTGGTTGTTGGCTTCAAGTTCTCTTTGTGAGTCCAGATTTAGCTCTTAGCTCACTCTTCTCCTCCTCCCTATGTGGAGGATTGGGATCCATTTTACCTTTTAAAGGGCATTTTGATAAATTTAACCAAAATCCTAAAGCACTCCATCGAGGCCTGTATTAATTCTTTGATCACACGTAGTTCTTTCAATATTTAAGTTTCTTGACAGACCCATAATTGAATGATCTTTAGAATTGTTGGATTCATATCATTGAGTAACTTAATTCAAATATAAGCATGCCAAAATCTATTTGACTTTCTAATTCATCCTTCAAAATTTTCAATTATATTTCAAGTGTTTTATTTAGGCACTTTGGATTTAGATTAAATAATTTTTAGTGTTGTTGGGTTATATTGTTAAGACGTTTAACAAATTTGTTGAAATTAGATCTCAGATGATCTTAAATTTGACTCTTGAAGTTTTTTATATAAAAATGCATTTAAATTCATACTTGATCATGTATATTTTTTTGGTGATACATAACTGCTAATGGTATGTGACATATATAACAAAGAATTTGCAGAGTTTAACGTGTGAAAAAAACCATCTTATCTTTAAACTATTGATTATTGTAAATTTCATTTTTGGCATTTGGGTGAAATCTGAGTTGTCTCATGGAAAAATGATTTAGTTATCAATGTCAATTGTGTGGAAGATAACCTTTCATCTGACATGGTTTGGCATCATGTTTATGGTGTGATGTGTCATCATTAGTAATGGTTCTATGTATGATGGTTTGAGCACTGTGAGCCACTAACCGCATTAATTTCACTTGTTTTCTATATCTACTATTTTTGTTTAGGAACTTTCTCTATTATTAAGAATTAATCAGTATCTCGTATTTTGAATTCCTTGCTTTGAAGGTGGATAACTTGAGTTTCTATTTTGTTTGGCTTGATGGTACCATATTTGAAATGCTTTAGGGTTATGAATGAATGATGTTCGATAAGATACTCATGACTTGGCTTGATTAGAACTCATTTTTAATTGTTTAATTAACTAATTTTGTAATCTTAAATGTTTTTATAAATACTCGGCTGTTAAATTTAAGTTTGAATGTTTTTATTAATACTTATTTGTCAAATAAACAAACTTGAACTTTTTATTACTTGATTCAATTATGCTTGTGAACAATATCATTTAAGACTAGTGAATAAGCTTGTTAAGAAGCCTTGTTATGGCTCTATATTAACTAAAAACCCAATTTAAAAATATAACTAAAAATACGATTTAATTTTAAGAAATTGATTAAAGTGTGATTTAAAATGAAGTTATTTTATTTATATTATTAACTAAAAAAATTAAAAACCAATTAAAACCAAGTAAAAAAATTAATTCTATATTTTAATGTGAAGCTTCGTATTAAGATAATTTAATGTTAGTTAAAAAAATAATGAAAAAACCAGCAAGGAAATCTATGCTTCTAGTCTTTCATGTTCGTTCATGCCCCCTTACATGCATTCAATCTCACATCAGAGGGAGATTTATCATAACTACTGTTCAAATGAAAAAATGGAGCTCAATTGCTTGCAAATTGTTCGACTTGGTTTGGATGGGCGGGATATTTATGCATTGTTGAAAATTTTTTAAAATTACAACTTTAATTTCTTAACTCAACAGAATTATCCTGGCTTATTAAGGTTCAATTGGTTTTCTAAATTAAAGTCACTGGTTATATATATGCTTAACAGGCACAGCTCGAAAAGGCAAAACGAGCTGCTTTTTTAAAGATTGGCAATCATAAAATGAATCAAGCTTGAAGAATAATGCATTTAAAGAATTGAGCTTAAACAGTAACCTATAAGCTCAAATTGTGTTTGAGCCGAGCTTGAACAATTTTTTAGTAAATTAGCTACAGCTTGAACAATTTTTTACTCGGCTTGCCTTGGTTAGATTACAGCCCTAGAATTCTGTATGCCTACTCAAATAATGGGCGACAGGTTGGATAATTTTAAGGAAGATTGATTATATGATAAACCAGAAGTCGCAATAATTGATAAAAGATTGTTTTTACTACATTTTGATGGAAGCGATCAACCCAGAGCAACTTCATATTAGTCTTGATGCATATATGTTTGAACTCCAAATTTTATTTGCTTTAAAGGATCTCTACTTCCTTCTATGTTGTAGATTAAAAAGGGTATGTGTAAAATCTTTCAAGTTTTTCAACACCATAATCTTACCCCAATTTTAAAACCTACACCATTTTAACACTGTCGTTGCCGGTCCCAATCCCAGATGTGAAAAGTGGAGGGTTGCGTTAGGTAGTTGACAGCCAGCGTAAAACTCGTCGGAAAAAAAAATCATGACTTGAATCATTTTGATCATTGTGTAAGTGTTAGGGCGTCCCCTGGAAGCGACGCGCTGTATGACCTGAATACAGTGGAAAGTGTGCAGGGCCGCTACATCGGCGCCTGCAGTGTAGTGTCAAGTAAACAAGGGTTCCGACATTATGGACGGATGCGGGTAAAGGAGTTAGTCTATGATACTAGTATTAGGATATGATCTTGGAATATAGATACTCTCAATGGTAAATTAATGTAATTGGTTGATATTATGATTCATAGAAATATAAATATCTTATGTATTCAAGAAACTAAATGGGTTGGAGAAAAAGCTAAGGAGATTGGCAACTTAGGTTTTAAACTATGGTATTCTGGTAAGAGTCGTACTAGAAATGGTGTAGGTGTAATTATAGATAAGACTTTGAAAAATAATGTTGTTAAAATTAATAGTGTTGGAGATATAATTATAGCATTTAAGATTATTATTGATACTAAGATTTTTAATTTTATAAGTGTTTATGCTCCTCAAGTTGGATTAGATATAGGCTCTAAAGATAAATTCTGGAATGATTTAGAAGACTTGATATACTTGATACCTCTCGAAGAAAAATTTTTATTGGAGGAGATTTAAATGGACATGTCGGTAGAGTGGTAGAAGATTTCGTAAATATTCAGAGTGCATTACTGATTATTGAGCGATTAATGAAGAAGGTAGTCATTTTAGATTTTGCTTTAGCTTTATGATTAGATTATTACTATTACTTTATTTAAGAAAAGAGATGAGCATCTTATTACTTATAAGAATAGATCTAATAAAACACAAATTGATTATTTTTTATGAGACGAGGAGATCGTCGAGATTGTAAGGATTGTAAGGTCGTTCCAAGTGAAGAATTAAGTACCCAACATCGATTATTAGTTCTAGATTTTAAGATGAAGAGTTGTAAAATAAAGAATGCTAGGATTTAACATCGTAGAATTAAATGAGGGTACCTAAAAGACACAAATAAAATTACCTTTACGAGTAAAATTCAAGATTTAAACATTTGGGATGTCCATGAAGACGCAAATGCTATGTGAGAAAAATTAACTAATACTATTAAACAAGTAACTAAAGATGTACTTGGAGAATCAAAATAAAAAGTTTCTATAAATTAAAATAGTTGGTGGTGGAATAATAATAATGTGCAAGAAAAGATAAAACATAACAAGCTATGTTATAAAAATTTGTTTAAATATAAAGGAGTAGAGAACTGAGAAAAATATAAAACGACCCGCAGGGAGTCTAAAAGAATAATCTGTGACACTAAAAATTCTGCTTTTAGTGATCTTTATAACATGTTAGATACTAAGGATGGTGAAAAATATATGTATAAACTAGCTATACAAAGAGAAAAGAAAATTAAAGCTTTAACTTAAGTAAAGTGTATTAAATATGAAAATCAAAAAGTGTTTTTTTTAGAAAAAGATATTCAACATAGGTGGGTGAGTTATTTTGATAAATTTTTTAATGAAGATGCTGAAAATACGATCGACCTTAGTGATCTTAATATCGTTAATAATAATAAAACTTTTCATTTTTACCGTCGCATTAGTAGAAAAGAAGTTGAGGGGGCTTTAAAGAAAACCAAGGGTGGAAAGTCTGTAGGACTTGATGATATCCCAATTGAAGTGTGGAAATGTTTAGGTGATTTGGGAGTTTCTTGCTTACTAAACTTTTTAATATTATTTTAAAAACTAAAAAGATGCCTGAGGAGTGGAGGAAGAGTATTTTGGTCCCCATTTTTAAAAATAAAGGAGATGCACAAGAGTGTGCAAATTATAGAGGAATTAAATTGATGTGTCATACTTTAAAATTATGGGAGAGGGTAATTGAACATAGGTTAAGACGTATTACCAAGGTTTCTCATAATCAATTTGGATTTATCGTCGAGCGAGTCTACTATGGAAGCTATATATCCGTTGAGAGGTTTGATGGAGAAGTACAGAGATAATATGGAGGATCTACATTTGATTTTTATTGATTTAGAAAAAGCTTACGATAAGGTTCTTAAAGATGTTCTTTGGAGAGTCCTTGAGAAGAAAGGTGTTGATATGACTTATATTCAAGTCATTAAAGATATGTATACTAGAGCTGTTACATGTGTTCGAACTGAAGGAGGATTGACCAAATATTTTACTATTCTGTTGGTTTACATCAGGGATCGGCTTTAAGCCCATATCCTTTTGCTTTATTTATGGATGGTCTTACTAGGTATTTACAAGAGGATGTACCTTGGTGTATGCTTTTTGCTAATGATATCCTCCTCATGGATAATACGAGAGAAAAAGCTCAGTGAAAACTTGAATCATGGAGGTCTACATTAGAGTCTAAAGGTCTTTGTTTGAGTTGAACTAAAACTGAATACATGGAATGTAATTTTAGTAATAGTAGCTCTAGCGACAGAAATGTAACTTTGGGTGATCAAATTATTAAAAGGTGTGAACGATTTAGATATCTCGGGTCCATTGTTCAAAGCGATGGTGATATAGATTACGATGCTAATAGTTGAATTCAGGTTGGTTGGTTGAAGTGAAGGAATGCGTCCGGCCTATTGTGCGATAGAAAAGTACCGCTTAGATTGAAAGGAAATTTTATAAGATGGTGGTGGGACCTGCAATGCTCTATGGTGCTAAATGTTGGCCTTTAAAAGAGAAGCATAATGCTAAGTTAAGTGTTGCCGAGATGAGAATGATTAGGTGGATGCATGGCTTTACACTTAGAGACAAAATGCGAAATGAATATATCCGTAATAGAGTTGGTGTTGCACCAGTGACGGATAAAATTAGAGAGAGTCGCCTTGGATGGTTTGGTCACATTAAACGTCGACCACCTGATGATCCGATTAGGAGACTAAATGTTGTAGATACAACTTATGTTAAGAAAGGCAGAGGTAGACCTAGGAAAACTTGGGCTTATTGCATAAAAAATGATCTTAATTTATTAGAATTAAACGAAAATTTGATACTAAATGGGACGCAATGGAGAGAAAGGATTCATGTAGCCGACCCCACTTAGTGGGATTAAGGATTTGTTGTTGTTGTTGTTGTCCCCAATTTTCCTCTTTTCTCGAGCAGTTACATTTTGCATGAAGAAAAAAAATAAAAATCCAATCACATAAATTTCTCATTTCCATGAAGGTGTGTAGGTTCAATATAGTACACATTATCTAAGGTTTCTTCGCACTTTTCTGGCAACATTTTATTAAAATAATTCTCATGTTTTTTTTATATATCGTCTCATGAAATGTGAATGTGGCATACTTCAATTTTCAGTCATTTTTCTGCATGTGTATCAATGCTTTGTTCATACTTTTTTTTTTCTTTTAATTACTATTTTCTCCCATTTTTTATTTTAAATTTATTTCAGTAATATAGCTCATTAGTGGATGGGCATAACCCTAATCTTCTTTAATTCAATATATAATAGTTTAGTTCCATCTGATTGATATCTGGAATATTTTTTTCTATGTTGATTTTGTGTTTTTTGATAGGTAGCATTGGAGTCTTTTAAGGAATGTGGAGTTGGTTATGATAAATGGCTTGTCACCGTGGGGGAATAATCACTTGATTCCTCGTGGGTCCTTAAGAGAACCACCTGATGCCCTTGGTCGAGCCCATATCGGAGTTATCCATCATGCTGATTTGGTTCGTAATAGTAACTTTTTGTTTCAACTATTAGACATACAGTGCATCATTCTTGATTAAATTTTATTTAACTAGTTATGATGCATGTGTGTTACACATGGGTTGACAAACTTATAATATGTTTATTATTATTAATTATTTTTCTTTGGTGAAATATTTATGTTGAGTTAACTAATTTATCTAATTATTTATGTTAACTAATTTATTTAATTAAAGTGATGGGCTATGAGAAAATGGACCAAAACGGCACTGGAATATTAGCACTTCAAATTAAGTTCATATCCTTCTCTTGAATCAATATCAAGGAGAGCATCTAGAGGGCCGTCTTTTAACGAACATTCACAGGAGAAGCATCTCCAAGCCACCAATTAGTTTCCTACAGCTTAAAAACAGAACCGGTCCATCGTAACTAATTATGGATATTTTAACATATTTGTGAAAGTTGGGTATTCGCGTTTATAATTTTTGTTAGAGGAATGCCGGAAGAAGAGAGTGGTCTAATTGAGCTTGAGTGAATCCATGGCCTACCACCATCTTTGTAAATTTCCCGAACCATGCCCGTGGTGATTGCTTCAATCCATAAAGAGTTTTCAGTCAACATACTTGCCCCTGGGAGGCAATGGAGTCAAAACCTGAAGGAAGAGCCATGTATTCCTCCTCTGTAAGATCGTCATTCAGGAACACATTTTTGACATCAAGCTGAAATAAGGGTTAATCCAAATTCACTACATGAGATAAAAGGACCCGAATGGTGTTTAATTTAACAATTGGAGCAAATATCTCATCATAGTCAACTTCGTAGGTCTGTGAGTATCCTTTGATAACCAACTGTGTCTTGTTGCGTTCAAATGATTCATCAGATTTAAACTTGGTGCTAATAATTCATCGGTATCCCACTGCTTTATTGCCTCAAGGAAGATCAACAATGTTCCAAGTGTGGTTTTTGAGGGGCATTCATCTTCATGACAACGGCTTTCCAGGTTAGGTCTGCTAAGGCAGCCTCAATAGTATTAGATGGAAGCTGATGATTGGTCAGGGTCGTAGAAAATCTTCTGTAGTTTGGTGACTGTTAAGAGTGACAGTTTGCCATGGGATAGAGAGAGCCAATCGGATTTTGTACTTTACTAGAGGAATTGATTTCCTCATTTGGAATAGGGATAGTGCTGGGGATGTAGTTCGGAAGGGATTCGGGGTCCAACAAGGGGTTAGCGAGCTCCAGAGTAGGCGCATTAGAATTAGTACGTTGAGTGTGGATATGAAGAGTGGAAGGATGTGCTAGTGGAACCAAAGGGATAGAGGGCTCCTTGGTGATTGGAGATGTGGGTGGAACCAAAGGAATAAGTCCTTGATGGTAGGTGACATGGGAGGCATTCGCAGGGAGTAGGATAAGAAATAAGTGTCCAAGAACTCTAGCTGCCTCTCATTGGAGGCTGAGTTGTGAAAGTATGAAACATTTTGAAAAAAAGAGACATTAACACTCACATAAACTTTATTTGTGGTAGGGTCAAGACATCGATATCCATTTTGAGTGGCAGAGTATTCGAGGAAAACATATTTTATGGATCTGGGATCAAGTTTACTCTCGGTTGGGGCTATGTTCCAAACAAAAGCTGTGCACCGAAAAACTTTGTGATCTAAAGTAAAGAATACCCGATTGTCAGGAAAACACGATCTCAAGATGGCTAAAGGGGTACAAAAGTAATGCATTTTTGAAACAATTCTATTGATGAGATAAGTAGCGGTAAGAATGATATCATTCCAGAAACATTTTGGAACATTAGAATGAAATATAATGGAGCAAGTAACGTCGAGGAGATGTCAATTTTTTCTCCCGGCCATCCCAATTTGTTGAGTGTCAGTACATGAGCTATGATGGAGGATGTGCTTACCAAAGATTTTTCCTAATATAGAGTAAAAAAATTTATGACCATTGTTAGTCCTAAGGACCTGGAAGATTTTTTGAATTGGGCCAAAATGAAGGTGTGAGTTTTTGAAAGTGACAACAACTTTAGATTTATTTTTTAGAATATTGACCCATGCATTCGAGTGTGGTCGTCAATCAAATTAAAGAACCACTGTTTATTGTTGTAGCTAGGAGTGTGAGAGCGTCTCAATAAGTCACTGTGAATAAGAGAGAAAGGAGCAGGGGATGTGTATTTGTAGGGTGGATAAGGAACACGATGATGTTTAACTAACTGACATATTTCACATTTGAAATTAAAAAGATCTTTATTAGTAAACATCAATGGATATAACTATTTTAGATATGTGAAACTAGAATGACCCAAACGATAGTGTAACAACATAATAGGCTTTCAACGGTTTGAGATAAACTGCAACTACTGGGTGGAGTGTCCTCGTTCTCCGTGCTTTTCTCTTGGAAGAATTAGGGCCCGCCATCCTGCTTAGCAATCTAATTATCCTTCCCGAATGACAATCCTGAAAGACATACACATCAAAAGAAAATGAGCAACACAATCAATGTCATATGTCAGCTTATTCACAGATAAAATGTTACACTTCAGCAGAGGTACTTGTAACATAGTTTCCAGAGTTTGACCTGTTGTTAAAATAACAGATCTTTTACCATCAATGAAATTTTGTGATCCGTCAGCAATTTTAACAATATCGTTCCCTGAGCATGGATAGTATTTCAAGAAGGCTTTAAGAGCTTCCAGTCATGTGGTCTGTGTCTCCTGAATCAACGATCCATGTACCAGAAGAGGCAAAAGAGGTGGGTGCCATAGGATTGATACTTTGACGAACGTGAGAAGCCAACGGGCTGGAAGAGAGAGGACTGAATCCAAGCAGCTTGATTAAGTGCTCCGTTTGACTTTTAAGAGAATTGGAGTTTTCCAGATTGTTCTGGGTAGAGGCCGTCTGTATTGTGTTGAATTCAAAAGCTATAGAGAGACTCTTGGCAGCAAAAGATTTGGTCGAAGGTTTGAACTGCTATGCCGCCGGTTCGGCCCGGAAATAAGTAACTTTTATAGACTGGTAGAAGTTGCCACCACTTCTGTTCGCCGGACTTAGCCGGCCACCTACTTGGCCAACTCAGGTGCCTTCTGGGCCTTCACATTGCCTCATTAATCCTGTCTGGCATGTGTCGTTCCAACTCTTAGACCGACACGACGACCCTTAGATCAGCGAGGTTAAGGAGATCAAACGGGAGACTATGGTAGCCCTCGTATACAGGGCCAACAATGTTCTTCACGGTGCCTTCGACGCACTCGAATCCATTTATGAGAGGGCTGGATTTCTCCTTGGAGTACACGTATTGGCTTGAAACACACAAAACCGCTCTGATCGTAGCCAGATGAATGATCTCCAGGAACTACAGTTTCTTGATCGCTTCTTCCCTTGTTTGGTTGAATTGGGAGTCAAATTCGACCATGGCTGTGGAATTGAGAAATCCTAACGAGATTGGAATTTGAGGAGTAAGGTGTAAAAATAGACATTCATTAAGCGATAACAACTACTAAAGGAGAGGCATCGACTGACTGGGAGGTTGATGGAACCTGGACAAGCTAGCTGGAGAGAAGGAGAGCCCGACGACAGTTAGGTTAGGGCCATGACTCTGATACAATTTTAGAATAGAACCCAAGGTATTTCTTATTGATGCAAAGAGGGTATAAATATCCATTTCAGGATATACTAGTAAGGAAATAAATAAAAGCAAAATAAAGGGGAAAAGGAAAGTAAATCAAAGCAAATAAAAGTAATTAATGTGCATATTAATATTCTAATATTCTAATTATATATATATATATATATATATATATATATATATATATATATATATATATATCGAGCCGCATACCTGTGTCGGTTAGTAGATCATCCACTTCGGTGATGTTAGTTTCCTCCTGGTTTGGGGTTTGAATCTCGTCTAGAGAACCGTCCACTATATGGTGGTACTCGAATGGGTAGGCTCACTGGGTCCGAGCTTGCGTTACCTAGCGATCCTCGCGAAGCCCGAGGGATTGTTTGGCGGTTTTGCCCGTCAACCAATTTTTTTTTTAAATATATATATCTATATCTATCCATCTATCTATCTATCTATATATATATATTTTAAAAAAGCCTAAGGGTTAATATATTAAAATGGAAATGTACAGATAGGTTGAGTGAGAGAGCTTAAATTAGCACCCTAACCACTCGGTATACAACACACACAAAGGTCCCAGAAAAATACATGTATACCCAAAAATCAAAATTAAAACGTAGACATGTAAACTCTGCGCCAAAAGTCTGCCAATGCTCGCAGATTCAGGTAGCTTGAGAATGACCCAATGTAGCCTTACCTCTGCCTCTGGTTTTAGGAATGGAGCCAGCTAACAAATGGTTAAGTTTACTGCCACCACCCAAAACAACTAATATATCATCCATTAAGTTTCTGAGTTCTAGTAGGCCTTCATTCTTCATCTTCTTTCTGGATGTGTAAACCTGTCATTCTTCATCCGAAGACTGGCTCATTTGATCAGTGTATTGGTCCAAAGATCGTCTGGCATGTATAGGCTGTTGCACATCATGAGCCCCTTGTGCCTGACTAATAGTAACAACTTGCTTGATCCGAGTGAGAGTGGTAGAGTCACGGTAGAAACTATTACATCAATGATAGGTTCTAGGGAAGATGAAGCATGAAATGTCTCATCTGCCCTCATGAACAGAGGTTCCACAGGAGGAATCAGAGGACCTACATCTTGAGCATAGTGTGGAGGCTAAGTAGCTGACCTATTGCCCGCGGGGATAGTGGAAACTTCAACGTCGGCTAGTTGGCTAGATGGTATGGTTACCACAATGTTATTGGGGTCAGGGATATCCTCGTGAAGATCAGTAGTGCCACTAACTTGAAGCAGATTAGGAGGGGGAATCTCTACCTCTGGTTAAGCACTTTTCTTTTTAGGTTGTAGATGGGGGTGTAGGTGGTGACACTGAGAAATGGAGTGGCCGAACATATGACAATTCGAGCAAGACGAAGGGAAAGGCTCAATAACTACCTTTTGCTGATATCCTTAGTATTTTGTGCCTAACCAGAGCGATTGAAGTGATTTCCCTTTCAACAAGCACCCTGCTTCTGAAGGACGTGAAAGATTAAAAGTAGGAATATCCGTTTTGAGCGGCGTACCATAGGCTAAGGCAATAGAGTACAACACTTCTTGAGTAAAATAATGAAATTTTAGGTCAGGGAGGCGAACCTATATCGGAATGGTTTGTGTTCCCGTCAGTGGGTCAAAATTGACAGACCATTTCAAAATTTTTATTGACTAATCTTCTAACAAATAAGCGTGTGTAATCCTCTTCATTGTTAAGTTGAATAAGAATGTGCCGCCATTCTAAAAGTTCAAATTTTCACTCCCCAAGAAAGTGCATAAGCTCAAATTCCTTACGAATAAGCTCCATTTTGGGATGGCTATAAAGGAATTTTCCGACCAAATTCAAACGACATGAGGAAGCAAGCTGATTACATTCAGTTTCAATAAATAAGATGGCCGACTTCCCATTCTTCCTACCAGATTCTTGATGTAACAGAAATCGCCACCCTCCGCTAGCGCAAAGGAAGGTGGGAACAAACACGATTTAGGAGTACCTGAGGCGTGAATACCTGCAAGGGCAGTAACATAAGTTCTGTCCGAAGCCATCACCGGTTGAAGCAGGAGGCGAGGCGTAACAGGTCAGTGAATGCAGTCGAGGCAATAGCAAACGGCGAGCCCTCACCACAAAAAAGACCCCGGCAGCCTAGGGGGTCGAAACAAGTCTAACGATAGTTAGGGAAATTGCAGCAGGAAGAGGGAGGAAGCGAAACCTAGCCGAACGAAGCTGTAAATCCTATATATATATATATATATATATATATATATATATATATATATATATATATATATATATATAGCTTTTCTTTATTATCCATCAGATATCCTAAGAGTTTGTATTTTTTTTTACTTGCTTCTGCAGGCCCAGAACCACTTACAAAGCTTTCAGTTCTATTCTCTTGATTTTTACAGGTGTCCAGTACAGATCTAAAGAACATTGTGTCGACCATGCAGAAAATTAATCCATCACTCTCTATCTTCTTCTCCAGGTTGTCTCCCATGTTTCTTTTTGAAGTTAAGGATCCTCTTTCTAAACTACCACTAACTATGGTGGTTAACAAGGTCATATTATGCGTTTCTGCAATTGGTTTCCCTGATGCCTTTATAAGGCGAGTTATGGAGGTACTCCTCTACACTTTTCTTAAAGTTAATACGCGGTCAACTTTGTAGAATTGGAATATTTCTCTCATTGTTCTTGGATTTTTATAAATGGGTCTTATAATTTCAAATGTGGAACCTAAGTTTTCATGACATGAGTTTAAGATTGGCTTGTGTCGTCATGCCCCCCCCTTTTTTTGGCTGAAAGGATTTTATGAATGCAAAATTGTACTTGAGGCTCGCTGAGATTTTTCTGTAGTATTTTGAAGTCACACCACCCTGATGCCCTTTGTTGCTAGCAGAGGACATGCCTTCCTTTGCCATTGTTGGTTACCATTTTTTCGCAGACAATAAAAGTAAGAAAGAAAATGAGGGGAGAAGAAAGTATAGAGATGGACTTGAGAAAATTAGTGCGGCAATGTCATTTCCCCCTTTCATTTATCTTCACCTATTGCTCATGCACCATTTATGGTATCGTTGCCTGTGTTTCTAGGTGGGATTTGAAGGTCCTTTAAAGTGAGATTTTTTTTATTGTTTGCTGGGGATTTCATCTGAGTTTCTAAGCGCCTACAATCATTCTAGTTATAAGATTATTATTATTTTATGTCTTTTACATGTTTTGTACCATATTCATCAGGGCTCATGAATCCTAGGTTTTTGAAAGGCCTTGAAAATTTTTAGTTCAATTGGGCTTTAATTGTTGGTTGACTTAAGATTTGACTGAATTTCCTGGCTGTTACTAGAGAAATGGTTAAACTGCTTCCATTCTCTATAAAGATATGGATTCAAGTCTCAGAAATGATTTTCCTTCCATGCAGGCATAAGAACAAAATTTGTTGGATCTTGGCACAAAACTCATTAGATATTAGCAAAAGTTAGTAGAAACCCGTGCAACCGTAATATAAATGTGGTGACAGTTACCTAAGAGAATCTAGAATAGGAATACCCTAAGAAAAATAAATCAGGATCTTATTCAGAAGGTTGAAAGTAAATTGATTTAATATCCTCTATTAAACAGTAGAATGAACTGAAAAAATCCTTCAGAATATCTGTCTTTAAATTTTGGCTTGTATGAATATGAAATTGACGCCTCTTTGATAAAAATCTGTGAGCAAGGCAAGAAACTGATTTAATCTACTTTCCCAGCTAGTTAAAGCCCATATTAGTTCTATTTACAGTTATTCCGACCTTATTTTCAAGGGCTAGATATTGTATGCAGATTCAAAGGATAGGAATGGCTCGAAGGTTTTGAACTGCCGCTAAGAAAACTTTTTTATTTTTTTCTAAAGCTATGAATCTCTTGATCGTGAGCTTATATAGATTGTTTTAGGGCCCGTTTGGGGCAGCTTATTTAGTGCGGTGGCATTTTGAAAACGCACCATGCCTGTTTGGGTGAACTGCGTTTTGGCAGTTTATTCATTTTCAAAACGCTGAAAACAACATTTTCACACTTCACCTATTTAGGTGCGGTGGCGAATTTTTGTACATGGTACTAGCTTTTCCAAAAAACAAAAATTTGTAATAAGTCATGCTGCCTAGCTTATCACATGATTATTTTTAATCGGTTTATCGCTAGATTATTCAATAAGTTCTGCATTGCCCTGAAATAGACCTTAGTCTACCAAATCAAAACAATTAATATGACATAAAATATATTTTTAATGCTTTAGAAGCAAACCATCCCTTGCTTGTGCCATGATTTTTTCCTTTAATGTTGCTTTGAATTGAATCACAAGAGATGTAGGGTGTTGTAAGGTCTAAGATTTTTGATATGCATGTAGCATGAAATACATATATATATATATATATGTGATTAATAAATGCATATAGCACATGATTTTTCTGAGAAATAAAGCTATTAATCTCAAAATAATTATTTAATACTAAAAATGATGAATGTCCGCTAGTAACAATATAATTTTTCCTTTTAATAGAAATAAATGAAAAGAAAATTATGGATTGTGAAAGTTATGTGAGCATTGAAATTTTGTACATATGAATGAAATTATTGTGCAGATAAGACTGTCAAAAAAGCTCATCGTTTGCGAACAACTCGTGTTCGACTCGTTGAGTAGCTTGTGTTTGAATCATTTGTTAAGTAAACGAATCGAAAACAGATAAAATTTTGAAGCTATAATTATAAACGAGCTGAACACGAATAACCTTTTGTTTGATCTTGTTTGGCTCGTTCTAGCTTGAAATAAAAATACATGCATATATATATATATATATATATATATATATATATATATATATATATTTGGAAAAGCCCAAGGGCCAATTTTATTGAAATAAAAACGGTTACATGAGCTTGCGGAGGGGCCCAAAACATGAAGCCCAACCCCTACGATACAACGCTAACAAAATGGAAACGAAAGGTCAGTACATAAATAACAATAACAATGACTAAGAACGAGAACGCGCTGCTCTTGCTCTGTTTCTAGGAGATCCATAAAGTAAGCTCTTAATTGCTGCTCCATTGCCATGAGTGATCAAGGTATCATCAACAAGTAGAGTATCCCCAGGCTTCTTCTTCCGTCGAGAAGTGTGAACCTGCCAATCCTCTTCTACTTCTTCTTCATCTACTTCTACTTCTTCTTCTTCATCTACTTCTACTTCTTCTTCAGCATCTTCCTCTTCAGTTGTCAGAGTCTGCTGAAACATACCGGTGGGTGCAGCAGTAGGTTGGAGGTTTCTTCTTTTTCTGCTAAATTTTTTATTGTATCGGTCAGAATCGACAGCAATGGTAGCCACCTGGGCGGTTTGCACCACAGGAGAAAGGGCTACCCTTCCATCTTGTTCAGCAACCACGGTGCTAACCACCGTGGTGGCAACTAGTGCTGACCTTGCGGGAGTCTCCCCGACGACCTTATCGACCTCGGATGCTACCATGTTCCCTTTGAACCGGAGTAGCATCAGCACTTTGTTGAAGAATCTCAACGAGCAGTAAAGAAGGCCGGAAGCCCTCTTCCTGAGGGGGATGTAGCTGCATAGCAAGTGTCCCTGATGTGCCCGAATATTTTGCGATGCCGGCAAAAAAGAGTCTATCCTCTACCACCACCTCCCTGCCAAAACCCATCTGCACCATCGGTGATCCAATTGATTCACATCCGGGAGGTAAAATCCTCTCCACTCGAGCCCCGACACCATCAGACGAGACCATATCATAAGTAGAGTGAATCGACTACGAGAGAGAGTACCGAAGCTTGACTGATGTTATATAAAGCTTTTCGTTGGTACAAATGAAAGGGGAGTCCCGGAAGCTTGAATCACATAGAAACTACAGGAGGTTCCTTAGATGGGCCAAAATCAGGAGTCCATTTGATAATCTTCATATAGATGCACAAGCAACAGAGACGGATTGTTGAAGCGAAGATTCTAACGATAGTCATCTTCCTTTTGTATTCTAATAAGTAAATGTCTGTCATCCAAAACTCTCAGCCTCCATCCTCCGATGAGACTCGGATCATCAAAGAACTTTCTAACCAAACGTCTTGGGATGACCAAATTGAAATTTCCTAATTAGCGTGAACTTCGCATCCTCGGAGAGAGCGCTTCGTTTCTGCAGTGCGAAGATAACGACGAGCTTCTCATCCTTTAAACTTATCGGCCTAATAAAATGTTGCTCTATTTTACCTGCTGCCCCATCGTGAAAGGATTGTGGAAAGAAAAGATGATCAGGAACTTTTTTGTGGCCGGTGATGACCCTGCCTACCACTCCGGCAAAATTAGATTTAGCCTGTTGTGCGTAACTCTGCACATTAACGAGGACAGAAAGGGTCGCTGCCATGAAGGCGGCTCAGAAAACCAGAGGCGGAGATTCCTCTGTTTCCTTCTCAGTTTCGAACAACGCAGAGAAAAGGCTGCTGTAGAAGTGATAATTTGCGAACCGCTGAAGTGCCGCAGCCCTCAGCAAGCCCGCGGAGGAAAACATGGCAGCTGTTGCGACCGAGGACTCGACCCAGGGTCACGAACGCGCGAGCAGCTGCAAGGAGACGAGACGACGAGCTTCGTCTCCGTTAGACCGCCGCACACCGTGTGCGAAGAGACCGGCGCAAGGTGACCCAGACGCGAGCTCCCGATGACGCGCGTAGCTCGAACGCAACTCGATGATCGCGCGACGCTGCGCACGGAGGACAACGACAAAGACGAGCCGGAGGGGACGCGATCCCGGAGGGGACGCGATCCCGGAGGAGACGCGCGGTAGCTAGGGTTCGCCATGCGGCGAAATCCTAGCAGAGCCGAACTGGGACGACGACAGCGCCATTATATATATATATATATATATATATATATATATATATATTAGTTATATAATAATATATTATATAGATTTATATCTAAGTTTAAATCAATGTTTTAAAAAGGCGTGGGCGTTGGGCAGGAGATTTTAGCTATGGGACGAAGCGTAAGCCCCACAGTATTAAAAAGAAAAGAATATAAATATTAAGAGATAAAAAAATAAATTAATTGTGCTTAATAACAAAATTATTGTGCTAACACATTAAAATAAAAAAAAAACTGGTAAAGATAATGAAATTACTATTGCTATAGTAAATTCACTCTGACGCGCAATTAAACTACTCTAGCTACAATAAAATGAAATATATCTATTGATTCATTACAAAACCTTAAAAATCACGTTAAATTTGAGTACCCAGTAAATCGAGCCGCAACCTCCGGGAGAGAAGCTCTTCGGAAGAGAGGAAGAGCGTCTGCAGGAAAGGGCTAAAGCGTTTGCAGGAGAAAGGAAGCTCTGTGGGAGAGAGTAAGCTCTACGGGAGAGAGGAAGCGGGACAGCTGTGATGTCTCTGTGCGAGCGAAGATACAATGACTTCTGCGGGAGCGTCTGCGTGAGACTGTGGAGAGATGGAGGAGATGATGCAATAGCTTTCTGCATGCGGCTGTGGAAGAGACGAAAAGGTGACAACTGTGGGACTATTGTTGCGGTATGTGTGGAAAATTAAGGATTTTTGCCTCTTTTATTTTATTAAATAATGAGGCGTGCGCTCCGATGGGTGAAAATTGAGCTCTAGTGCTCTAGAGGCATATATGGTTTGTTCGGTGCATAAGCCCCATGAGGATTGCACTCTCCTTGTGGGCTTGTCGCAGCCCCTGGGCGAGCCCACGGCGTGCCCCATTAATGCCTCTTAAAACAGAGGTTTAAAATACCAACTTGTGTGGTCACGTCGTTTTGTACCTTATATTGTGCACATAATTGGTGCATTTTCAAATCCAACACTCTACATCTATTTTTTCTAATTAATTTAAATGAGTCAAGTTTGAGTCAAACATGAACACATTGTTCACGAAGCAATTTCGAACGTGTTCCATTTTCAAACACGGGTCAATTTCGAATGAGTCAAACATGGGCCAAGCCTGAGCTCGCTCAAGCTCGCTCGTTTACAACCTTAATTGTAGAAGATGTAGCAAAACTTAGTTAAAATTCTAACCAATAATGATGCGAGAAGAGGAGTGGGAGAAAGTGAGAAAAAGAGATGAAAATTGAAAAGAGTATTTGATAGATAACTGTGATGCTTAAATGAGGAGATTTTCTATTTCATAATGTTTCATTTCTTACATTTAATTTTAGATTAGAGTTTTGGAAAAAGATGAACTATTTGAACATCTAAAAATAAGTTTTTGTTAAGTCTTAAACTTATTTATAAACTTCATAAAAAAATTAAAGTTATTATTGTGTTTTTTATGAAGTGGCTAATATAGATGTTGAATGCCCGGTAAAATCATGTGAATTTAGGAGTTGTATTTATCAAGAAAAGCCACCTAGGATTAAGCGCTATTACTCTAATCTTTGATCAGGAGCATTAGCCGGATAGTTGGATGGTGAATTTCAAATTTTTTCAGTTTCTATTTTTAATTAATAATAATTTAATAAATTGAAAGAGCTGCCAATAAAAAAATTTAAATTATTAAAATAAATAAGTATAAATATGTTTACCATTCTATATGTTGGTTCTGTCTTCTTTACATTTTTCTCCTTTGACTCAGTTTCTAGCATATGATTTGATGCATAATTAAGGGTCTGTTTGGGGCACCTGCAGCTTATCCGAACTTATCTGATATGTTCGACTTGTTTTTAGTTTGTGCATTTGGAAAACTGTTAATTTGCAGTTGTTTCAGGATAAATGATCATTCTTCCTCTTATCTGGATAAGCTGCCTAGCTTTTTAGTTTGTACGTTTAGAAAATAACTAATTTAGCATGGTTTCTTGCAATTAATTTATTTCTTATGCCCTTCTCAAGCTCTGAAACTAGTCTCTAAATTTCAATATTTTCGTCTCTTATTTAGTTTTTCTCCCCAAGTTTAACAACTCAGATAAATCTGCTATAATTTTTCTATCCGTCTTTTTTTCATCTCCACACCAAGACATTTACATCACAAACCCTAACTACTGGCAATTTTTTCCTATCATCATAAGCATTCTAAAATATACTTACGCCAATCATATCTCTGTATATAAACTATTATGCTTCACACAAAAGCAGCCATCCAAAACATAACCAAAATGCACAATCTCTTGGTAGAGCTTAACTATTCTAAAATCCTAATAGTATTTCCATCAGATTCCCCAACATTATCCATACATAATAAAATTAATCAAATCAAAAATCTATTCCAAACTCAACATACACCTATATGAAAGCCTTATCCCCTCGACGTACTTAGATGGTCAAACATTAAAATCATTGATTAAAATCTCCTTTCCATCACAAGCAAAAATAACCACCAATTTGATAATGTGAAGCAAAAGTGGCACCATTTTCAAACTAGGAAAGTAGAGGAATAAATGCCAAAGTTTGCAATAACATGGTCTTACCAAGGTTTAACAAATTTCATTTAAATAATTATATATTGTTTATTGATAGTGGGAAGGGAGGAATATATAAAATTAAAGAAGTTGCTAACATGTCAATGATCTCTACTATGAGTCAGTACAAAAAGGTTGAACCTGATAAAATAACAAATGAAGATAAGAATTATGCGGAGGACAAGAAGCAAAAAAGCATTACTGCCAAAGGCTTACCCAGCTATCAACAAAAGCTCGACAATCACACACAGAACATACTGGTAAACCTTGTGCTTTGATTGGACCTGACTTGCAGCAGGAAGATTGTGGCGTTCAATCCAACCAAACGCCAGAGCTAAAAAACAAATCCCAGAAGATAACTGGACAAAAATCCTCCAATATGCGCAAAGCTGTCTATATGGGGAAGTATTCCACTAGCCAGATTAATCACAATCATAAGCAACAGTGTAAATAAAGCAGCAGCATTGAGAGGAAAAATTATATATTAAAAAAAAAGCAAACAATAAAGTTAAGGTAATTCAAGAGTAATGCAAACACAAAGCAAAAGCTAAAAATTTTACCTTGTTAGTATAGATGCTCCAGTTTGTTATCAGCTCTGATGGCCTTGCTCCGAGAAGCCCAAACAAAGCTCCAGAAGCACCAACAGATATATTGTTCCTGATAAAAAGAGTTGACAAGATGCTACCTCCAAATCTAGAGAGAAAGTATATTATGCCTATCTGCACTTTAAAAAGATCAAAACATCATGTCAAAAGTAGACTAAAAACAAATTATACTAATGCTACATAATTTAAGCTTAGGCCAACAAACCTCAACATTGACTTTCATTAGCTGAAGAATTAAAGGGGGCATCGACAACATTTAAGATGCCGGAGCCAGTTAATTATTCACAATCTCACTAGACTTTCGTTTTAGCGCAAACCAATTAAAATAATGAATCAAGTCTAGAAGAAGAAGAAAAAACCCACTTGCGTTACCAATGAGAAGTAATGAAAACAAAAAAGGCTCACCTCCATTAAAACTCAACCTAAACTAAAAAAATGGATGAAAAATGACGATAAACAAATTAGCCACCCACGATTCGTAGAAATTGGAGTGAGCGGGGCAATCGTTGACATAAATGGCCACCACAAAGAATGGAACGTTCACTGCAACGAACATCGGAATGATACATGACGTCCACTCCCTCTCTGCCGCCAAATCGAAATTATAGTAGAACAAAGACGGCTTCGCTGCCAACATTTTGTTCTAGTCATTGGCTCCGCCGCCCCGCCGCTTTCCATTTATTGTTCCACCACCACGCTCCATGTCCGTGCTAGACATCGCTGCAACTTGATCGGGAAATATGAAGGGCGGATTAGCTTGAGAGGCGCTATGCTAAGCAGAAGGGTGCGGAAAGTAATTCCCGATCAAACACAGCTCTTCGAAGCAGGACGCGGGGTCGATTCCACA
Source organism: Papilionanthe hookeriana x Papilionanthe teres (assembly GCA_022702705.1). Classification (NCBI taxonomy): domain Eukaryota; kingdom Viridiplantae; phylum Streptophyta; class Magnoliopsida; order Asparagales; family Orchidaceae; genus Papilionanthe; species Papilionanthe hookeriana x Papilionanthe teres. The sequence goes on from CM040432.1 coordinate 104,355,602, forward strand.
GCCTTCTTCCTTTAAGAAAACCTAAACCCTTTTTCAAACCGCCGAAAGCAAGCGCGAACCAAACAGAATTTCTGCATTTTCAAAACTCCAAATGCAGCAATAAGCTGCCCCAAATGCACCCTAAATGTAAGCTATGAATTGACTCCTTTTTTTTAACTTCATGTTTGATAGGTGTCACTTACACCACATCTCTCATGTGATCCTTTCTAATTTTGTCCTTCTTTTACAATGAGTGAAATTATGCACCAATCACCAATTTTGGATAGACTGCAATTTTTAAAACTCTCTTAGGATTTATTTTATTTGGGAATCTTTGTTTTTTATTTCATCTTTTGGTTCAAGTCTTTTATCCGACATTTGGAGGTCACTTTTTTCAGCTTTTGTTATATATTGAAACTTTCCTTTTATTTTGTTTTTCTTTTGGAGCTTAAAAGATGGTAATGCATTTTGTAATTATTCTTCAGTTGGCAGGTTAGCGGAATTTCAGCAGATTGCTTTAATATAATTGTGAGTATTTTGATTTTATGCAGATAGGGCCGTTGCATGTTGATAGATTAGACTTCAGCGATCACCATTCTATAAAGCCGAATGTGAGTATCTTTGTCCTGTTTGTGGCAACTTATGAGGGCTTGTTTGGAACTATCTTTTGTGTTTCTTTTTTCACTTACATGTTCAAAAAATATCTGGCTTGTATTCTTTAATTATTTTTATTTTTAACTTTGAAAATAAATAGTCATTTTCAAATATACTTAAAATGTGCACACTTTATGTGCAGCAGAAACTATTTAAATTGTCGGTCTTATTTTAAAATGTAATATTTATGGCCTTTATTCTCATTTTTGTTGACAGGATGTAAATCAGATCAGAAAAATCCTCACGCTTCTACAGAGTAGATTTGGTACAAACGCTACTGTAGTCGTCACAGAAAAGGTACAGTGATGACTTGCTTGGGCCTCTATCGTAATTGATTACATTGTTTTGGGGCATTTAGGTACATTTTACACACCAAAATTTTCATATTTACATGCATAGTCCTCAAATCTTTAACTATCACCTAAATATACCATAATCACTAACTTTTTATGGTGAATAATTTCTTCTATACATTTATGACACCAAAATATTGTAAATATAAATATCAAAATTTTGTTATTATATATATATATATATGTGGTATGTATGAATGTTCTGATGACTCATATTTTGAGAACATGTATCATATCTAACACCTTAACTTTCTTATTTACATGTCCAACACTCCAATCCTTAGCATCACATAAAAAATACTACGATTACTAACTTCTTAAATTTTAAAAGTGAAATGCACCTTTACTTGCATAAATATATGATACCAAAGTGTGTTATAAAAGTGAATATCAAATTTTAGATGTTACATATGTAAATACATAAGAACTGTGTGCTATGTATGTATTTCCCCTTCTTTTATAGGATTATGATCGTGATCCTGAGATTCTAAGTGAGATTGATGATTTCCAAATCATGGTCCTTTGTTCTTCCCTACAAATCATGCCTTTTGAGGATCGAACAGAAGAGGATTTCAGAATGGTTCTGAACAAGCTCGTGCTTTCAATCTGACCACGATTTCAGAAGAGGATAGATGCAGTTCTTTCTACAATAGTTGTGACCCAGAAAAAAAAAAAGATGTAAAATGTGATTTTTCTGTGATTGGTAGAACGGCGTTCCTATGATAATTTAAGCAAGATATTCATTGTAACATTTGGATTTGGTTTGAATTTGGTTCCTCCTGTTTTCCTCATCTGCCCAACAACTTACCTACCTTTTTCTTGTGCCCTTCAATTTCTCTCGTCACTGATGCAAATTTTTAAATGATTCCTCAATTGCAAATACTTAAAATTTAATCTGCAAATTGGGTTAATTTCTTTCAAGTAAAGCCAGCTCAATCTCGGTAGATTTTAATTTTTTTAATTAATGAATATTGGGAATATAAAAGCCTAATTTTGATTGAGCTTATTTTTGTTCAAAATATAGCATGGAAATTCTTTTGTCAAACAAAAATAAGATAGATACGAGTCTAAATCCTTTACATCATTAGATATAAGAAGATATTTTCAGAATGGAAATTGAAAAAATGAGAAGTAATCGGAAAGCAATTAATTTCGACAGATACCTGCGCACAGTATCAAGAGGAAACACATTTATTGGAGGTAAAGGCGCCAACAAAATTACCTAAGGCATTGAATGCCCGTTATCAACTAATTCAGAAAAAATTAAGTACTTGTTTGTCCATTGCACAGATTATTTTTTCTTTCTTTTGCAGCAAGGTAATATACCCTACCCATTAAAACTTCAGAATCTATTTTTTATCAATTTGTTTCGAGTTTTGAGCATTTTATTATTTTTGTGTACGATGATGATAGTGTCAAATTGATTTATGAAATTCTCTTGCTACTTTAGTGATTAATATTCATGATCATTAGATTATTTTGAGTGATTTTAATTGTATTATAAGTATTGAAGAGAAAATTAATGGCTTTTTGCATATTTCCAGAAAATTAATATATTTTTATTTTTAATTATGTTATTATTGATCTTCCTTTTAATATTTTTTGTTTTTTTGTTTTTTTTTCTTTTTTTTGAGCTCTTCCTCTGTAATAAGACAAGTCCACTATCACTTTATCAGTTCACCATAGTAATGAATATTTTAACTATTTAAATTGTATTCTTGATATTTTTTCAAGTCAACTAAGTTGGAGTATTTGTTATTTGTTTTTCAAATTTGTTGATTATAATTTTTAAAACTACTTATGTCAAGCTAGTGGTTTTCTCTTAAAATCATTACCTTGATCTTATTTAGTTTTGCCTGTCAGTTCTTCTAAATTGCCTGCCATTGATTGTTCTAAATTATGAGAAGTTGCAAAATTGGCTTGCTGGTTTGATACTAAAATTCTTATCTTTGGTGAGAAAATTTTAACTTTCAAAGCATACTATTTAGAGTTATTTACATTATTGATTTAGTGCTATTTCTATTTCTAAAGGTTTTGGAAAAAAAAAAAATCTTCCATAAATAGTAATATTTTTTTTCATAATGGTTCTAATTCTAAATTTTATACCATTTCTTGGCTCAATACATCGAAACCTAAGATTTATAGTGGTCTTGGTATGCCTAATCTTGATATGTTGAATTTAATGTGTAAATCCAAAATTCTCTGAAGACATTTCAATTCTTCTTCTCTTTTGGCTACTTGAGGTTTTGATCATTATGTGTCTCTTTAGATTGAACATAAAAGTGGCTGTTCCTCTTTTGGAAGGATTTATCTCAAGCGGCTTTTAGAATTAAGAATTGCCTTCAATTTCAGATTGCTTTTAATAGTAATCTTCTTTTCTTTTCGACTCTTGGTTGAATGATTCTTCTCTTTTTGAGAAATTTGATATTGTTATTTTCAATTGGCTTAATCTTTATTCTTTTACTAAAGTTGGTGATGTTATTGTTCATAATGATTGGTATTTTTTTCTTGTTATATTTTGATTTTTATTTAAATTCTTCTTGATATTCCAATTAAAAGTGGTTTTACTTCTTATCTCTGGAATGGTAAGAACAAAAACATTCATAAATTAGTTTATCGTTTGTATTTTGATAGTTTTGCTATTTTGAATTGTAATAAGTATGCCTGGTTTAAATGTTACACTAGTGGATATGCCTTTAATACTTGAAAAATTTTATTTAACGGTATTAAAATTTGTGATGTTTTGATTGTTAGAGGTATTATGATTAACCATTCTTGTATTCTATGTTCTAATCACAACGAAATACAATTATTTTTTCGTTGAATGTAATTTTGCCCATAATTTGCTCAAAATATGTATTTAATCTCACGTTGATTCTTTTTCCTCTAACATTATTAAGAGATTTTATTTACTAACATTATTAAAAGATTTTATTTACTGACTGTGCATGTTACAGTTTATGTATTGGGAAAGAAATGAATGAATGAATTTTTAATAATTTTATTTGTACTTTCAATAGAAAGAATTTTAATATCTCTGAAATTATTAAGTGGAAGAGTAAAAGATAAAAGTTAAGAGGTAATATTACTTCGTTTATTAGAGATACTTATTCTGTTTAACTTTTCCTGTTTCATTCTGTGGGAGTTTGACTTTTTGTTTAGTTAGTCATTGTTTGGTTTCTGTCAGTTAGTTTCTTTTTCTTTTTTTTTTTAAGTTTAGATATCCTCTTGATGTGTTGTTTTGTTGAGATTTGGTTGAGCTATGATAATTTCCAACGGTTTATTAAATGCCAACCATAACTTATATATCCTAGATCCATTGACATTTAAATATTTTTAATATTTTGATGGATTTTTAATATTTTCATTTCAGGTAAGTTTTTGAGCTCTTTTTTAGATATAGTTGGTCTTTTTCTTGATCGTTTGGTTTGGATTTCTATATAGGTCTCTTTTTTGTTGCTAATTTGGCCTTTTTCTTATGATGAATAGAATTATTTTGTGTTTTTTTTTTCTTCATAGTTGCTCTTTTGATGTTGATGTTATAGCTATTCTTGGGCGTTGTCTTGATTTTTGGAGGTTGGAGGTTGATTCTACTGCCTTTTTTTTGTTATTTTAGAATTTTTATTGGTTGTTTTAGCAACTAATTCTTTAAGATTTTATTATTTAGATTTGTTGTTGTTTTTAGAGTTGTTTTTATTGGTTTGTTTTTGTGATTGCTGTCTTAGTTTTTGGAGGTTGGAGGTAGAATAGCTGCAGCTATTTTTTTTCTGTTTTTGAAGTTATAATTTGTAATTTTTGTAGTTGTGATATTATTGTTGTTGTTTTGGTTTAGCAGTTGTTAGTAGTTTTTTATTGCCATTGGTTGTTTTGGTTATTTCTGGTTGCTGTGGTATGTTTTTGTTGGGTGTTGCTTTGATTTAGTTATGATTTGGTTATCCTTTCTCCTTTTTGAAAGTTTGATTTATTCATTTGTGTTGTTTGGTTTGAGCTATGATTATATATAGCCGTTCAATTAAAAATTTAACTATATCTTAAATATATTTTTTTGATGTTTTTGATATCCAGAAAGAATTTTAATATTTTTATTCAGCCAAGTGTTCGAGCTCAAATTTTTATTTTTTGTCTACTGTCTATTTGTCTTTGATGCTGCCCGTTTTTGTTTTTCTTCTTTTTGTTTTTGTTTTTTGTGCTTTATTGTTATGCCATTTTTACTTGATCTTCTTTGAGTTTATCTTTGCAGATGCTACTTTAGTATCTCAACTCCTACTGAAGGTCTCTTTTCTCTGTTGATATTGTGGTTGTTTTCGTGTATTGATTTCTTGCATTATTGTTTCTGTTCTTTGCTTCTCTACTACGCTATATTTATCTTTTTGAAGTCTTTTTTGAATGTATTTTTAGTTTTTTATTTGGTTGATTTTGTTAATTTTGAATTTTTGTCCTAGCTTTGTGTTGTATGATGTTTAGTTTGGTGGTGTTGCACTTTTAATTTTTTTGGTAATAAAGCTGAGCATAACCATCATCTTTCCTCAAAAATTTTTTTGAGCATTTCATCTTTCCTCAAAAATTTTTTTGAGCATTTCATTGTATATATGACTGTGAAATATTATTATTCTTAAATATTAAATAGTTCATATTCTGTTTGCTAACTTACTTGTGTTTGATTCGTTTTTCAAATAAGTGAGTTATTTAACATGAATTATTTTTGTTTTATTGTATCTGATTTGTTTAGACTCAAAATAAATAAATAAACGTATAATATTATTATATCATTTTTATATTGATTTTTATGTTATATTAAAAAAAAATAAAAAATTAGTTTTTGAAAAAAATATTTGAGCTTATTTTGGGCCGAGTAAGTGCTGAAAAGAATGAATATATTCAAAAAATGTAAGCACAAATATTTGATTAACGAGTCATTTTGTTCATTAAATTTTTTTGAAAAAAAAAAAAAAAATCAAATGAGCGGTAGTTGAGTAAACATTGTGCTTACCCAAACTCTGACTTGTGTTTAAAGTCGGTTTGGATTTCAATTTTGATTCACAATTTTTTTTTTAGATGATTACAATACTTTTGGTAATGTTTCTCTAATTTGGGATTAGGTATTAATATTTTGTTAAAATATTTATATATATACACACATTATGATCTTATTAATTTTGAAAAAACATAATAAGGATTTAAATTAGAAGCTATTGAAAAATGTATAACGGTAAAATAAACGCATATTGTATTGTATAATAAATATTGTTTAAAACATTCAATCCCAATGATTTTTATTGCTAATTTTATGTAATGATTAATATTTCTAAATTAATGAGGTTTTTATCAACTTGTATTTTTTATTGAAAATTTTAATATTATGATATTTTATAGAAAATTATGAATTTTAAAACACTTACATTTGTTTAAATAGGGGTATTTACATACATATAACATAATTCTTTTCTATTTACATGTCCTCAATTTTTATATTTACATGCATAACCCTTGTGCATAAATATGAAATTTAGGTGTACGATATGTAAATAGATAAGAATTTTGTGGCATGTATATAAATTTTTCTTTAGAATGTTGTATTATTGCACTATCATCAAAATAAATTTAAAAATTTTGAGAATAATTTTTATAAAATATTCGATTATTACCTTAACCAAATAATCTCCCATTATTATTATTATTATTATTATTAAATTTTTAGATATCTACTTTGGAATATGAATTAAATCAAGATATTCTCACCAAAAATAATCAGTCTCGAAGTATTTAAATATGCTTTGGAGAGAATGCAATTTTAGTGGTATATATATTACATTCGTATTAAAATAAATTTAAAAATTATAGGCCTATCCAAATAAAAATTTTAATTAGGGATTCTTTACTCAATCTGTTTACATTTAATTTACAACATATAAATTATTATAATATGTCACTGGCCAGGTGCCCTACTTCCTTGGGTCACTTTTTTATTTTTATTTTTATTTATAATTTTTTTTATAGTTTTCAAATCTTCAGAAATTGATTACATTTGATATTTATTAAATTTTGAAAAAGACTTCAAATTTTTATCAACTAAATTTGTTCCAACCTGTAGTATTTGTTAATTTAGTCCACTTTTTAATTCTCCTCAAAGGAATTGAGAGTTGTTTTTTTTTGGGAAAAGGTGAGGACTACACCTAACTTTATTTGAAAGAAGTATAATGAGTTACAACTCAAAGACACAATCACAACTCAACCAAAAACATAAATTAAAACATTCACAAAAAACTATTAAAAAAAAAACAAAATATTACAAAAAACATATCAACAACCGAAACAAACATTGAAAATTCAAAAACAACACAAGCTCCATGAAGAAGAATGGGTCAAAGCAAGGTCTGCAATCGTTAAGCCCCCAAACTGGTAGTAGTTCAACAATAATAGTCAAACCAAGCATCATCATATCCTCAAATAGAAGAAACAAATCCAAAGACCCTCAAACAGCTCCCAAAAACAACCAATAAGAACCACCAATAGTTTCCAAGAAGAAGGAATTGAAAGCAGAAAAGAAGGCATCCAAAACAACATAATCAACTTATAACAATTAATTCCACAAACAATAGTAAAACAAAAGTAAAAAAAAATATATAAACGAGCAAAAGAAAAAAAACCAATGAATTTAAGCCACAAACAATAACTGAAAAGAATTAAAAAATAAGAAAAAAGAAAAAAAAAAAACCACAAGATACCAACAAAAACCGTAAGGAAAGCAGAAAAAAAACTACTTTGAATAAATTATTTGTAAAATTATAAAATTCCCTCAAAAATAATATGGATATAAAAAATATTCAAGGGTACACTTACATTTTAATACATGGTTGAAAATCATCATAACTCCACCTCACACAAACCAAAAGAGAAAATCAAGTATAAATTTGTTCAATATTAGCCAAAAAAATGCATAAAAAAGAGAAGATAAAGGAGATTAACTAGCTTACAGAAACATAACAACCAGTAGAAGAAACTAAATAAATCCAAATAGGAAAATCAATTAAAATAAAACCAAAGAAAGAAAAGATAGAAAATATAGAAAAGCAGAGTTAGAACTCATAAAGGATTTTGATGAAAGAAGGATTTTTTTTTTTGAACTTCGATCTTCTAGTTTTCCAGTTAATAATCCAATGAATATTTTGAATCAACAATTCAATAGAATTGAAATTATTTTTGAAAAATTTTACAATTTCTTTCGTACTAAATATAATAGATAGTAATAAGGACAACAAAGAGGAAGAAACACTTTACAATTTTACATGTAATATTATTAAAGTAATAAATAATTTGATAAATATATATAGGGACCAAAAAGAAGTTAATGATGGGAATGTTCGGACGTTCGTTCGTTGTCGTTGTGTGTCGTCCGGTCGTTGTCGCTGTCGTCGTTGTTGCTGTGGAGTCGCCAAATTGTTTTTCGTCATATAGCCTCTCTCTTTGACTAACTCGCTCTCTCAGATCGTGTAGGTGATCTAAAGAGGGAAGATATTAGAGGGCTAAGGTATACAATGATAGGAACAAACAAAAGAAATATATGAGAAAGCTTTTGTGAGGTGGACTTCACATAAATAGCCCCAAAGTGTACGTCCGAAGTAAGGTCAGCTTAAGACACTTCCGAGGCAAACTTGCGAAGATGACCTGACGAAAGCAAACCCACAACTAAAGATTCAGGTTATTGTACTTATTTTGGGGTTCACTTCTTCCTATAAGGGCAAGCTTCTATATTTAATTACATCTTAAGCAACTGAGGTTGCTTAAGAAAGCTCCCGATTAAGGTTGTAACTAGTCTTAAGAAAGTTTGAATGTTGTTGTTTTCAGGGAAGGAATTTTGAGGTCATATCCTAAGGTTAGCAGATACTGGAAGGCTCAGAAAGAGTCTTAGAAAGGTCCCGAACTATGCTATGATTTTCTGTTGCTCTCAATAGTTTAGTAGAGGTTCATCATTTGCTTCAGTTTTTGAATGTCTGTCCCTGCAAAATAAATTTAACACATCCTAATAACATAAAAAGTAAAACTAGGGTGACATCCGCTTTCTGTCTTCAACAACCTTACAAAACAGAGTTAGCATAAAACATGTTTTGATTCGGTGATTAAGTTATTTATTTATTATTTTTTTTAGATAACACGATTAAGATGCCCATGACTTTCTATCATCTCGGGGTTGTTAGGTTCCCTGATCTACATAGTCTCAGAGGCAGTCAAAACTACCATGTCCGGAAGATTCCTGTTAGTAACCATGAGTTGCGTCGTCCAAGAGAAGTTCGTAGACTTGGGTAGCAAGGTTAAAGTTATATTCGGTGATCTTTGTTCATTAGGGTCTTATTTAAGTTTTAATTTCATTTTCAGATTTTAGGGTTTGAAAATTTTAGATTGCTTAAAACTTATAATCAGATTAGATTTTTTTTGTTTTATTTTTGGTGTTTGGAATGAACTGGTCAAGATTTCATGGTTCCATTGTCCCAGGGTCATTGGGGTGTGCGATTTGAGTAGTCATAAATAACTGGAAGATATTTTGTTAGCAGCCATGGGTTATCTCCTCCAAAATACCTTCTCAAACCAGGTTGCATTTTATAGTTATAGTTTAAGTTTTAGTGGCTTTTAGGGTGGATTTTATGCCGCGCCTTTTACTTTTGTTTGTTCATTGGCCCAAATTGTCCCTAACTGAGGCTATGTGTGCTTTCGTTCTTGAATAAGAAGTCAAACACTCCTTAACCTCCAGTCACCTAAGTCTGAGTTGGGTTTAGTTCAACTTGAGTTAGGTCAGACTAATCTGGAATGAATTCCTAACCGATCTAAGTTAGCTTAGGTTCACCTTAGGTCAGCTTTAAATTATTTTAAGCCAACTAGAATCTTGCAGGATTGACCCAGGTTGGATTAGTTTGATTGGGGGTTAAGTCAAGCCTAGCTGATATAGACTAGCTCACATACTATGCAACTATGTGCCTCCCATACGATATAAAAATGCACCCCACATATGGTGCAACGACGCTCCCCACAAATTATGTAACTACACATCCTGGAGATGGTTTAACAACACACACCCACAATAACTGCTTACAGCTGCAGTAATCATGATAGAATGATTTTCTTTGAAGTCTGAGCTTTCTTCTAGCAGCCCACCACTACGACCTACGTGAGCAACTATGTCCTACGTGGTCCACAACTCACACAGCTCCTAACTACATTCTTTGTGGCCTAAAGATGTTACTAGCAAGGCAAGGACAGCTATGTACGTTATCACAACTCATGAAGCTTTCAACTCCATATGTTATTAAAACTTGTGCAACTCCTAACTCTGACATCTGTGGCCTATAAAAGTTATCACAACTTGTGTAGCTCCAAACATTAGCTTTTATGCCGTACGAATGTTATCACAGCTCATGAAACTCCTAACTCCAGCATCTACGACTTACAAATGTTATCACGACTCATGTAACTCCCAACTCCAGTCTCCGTGGCTTAAGGGCATTACCATGGCAAGTTTAGTCTTTGTGGCCTACAAATGTTATCACAACTCATGCAGCTCCTAAATTTAGCATATGTGGCCTAAAAGTGTTATCACAGTTCACCACTATGACCTACATAACCAACTACGACCAATATGGTTCACAATTTGTGCAACTCCTCACTCCAGCCTTTATAGCCTACATATGTTATCACAACTCATCACTACAATCTATGTGATCGACTACAATTTACATGGCTCATAATTCTTTCAGCGCCCTACTATGGATTCTGTGGCTAATTGACATGTCTAAAGCAACCATTTATGACCAACATGGCTACCATGACTTTCAACTATGACATCTATGACAAGCTGGCACTACAACCACCATCTGCAATATTCACGGTGGACTACTGCTTTCTTGGCCCGTTATGACTGTTATTACTAAAATAACATTATATATCAACTTTGTAATTTCATCTTCTCTAACTTAGAAGAAAGATCTATTCCTACACTCACCATTATATACTAGAATATTTCAACTGGGCTAGACCCCGTGATTTTTTCCCATTTTAGGTTTTTCCACATAAATACTTATGATGTCTTTACTTGTGTCATTAATTACTGGATTGTGTGTAAGATTTCCGTATAATGCTAAGAAGATAATTTATTATTCTACCACCACAAATCTTCCAAGTTTAGGTGTTCGATGTCTAAATATATAAGAATTGTATGTATATAAGTGAATTTTTTTTTTATCCAATTGTGTTGGATCTGAAATTGTTCGTGAATCATAGCTAAGTAATATAGTGTAAACAAGGAGAGAGAGAGAGATATGTATTTCTTATAATATAGTATTTTTACATTAGGTTTCCAATCCCTTCTAACAAATAATGCTCCTCTATTTATTGGAATTTTTTTTATAAAATGTCAATTATATCCCTAGTTCTATGTAGTCAGCTAGAGCTGGCTGTCTGGAGATGGCTTGCTTGTGTTGGTCAACTTGGCTAACTGACGAGGGCCAACTGGTGAGGGTCGATTGGTGAGGGTTGATTGGAGATGGTCATCTTGGCCAACTTAAGCTTGTCGACTAAAGAGGGTTGACTCGAGCTGGCCAACTAGAGAGGGCCAAATGGAGAGGGCCGATTAGAGCTAGCTGACTGGAGGGGCTGATTGGAGTTGATCAATTCGAGAGGAACAACTGGAGTTGACCGAGAGGGCCAACTGGAGCAAGTCAACTGGAACTAGCCATGAGGTTTAAATAGAGCTGGTCGAGAGGGCCAACTAGAGCAGATCGATTGGAACTAGCCAAGAGGGCCAATTAGAGCTGACCCACTAGAGAGTACCAACTGGGCTAAATGAAGCTTGGCCGAGTTCAACGTGTTCGTTCGGAATCTTAGTGCCATGAACAACATAATGAGCATTTGTCATAGGTATTATTTGCATCAAAATTTGAGGTATTTTTGGGGCATTTTGAGTAGTGTTGCACTCCGCACTGTTATAACTTATAATATATTAGTTTGGTCACAAATTAATTATATTTTTTAAAAAAACTTTCTATAGTGAGAGAATAATTAATAACTATATCTACTAGAATGAGAATAATAAGAAATTTATCATTCATTTTTCAGTAGCTTTTAAGAAATTGATTTTTGAACTTAGTTGATCTCATCACAAGTAGAATAAATCATCAA